>JAPDOI010000040.1:310000-910000 GCA_029168955.1 Aplectana chamaeleonis
GCTCAAATCAAAGCGATAGGTTTCCAATAGGAGTGGATGGGACGCCGTACAGAATTGCTAGGTTTGTAGAGTGTGCAGGACGTTATCGATAGTGTGCAGGACCTCAGCGAGAGTGTGGAGGACGTCGTAGAAGAGCGCAGGACTCAAATGGGAGTGTGCAGGACGTCACAGAAAGTGCGCAGGACCCAAACGATAGTGTGCAGGACGTCACAGAAAGTGTGCAGGACCCGAATGGGAGTGTGCAGGACGTCATAGAAAGTGTGCAGGACTCAAATGGGAATGTGCAAGACGTCATAGAAAGTGTGCAGGACGCCACAGAA
Organism: Aplectana chamaeleonis; assembly: GCA_029168955.1. Classification (NCBI taxonomy): domain Eukaryota; kingdom Metazoa; phylum Nematoda; class Chromadorea; order Rhabditida; family Cosmocercidae; genus Aplectana; species Aplectana chamaeleonis. The sequence continues at coordinate 310,321 of JAPDOI010000040.1, forward strand.
AGTGTGCAGGACCCGAACGGGAGCGTGCAGGACGTCACAGAAAGTATGCAGGAACCGGATGGGAGTGTGTAGGACGTCATAGAAAATGCACAGGTCCCCGGTGGGAGTGCGCACGACGTCACAGAAAGTGTGCAGGACCCGAATGGGAGTGTGCAGGACGTCACAGAAAGTGTGCAGGACCCGGATGGGAGTGTGCAGGACCCGGATGGGAGTGTGCAGGACGTCAAGGAATGTGCGCAGGTCCCCAGTGGGAGTGTGCAGGACGTCAAAGAAAATGCACAGGTCGCCGTTGGGAGTGCGCACGACGTCACAGAAAGTGTGCAGGACCCGAATGGGAGTGTGCAGGATGTCATAGAAAATGCGCAGGACACCAGTGGAAGTGTGCAGGACGTAATATAAAGTGTTCAGGACCCGAATGTGAGTGTGCAGGACGTCACAAAAAGTGTGCAGGACCTTAATGGGAGTGTGCAGGACGTCATAGAAAATGCGCAGGTCCCCAGTGGGAGTGTGCAGGACGCTATAGAAAGTGTGCAGGACACGAATGGGAGTGTGCGGAACGTCATAGAAAGTGTAGAATGTAGAAAAAATAACAAAATTTAAACAATTTTTTCATTCCAAATCGAACCTTTGTGTACCGAAGAAAACATAGGAAAACATGTCTCTTGAGAAGCGTGCGACGCGTTTCAAGGAGGACGCAGAACTCCCGAGACTTTTCATTGCCAATCTGGGGGAACAAGCAGCAGCTCCCCTTCCACACCTTCTCTGTTCGTCGCTCATTACAACCGCTCAGTCATTTTGATTTACTAACTTCCGTAAATTAGTTCGTTTTCGCTGAAAATCTGAGCTTATTGAAATCTGTTTAAAGACACAGTCCAAGCTCGGAATCTATTTTTCGTTTTTCTGCCTATCTTAGAGAAAATTCCACGCTGATCACAACGATGTCTCCAGAATCGCTCAGAACTCACTACGAACTGAGTTACGGCTGCTCAAAAATTAAGAATTTGAACTGGGAGAAGTTCGCGGACGAGTTGTCTCGTGCCTGTATTTTCTCGTTATTTGCAGCCACCATTGTGAAGCAGGTCACATTATAAAGCCACACCGAAAACAAAAGGAAGAACATAAATTTTGAATAAAATCATTCGCGCGTCTCCTCCCTATTGAGGTCGGAAACCTGCCAGTGGTCGTTGCCCATTTTTTCTTTCAAGGGGGAGTGGCCGACTTTTTCCTAGCCTTTTCTTGCTTATTTGAGAGAATTGAGAATTCGCGCTTGGCAGGATTGCTATAGACGGCGACCGGACCAAAATATCAAAAATTACCTCTAAGGTTGGACTGTGCCTTTAAAGGCAGTGTTCACGATAATCTTCAATTTTGAGATTATTCGTTATATTGATGAAGTGGCCACCGGGTAGAACTAAAATGACGTAGAATATGAGAAAAACGCACCAGAAGTACACGAAATCCTTAAGTATCACCCCGCCTCTTTAAGTATCATAGGAAGTGTATGTTGTGACAATGAAATCTTTTCTGGACCCGTCCTTTGCAATTCTCTTCTATCTACTGCTCCGTTCTCTCCCTAGGGCCCTAACTAATCCTGCTTTGCATCAAATATTCTTCCATTTTCGATTAGCCCCATTTTCCACCGGTGACAACCACCATGAACCTGTTCGTACAACCGGACAACTAGTCCATGTTATAGGATGATGTCACTGAAATACGACGTTTTAATGAGTTTCTCGCCATGTCTTCGTAATTTTGGTAACACTTGGAGGCCAACGCATTGTTTTGTGTGAAAAGCTCTGGGACGAGAATCATCGTGAACACTGCCTTTAACAATAACATCCACGTACATATTTCATTTATTGAGAACAAGGGCATGGTGTTGGTCATCTAGGGAAACAGCACCTAAAATGCGAGTGCGTTTTTTTTTATCATGACAAAGATGGTTAAGCGAGTATAATCTCTAGGGAATTATGCAAATCGAAAGCAAGGGCAGCTTGTTGCGACAAAAAGGAGGAGAGACGGAAGTTTGCTTCTTATGTTTTGCTTTTTGATCCCACATGTTCATACCCCCACGCCCTGCTGTAAATGTCTGGCAGCCTGCTCTGCTCAGGAGAGTCCATACGGACAGCAACCTTCGGGTAGATGGAAGTCACCGTTATAACAAACGAATCTGCCTCAGGATGTTGGCGCACGTACAAGTTTTCTTGAGCGAAAACTTCACTAGGTCTCGCTATATATGCTCTAAAACTGCTGTTGTTTCGCTGGTATATAGAAGAAACTTGCGGATTACTTAAGGTGTCCTATAATTGTCTAAAAGACCAAAAAACGAAAAGCTGTGTTCTAAAAAGCCCTAGTGCTCGTGGTATCTAGAAGGATGACCTCTCGAAAAGAAACATGAAGGGAAGAAAGAAGGGAAGAAAGAAAGAAAGAAAGAAAGAAAGAAAGAAAGAGAAAAGAAAGAAAGAAAAAGAAAAGAAAGAAAGAAAGAAAGAAAGAAAGAAAGAAGAAAGAAAGAAAGAAAGAAAGAAGAAAGAAAGAAAGAAAGAAAGAAAGAAAGAGAAAGAAAGAGAAAGAAGAAAGAAAGAAAGAAAGAAAAGAAAGAAAGAAAGAAAGAAAGAAAGAAAGAAAGAAAGAAAGAAAGAAAGAAAAGAAAAAAGAAAGAAAGAAAGATGAAGGATCTAGGAAGGAAGATTGTAGGGGTAATTTCCCTTATTGATTACAATAATTATGACAGAAAAGCTCCGTGAATAACGGAGAAGTGTTACAGTGAATTTTGGGGGTGTCCTATAATTATGACACGCACTCTATTTTTACCGAAAATTTTTGCTGTTTCCCCTCCCTCGTTGTTTAATGACTAACGCCGCTTAATCTTCTCTTTATGTCAGGTTTCCAATCCGTTTGTGATCCGAGAGCGGAGGTAGTAATATCAGAAGGCTCCGTATCCTGAAATTTAAGGTTTTTTTTCCAGATTTATGAGTTGCTGCAGCACAGTAAAGACTCTCCTGATGGCGGATTTATTTATCCATGTAAGGATTTTTATCAACCGTTTTCATGAGTTCGTTGACATTCCCAACTCTGGACTTCAACAGGAGCAGATTCGCGTCATTTGGGCAGCATTTAAAATCGTGCTCGCAGATTTTTTTATTCACTGGTTTTATAGAAGCTTTTTTTTGAGCATTTAGGTTTCCATTGAATGAGTTCCATGAAGTTTGTCGCGCCATCAAATTTGGTCTTAGTTTTTCATTTCAGCATGCGTAAAATTTTTTGGGACATTGTGTCGTGTGTATCCCGATATAATTAATGTGTTCCCGTCTTTCGTGCCGGCTGTAATTGACATGGTGGGTTTTTTTCGGTCGTGCATTCTTCTCTGCTCTTCTTCGTTTCCTTGTTACAATTTTTATTCTTACGTAGACATTAAACAGTACCCTTTACGGTGTTTCAGGTCTTGCATTTTGACCTAGTAGAGCCATCTCAACGAGTATTGGCTTTTGACACTCTGGCTCAAATCGCTTACAAAGGTGAAGCGATGCAGAATTTGCAGAATTTACTCGGTGCGTTCTTGTGCTGATCCTGCCAGAGATCACTTGAAAATGTATTTCATTCAAAATGTCGCATGTATGTATCTTTGCAGGCGAGCAAGGTATAATTCGTGCGATGCAGGCTTTTGCCGCGTCGATTAGTAGTGGTCCCGTGGAGCTTCGTGCTCGCCATCTTGATGCGTTGGCTACACTTTTCGAGCTTGGTGAGCTCTTCGTGTTTTTATTTTCTGTCGCGAATACGATTGGTAGAAATTTCTGGGAATGGGGTTTGTAAGAAGCAGCCTAACGCTCCCGAGTTCCCCTCAAATTCATCATAGGTGACTCCTGGTACGTAGCAGCGTTTCTTTTTGGGGTTCCAGTTTAATCTGACCTTCGAGGTTTTCCTATGGACGAGTTTTCATGCAACATCGCCGTGGGTGCTGCTTCATCCTTGAGCGATCCTTTTCCTGGGTGGAGTGTGTGAATTTAATGTTGGGGCTGTTAGAGCCGACTTTATATTATCTGTGTACATCAAGGGTTTAGGTGGTTTTGAAACAAAAAACTGTTGATGATGTTGATGTTGTAAGTTTTTGATGTGCCACCCGTTTACTAACTATTGCAGGCGAAGATCAGCTCTTGGCACAATGGTTTTCACATATGGGTGCACCGATGCCTTCTGTTCTGTTGAGTCTTGCTCAGAAGCCGTTCCCGGATCTGCATTTGGCCGCACTGCGCTCATTTTCTTCTTTGTTGTCGCATCATTTTGGTATTCAGACATTCCTCGGCACATCAGGGTTGGTACATACTGTTTTCTGAATACTGCTGTCCTCAGGCCAGGAATATATGTGCTCGCCAGCGGGTCTACAATACCTATTGATCACTGACAGGGAATTTCTGATGTTTTCGAATATTTAATGTCTTTTTATGGCATGGTTTTTTTTAGAATGTTGAACACAAGATATCACAAGGTTGCTGAGGTAAATATAAAACTTAGGTGTCAGGCAGGAATCGAACCTGCATTGCATCGCTTACCGGGCGAGAGGGTTACCATTACACTACCGACACCACGCTATGCATTCCTCAGCTATTCACATAAACTGTGAAGGCACATGTTGTGGTGGCTTTCCAACTTAGGCCTTGCTAGGGAGTATTACGGCTCCCGGTGAAGTACTTTTCCGAGGATTATGGCTCGCACGAAGGTTTATTCGGTGGTAGAATGCTGAACAACATGGGCGTGGTCTCTGACTATATCGGCGAGGGCACGCCCGGTGTCTATCAAGTGTTTACAATGCATATTGGCGGCACGAAAAAGAAGGATACTTGCCAGTGTTATTATAGAATAGCGATAGTGCCCAGAGGTTCTGGTGAAAGACCAGAACACTCCGCGGCCACAAAAGAGGAAAGCAGCAGCATTTTACTATTTTGGGTTATGAAGAAAGATATATACATGATACGACATTAAGTGCAATTGGGCTTTTATGAGCAACCACAGCATTTTGACATAGACTGACGGAGCCGGTACTAGCTAGTAATTTGCATCATTACAACAATAACATAACATTTATTTATTTATTGATGCACGCAGAAGTGCGCATAGATAGGCATCTTGAAATCAAAAATCAACCCGGTCATACAAAAATTTGGAAAAAATTAACAATATAAAATAACTCCCATCTTCTCTCTTCTTGGAACCTTGGCCTTTCAATTAATGTGTTTTCTAATACTTCTGCCTTGCGAGGTTTTTTTTTGTGGAACTTTTGTGGAACCGGCCTGACGTTTCGACGTCACCGTCGTCTTCAGAGGCCTGAGTGCGGGGCAAGATTAGGACATGAATTACCCGACCAAGCGCTCCAACCACCGAGGCATTTTCGATGTGCCCTCAGAGCCACGCCGAGAAAACCTCTCACTCTGTAAGAGACACTCACTCCTTGTTCCAACGGCTACACGGGTAAACCACTCTCGACTGACCAAGTAAGAATGAACGTAACTAAGTGTAAGGCGCGTAATATGAAATCGCGCTAAACACTTAGATAAATGGTCGATCTACAGCTCGCAAAGTGGGACTTCTTTCGAAAATCTAGAACACCTCCAAGGCTCTTCTTGCTGATATGTTCGCCTCAACTGATAAGATCGTGCACTTCACTTCGTACTCAGCGCCGTAATGGGAATCATTTCTGTGCCTGCAAAGCGGTGTTGAGAGATTTGCTCTTCTTTTCCTTGCCAGATGTTCTTTTATTCGAATTGATAGCATCCTCCCAGTCTCACCTATATAGGTGGAATCGCAGGCAAGGCATTCTAGTGGATAGATAACCTCCGTTGTTGAACAGTCCCCAATCTTTCCAGTTATTTCATGAGCAACGTTTGTCTTAGAGTCGATTCCGCACAAAATGTCGTTTAAAGTTTTCATTAGGGATGTTGACAAGAATAACGGCGTTTCGTAACTGTGCCCTCACGATACTCCGTTGAATTGCTGCGCTGAGTTCATCAGAAAGAAGCGGGACACAGAGAGGCAACTTCCCTTGACGTGATCGTTGCTCTCGGCTCCTGTGGGGTTGACGATTCCTTTGTAGAGCAGGATAGCCATTTAAGGCTGCAACCTCTTATGCCAACCGTAGTGGTTCTTGGAGTTCATCTCCTTAAGTGCATATCCGCCTTACCGTTCGGAACATATTTCCTACCACCGCCCGCTTTACTGCGATTGGATGAGCCGATTGGGAATGGACGATGATGTTCTTCGAGCTCGGCTTCCGATACCATTTAACGAGAACTATTCCGTCATGCAACTTGATCTATGCATTCAGGAAAGGGAGCCAACCGTCGTGCGGAGTTTCCCTTGTGAATGTGATGAACGGTGATTGTTCATTCAATAGACGGAAGCATTCGTCCATTTCGGACTGCGTCGATGTCACAATGTAGCAGTCGTCTTTTACTCGCTGATGGAGAACATCTGGCAGGGAAAAGACGAGCAAATTTCTCAACACCGCTTGGCAGGCACAGAAATGATTCCCATTACGGCGCTGATTACGAAGTGAAGTGCAGGATCTTATCAGTTGGGGCGAACATATCAGCATCGCGTGCGTAAGCTGCGTCTCCTTCTCCCCACAACTTCTCGCTGTCTCTACCCTCGCCCCGCACAAGCGCGCGAGGGAACAGAGTAAATCTGGCTCGGAACCAGATGACAGTTGTTTCTCGCGCGTGCCAAGCGGTGAGAAGTTTCATAGTCCACTGCCTCTCCCGCGCGTGCCGCGCTTACTTCGTCGCGGGTGCGACGGAATCGCCGCTAGTGCAACGGGGTCGCCGCGTGTGCGACGGCGTCGCCGCGACAGAGTCCTCAACGACGTGATCGGTCATCGGCCGGTCGCCTGCAAATAGAGTTGACGCAACATTGCATCCACTACCAAATGCACAGATTATATTCTTGACAGAGTGCTCCTTCATCTCCTCTCAATAATAGGGTCTAATGTTCTGTAATCTAAAATGGGTTCATTTCTGGGTGCTTAACATGGAGCTGGACTTGTTTGAGTGTAAGTGATCCTATATATGCTCACTTCAACGCTTTCATTGTTAGATTAGGTTGTGTTAATCTTAAAACACTGATGGAAAGCAGCAACGACTTCGCTATCGCGCGACGTCCATCGCGTGGCGTTGCATTGCAAGGCGACACGATCAACGTCGCGCAAAGGCAAATTGCGCGTCATTTCAAATGTATCGCGCCTTCTCAGTGGTAACACCCAGTGACGACGCGACGCGACGTCGCTTGATCGATACGTAGGCTAAAGGCTTCGGCATAGTGGCAAATCTGCGAGCGAGCAATGATGAAGGGTGGGGAGCGCTACCGCGCACGCGACCCACCGCATAGGCTGCGACGAGGGGGGGGGGCGCAGAGTGGTTTGCCCGTCGCGGAAATGGCGAGCTCGCGGCGAAATGCGCGAGACGATTGTGATTGTCCAGCGAATTTGCGAGTTGCTACCGATTTGCAGCTTCTTTGCTAATCTTTGCGCTCAATTTACTATAGTAATCAATCCTCCATAGTATTCAAATTTTTTTGAATGATCTCAACTCTGCCAGCACCATCATTCAAAGTTTTGAGAGCTATTCTGTTTGTTTTGCTTGCAGTTTTCCAGCCATTCGTCATTTCCATGAGTGTTTTCATTCAAAGTGTTCCACCGTGAATGATGCAAACACCATCAGTTGTACGTACTAATTCCGTGTTTGCTTTCACGAGGTTAAAATGAACAGATATGTACAATAAAGATGGTTTGTGTCACACCCGGTTAAGTCGAGGGAGTAGTAGAAAAGTCAACAGGCAAATAGTGGAAACAACAGTTTCGGGATCAATTATCATCAAAATGATCTTCTTCTTCTTTGCAGCCGCAGAAGGGTTTTTGTCATAGGTTCAAGAAACGGGCGACCGAAGTTGGATGCAACCACAAATCCATTGTCGTTAGTGTGGTGGGCCTCTTCGGACGATCGATTAGGTGTGCTGTAGTGTGGCCAGGGTTACCCAAATCCGGACACTCGTCAGGCTAACTGCTGTCGATCCTATGCAAGTATGACATCAGCATAGGGGAATGCCGGCAGCGCAACGAGGCAAGGGAACATCTAGCCCGCCCACCGAGTTCCATCTCGGTGTTGCTGACTTCGGGTGGTGCGATTCCCAATACGTGGTTGACAGCTACCTTACTCAAGTGATCCCTAACGAATCGGGTGTGCTCCGCACGTAGAAGACGAAGACGATCCAATTGGTAGTCTGTCCGTCTTTGACAGGATTCATAATCATTCTTAATGGGTGATCAGGCTGCTTGACGATGGATCGTCTCCTTACTGCTTCCCCACGACGTACCTCCCAGAGCTCGTAAGACGTTAAGCTTTGCTCTCACTGTAGCCTGTTTCTGCTCAGTGTTTTTATGGAACTTTAGCGAAGGATCCAATACTAGACCAAGCAGCTTCGGGAAAGGTGCGGCAGGCAGACGAGCGTCTTCCCAGTTCACAACGGGGTGAGCACAGTGTTCCTTAGGGTCAGTGGAGAAAACAGACACAGATGATTTAGCGGCAGAGACAGTGAGCATCATATCATCGAGAAGGCTCTTCAGGACGATGAGGTAGCTATTGATCTTGCGTGCAGCTACATTATTGATCTTGCGTGCAGCTACATTAAACACCGGAGGCAATATGGATGCTGTTAGACACATGTCCCTGGAACAGCACTTTTGCTCGGCGCCCTTAGATGAGTGCGGTTATCCATCGCTTCTGCCAAGACGGGATGGTGGACCTCAATCGCTTCTCAGACAGTATGCCCAATTTGACAGAATCACAAGCCTTCTTGAGGTTCAGGGCTGCTCCTACTGTGCGTTGAGGTTTTTTGGCGTTGAAGCCATCCAAAACAAAGGCTCTTAATCTCCAGCAGCGCCGTGGTGGTAGAGTCTAATTTGTGGAATCCATACTGGTGCTGCTGATTGTTATTATGCTCGGCCAGCTCCTTCGCGACCAGTTTCTCAGCGACCTTGACGATTGGTGATAATAGACTTATTGGCCTGTATCCCTTCGCTGTGGATGGCGATTTACCAGGCTTGGGCAACAGAATGACGCATGTCTTTTTCCGATGTTGGGGTGAGATGCACGTGCGAAAGGATGTGTTGATGACGTCAGCCAGGATTGGCATAATCTCACTCCGCAGTTTCTTCAAGACCGTTGGAATAATGCCATCCGGCCCTACAGCGTTCGAGTTGCGCATCTCTTTGGCCACTTTTTCAATCTGCGCGGGCGTCACAGCTTCTGCTTCATTCATGAGCGGCAACTTACAGAGCTATCTTACAGTCACTCGGTTCTGTTTCCCTCTTTTAGCCTGAATTATGACAAAATTCTTGCCGAGAGCAGTTGCAGCCTCCTTTCCCGATTTGAAAACTTCATTCTCGAACTCGATCGTGGGATAGTTAGTGGAGGTGCTCTTGCCCGAGATCTTCTTTAGAATTTTCCAAGTTGATGCTCCGTCACTCTTGAAATTCATCTTCTCCGTGAATTTCTCCCAACACTCCTTCTTGTGCTTGTCCAGATCTCGCTTAATCTCGCTGTCCAGCTCAGCAATGGTCGGTTCAAGGTGATCTGCGACTCTCTTTGCATCCCTTGACCTTATCTTCTCCAAGTTTTCCCTGGTGACATTAGGAAAGAAGGTCTTAACTCGGCCCTCCGGAGTGGCTGCTTTCATGCCCTTGCAAATCGCGTCTGTCAAGTGACGTTCTTTCTGGTGCACGTTTCCGTTCTATGGGTAATCAGCCACATCAACAAGCGCCAGTCTGCAAGGGAAAGATTAAGATAAGGCCTTTGACGGATATCTGAATAAGGACCAAGAGAATTAGAGAGATCGACATGGACAAAGACGGGGATATGATCACTGGACAGAATTTTAGCGGTCGACCAAGAGCAGGCGCTAGAGAGATAAGAAGATACAAGAGAGATGTCTGGACTAGAGGATCGGCCGTTGGCCAGGAGACGAGTGGGCTGATCATCGTTGAGGATGGCCAGATCGCACTCCTCCGCCCATTCTTTAACGTCTTTTCCTCTAGCGTCAGTGTTAAGCGACGAGCAGAATGTATGAGCATCGAAATCGCCTGCGAAGGCAACACAGGGTGAAAGGGAGCAGTCGCACAGCTGCTTGAGTGGAGGAGTGGGGTCATAAGATTGGGGACAGAACGTGGTAGGAGGGTTATAGATATTAAGAAGAGATATAGGTGTTTTAAGAGGAGGTGGATAGGTAGGTAGGCAAGAGTACCGTCCGAGGGGGTGTTTGGTATGGTATGAGAGGGTAGATTTGATAATAAGAAAGTAGAAACTCCTCCGCCGAGAGATGACCTTGAAGCATGATAAGCAGTATAGCCAGGAATATTAGGGTGTCGAGCGGTAGCGGAAGGAGACAGCTTGGCTCCTTGAGCCATAATAACATCAGCGGTGCGTTCCAAGAACATTCCCATGGCAAAACGCGTCCATGAAAACGTAGCCACGGCCACGTGGGAGCGATTTTCAGCTATAATTCGCATTCATGGAAAGCAAGGTTGTCCATGGGAAGGTTGTTTTTCCTCCCACGGCGACGTGGGAACGTTCTTGGAACGCACCCAGGATGATGAGTGCGTGCGAAGAGAGTGAGAGTTCATATAGCTTGGTTCGAAGCCCGTTGAGGTTAATATCTACAATAGAAAGGGGTGTGGTTGGAGAATGAAGAATCAGAGTTGCCAGGGGCAGAGCACTGAACACAACGGAATGAAGGATTGTGATGCCTCACAGAACTGAGGCCTGAACAGGAGAGATGCATCCGCCTCTGACATCCAAAGCATTGGACACTTTTTCCATTCCAGGTGACATCCTTGGTGCATGTAGCGCATGGGTACTTCTGAGCGGGTCCTGGATTCTTCTTGACGCCGTCCCTTTGTAGCAGAATCCTCAGGAGAGCTGCGACTAACCAGCACCTCTCCCATGATAGAAACCCTCCTCGCGGAGGGGTTGACGTCGGTTTGCACGGAGGTGGCCTTCTTTTCTCCACACTGCCACGGCACGAACGTTCGACATCTCGGCAGCACCAAAATGATGGAATGAAAGTCTCTAAATTGCATCCGCGCTCTAATCGAGATCACACTCTGCGGGGTTGCCGGCGACTCCGCCGCGGGGCGACGCCAAAGCCTTAATTATAGCGCCGCGTCGGGCGGCGAGTGAGCTCTGAACGCCGCCTTGTGTGAGGACTCCTTTCGAGTCGCGTGCCACATCAGTGAGTGATCATTGGTAGTTTCGTTCCACCTTGATGTCGAAACGCATCTACGATTTGCGTCAGTGCATCCTTGGCGCGCAACCTGCTCGTGGGTCAATGAAATGTTTTGGAAAATAAATTTATTCGAAAAGTCGACTATCGAATTCATTCGAAAGTTTCCGTGAATTTTCGAATAATCGACTTTTCGAATAATTCAGGTTTTTAAACTTTTCGAATATTCGACTTTTCGAATAATTCGGAAATTTGGCGTTTTCGAATATTCGACTTTTCGAATAATCCGAAGTCGACTTTTTTAATCGAATGATTTTTCAGAACAGGCAAAAATGTGGCGACTTGTTTAAACTCTCATTTGTAGGGAGTATTATGGCTCCCCGGAAGGCTGCGAGTATTCTGGCTCGCAAGCGGTTTATTAGCGATGAGCACGAGGTGGTGCCACAGTAGGTAGAATGCTATACAACATGGCGTGGCCTCTTATTATTGGCGAGGACACGCCCAACATTTGTTAAGTTATTGACTTTGACTTAATCGGTTGGCTTTCGCCTGACGCGGTCATTCCGCATCTTCACCGAGGTGTGCCGTCCTAGTAGTCAGCCGTGTCCATTTTTCACGGTCTTCAGCCACAATTTGAACACATTCCATCCAGCTGTCACTATTCCATTTCCTGCGAAACGAAACATCGCGCCTGAACTGTCTTTCGATGCCGAGTGATCCGTCCAGAACTTTCGCCTACGCCCAGGTCGCCGTTTCCAGACAGGATTTGGAAGCATTTTTAAAGCGTGTTGTACGAGACGATCCGGCGTTCTTCTTAGTATATGCCCGAGCAGTCGAAGTCGACTTTCCATTGCTGCTTGAGATGGCGTTAGGAGATGCTGGCACCTCCCTCGTGTCAAGCGTTGATGTACTGCGTCGATTTCGTTGTAAAGGTCTTCGTTATGGCATACACGCGGCCAGAAATATCCAAGCAAACGCCTAGAAAGCTTCCTCTCCGTGCGATCCAACCTTTCCATCTGCGTTTTCGGTGCTGCCCACGTCTCCGATCCGTACATCATGATAGGGCGAATAGCGGATAGGTAGACGCGCAACTTGACTTCCTTCGCGATGCTGGTAGACCACAAACACTTGGTTAGAGAATTGAATGCAGACGTAGCTTTCGCACATCGTTGTCGAATATCCGCTGCATAACTACCATCGTTCTTCAGCAAACAGCCCAAATAACAGAAATCGTCCACCAGTTCGATACGTTGTCCGTCCACACAAACTCCAGTTGAAGGCCTCTGAGAGACCCACATCTGCTTGCATTTGTCGGGACGAAGACGAAGTCCATAGGCTGCGGCATACTTCAAAACGAGGTTCACAATCCTTTGCAGTTTTGCGTTGTTTTCAGCGAATAACACAATGTCGTCGGCGTACTCCAGGTCGACAAGGGAGCGTCCTGATGGTGTTAGGATCACATCCGCAGGAAACTGTTCTGCAACTCTACGCATGATGTCAACAACGGCGAAGTCGTAAGAAAAGGTCCTGCTACGGCTCCTTCCCTTACCTGTTTTCACCTCGAAAGCTGACGTAAATCCAACAGGTGTACGAACTGCTGCTGTTGTTCCTTTGTTCATGTCCTCGATTAACCGAACATACTTTTCCGGGACTCCATCTGCTCGCAGAGCATTGAGCAATCGATCACGATGAGGAGAGTCGAACGCGGCTTCAAAGTCCAAAAAGCAAGCTGTAATGGCTTCGAAAACCGCTGCCACGATTCAATTACTCTTCTCACGACGAACACTTGGTCGATGGTCGATCTTCCAGGTCGAAAACCGGCTTGCTCATCTCTGGTCGTTCCTTCACGATGTTTGATAAGTCGCTCGAGAATGATACGTTCTAAAACCTTGTACATGACACGAAGTAGAGATTCCTCTGTAGTTCTTAGGATCCGTGACGGATAGCTTCTTTGTGAAGAGGTACGATGATCGCATGTCTCCACGAATCGGGTATCCTTTCGCTCATCCATATGGCACGGATGGTGTTGGTCATTTCACGAATCCCAGACGGAGGAAGAGCTTTCCAGCATTTCAGCAGTGATGTTGTCATCTCCACCTGCCTTTCCATTCTTCATTTTCCGGACACAATCCAAAACTTCAGACTCAGTCGGCGGTTCCTCACTGACATCGTAATGTGCTCTCTGAACATGCGGGAGCTCAGGTACTGATGGCGCTGGACGGTTCAGTAGTGAACTGAAGTAATCCTTCCATATTGGCAGCGTCGCATCACCAACTGCAACTCCATTGGTAGTGTTCAAGACAGGAGAACATCTCTTCATCTTCCCGCTATACTGTCGCAGCAACGTGTAGGCTTTCTTCGGATTCTTCTCCTCCCAAGCCTTCTCGAACTCCTTAGCTCTACACGTCCACTCTCGTTCGCGGTCACTTTGAAGCTGCCGACGCAACTTCCTCCTCAGACGCTTCTCCTCCACGAAGTTTCCTGCAGTTCGTAGAGCACATACTCTGTTGTAGGTAGATGTTGTTTCTTCTGAGACGTAGGCGAACTTCTTCTTAGGCTGTACAACCGGGAGTGCCTCTTTCGAAGCGTCCTGGATGCACTTGACAAAAAGAATCCGCGTCGCAAAGTTTCTTCTTAGTCCGTACTCCGATGTGAATAGAAACGCGTTGTCGGAAATTCCTTCTGCACTCTTCATCTCTGAGACTTGTCATGTCAATCCTCTGGAGAGGCTGAGCCCCTCGCTTCCTCTTATGAATCCTCGCAGTGAAGTTCAACAGAACAGGACGGTGATCCGAATCGAATGCGACATCCCACACAGCTCTAGATCTTCGAATGTCCGATACTGGAATATTCCTCGTCAGGACATAGTCAAGCTGTAGTTTCAAAGTTGTCATCTTCCGCTTCCGCTGCTCTTCTGGAGATAGCCGGGTTGGTCCTGCCACGTAAGCTGATGGCGGCGATGATTCCTCTTGAATGTCGATGCAATAATCAGACCACTGCGTTCACAAAAAGTCGACAAGGCGGTAGCCATTGTCCGATGTTTGCTCCACTGGGTAGAACCATTTACCGAGTACTTCGGATTCCTGATCAAGTCCCATCTTCGCATTTGCGTCAATCCCCACGACAACAGCATGTTGACAAGGTATCCTGGCCAGCAACGTATTGAGTTCCTCATAAAACGCATCCTTCGAATTGTCTTCGGCGGTTTCAGTGGGCGCATGAGCACTCACTATCCACAGATTGAATCCTCTGTGATCCCGCAGTCGTACGAATGCATTCCGACACGACGTTGAGCCGAACTCCTTGACCATACCATTGAAATCCTTCCTTACAGCTATTGCACAGCCTCCCACTCTCCTATCGTCAGCGTTACCGCAGTAGATGGTGTACTCTCCGACGCTGATGACGGGTCTATCCTTGAGGCGGGTTTCCTGCAAAGCAGCAAACGGTGCATGGAGATAGCTCAGAAGGCTGGATCAGAAGGAGTTTTTTGGATATCACTCGACAGCGATGGACAGTTCAGGGTGGCGAAATTGTGGCTTGTGGCCAAAGACTCCATGACTCCCTAGGTACGGATCCTAAGGTGTTATGGACCAGAGGCCTTAGTGTGCCGGACGGCGACACCTTTATGCAATGTGCGGGATACTTTCGCGATATAGTTGTGCACGCTATATCGCTCGAACGTTCCCTGTGTACACTCAAACGTCTGCTGGGTTCAGTAGAAGCAGGGGCACCAACGAGCAGGTACCAACAGACTTGTATACACACCCCCGTTAAGTTATTACACGAGTCTTCTATTGGTACATAAAGTGTATTTACAAGCACCATAGACGGCAAGATGACAGTGGTGCCAACCAGGATTACTATACACTACGGACCAGTTCTGGAGGTAATCTACCAGAACACTCCGCGGCCAAAAAAGGGAAGAAACAACTAATCATGATTCAGATTATGATATGCACACACACTGCCTTATTTGGAACGGCATCGATGAATAACGGTAACCTTGCGACATTCCGATTGCATAGAAAAGGTACCGATGATAATCTTGCATGAGGAGGATCATAATGATACAGTGCCGACTTGATGCGGATTGAAAACGATTTTCGCGATGCGGCATATCGTTTGATTGCGGCACAATAAAAGGCGTACTTGCCAGTGTTATTATAGAATAGCATAGCAATAGTGCCCAGAGGCTCTGGTGGAATACCAGAACACATGTGTGGATAGCTGAGGAATGCAGAGGGGTGTCAGTAGTGTAATGGTAACTCTCTGGCCCGGTGAGCGATGCAATGCGGGTTCGATTCCTGCCTGACACCTAAGTTTTGGTAAGTTGCCAATTTATGAAAAAAAACTTGCCGCGAAAACCTGCGCAGAATGAACGGAAGGGTTTTTTTTTCTATCAAAAGTAAATAACATTTGTTACGTTTCTAACAATGGAAGAATTGACCGGTGTAAAGGAAATAATCATTTCCAAGTGGTTATCTGGCTCACATCATGGCTTCTTCACTGCTTTAACAAGGGTCAAAAGCTGAGAACTAAGAAAATCCTCAGAACACGATCATTATTTGTCCACTTGCGACTGTCGATAAATCTTGGCATCCCGATCATCGTTTCGTTTGGTTGACTTTCGTGTGAATTCTTCTCTGTAGACAAAGACAAAACAGACAGCAAGAGACAAAGCACTGTGCCTACAATCACTTTCTGATCCAGAAACCTACATGGTTTCTTCCATGACCGAATACAACAGCGACCTGAAGAGAATGAACGTTACTGTTAAGCGCACCTTGGATCAGAAGTTAGACCGGAACATCACAACAAGACTCATTCCTATGCTTGCAATGATCCCCACCTATTATCAACTGGCAAAAAACAAGCTGCCTGTTGCTGAAGGAGGAGGACCGCCAATCAATGACGTAATCAAAACCCGACCCATAGTGTCATCTTGCGGTGGACCTACGGACGGAATCAGCTGGTTTCTGCATCTAATCCTGTCTCCTCTTCTGCGATTTGTCCCTTCCCATCTTGTGAATACCGACCAGTTCTTCGGAGAACTCAAGAGTAGCGACTTAACGGAGCCGTATACAGAGTACCAGAGCTTTGATGTCACTGATCTGTATACCAACGTGGACACACATGCAGCGGTAGCGTTTTGTATGAACTCTTTACGTCAACACCGGCAAGAGATCCACCTCTTCGGCTTCCAACTAGAGAATATTGAAGACTTGCTCACTACCGTTGTCGACTTCAACTTCTTCCGTTTCCAAAACGTAGGTTACAGGCAGCGACGTGGCCTCGCCACGGGAAACAGGCTTGCACCACTTCTCCCAAAACTGTTTATGGACAACATCGAGAGAAATATCCTAACATCAAATGTCGTCTTCTATGGTCGCTAAATTGACGACATATTCATAATGGCCAATTTACGAGGAACGTTGGATCAAGTTCTGTCGGAGCTTTATTCACAACACGAGTCCATCCGACTTACGGCGGAGAAGCCTGGGTCTGATGGATACCTTCCGTTTTTGAACACTAAAATCAGGATATCCAATCAGCGGGTGCACACTGTATGGTACACAAAACCTGCGTCGAAGAATATACTACATTCACGCAGCTGTCACACAGCATTTATGATGAGCGATGTAGTACGCAATTTGGTACAGTCGGCAAGAAGGCTCACATCTGAAAACAAGGAGTCGATGGAATGACAGCTGAAGAAAATCCTACACGAGAATGGCTATATGGATACCAGTTGCAATACATGGCGAGCATATCGACTTTCTTTGTTGAATACCGCTCTGGTCATCCCATACTTTAGTGGCACGTTTGCTAGAGATGTAAATGCTGCTGTGCGAGAATCGTATCTGCCACTTCGCTTAGTGTTTCGTCCGCCTCCCACACTCCGTCGGCTCTTAACTTCATCCAGACTCTACGAAGATCGGTGTGGTAGAGACGCGTGCACCTACTGCACTGGAAATGAAAAAATATGCCACCTACGCGATGTGTTGTGCAGAGTGGAATGTGAGGACTGTGGAGAGTTTTACATTGGAGAGACCGGAAGACCACTTCGAGTTCGACTTGACGAGCATATGCGAGCATTGCGTTCACCGAATTCCTATCCCAGCAGCGCCTTCTCAAGACATCGAACGCACCACCACTTGAACGATGCAGCTCCACGAATGATCGCCAGCATTCTGCACAAAAACATGTCGGATACAGTGAAGAGAAAAATGAGAGAGGCGATCGAAATCAAGAGATGGGCCGCCTATGAATAACCGAGAGGAAATGAGGGAGGCATTGAGACTACTCACCACGCATCGGGATTAGGCACTGATAACCGATTTCTGACCACCCTCACGAAAGCGGTCTCTCTGCCAGTTATTTGCCGTCTGTCTCGGGTTAGAATCGGTCATCCAACACCAGTACCGTTTTCGCAAAAACAGCACCCAACCCGGTCAGGCTATCATTCTGTTGCTTGTACTTCATTATCAGTTTCCGATAACCTCATAGTTGTGCTTAAATCGTGTAGCTTACTGTAATGATTTACAGCCTGACGAAGGGTCTACGACACGAAACGTCGCAATAAAGGAGGTTATTAACATCAATCTCTGCAGTCGGTCTTCAATTCATCGTTTAAAAGGAAAAAAAACCTAATGAAGCTCAGGAATTCGTCAATTCTTCTCTGTAGGTTGAAATTGGGTTTGGGAAGGTAATTTCACGGATCTTAAAGGCAGGGTTCTCGATAAAATCGGTTGTTGTGCTTTCCCCATGGAATGGTAGATCTGGTCATCACAGAAGTGAAAATAAGTAAAAAATCGAGAAGAAACGCTCAGAAAGAAGTTATTGCTTGGTTTCCTCCCGCCCCCAACTGTCGAGATTTGTGTAAAACTTTTATTTTGCTTCTTAAGTGATTTCTGAACATTTCTGGAGCCTACTGGTTACTTCAACAGCAAAATAAATGTCGGAGAAGCAAGCACCAATGAAAATCGGGGTCAGGGTCTCTCTACACACGGAGGGAGGAGCACGGACGAGATTTATTGCTGACGCGACGTGCGAGGCGGAAGTTCTATCCCCATCACTAGAGCGCGTTTGCCGAAGGCTCGCGAGTTTTCATGACATTTCATTTTTTTATTGATTCTCACATGACTTTTTCTTTATGTTCACTGGTTCTTCTAATTATCTTATCCTGCGCACTCATTTCAATAACTAGTACTGGTTTTCTGCGGCAGCGATCCCATCACTGCATCTAAAATGATGCTCGATTTAACTTAATATGTATTACACTTTCAACGGTACGAGAACAAACAAAATTTATTGAAATGAGTGTGCAGAATAGGATAATGAGAGGAACAATCGGTGAACATATAGAAAAAGTCATATGAGAATCAATCAGAACATGAAATGTCGTGAAAAAAACCCACCTTTGGCAGACGCGCTCTAGTTATGGGGATAGAATTTCCGCCGCGCGCGTCGCGCCAGCAATAAATCTCGTCCGTGCTCCTCCTTCCGTGTGTAGAGAGACCCTGACCCGAAAATCGCGTTAATTAGGGGGCCGGCCGACACCTGTAATTAGCAGTTGTACGTTGTTTTAGAGCGTTTTCCCTTCGCATTTCCGGGTTTTTTTTTCACATATTTTTACTTTTGCGATGGCCAAATCTACATTTTTATAAAGAGAGCTCAAAAGTCGTGTTTATCGCGAACCCTGCCTTTAATTCAGTTTTTCTAAGCTCCGAAGAAGGCGAAAATTGCTGCATTGAGAGGTTCTAACAATCTTGGTTACGCTTCACCTACTCGATACAGCGAGCACTGCTGTTATATAGGAAAAGCCGAAAATTTTGTAGAAACCCGTTCTTTCTACTTTTTTTAAATGTGCAGTGGGCGGCTAGAGAAGGGCCAAGGGGTGTACAGAAGTTGCATTCTGAGTTTGTTGACAACATCGGATTCGATGCACTGTCAACTTATGAAATCTCATGGGTCGGGACCACTGCAGTGCTCCGTGGTTTCGATTTCCTTCTGAATTTCACTTTTTTTGTTGCCCTTTATATTTTCGAAGGGAGTTGCGTGCGGTATTTCGCCGTTTTGAAGTTCCGTATACCTAATCAGGGGAGCACCCACGCCGCTACGCGGTGTACTTTTTGGCGTCTTCGCATTAATCCTAAAGCCCTTCCCCCACTCTTTTATGGTTTAGGCCCCCTGACCTCAAAGCGTGGCTTACTCACAACGGTATTTTGCTTTCCCACCATCACTGTAAACCTCTGGCTCGTGCTAATAGCTTTAGACACATTTTAACAATAACAATCTATCCATAATGTAGTCCAGATGTTTATCGAATTCACAGCGCGGCTGGAGCAAAGGAGCAGTCCGACTCGCACACGTGACACGCGCGACTGAAAACCGTTGCGTTTACGTCATTTTGGGGCGCGTTAACTGTGCTCCGCCCTGGGGCCGTATTCATCAACGTGAATATCGGGGTTTGGGCAGGCGGGGGCACGTAGGGCGGCGAAATCGGCATGCTAAGCTGCGAGGGCAGGGGCAAGGGCAGTTAGTGGCACTGCCCCTGACTGCTCCGACTAGGAAGCTGGGGCAGCGGCTGCCCCGGTTGGGACAAGAATGCGGCGACGCTGCAAGAATCGACTTTTTTTATATTTCCCAGACATTATTTTTTTATTTCTACTTCTTGTTATCAGTTATATGCTCAAAGCCCTCGCTTATAGTAGAAATGATTTCATTTTTGATAACTCCTCTTCATACCTCTTCATTTATCCTACTTTTGAGCTCTTTTTTGACGTTTTCATTGAATAAATTCCATAATACTGCGCGCATCTACGCTCTCCATAATGCTTCCGTAATCCTTGCGCAATCGATTCATGTGCTACAGGTTCAGTAAAATGAAAAAGTTTTCAAAAAGGTGTCAGAAAAATTGGTTCAAAAATTGTTCTATATTTTTTCCTGGGAGGAGTGAATCTCGACACACGTAAAGTCGAATTTATCGGGAAACCCTCCGTATCTACAGCTAAATTTCGTTATTCTTTTTGTCCAAATTCGTCCGGCAGAATCTTTGAATTTTGAAAGATGTAGCGAATTCGGTGTTTTATGTGTTGGTTTGAAAAAAAATCTTTAGGCGAGAATATATCTTCGCGGGCAATCCTTCAATTGAATAGAGGGCATTTTTTGAAAATCTCTTGAAAAACGTGATCGCCAGAACTGCCGTTGTTTGTACATTTATATTGGACATTGAATTTTTTTTTAGTTATTTATGATTTTTGTTAAAAAAAAAGTAGATACGTGACGAATACTCTTGCCCTGGTCACGAGTGTTACTCATACTGTGACATTTTCAGTGCGCATGGATATAATTCTGCTAACTGACAGTTTCTGCTCGTAAGCTAAAACCTCGAGCACAAGCACAATCAAATAGCATTACCTACATACTTACCTCCATTCTGTGCACTGCTATCGTAAGAGACACAGCTGCATCTAAGCAGGACTGGTTTCACATATCGAATATCAGCTGTGCTCAGCTATTCGATCGCAAGTTTCAGCCGTAATAAGGCGTGCGGCGTACGTAACGTAATTGCGTACGCTGCGCTGGGGCTAGCTGCCCCGACGCCATCGAGCGAATGTGCATACGGGGCAGGCGCCACGAGAGTCGGCCCTTGCCCCGCCATGTGCGTTGATGCATCCGGCCCCTGATAAAAAAAACTAGTTGGTGCTCGGTTAACGGCGGCGCAAACGCAGCGGTTTTCCGTCGCGCGCATCACGTGGGTCAGCCGAACTGCTCCTTTGTCCCACCCTCGCTGTGAATTCGATCAACATCACAGTGTAGTCCACCAAAAGTTGCACATTTAGTTATCAATGAAAAGCGGTTGGTCGGAGGTCAATGTGCATGAAACTCATTGCAGCACAACCGCTTAAGCAAAACCGATGGCGAGCGTGTTGCGTAGTATACTTGTGTCGAGTCGAGTCATCGAGTCTTGGTATCGACTGAAACAGTCGACATCGAGTCATTCGAGCACTCGATTATTCAAAATTTTGAAAAACCGAGTTAGTCAAAAACTCGATTATTCGAAATTCTGAAAAACCGAATTAATCAAAAACTCGATGACTCGAAATTTTGAAAAACCAGGTTATTCGAAAACTCGAATATTCGATAGACCCTAATAGTTGATTGAACTCGACAGTCGACTGTTTGGATTAAAAAAAAGTCACCGTCTGCTAAATCACTTCGTATAGTCAACCGAAACTGAGCCACCAGCAAAGCCAAGCAGTGTTGGAAATTTTCCAAAGTAGGGGCTGCCACCTAACTTTGGAAATTGTGGGCGGTCGCATTGCCAGATTTTCGTATTCGTTTCTTCTCGTTTTCGATTCAGCTTCACAACAGAATATTTCTTACGCAGCCACGAATTGTTCAGACCTGTTTGTCAACCGCTGGCGACCTAAATGGTCGTCAAAACTACAAATGTCCAATTAGCAAAAAATTAGTTGTGGGGGTCTTCTAGTGTCATCTACATCGCTCTAATGGGCCGGAGCTCAGCGGTTAAGTAAGATAGACCGAAATTGGACCTGAAAAAAGCAATGTCGCTCCTGGAAGAGGATAAATAGGAAAAATCACCTGTGGGAAAAAAGTGGTGTCAGAAGGCCATTTTTCCATATCGCCTTTTCAGACTCGGTTTCCACTTCTAGTAGGCGGCAATCGATCAAAAGGTGCATCCACTGAATGGTTATCGAAGACTAAATTAGCTTTTTTTTAAACATTTTTTTGACATTTTTCACCTCACCATGTGGTGGAGTGAAAATATAGTGAGGTGAAAAAAATCTCGTAAAAAAACATTTTAAAATCCAGCTTGTGTAATTTTCCGATACCTAGTCAGTAGATGCACATTCTGCCCGACTCCCGTCTTCTAGAAGTGAATACCAAGACTGAAAAGGTCATTTTCAGAATAAAACGGTTTTCTATTATCACAGTCAACAACATCACGTAATTTTTTCTATTTTTCCCTCTACAAGAGCTACTTTGCTTTTTTCATCTTCTAACGTCGACATGGATCTTAATGAGACTTTAAGTTCACTGTTAAAGGTTGGCACAAACTCGGTGCCTTATGCTATAACATAGGTGCACCGAGTTTCCGCCAATCTCGAATGGGGAACGCAGTCTTATTAGGGTCCATGCCGATGTTATGTCAGTCTAATTTACCGAACCGCTGAGCCACGGCCCATCAGAGCAATGTACGTGACACTGGAAGGCCCCCCAAAAATCTTTTTTCGGCCACCAGTTCACGAAAACGTAATCGCGGATAAGGATGACGGAGAATCACTCCACCATGAGTTTTGAAGATTTCAAAATAGACGATTGGCCGTGACTAACTAATAACAAACTCTCACCCGGTCTCCGAAAAAAAATCGATCGCTCATTTATTCTTTGATCTCGTTGCGTTGTATTTGTCGCCAACAATGAAATTTGTTTGGCTCTTATCCTACTATATATATATTTTGGTAAATTTGTGTGTGCGTGTGTGTGTGTATGTATGTAGAGTGGAGTCCACCAATAGTGTCTCATTTACTTACCAATGAGAAGCGGTCGATTGGAAATCAATGAACATGAAACTCGCTGCAGCACAACCGCTCTCGCTCCATCGGTATCGAGCGTGCTGGTATGGGATTCATGCTTATTGATCCCCAGTCGACCGCTTCTTATTGATAAGTAAATGAGACACTCTTGGTGGACTCCACTATATGTGTACGTTTCTCTGTGTGTTTGTTTGACCGTTTATTCGGCTTGACTTTCAAGGCGGGCAACCCTACGGAGATGGGCTCCGAAAGTGGGCAGGACGTCAGGGTAAGGGTGCAGGACCTTAGAAGTGATGCGCAGTACATCATAGGAAGGGTACGGGACCCGAATTGTAGTGCGCCAGACGCCGTAGAATGTGTGCGGGACCCAAGTGGGAGAGCGCCGGGTGCCATAGAAAGTGTGCGGGATCCAAGTGGGAGAGCGCCGAACGCTATAGAAAGTGTACGGGATCCAAGTGGGAGTGCGCAGGACGCCGTACAAAGTGTGCGGGACCCAAGTGGAAGTGCGCCGAACGCCGTAGAAAGTGTGCGGAACCCAAGTGGGAGTGCGCCGAACGCCATAGAAAGTTTACGGGACCCAAGTGAGAGTGCACAGGGCGCCGTAGAAAGTGTACGGGACCCAAATGGTAGTGCGCCAGACGCCGTAGAATGTGTGCGGGACCCAAGTGGGAGAGCGTCGGACGCAATAGAAAGTGTGCGGGATCCAAGTGGGAGTGCGCAGGACGCCGTATAAAGTGTGCGGGACCCAAGTGGAAGTGCGCCGAACGCCGTAGAAAGTGTGCGGGACCCAAGTGGGAGTGCGCCGGACGCCATAGAACGTGTGCGAAGTCCAAGTGGGAGAGCGCCGGACGCCGTAGAAAGTGTGCGGGATCCAAGTGGGAGTGCGCAGGGCGCCGTAGGAAGTGGGCGGGACCCAAGTGGGAGTGCGCAGGACGCCGTATAATGTGTGCGGGACCCAAGTGGGAGAGCGCCGGACGCCGTAAAAAGTGTGCGGGACCCAAGTGGGAGGGCGCCGAACGCTGTAGGAAGTGTGCGGGATCCAAGTGGGAGTGCGCAGGACGCCTTAGAAAGGGGGCGGAATCTGAGTGGAAGTGCGCAGGACGCCTTAGAAAGGGGGCGGGATCTAAGTGGAAGTGCGCAGGACGCCGTAGAAAGTGTGCGTGACCCGAGTGAGAGTGCGCCGGACGCCGTAGAAAGTGTGCGGGACCCGAGTGAGAGTGTGCCGGACGCCGTAGAAGGTGCGGGACTCAAGTGGGAGTGCGCCGAACGCCGTAGGAAGTGTGCGGGATCCAAACGGGACTGCGCAGGACGCCATAGAAAGTGTGTGAAATCCTAGTGGGAGAGCGCCGGACGCCATAGAAAGTGTGCGGGATCCAAGTGGGAGAGCGCCGGACGCCGTAGAAAGTGTGCGGGATCCAAGTGGGAGTGCGCAGGGCGCCGTAGAAAGTGTGCGGTTTTCAAGTGGGAGTGCGCAGGACGCCGTAGAAAGTGTGCGGGATCCAAGTGGGAGTGCGCAGGACGCAGTATAAAGCGTGCGGGACCCGATTGAGAGTGCGCCGGACGCCGTAGAAAGTGTGCGGGACCCGAGTGAGAGTGCGCCGGACGCCGTAGAAAGTGTGCGGGACCCGAGTGAGAGTGCGCCGGACGCCGTAGAAAGTGTGCGGGACCCAAGTGAGAGTGCGCCGAACGCCGTAGGAAGTGTGCGGGATCCAAACGGGACTGCGCAGGACGCCATAGAAAGTGTGTGAAATCCAAGTGGGAGAGCGCCGGACGCCATAGAAAGTGTGCGGGATCCAAGTGGGAGAGCGCCGGACGCCGTAGAAAGTGTGCGGGATCCAAGTGGGAGTGCGCAGGGCGCCGTAGAAAGTGTGCGGTTTTCAAGTGGGAGTGCGCAGGACGCCGTAGAAAGTGTGCGGGATCCAAGTGGGAGTGCGCAGGACGCAGTATAAAGCGTGCGGGACCCGAGTGAGAGTGCGCCGGACGCCGTAGAAAGTGTGCGGGACCCGAGTGAGAGTGCGCCGGACGCCGTAGAAAGTGTGCGGGACCCGAGTGAGAGTGCGCCGGACGCCGTAGAAAGTGTGCGGGACCCAAGTGGGAGTGCGCAGGACGCCGTATAATGTGTGCGGGACCCAAGTGGGAGAGCGCCGGACGCCGTAGAAAGTGTGCGGGACCCAAGTGGGAGTGCGCCGAACGCCGTAGGAAGTGGGCGGGTTCCAAGTGGGAGTGCGCCGAAAGTGTGCGGGACCCGAGTGAGAGTGCGCCGGACGCCGTAGAAAGTGTGCGGGACCCAAGTGGGAGTGCCCCGAACGCCGTAGGAAGTGTGTGGGAT
Organism: Aplectana chamaeleonis; assembly: GCA_029168955.1. Lineage (NCBI taxonomy): Eukaryota > Metazoa > Nematoda > Chromadorea > Rhabditida > Cosmocercidae > Aplectana > Aplectana chamaeleonis. The sequence continues at coordinate 335,482 of JAPDOI010000040.1, forward strand.
CCAAACGGGACTGCGCAGGACGCCATAGAAAGTGTGTGAAATCCAAGTGGGAGAGCGCCGGACGCCATAGAAAGTGTGCGGGATCCAAGTGGGAGAGCGCCGGACGCCGTAGAAAGTGTGCGGGATCCAAGTGGGAGTGCGCAGGGCGCCGTAGAAAGTGTGCGGTTTTCAGAGTGGGAGTGCGCAGGACGCCGTAGAAAGTGTGCGGGATCCAGTGGGAGTGCGCAGGACGCAGTATAAAGCGGGGGGGACCCGAGTGAGAGTGCGCCGGACGCCGTAGAAAATGTGCGGGACCCGAGTGAGAGTGCGCCGGACGCCGTAGAAAGTGTGCGGGACCCGAGTGAGAGTGCGCCGGACGCCGTAGAAAGTGTGCGGGACCCAAGTGGGAGTGCGCAGGACGCCGTATAATGTGTGCGGGACCCAAGTGGGAGAGCGCCGGACGCCGTAGAAAGTGTGCGGGACCCAAGTGGGAGTGCGCCGAACGCCGTAGGAAGTGGGCGGGTTCCAAGTGGGAGTGCGCCGAACGCCGCAGAAAGTGTGCGGGATCCAAGTGGGAGAGAGCCGGACGCCATAGAAAGTGTGCGGGACCCAAGTGGGAGTGCGCCGAACGCCGTAGGAAGTGTGCGGGATCCAAGTGGGAATGCGCCGAACGCGGCAGAAAGTGTGCGGGATCCAAGTGGGAGAGAGCCGGACGCCATAGAAAGTGTGCGGGATCCAAGTGGGAGTGCGCAGGACGCAGTATAAAGCGTGCGGGACCCAAGTGGGAGTGCGCAGGACGCCGTATAATGTGTGCGGGACCCCGTATAATGTGTGCGGGACCCAAGTGGGAGAGCGCCGGACGCCGTACAAAGTGTGCGGGATCCAAGTGGGAGTGCGCAGGACGCAGTATAAAGCGTGCGGGACCCAAGTGGGAGTGCGCAGGACGCCGTATAATGTGTGCGGGACGCCGTACAAAGTGTGCGGGATCCAAGTGGGAGTGCGCAGGACGCAGTATAAAGCGTGCGGGACCCAAGTGGGAGTGCGCAGGACGCCGTATAATGTGTGCGGGACCCCTTATAATGTGTGCGGGACCCAAGTGGGAGAGCGCCGGACGCCGTAGAAAGTGTGCGGGACTCAAGTGGGAGTGCGCCGAACGCCGTAGGAAGTGTGCGGGATCCAAGTGGGAGTGCGCAGGACGCCGCAGAAAGTGTGCGGGATCCAAATTGGAGAGCGCCGGACGCCATAGAAAGTGTGCGGGATCCAAGTGGGCGTGCGCAGGACGCCGTATAAGGTGTGCCGGACCCAAGTGGGAGAGCGCCGGACGCCGTAGAAGGTGTGCGGGACCCAAGTGGGAGTGCGCAGGACGCCGTAGAAAGTGTGCGGGATCCAAGTGGGAGTGTGCCGGTCGCCGTAGAAAGTGTTCGGGACCCAAGTGTGAGTGCGCCGGTCGCCTTAGAAAGTGTGCGGGACCCGAGTGAGAGTGCTCCGGACGCCGTCGAAAATGTGCAGGTCCGAAGTGGGAGTGCGCGGGGCGCCGCATAAAATGTGTGAGACCCGAGGGAGATCGCGCCGTAGGAAGTGTGTGAGACCCAAAAGGGAGCGCTGGACGCCGTAGAAAACGTGTGAGGCTCAAGAGAGAGAGCGCATTACTTCAGAATCTTTATGTGCGTCTAAAAGAGAGCGTACACCACTCCTTTCTTCAGGTCCCATACCCTTCACCACTCAATTCAACTGCTTAGCTGTTTATATGCACTAACTTTTCTAAATCGGGTTTATATACGATGAAAATAAGAGTTAATCAAAATCTGCATCCATGAAACACAAACATCATTCTACTTCATTTGGCAATAAAAGTAGCAGGGGGTCGGTTGATCATGAAAACGTTTAGTAAATTTTAAACAACGGTTGTCCTTATCATGACAAAAATTAAGATAAATCAAAGACCACTTCAGGATCTTATAAAACGGAAGAACGACCGGTATGTCACACGGTACAGATAAGGAGGTAAACGGGCGTAGCATGGTTTGGAATGCTTTGTGATTTCCGATGGTTCAAGTGTTGCCGCCTAAACCAGCTTATGGGCCGCAAATGGGCCGGCGCAGCCAGGCCCCAGCGGCAGAGGCCGGCGTCAGCCGGCCGACGCCGCTGGTAATTAATAAAAAGAAAAGAATATTATTGTTAAGTATTAGTACAGGGCAAAAAGTGTTAGTTGAGTGTTATTGAATCACCACAGTTTCGTTCCTGCCCTTAGACTGTACAAAATAACTGTTAGGGTTAAGTGAATTATTAAATTTGTCGTGAAGAGAGTTAAATAAATATAGAGCTTCCCCGGAACTCATCAGTAAGGAGGGTAGCTCTATAAAGTAGCAATGATTAATCTTAGTTCGAAAATGTAAACCTAATTAGGTCTAGATTAGTTACAGGCTATAAAACGGCGAAATTCACATGGTTCCTGCGCGTGCTGGTGCGGAGCGGTGGTTAGAGACAGTGAGAGAGCGAAGAGCAGACGGAGGCCGAGGCGTCGCGGGCGTCGCGGGCGCCGCTCGCGCCTCGAATGATGTGAATTACGACGTTTTATAGAGGGTAATCACTACACAATGTTAGACACAAAGAGAGGTTCAATATTAAAGCAAGGCTGATGGTTAATGATGAAGTAGTTATTTATTAGTTAATAATCTTATAATGTTATAAGAGAGCATGAGTACAGCATGTTAGTATGATGAAACCAAATACCCTGTCTGAGTGCGCCGTGAGCGGTCGGTGTATCTGAGCTCTGCACATAAACTTCTGTCGTCAGTTTCATTCACTTGCCATCGTTGATTCTGCTGCCAATTTCGCCTCACATAATCACAACTATTTACGTGTCGACTTCTAATCTTCTTCTTCTGCTGTTTCGTGCAATAATGGTTGTCACTTGAGCCGGTTCAAAGAAGAATGGTTCCAAGTGTTGTGTTATGGTGTCCGATAATGATGGAATCGATGGTGCCATAGATCGATTAAGGCAAGACGACTCACTCCCTTGTTATGTCAGAGACATTCTGCTCCACTTACTGGACTCTCGTCAGGATTTGGATTCTTTAGTCAAGAGAAATTTGGAACTTGAGACTAAAATTGAGCTTCTGTCTAACGAAAACGCGGATTTGAAGCATAAGCTTTCGTTAGTCTCTTCATCAGCTGTTTCGCCTTATTCTATATCTACGCCTGTTTCTCAGCCGTTGAATCCTTCTGTAGGGAAAACGGTTTATGATGATGATGAATCTAATCCTGTAATCATTGCGGAACGTCGTAGGTCATTGGTTTTGAGTGGCGTTCCGGAGCGTAAATCATGGTCTGTAAAGTCACGTGTTCACTATGATTTCGCGAGTGCATGTAATGTTCTTCATTTTTTGAAAGTAGAATGTGCACCTGTAACTGTATACCGCCTTGGCAAGCCCAAACAGGGGTATAATCGTAAGCTTAAAGTGATCTTACCTTGTTCAGCGTTACAGAGATTGGCATTGCAAAATGCTGACCGCCTGCGGTTTTTCCCTGAGAAAGGAGTCTCTATAAGAGAGTCTCTTTCGTACGCAGAGAGGAATCGAAGGAAGGAGGCCTACAAGGCTTCTCGGAGCTCGGGTCTGGGTGGGACAACTGGGCCTTTGCCCTCTTATTGGGGTGGCGTTGGCCCGGAAAGCCCACATTCTGGTGCCTCTGCTTCGGGGAGCTCTTCGCAGTCTCAAAGTCAGTTGCCTTTAAACTTGTAAGATCGGATTTGAGGCCGGTTCAAGGAGACATTACTTGTTTTTGTGCTAATGTGAGATCATTACCGAAAAATGCGAATTACATAAGTTTTGTACTTGGCAATAACTTCGATTTGTATGTCTTCTCTGAAACGTGGCTCAAATCCGGTCATTTGCTTTCGTCGTTACTATGCAATATGTTCAACGAATATCAGGCTTTGCGTTGTGATAGGAAAAGAAAACAGGGGGTGGGATTGTCTGTCTTTTGAGAAGCAACTTTTGTCTTATAGAGGTTCTTTCCGAGTCAATACCAGAAGCTTTCGAAATCCTTGCTTTCGATGTTATTTTAGAGTGCCATAGAGTTAGGTTTGTGGCGGTCTATAGAGCTCCATCTTGTCCTGCTTCTTCTAATGAACTTCTTTCGAAGACCCTTAGTGATGTGGTTTGCTGCGAGTTTCCGTCAATAATTGTCGGGGATTTCAACTATCCTGAAATAGACTGGAGTGACCTTGGGAAATCATTGCCACCAAGTGTCTCGGTGTTCGTGAATATGCTAACTAGTCATGACTTTTGTCAACTGGTAAGGGAACCAACTAGAGGGGAAAACTACCTTGATCTTGTCCTATCAAATGATGATGCGCTTGTGCGAAATCTATCAGTCGGACCACCGGTAGGCTCCAGTGATCATAACAGTATTAGTTTTCATCTCAAATTTACATATGCAGTCTCTCAATCTACGCTTGTTCGCGATTTCGCCCGATGTGATTACGATAGTCTTTGTATCTACCTTTCTAACGTTAATTGGAGAGGTTCTCTTGAACAAGTGGGTTCCTTCAATGAAAAATATGAGTTGTTTTTGGTGATTTTAAACCACGTTATAGACCTTTTTGTGCCCCTAAAACGAGTATGTGCAACACGTTTAGTGCTTCCCACTTATCTCCAAAATATGTTAGAGCACAGAAGTTGTCTCTTCAAATTAGCGTCGAATTCGCAGACTCATCTGGATTGGTGTAAATTTCGCAACTTTTCTTCGCGCTTCGAGCGGTGCCTTTCCAAATACCTTACCTTACCTTGATACCTTGATGATCCATCTTCACTGCGCGTCGCCGCCGTGTGGACCACATCTCAACCAGCTCGACCGATCCCGAGCAAGGGACATCCAGTGATGGTGATTTTCAGGAAGACCTCGCTCGGTGCAGAACGTCTTGACTCTGCCTGAAAATACAGAGTTCCATCGTGTGGGAGGACGGCCTAGAGGCCGGTGGCAATCACGTGGTAACCAGACTGTTGTACGGAGGCTCCATCGGTCATCCATGCGGCGCAACACGTGTCCTGCCCATCGGTGTTTAGACTGGGCCATGAACAGAAGAGGGTTCATTAACTGCGACTGCTTTCGAAGATCGGCACTGCGTAGGCCACCAGCTCGCTGGGCACGACGATTAGTCTTCAGTAGTCTGCGTTCCAAGGCCCTGTGAGCTGTCCTTATAGCCTGTGTGGTCGCCTTCGTTTCCGCCCATGTCTCGGTTCCATAGCACAGCGCAGGTAGCACCGTGGTGTCGAACAAACGTGCTCGTGTCTTCACATCCCGCAATTTGTCTGTCACTTCCACTATCGATCCAAGTGCAGACCAGGCCGCTCGTCGTCTCCGTCCGATCTCCGTAGACAAGTCGTTTTGCATGTTCACCTCTCTTCCGAGATAGACGTACCTGTTCGTAGTGGGTAGGGGAGTGCCAGAGAGACGAATGGGGCTGTCGTCACACCACTGGTTGCGCATCACTTGGGTTTTCCTTAGATTCATTGTAAGGCCAATCGCTTTTCCTGCAGCGTCCAGTTCGTTAAGCATTCCTTCGACTTCTGCGGAAGACGAATCCATCGGTCATCCATGCGGCGCAACACGTGTCCTGCCCATCGGTGTTTAGACTGGGCCATGAACAGAAGAGGGTTCATTAACTGCGACTGCTTTCGAAGATCGGCACTGCGTAGGCCACCAGCTCGCTGGGCACGACGATTAGTCTTCAGTAGTCTGCGTTCCAAGGCCCTGTGAGCTGTCCTTATAGCCTGTGTGGTCGCCTTCGTTTCCGCCCATGTCTCGGTTCCATAGCACAGCGCAGGTAGCACCGTGGTGTCGAACAAACGTGCTCGTGTCTTCACATCCCGCAATTTGTCTGTCACTTCCACTATCGATCCAAGTGCAGACCAGGCCGCTCGTCGTCTCCGTCCGATCTCCGTAGACAAGTCGTTTTGCATGTTCACCTCTCTTCCGAGATAGACGTACCTGTTCGTAGTGGGTAGGGGAGTGCCAGAGAGACGAATGGGGCTGTCGTCACACCACTGGTTGCGCATCACTTGGGTTTTCCTTAGATTCATTGTAAGGCCAATCGCTTTTCCTGCAGCGTCCAGTTCGTTAAGCATTCCTTCGACTTCTGCGGAAGACGAATCCAGCAGCACAATGTCGTCAGCGAAGCGCAAGTTGGATAGTCTGCACCCGTCTATGAGGATACCTTTGCCCTCCCAGTCGATGTGGCGCATCACGTCTTGTAACGCGGTCGTGAACAGCTTCGGCGAGATGGTATCTCCCTGTCTGACACCCTTTCCAATCGACACCTTCAGTTTCCTCTCGAATAGTTGAATAATGGTGTTGCTTCCGTTGTTGCACTCTTCCAATATTCTGATGTACTGAGCGTCAACACCAGCGTGGATGAGAGCGTTAAGAACAGCCGGGACTTCAACCGAATCGAATGCCTTGGTATAGTCCACGAAGACGAGCGCTAGAGGTAGATGGTACTCCCTTGTCCGTTCAATGACTTGCGATAGCGCCTGAATGTGATCAAGACAGCAGTAACCCTTACGGAAGCCTGCCTGTTCTCTGGGCTGGAAGTCGTCCAGAGCCTTCTCTATCCTGTTCAGCAGAATCTTCGTAAAGACCTTGTACGGCACTGAGAGTAGAGCGATTGGCCTGTAGTTGTTGATGTCATCCCGATCACCCTTTTTGAATAGAAGAATCGTTCTTGACGATTTCCACTGCGCGGGAACCAATCCTTGCGCGAGGTATCTGGAGAAGTGTTCCGCAAGAACTTTCCATAAAGGTGAACCACCCGCTCTGAGGGACTCGGTTGTAATGCCATCTGGTCCAGTAGCTGTGTTTTCCTTCATCCCTTTGACAGCAAAAGCAACTTCGCTCTCAAGGATTGGAGGCGGGTCATCTGCTATTGCAGGTAGTGGGCTACGCGGCACGGACAGTGTTGAGTTGAAGAGAGTGCTGTAGAAATCCACCACAATTTTTTCCATACCAGCGCGGGACGTGCAAATGCAACCCGAGGAGTCCCGAAGTGCTGACACTTGTTCTCTGCGATCTGACAGCTCTCTCCGACAAAACCTGATGCTTTTCCTCTGGTTCACGGTGTCCAACAACTTCCGCGCTCGATATTGCTTCAAATCGCTCGATACCTCAGCTCTGCAAACTTTGCTGATCGTAACACGTTCCAAGTGACTGGTGTTCGGATCGAGATGTACCAGGCGGCGTTTTTCCAACAACAGTTTAGTCTCCTTGCGCAGCCTATCAATTGGTTCCACTGCTCCAACCAATGAATTTTTTTCGGCGTCCTTTATCTTGCGACACAGGTCCTCGTAATCGTCTGTGGGATCATCAAAAACATTCCATTGCGTATCGGCTACACTGCGCTGCATCACTTCTGAATCCACGGTTCGGATTTTGCTGCAAAATCTCTGACTAAGATGTTTCCTCGTAAAGTTGTTGTGAAGTCGAAGCTTTGCACGAAGCATTCTGTGGTCAGAGCCTGTCACGAATGATGGAACAGTGCCGACGTCTAGGAGGGCCCATCGCCGATTAACGAGAATATGATCAATCTCATTGGTCGTCGTTCCGTTCGGTGACTTCAGGTCCATCTTCGACTTTCGGGCTTCTTGTAAAACGAATTACCGTGGAACATACGTGCGCTACACAAAAAAGTCTGCCAGGCGAGAACCGTTATCGTTTCTGATGTTGCCTCCATACGATCCGATTCTTCCTTCTCCATCTACTGCTCTTCCGAGGACAGCATTGAAGTCGCCCAGACAAATCTTGTAAAAGCCTCTTTCTTTAGCTACTACATCCTCGAGTTGTCCGTAGAACTCATCGAGCTCATCATCCGCAGCAGCTGATGTTGGTGCATATGCGTTGATGATAGAGATTGCTGGGTGTCCTTTGGGCTTGAGTCGTAAAACGGCCAGGCGCGGGGAGTAGATGAAGTGCGAATCCATAGTATGTGCCATGGTGCTGTTGAGTAAGAAGCCAACACCGCCAACATTCCGTCCCTCCACTTTTTTTCCGAGAATCAACAATCTTCCATCTTTCAATTTCTGCACGGAATCTTTGTTCGTCTTTGTCTCCTGTACTGCTATAACATCGTAAAGTATTCGATCCGCTGCTCTCAGAAAGACGTCCTGATCCGCTTCAGTTGAAAGAGTTCGGGCGTTGAAGGAGCAAAATCGTACACAGTCGTGATGCCTGTGTTTGTCCGGTCCAGTTTGTCCGTTTCCATAAAACGTCCTGCGTACTCCGAGATTTGATCGCCCCTCACCGGTTGCCATACCTTCCGACGTCGTAGACGGCTGGGCGCGGTGTGCGGAGGACTGGGGCAGCTGATTGGATGTCGATGCGTAAAGGCATTCGTCTCCTAGATCTCATCCTTAGCCGGGCAAGGGCGTGGGATGAGCCCCATGAACGCTTCAGCGCTGGCTTGACGCTGACATTCTAGGGGGGAGACAGTTTCTTACAGTTCATTCTAGGGGGCCTTTCCAAATATAACAGAAATTTAGGGAAAAAAGCCATCAACAGTAGTCCGCAAGGTTTCTACAGATTTTTGAATAAGAAACTTGGAAAATCATGCAAGATTCCCTGCCTAAAGAAGGATGATGGTCTGGCAATTACGGACTCGGACAAAGCTGAATTGTTAGCTGACAAGTTCTGCGAGGTTTATGGTGGGATCAGGGATTCTCTTCCATCTTTTTGCCCAAAAGTCGAGTTTCCAATGGATAGTTTCCCGTTCTTTGAAGGTGACGTTATATTTGACATTCTTCGAAAGTTGCCTATGTCTACATCAGTAACTCCAGATTTCATACCGACAATTTTTGTAAGAAATGTTGCTCACGTAATTGCTGGCCCTCTGTCTTATCTGTTCAATCAGGCCCTCTGGTATTCGGAAGTGCCGGAAAGGTGGAAGCAGTCTTTTGTGACCCCTTTGCTGAAAAAAGAACCTTCGCAAGTTGTGGATAACTACAGGCCAGTGAGTATCACCTCGATTTTTTGCAGAACATTTGAAAAAATTCTAAAGAAACACATCGTAGGTCACCTAGAGAAAAATTCAATCATTCCTAGTAATCAACATGGTTTTGTGGCAGGGAAGTCGGTTGAGACTAATTTGCTTGAGTGTATCAATGATTGGAGCGATTACTTGGAAAAAAAGAACGCTTGTGATATCATCTATGGCCTTCGATAGGGTAAATCATGCTATGCTTATGCTGAAGCTCGAGAAGTTGAGGTTTCATCCGGCAGTGTGTGGGTGGATAGAGAATTACCTTAGAGGTCGTAGTTTCCAGGTTAAAGTTGGGTCCAGCTTTTCCTCCAGCCGGTTGGTCAAGAGCGGAGTCCCTCAAGGTGGTGTTTTGTCGCCCATTTTATTCACCGTTTTCACAGCCGAACTTCCCAGGCTATCGGAAAGCACTGGTGTCACTTGTAAGCAGTTTGCTGATGATGTAAAAATTTATAATGTGGTTGAGTCATCTGGGGACGTGCAGAGAATGCAGGCTGCTATTCACAGAATACGGGAATGGTCTGTAGCTTGGAGTTTGCCACTATCTCCCGATAAAACACTTCACATGAGAGTGAGCAATTCCAGTCTACCAGCCAACTACATTCTTGACGGGCATGCACTTTCTACTGTTGCGGAAGTGAAGGATTTAGGTTTCCGGTATAACAAGGAACTTGATTTCTCACCTCATTATCAGGCTATCCACAGCAAAGCTTTATTACGGACCTTCCATATTTTCAAAGGCTTATCGACCTGTGATGAAAACGTGTTGTCGCGTGCGTATAAAGTTTATGTTAGACCTATGCATAATGGAATCAGGAACTGCAGTATTCTGCCCTCATAAAAAGAAAGATATCCGACTTTTAGAAAGAGTACAAAATAACTTTACTCGCAAAGTTTATTTGAGACGAAATGGTTTCTCTTATGCTGGAGTGCCTGGTCCCATAAGGAGGAATCAAGAATTGTCCCTACACTCTCTCGAATCTCGGCGTAAACGAAACGATGTATGAGTGGTCTTTAAGATTTTGAGTGGGATGATGAAAACAGACAAATTGAAGTTCTATAGATTCATTGCTTCCAGAACACGGGGAAACTCGGAAAAAATCTCTTATGAAGTTCCAAAAACTAATCACAGATTAAACAGCTTCACCTGTAGAGCCGGTTCTGCTTTTGCTTCTTTGAATCTGGACATTCTTCCCGTGCCCTACTCTTTCCTATCATTCAAACGAAAAGCCTCGAACATTCTGCTCACATGGTAACTCCATCACTTTGCTTATTCTGGTGCTTGTATGGGTATATGCTTTAATGTTTATCACGTCTACGTTATGTAGCGTAACAATAAATAAATAAATAAATTAATTAATTCAAAAAATCATAGAAGAAAAGAATACCAGGCAGGAGAATATTAGTAGATTAGTGCAGGTGAATAGTGCAGGAATATGTGCGTTAGGAAAAAATCGATGGAAGTTACTAATCGACATTGAAAAATGAATGTTGGTTTCAACCGTCTTAACATGAATGTTGAGAAGGCGTTTCTTCACAGCTAGATATACTTTCAATCAAGGACTTGAAGCCGTAGAAGGTGGTTCGGTGGAAATATGTAGTCGGGATAAGGTGTTTCAGAAACTCAAATGTTGAAATTTGGAAAAACTGGGTTAGTCGAAAACTTGATTATTCGAAATTTTGAAAAATCGAGTTAGTCGGAAACTCGATTATTCGAAAAAAAATTTCGAGTCGCCGAATTATATTGCCCAGTAATTCTATATACACGACTCCCGATCAAAGGGATCAATAATTTCTTTCAATCTGCAGGCATCAGTACCATGCGATCGTGAATAAATTCCCTTTGAAAAGACTGTCCATCCAAAGTTCAACTTCGAGCGTGTGAATGGCAAGGTTTGTGATGCTCTATAACAGGCTGCTGCTTCATGAGTTTCCCTATGATCTGGCCGAGATACGTTCAAGAAACAGTATGCCTAGGTGGGCCTAGAGTTATTACACGTGCAGTATGTAGTGAATATAACATCTGACAATGAGGTAGAGTGCTGAGATGTAAAACAATTTACAGTCGAAAAGCTTATTCGAAGACCTTCAGGATACCGTAGATGGTATTTTGGGTTCCAGACCTTCCTTTATCTGTGAAAAATCCAAAGCCTCGGCTTTGGAAATCGGCCACGTTGGACAAGCTCGCATATCCCTGGCCTGAAGATCGGCACAAGTCTCATATTTTGTCCTCAAACTATCAGAGGTTCAATAATATTTGCAACCTCCTTGGATTTTTCGCTCACATTGGTGGCGGCGGAACTGTTTCCTTTCAGTTTTCTCGACTGGCTATTGGACCAATCAAGTGAGCACGAGTGGGAGGCTGGTCGTCTTAAAGCTGACATAATTAGAGCTCTGATCGCTAGGAACTCTCCACTCATCGATGCTCCGTTAAAGCTGAGAATGCAGGCATATTTCGTGGCTCCAAAGAGGGATCCAGAACTAGAAATGATGTTGTAACTGACCGAGGAGCGATTCTGAACCGGTGGCCTTTGGCGGTGCGAATTTTCTCGTAACCATATTTTCTTTTTGAGTATTCTTTTTATCAGTGTTGACAACGGCAATGTACTGCGAAAACCATTCGCTCATAAATTTGTTCCTCTTATCATGCCTATGTTGTTTTTCTCCTCTATACTTCTGCAGTACCACGCGTTTTTTTACTCAGTTGGTGTCCTGGGGCGCATTATTTTCGCACATATGTAATGTCCATATCGGGATGAAATCCCGGTAGGCGGTCACGGATAGCCTTGCATCACTCAGGGCGATGATAGTCGGGCTGGGAGAAGGGGAAAGGGACTCGTTGGTCCCAGCATGATTGTCATCGTGCTGCGTGCTCCAACAGCGGCTGTGCGCAATTGCGGAGCGAATTTTGGTCCTATAGGAAATTTCGTCGATCACAAGGGAAGGCATGAAGAATCTCCGCACGTATGAGCGTTTTAGCAGATTACTGTTATGGATATTGGAGAGGGAAATCATCAATCAATTGTTGGTTCTAGGTTTGTTAGTAATATGCGCTACTCTGTTATAAATCTTATTAAAATTAATCTGGTAGTGTTCCCGAAAGTATATTTCGGCAATTTTTGTGCAGTTATGGCAATGCGGCGGTCAAAAAGCGCTCGAAAACTCCGCATCAGCAGAAAACATGCGCGATGGTATAAGCGACTTTCATCTTCCTCATACGGCTGTTCCTCTACGGGGGTCTCATCTCGATATCCGTTATCACCCACCATAATTTGAATTGGGGTAAGACCTAAAGATGCAATGTGACCACTGTTTTCAACATTTCCCTGCTAGTCTATTAGATGCATTGTATTCCATTATCATGGACGCCTGAGGCCGGATTCATCAACGATAAGACCGCGGCTCAAAGGCAGTGTCTTCGTAGTTTTGGTAACCAAGTTTTACCAAAACTACGGCGAAACGGCGAGAAACGCACTAAAACGTCTTATTTCAGTGACATTATTCCCTGGCCTGGACTAGTTGCCCGATTGGATGAACATGTTACCGGTGGTTGTCACCGGTGAAGAATGGGGCTAATCAAAAATGGAAAAATATTTTAGGCATAGCTGTATTAGTTAGGGTCCGAAAAAAAGAGCGGAGCAATAGAAAGTAGAGAATTGCAAAAGACGGGTCCACAAAAGATTTCATCGTCACAACGAACAGTTCCAGTGAGAGTAAAAAGGTGAGTTGAGAGAAAAGGATTTGGTGCCCTTCTTGGGCGTTTTGCCCAATTTCTTCGTCATTTCAGTTCTACTCGGAGGCCAAACAATCGATTTAAAGGCACTGTTCGCGATAAACTTCATCCTCGAATTTTTCATGAAAAATGCTTCTCGTGGCTCTCAGAGGCAGAACAGCGTCGAAAAAACGGGACGTAAAGCTACCCAGGAGCCGCAAAACGGCTTAGAAAAGTGGGCAAACCCCGCCGCTGTGGGCAAGTCCCGCCTCTTTCCGCCCTTCGACGTGAACAAAGGAACACTCGAAATCGTGAGTTGAGCGATGGTTTCCGATCAAAAGCCCCGTTCTTCACTTGATTCTCGACTTCTCTCTTTACTCAGGTTAGCTCGCATACATCGGCTTCAAAAGACGGAAGTTACAAGCCTCGGACAACTCGTCCACCATTGTCCCTAGCTCAATTTTTGAGGGACCATAACTCCACTCCCAGAAGGTCTTGTACGATTCCAGAACCATCATTGGAATCAGAATGGGACCGGATTTTAAGATAGGCAAAAAAAACAGAAAAGCGATTTTTATCGCGAATAGTGCCTTTAACGATAAATCTCGAAATCGAAGAATATCGTGAACACTGCCTTTAAGGGTAAATTTCTCCTCAGACTTCCTGCGCTCATCAACGCTATGTGCCGCTATCTCTCCATTCCGATCACTCTCAAACCACGGTTTTATCATTGAGAAATCGGGTCCCTGAATTCGAATATGTTCCGCGCCTATCAGGGTTTCCTCGCTAGGGGGTCCTATCCCGAAGAACTAAATGCCGTCGAAAATGGTGCCTGTAACTTTTCTGAACACCTCCCACAAGCACACAATTCTAGGATCAAACACAAATGTTTAATTTTCTCCGTTTTGTAAGTATTGGGTCATCTAGATAAACCCCATCATGTCTCGATAAGGACGCTATCCGAGTCAAAATCGTAAGTTGAGGGAGAATCGTGGTCAGCCATCTCGTCCAAAGCTCAGTCGGGTATGGCACCTGTTAATACGCAAGAACAAGACTATGCCTAATTTCTTCCAAAGAGTTCCGTTCGAAGGCAGCATACAAGCTCGTAAACGTGTTTGAGATGACTACGGAAATAGAATCGTATGGCTCAGAACACAACACCTATGCATTTTGAAGCGTCAAAAATGGCCCACAATGCCGCTAGACGGGTAAGAAGTTGGCTCCGCCCCTGTATCTGCCCGCCCCTGTAGTTGCTATTCTCCTCCAAAAGAGGGGTGCTGGGCCATTCTCGCTGTTGTCGATGTATGTGGTTTCCTTATTGTACTTATTGTACCACCTAAAAATCATCCAAAAACGTACGAAAAAAAAATCAAATCGTATATTTTCACTCGCTTTTACACTGCGCGGCAAAACTATATGACATACCTCGATTTTCGTGATTCTGGATTTCGCGGGGGCTACGCTGAAAAACTGTCAACGCCAATCGACGCAGCACCTTCCGAAACCCCTGGGTACAAATTTTCGTAAGAAGACGTCGAATTTCGGAAAGCTGGCACCGGAAAGTGTCGAAATTGACCGATGTCGAACTATATGACATAGCAGAGGATACAACCAAAACTTCAACTTTTCAGGCTCTGTACTAATCAGTTCATCACAAGAACCATCAATGGCATGAATTCAATAGTCAGTGGAGTCTTTGAGGACCCACCTTCAATCGCAACCCACTTCCTTCAGTGGAGCTACAGACTCGTACTGCTTGCCATGATCGTATGCGCGTCGCGCTAGTATACCCCACAAGTTTTCCATCGGGTTGCGTGCGGTCCGGCGAACAGGAGGTCCGCTCAAGTAAATCGACATGATTGTCCTGAAACCAATCCGGCATCGACCTGCTTACATGAATGGACGCATTGTCCTGCTGGAGTACAAAACAATGGCCTCTCGAAAAGGGTAGGAGGTGATGTCTGAGCACACTCTGGTAATCTGCAGAGTTCATTCTGCAAGGTACGAAGGCAATGTCTAGCTTGCCGTACCAGCAGAATGTTGCCCAACACATCAATCTTCCTCCTCCAAAGTTCCTCTTGAAGAGCTAGAGTGGGATCTTGCGCAGATCTCTCCAGTACGATATGAATCCATCAGGGACGTCCAAGCTGAACATTTTTTCGTCCGCGAAAACAATCTAGAGTGTTAATTTCTTACGAGGTCGTATAATATGAATATTTAAGATAGGACCCATCTTCTTCCAATCGGTTTGCATGTTCACTCGGGCGAGTTGGAGTCGCGATCTCTTGTGGTTATTTGTAGGATAAGGAGCATTTCTCATTCGTTCATAGACGACGTTCCGTGACCTATGAATGGTCTGCGAAATCGTGGATTTGTCCGCGCGCAGGTCCAAAGCTCCCTTGATCTCGCTGGCGGACCTCATGGAATCCGATGCCAGCCTCACGACTGCCCGTTCCTCTCAGTCGTTTAGCTTCCTTGGTCCTCCAGTTCGTGCTTTGTGCAGGTATAAAGCAGGATCTTCAACGTATCGAGCAATGCAGCCTCGAGCTCGTTCAATTCGTTGGCTCATAAATCGAATACTTAAGCTCGTATGGCTCCTGAGATCAATCTGAGCTGTTTCGCATGCCGACGAATGGGTTCCACGGGAATTCGTAAGATAAGGAGCAGGAACAGCCTCTTGTCGAATAGATTTCATAAAACAGTAATTTTTCTCATTGCAAATCTACAAGATTCAGGAAATTCCCAAGATTCACCTGCTATGTCATATAGTTTTGCATCGGTCAATTTCGACACTTTTCGGTGCCAGCGTTGTAAAATTTGAAGAGTTGTTATGAAAATTTGCACCCGGGGGTTTCCGAAGGTGTAGCGTCGATTGACAGTTTTTCTGCACGGCCCACGCGAAATCCAGAACCGCGGAAATCGGGGTTTGTCATATACAGTTTTGCCGCGCAGTGTATAATAGATGACTTACCCGTTTGTAATTTTTGCTTTTGTTGTGTTTTTTTCCATTGTTGATTGTGAGAGTTCTCTTACATCGAAACATGACCGAGATGTAATCAAAGCTAAGATAACAGTGGCTGCGAAATTCCTTGCTTCATTTCTGTCTTGTGGGTCCGCAGTGTAGGACAGAAACGAAATTGCTACACGAGTTATTAGTGCCCAGCGGGGGTTGCAACGACAACCTAAACGGTGATTGGATATGATATGCTGTTCTTCCGACAGCAGCAACGTTTTCCATGTGATTTAGTATAGCCGAACTAGTCCAGGGTTCTTATTTCCGTTATGGTGAGCTCTGGGCCAGCAGTTGTCTGAGAATTTATAGAAACAAAGTAGGTCACGGTACTGACTCCAATTATCGAACTCGTTGTTTAATTAAGCTGGTATGTTCTAATTCTGGTCGTAAAATTTGAATCTGGTTTGTACGAAAATGTTTCGGCCGAGCGCTGCTTATAGAAACGCATTTTTTGATTTGATAAATCAATTTTATAAAAATGAAATGGACTTCAAAGGCATCGTGCGCGCTTGAAATTATTTCCAATTTTTTGTATACAATCAAACTGGGGCTAGCTGAAATCAGTCAAGACACCTGAGGCTCTGAAAATTGAAGTTATGGCCTCCTGAAAACTGCTGTGGGGTCGATAATCTAGCACTTTTTCATTGAATGTCGATTCGACAACAGCATGAAAAACATTTATGCCACGAACTCCTCATGCAGGAACACTTCAAAAATGACAGTGACCAGGCCTCTGAATGCAGAAATACTTCAAAAACGATTTCGGCGCAAAATTCAAATTCAATTTAACAATGTATTCAAACTGGTTATCCTCTAAAAATGAATGTTCTTCAGGGGCTCTTTCGACATTTAAGTTCACTGAAGCGGCAAATCTATGCAAAATCATATATGATTCTCGGCGTGGAGGATGCCTTCAAGAGAACCTTATACGGTGCTCATTTGCGACTGATTAATTTACCTCTTGAGGGGGGGGGGTGTTAGTGTACAGCTCTATTAACCACTTGCGGCAGACGGCTGCTGCGCGGCCCTAACAGTTCTTCTAGATGCTTAGTCTCCTGTCATTCGTTTGGGAGAATGACGTAATAATTAAAATGTTAGATGTGTAAAACTGTTGCAAGGAATCGTCGTCGAAATTGTTATCGTATTGCTGCCCATACATATTTCCTATGAATTATTCGGGTTAATCTTAATAAAAATATGATCTTCCTTCTCTGTCGTGTTTATCTCGAAGGAGCGGATCTCCACATTTGCATTACTTTGAATTCGTTTACTAGCAAGTTCTTACCACTTCATTTGCTGCTGCGTGATTTCTTGTAATGCGAAGCCGACTCGATTTTTCGTTTTGAAATGTTCGATCGCGATTGAGTATGGTTACGTTCGCCATGTTCCAGTGTGTTCGTTGTGAGAGATTTTCTTTAGCGGTTGCTGATTTCACGTATGTTTTCCTCTTAAGTCTTCATCCATATGTACGTTCATATTTTCGAGTAGAAAAAATAAGTTTCAATCATTTCTCAACACATTTTCTTTTTGAAAAAAAAACCTTCCGGCATAAATGCAGGGAGTTTTTTAGTGCTGAAATCCTTGGACAGGCTAGGCTGCGAGTCTTCAGCGTTCTGAATTAGTTAAGCAATATAGCAATATATGTATGTTGAGGTCGATCGTAAGGGGTCTGTAGAGCTGAAGTCGCGGCGTTGCTCCCGTCGACGAACAGCGCTGAGTGATGCAATATCGATCCAATTCGGCGACGGGGACGCCCAAGGCAGCGTAAAGGCGACAAGAGGGCACAGCAGAGTGTTTTGACTCCGCGACGGCCCTGAGTCACTGCCAGCTAGCGGTAACCGACGCCGCGACGAGAATATTTCAGAACATTTTTGTCACCGCGTCAAGGCTGACGTTCGGCGACCACTCGCCGGTCGCTGCTACTTTGCAGATCTCTTCATGCATCTTTCATAGTCCTCACCGCAAGCGCGGGACGAGCCGTGAACTATGAAACTTTTCACCGGGTAGTGCGGGTAAAGGCAGTGTCCACGATAAAAATCGTTTCCGAGTTTCCACCAGAAGATGAAGGTTTAGAGTCTGGCTGTTTCATCGGTGAAGAAAGAATCACAAACAACGCTGCGAAACATCCACAATCAGCTCTTCTTCTTGAAAGCCACATTTCAACGGTGGATCAGTTGCGCGGGCATGGGCCTGAAGTAGACAGCGTGCAAATGCGCCCCAATGCTAAAACTCAGCCGCGCTCGCGCTCCATTGCTAATGTGGAAGCGGACCAAACTGTTCCTCGGAAAACTCGACCACGAGCGGAAGGGCTAGCGCGAGCGGACTTCGGAGCCGTATGGAGCTCTTTTGACCTCGTTTTCGTTCGTTATTTCGACCCCAGTGCTCCTAAGAGACCCTGAACTTTCGATTTCCGGTGAAAACCGAGGACGAAATTTATCGTGGACACTGCCTTTAAAGTTGGGCCTCAACTGTAACATGCACAAAGATTCCTGCCTTGCATTTGCGTATACGGTAACGTAGGATAGTCCCAGAATCATTTCATTAATGTTGGAGTAGCGAGTATTGGTTCAAATGGTGAAACCGCCATGGCGGTTTGGGCGGCGCTGTTATAGCGGTGCTGGATGGGTGGCACCCGCGTGCCGCCGATGAAAAGTTTTATAGTCCACCGTTCGTCCGGCGCCTGCTGTGCTTGCGGTGAGGACTATAAAGGATGGCTCATCGAGGTCTGCTTCAAACTCCCCGCGTGGTTTTACGAATCCGTATTTGGATAGTTGTAGGAACGGCCCACAAAGACAAGAGTCCAGCTTAGAATTGTCAGATACTGCATGGC
Source organism: Aplectana chamaeleonis (assembly GCA_029168955.1). NCBI lineage: Eukaryota > Metazoa > Nematoda > Chromadorea > Rhabditida > Cosmocercidae > Aplectana > Aplectana chamaeleonis. The sequence continues at coordinate 354,047 of JAPDOI010000040.1, forward strand.
GGAATTAGAACAAGATTCTCACAGTTGTTGAGTTGTAATTTGAGCTTCTGAATGGTTGAGTTTATTTTCATCAGAGTTTTGAGATTTTAGGTCAGTTTAAATCTGCATTTTCTAGAAATTTGTGGGGCAGTTTGTGAACTTTGCGCGCGGATTATTGGCGTTGTGTCCCAAACCTACGGTTTTCAGAACGGTATCTCAAAACCTCGCGAGAACTCTAATTCAAACCCTAGTTACCTAGGCATGCCAGTGATGTGTCCTATTTCTAGTAAGACGTTCAAACTACACGTCAAACATTTTGTGGTAGTTAGAGAACCTAACAAGGGATTGTTTTACTTACGCACCCACGTTTTACACGTTTTACACACAAACATGTTCTCGATGTTGTAGGCATAATTCTTTGTATCAATAATCCGTGTTCAAAATTTCCTTAAAGGCAGTGTTCACGAAGAAAATCGTTTTTCTGTTTTTCCGCCTATCTTGAAAACGGCCCCATGCTTATTCCAATGGTGTTTCTGAAATCATACAAGACCTTCTGGGAACGGAGTTATGGTCCCTCAAAGATTGAGCTAAGGAAACATGGTGGACGAGTTGTCCGAGGCTTGTAACTTCCGTCTTTTGCAGCCGATCTATGCGAGCTGACCTGAGTAAAGAGAGAAGCTGAGAATGAAGGAAAGAACGGGGCTAATGATTGAAAATCATCGCTCATCTCACGATCTCGAGCATTCATTTGTTCACGTCGGTGGGCGTGTGATGCGCTTTTGGGGTTTTCAATGCGCTCGAAGTTGCAACTTCGGGCTCTTTTGGGGCTCTTCCTGGCTCGTTTTCATGCGTTCTTTCGACGTTAACGTTACAGAGTGTCCCTCCACTACCCAATCCTAGTGGAATTTCGAAAACTTTTTTCATCGTGAACACTGCCTTTAATGCCTCAGAGGTCAACAGGAGATTTCAGGGTGTTCACAAAGGTTCTTTCGGATTTAGCCACAAACTTTTTTCTAGGCGTAGTTTTTGGTGGTGACTACAAGTCAGAGGTTTATTTGTCGATTTTTCAAAAATTTAGGCTTATTCGGTCTATTGCTTCCCATTGTGGCAATTTCGGCTGGCCAAACGCGGCTTTAGACGATTTTCTGAATGCTACAATAAAGTAGCCCCAAAACTTCTTCAGAGGGGTTATCTGGACTGCTCAACGCAAATCTGTGGTCCGTTTATCGATTTTTCGAGGAATACGGTATGTTACGATGGGTATTCGGCAGGGCTGTGCGAAACTCTTTTTCAAAGATTTCGGAAACGGAAACGGAAGAAAAATGGCCAAAAAACGCCGGAAACGGAAACGGAAGAGACCAAAAAATGCTGGGTTGCCTCATTGTCACGCTGTTGCTCATTGCCCGGAGCTCTCATTCAATAACCAAAGATTTCAGTCAATAAACTAATACTAACTCAAAATAAAGTCACTACGAGGCATTCAACGATTTCGAAGTGTCGCTTCTAAATATCCCAAAAGGCAACCTCTAAAAATACTCATTATATGTAGCCGACCTTCGAAATAGTGTAAAGCAGGGGTGTGCGGTATTTGCCGTTTGCCTATTGCAATTTGCTGACCTCTTGGGGTTTGCCGTCGCCGTTTGCCGGAATTTATTTTTCGTTGCCGCACACTGGTGTACAGCCAATCCCGCAGAAAGCAGTCCAAGCGACACCTGGTGTCCTTCAAGGCTAATCAGAAGTCAATTTTCAGATAATCAGCGACTACTTTTCTTTTTTCGAACCAGATTTGCCTATTGGAGTGTTTACTAAACGATTGAATTCGAAAAATGAAGAAAAACTCCTTGGCGAGATGAGAAACTTCTCTTATGATCTTCCTCAAACGAGCCTCGCCGCTGCCGGTGGTCACCTCCACCTGTCTCCACCGCGACTCCGTTATAAAATACAGGCTGCTCGTTCAAAAAAAAAACTATTTCGATTTTTGTTGCTTTCGTGGGGTTAAAAAAACAAAGAAGTGGAATCAGGAAGAAAATCTTCACGAAATCATTGAATCTCAGAGAAAAAAGCTACATATTTTTCAGAATAATTCTCAAAAGCCGTTCAGATTCCTGCCACGCCCATTTCGTGTCATCATTTTATAGAGTTCCAATCGCAGACCCCAGACTTCGTGAATGATATCAGCCGAGCTCAGATATCCACTTGAACACAAGAGGTCAGATGCAGTTTTCAGCGCCGCATGAACCCTTCGAAAATCCTTGCCTAGGCCCACTATCATATATCGTGTTTCAGTGATCTATTCCGTTTCCGGACCCAAAAACTCGGAAACGAAAGCGGAACGGAACAGCCCAAAAAACACCGGAAATACGGAAACTGAATCGGAAACGGAACTGTTCCGCACAGCCCTGGTATTCGGTGACTTGATGACAATTTCTATGTGAGTGTTATTTGGGACGCCGAACACGAATTTGAGTTCCGTTTGTCGACTTTCAAAATTTCAAGGTAGGTTACGTAAGTTGATAGGCTTTATGCGCACCGTAACCTACAATAACCCTAAGTCTAGCGACAGAAACTCCCCAGATTCACGTTCACCGTCCTAAATAACACCCAGTTGAAAGTTTTGAGCCGAATCTGAATTTTTCCGAACTCAATTTTCTTACCTTTCCGCGAAGCTTTGGAAACGTCCTTTTATGGCTTTGATCTCTTCTCGCGCGGAAGCCCTGCAATGAGATCACCTATTCATACCGTCACCAGAGGTATGAGCTGTACACCATTGGATGCGCGGCAAGAAATTACATAAGTGTGCAGATTTTTATCCTAACCGGTCCCCGCTTTCTAAAGTTATGGCCTCTCAAAGTACGCAAAAACGTTCTCCACCACCGCCTCCGCCTCCATCTCCGTCCGTCGGATTCCACTTTTTTGGAAGGCGTGGACCAAATCGCTTAAAAATTTGTGATTAGAGGTAATCGGTCACGGGAATGCCGAAAATAATTGACAGAACTTACCATAATGACTTCTGGGCCCCTAACTGGCGGTTCAAACTCAGAAACCGGCCTCTCAAGATTAGTTTATAAAAATATTTATTAGATTATAGCATATATAGAGTCCCATGAAAGTGAAGCATTTCTGGCAGTCCTATGCTAATCAAGGTCATCAAAATCATCAACTTGTGCGCGCTTTGACCCGACTTTTTCATTAACATCAGCCATATCGGATTCTTCTGCAGTCTCGTAGGCGTCTTCAGTCTCAGATCGTGTCGCACGCGCTGAACCGGATTCGAAGTCTGAGTCAGAGAACATTTCCTCGTCTTCCTTTTTCTCTTCCAGCACTCCTAAAGATCTAAATATCTTCACAATCTCATTCCGCTGCGAAACAATGCTTTCCTAAATGGCGGATTTCTTCGTTATCAGTTATTGTTTTTTAGAGACTCCATAAAAATACCTTGCTCTATGGTGTGGTGTACTCCAAACGTCCGGATCGGAAGAGGACGGTTGTGCGGGAGGGATTTTTTTTTGAGCGGCGCGTGTTTGTACTATGCGCGCCAAAGATAAGAAGGCGTCGCAGGGTGTGCTGAAGTATCGGTTAACTATGCGAGACCGTAATAGGAGTATGCAGGACGTCATGGAATGTATGCAGGATGCCCGTAGGACTGAGTGTGCAGGACTTCATGGGACGTGTGCAGGACCCCAGTACGGATTTGCAGGACGCAGTAGAACGTGTGCAGGACCTCAGAATTTCCGGACATTTGATTTCTGCGCGAAAGTATTGTTTGCACTGAAACTAATTCTTCTGCAGCCTTCAGTCTGAAAGAATGACATGCAACCATAAGAACGAAAGATGACAGAAGTTGTAGACAAGGCTTGTTCGTAGAATCGCTTCTACTCCAGCTGTTCCCTGTATTGTATAGTTGTACACGAACGAAATTTTCGAAAAAAAATCGAAAGATTTTTCGTAGTTTTTTTTTTCGTTTTCGTTCGTTCGAAAATTCGTCGAACGAAAATTGTTCAGATTCAGTTCGTTCGAAATTTCATCGAACAAATTTTTTCAAATTTCGTTCGCTCGAAATTTTTTCGAACGAAAAATTTCCAATTTCCGTTCGTTCGACACTTTTTTTTCGAATTTGTACAACTATACTGTATTGATCATCTGCATTTCATTAATGAGTGTCTGTGGTTGATGAAATTGAGAGGATCAATAAGGAGAGGTTACTATGTAATATGAGATTGGAGGCTCAAAACAATCGAACCAAACCCAGAAAATGATCATAAATGTTACCACGCAGGTTTAGGAGAATCTGTACCAAACCGTTGCGATATTCGCTACTCGATCTCTTCTATAAGGGTTTCATAGGCATGATACCATCTACATCGTTGGATTCTTCAACATCGTATGACGAGGTACTTCGGTTCTGTCTAGCCAGTTTTGGGGTTTCGCTACCCTTTTCCCTTTTACAGATTGTAAGAGAAGCTGCACTCTGTTTGCGAAGTTTCTGTGGAGAAAGAGACGTTATATCGTATGATAAGTTCTGCGAGAGGTTCAAGATGACAACCGGCTATTCCCTCAGGGTGGGTTCTCATTAGGGATGAGCGAAGTTCCGCGTTTCGCGTTCCGAAAACAGCAGTACGCGCATTTTCAGGCGTTTCGCGTCCATTTTGCGAAAACCGAAAAAAAATTGTGATCAAACCCGATTTCCAGATTTTCATATTTTTTATTCCGCTCATCCCTACTTCTTATTGAGGCGTTTCCTGTCGTTTTCGGTAGTTATTCTCCTTGACTTACTTTCTTGACTTAATCGGTTGGCTTTCGCCTGACGCGGTCATTCCGCATCTTCACCGAGGTGTGCCGTCCTAGAAGTCAGCCGTGTCCATTTTTTCACGGTCTTCAGCCACAATTTGAACACATTCCATCCAGCTGTCACTATTCCATTTCCTGCGAAACGAAACATCGCGCCTGAACTGTCTTTCGATGCCGAGTGACTTCAAATCCTCTTTAACCACATCCGTCCAGAACTTTCGCCTACGCCCAGATGGCCGTTTCCAGACAGGATTTGGAAGCATTCTTAAAGCGTGTTGTACGAGACGATCCGGCGTTCTTCCTAGTATATGCTCGAGCAGTCGAAGTCGATTTTCCATTGCTGCTAGAGATGGCGTTAGGAGATGCTGGCACCTCCCTCGTGTCAAGTGTTGATGTACTGCGTCGATTTCCTTGTAAAGGTCTTCGTTATGGCATACACGCGGCCAGAAATGTCCAAGCAAACGCCTAAAAAGCTTCCTCTCCGTACAATCCAACCTTTCCATCTGCGTCTTCGGTGCTGCCCACGTCTCCGATCCGTACATCATGATAGGGCGAATAGCGGATAGGTAGACGCGCAACTTGACTTCCTTCGCGATGGTGGTAGACCACAAACACTTGGTTAGAGAATTAAATGCAGACGTAGCTTCCGCACATCGTTGTCGAATATCCGCTGCATAACTACCGTCGTTCTTCAGCAAACAGCCCAAATAACAGAAATCGTCCACCAGTTCGATACGTTGTCCGTCCACACAAACTCCCGTTGAAGGCCTCTGAGAGACCCACATCTGCTTGCATTTGTCGCGTATTTGGCTGCGGCATACTTCGAAACGAGGTTCACAATCCTTTGCAGTTTTGCGTTGTTTTCAGCGAATAACACAATGCCTTCAACAACTCCTTGCCTTACTCCTGTTTTCACCTCGAAAGCTGACGTAAATCCGACAGGTGTACGAACTGCTGCTGTTGTTCCTTTGTTCATGTCCTCGATTAACCGAACCTACTTTTCCGGGGCTCCATCTGCTCGCAGAGCATTGAGCAATCGATCACGATGAGGAGAGTCGAACGCGGCTTCAAAGTCCAAAAAAGCAAGCTGTAATGGCTTCGAATACCGCTGCCACGATTCAATTTTCTCACGACGAACACTTGGTCGATGGTCGATCTTCCAGGTCGAAAACCGGCTTGCTCATCTCTGGTCGTTCCTTCACGATGTTTGATAAATCGCTCGAGTATGATACGTTCTAAAACCTTGTACATGACACGAAGTAGAGAGATTCCTTTGTAGTTCTTAGGATCCGTGACGGATAGCTTCTTGTGAAGAGGTACGATGATCGCCTGTCTCCACGAATCGGGTATCCTTTCGCTCATCCATATGGTACGGATGGTGTTGGTCATTTCACGAATCCCAGACGGAGGAAGAGCTTTCAGCATTTCAGCAGTCTTCTTCTTCTTCTTTGCAGCCGCAGGAAGGTTTTCGTCAAAGGTTTAAGAATCGTCAAAGGTTTAAGAAACGGGCGACTGAAATCGGATTCGTCCACAAATCCATTGTTGTCAGAGTGGTCGGCCTCTTTGGGCAATCAAATAGGTGTTCAGTTGTGTGGCCACGGCTACCACAGTCCGGGCACTCGCCAGGCTTACTGCGATCGATCTTATGCAAGTATGACATCAGCATAGGGGAATGACCGCAGCGCAACGAGGCAAGGGTACTTCTAGCCCGCCTACCGAGTTCCATCTCGGTGTTGCTGACTACAGGTGGTACGACCCCCAACATGGGATTGACGGTCATCCTACTCAAGTGATCCCTGACGAACTTGGTGTGCTCCGCACGTAAAAGACGCAGACGATCCAGTTGGGAGTCCGTCCATCTTTGTATATTGACTTTCTCGGGAGCATCCGCAAAAGGCCTTCTGATATGTCTCTCTCTCTCACGGTATTCATGATCCTTCTCAATGGGTGGTCAGGCTGCTTGACAATGTTAATAACCAGTTGCTGCGCTTGGAGTTGGCAGTGCTCCTTAACCGGCAGAACTCGGGCCTCAGCATGAAGATGTTCCACTGGGGTGCTTTTAGCACACCCTGTGGCAATCCGAAGTGCAGCATTTTGAACTCGCTGCATCTTTGTCCACGATGAATCCGATATCATGTGCTGCCATACCGGTGCAGCGTACTCCAACGCCGGCTGCAATATTGCCTTGTAGGTGGTCAAAATTGTCTCCTTGCTACTTCCCCACGACGTTCCTCCCAGAGCTCGTAGAACGTTGAGCTTTGCTTTCACTGTAGCCTGTTTCTGCTCAGTATTCTTGTGGAACCTCAACGAAGGATCCAATACTAGGCCGAGCAGCTAGGGAAACGTGCGGCAGGCAGACGGGCGTCTTCCCAATTAACAACGGGGTGAGCGCAGTGTTCCTTAGGGTCAGTGGAGAAAACTGATACAGATGATTTAGCGGCAGAGACGGTGAGCATCATATCATCGAGAAAGCTCTTCAGAACGATGAGGTAGCTATTGATCTTGCGTGCAGCTATATTAATGTCTCTGTCTCGGCACAAGATGGTGATGTCATCCGCATACGCAACGACTTTGATGTCACTTGGGGGGACGGGCAAATCTTCCAGGTAAAGACTGAACAGAGCAGGCGATATGACTCCTCCTTGAGGGACACCGGCAGCGATCGGAATGCTATTAGAGACATGTCCCTGAAACAGCACTTTTGCTCGGCGTCCTTTGATGAGTGCGGTAATCCATCGCTTCTGCCAAGGCGGGATGGTGGACCTCAATAGCTTCTCAGACAGTATGCCTAAGTTGACAGTGTCAAATGCCTTCGTGAGGTCCAGGGCTACTCCAACAGTGCGTTGAGGCTTTACGGCGTTGAAGCCATCCAAAACATAGCTCACAATCTCCAGCAGCGCCGTAGTGGTAGAGTGTAATTTGCGGAATCCATGCTGGTTCTGCTGATTGTTATTATGCTTGGCCAGCTCCTTGACGACCAGTTTCTGAGCGGCTTGTGGCGATTGGTGATAAAAGACTTATTGGCCTGTATCCCTTAGCCGTGGACGGCGATTTACCTGGCTTGGGCAACGGGATGACGCTTGCCATTTTCCAGTCTTGCGGTAAGATGCACGTTCGAAAGGATGTGTTGATGACGTCAGCCAGAATCGGCATAATCTCACTCGGTAGTTTCCTCAAGACCGTTGGAATAATGCCATCCGGCCCTACAGCGTTCGAGTTGCGCATCACTTTGGCCACTTTTTCGATCTGCGCGGGCGTCACAGCTTCTGCTTCATTCATAAGTGGTAACTTACAGAGCTCTCTTACAGTCACTCGGTTCTGCTTCCCTCTCTTAGCTTGAGTTATGAAAAAATTCTTTCCGAGAGCAGTTGCTGCCTCCCTTCCCGATTTGAAAACTCCATCCTCGAACTCGATCGTGGAATATTTGGTGGAGGTGCTCTTGCCCGAGATCTTCTTTAGAACTTTCCGAGTTGACGCTCCATCACTCTTGAAATTCATCTTCTCCGTAAATTTCTCCCAACACTCCTTCTTGTGCTTGTCCAGATCTCGCTTAATCTCACTATCCAGCTCAGCAATGGTCGGATACACGTGATCTAGGACTCTCTTTGCATCCCTTGTCCTTATCTTCTCCAAGATTTCCCTGGTGACATTGGGAAAGAAGGTCTTAACTCGGCCCTCCGGAATGGCTGCTTTCATGGCCTTGCGAATCGCGTCAGTCAAGTGACGTTCCTTCTGGTGCACGTTTCCATTCCATGGGTACTCATCAACATGGCGAAGTGCCACCTCCCTGAACAAGTGCCAGTCTGCAAGGCAAAGATTTAGATAAGACCTTTGACGGATACCTGAATAAGGAGCAAGAGAATTAGAGAGATCTACATGGACAAAGACGGGGATATGATCACTGGACAGAGTTGTAGCGGTCGACCAAGAGCAGGCGCTGGAGAGATTAGATGATACAAGAGAGATGTCTGGACTAGAGGATCGGCCGTTGGCCGGGAGACGAGTGGGCCGATCATCGTTGAGAATGACCAGATCGCACTCCTCCGCCCATTCTTCAACGTCTTCTCCTCTAGCGTCAGTGTCAAGCGACGAGCAGAATGTATGAGCATTGAAATCGCCTGCAAAGACAACAGAGGGTGAAAGGTAGCAGTCGTACAGCTGCTTGAGTGAAGGAGTGGGGTCATAAGATTGGGGACAGGACGTGGTAGGAGGGATATAGATATTAAAAAGAGATAGAGGTGTTTTAAGAGGAGGTGGATAGGTAGGTAGTCAAGAGTACCGTCCGAGGGGGTGTTTGGTATAATATGAGAGGGTAGATTTGATAGTACGAAAGTGGAAACTCCTCCGCCGTGAGATGATCTTGGAGCATGATAAGCAGTATAGCCAGGAATGTTAGGGTGACGAGCGGTAGTAGAAGAAGAAAGCTTTGTTTCCTGAACCATTATGACATCAGGATGATGAGTACGAGAAAAAAGAGAGAGTTCAGACAACTTGGGACGAAGGCCATTGAGGATAATATGTACAATAGAGAGGGGGCGGTTGGTAAAGGACGAATCAGAGCTGCTGGGGGCAGAGCACAAAACACAACGGAAGAAAGAGTTGTGATGCCTCACAGAACTGAGACCCGAACAGAAGAGATGCACCCACCTTTGGCATCCGAAGCGCTGGACGCTTGTTTTACTCCATGTGACATCCTTACCGCACGTGGCGCATGGGTACTTCTGAGCGGGTCCTGGATTCCTCTCGACGCCGGCCATTTGTAGTAGAATCCTTAGGAGAGCTGCAGCCAGCCAGTATCTCTCCCATGACAAAAACCCTCCACGCGGAGGGGTTGACGTCGGTTTGCACGGAGGTGGTCTTCTTTCCTCCACACTGCCACGGCACGAACGAACGACATCTCGGCAGCATTTCAGCAGTGATGTTGGCATCTCCACCTGCCTTTCCATTCTTCATTTTCCGGACACAATCCAAAACTTCAGACTCAGTCGGCGGTTCCTCACTGACATCGTAATGTGCTCTCTGAACATGCGGGAGCTCAGGTACTGATGGCGCTGGACGATTCAGTAATGAACTGAAGTTATCCTTCCATATTGGCAGCGTCGCATCACCAACTGCAACTCCATTGGTAGTGTTCAAGACAGGAGAACATCTCTTCATCTTCCCGCTATACTGTCGCAGCAACGTGTAGGCTTTCTTCGGATTCTTCTCCTCCCAAGCCTACTCGAACTCCTTAGCTCTACACGTCCACCCTCGTTCGCGGTCATTTTGAAGCTGCCGACGCAACTTCCTCCTCAGACGCTTCTCCTACACGAAGTTTCCTGCAGTTTGGAGAGCATATATTCTGTTGTAGGTAGATGTTGTTTCCTCTGAGACGTAGGCGAACTTCTTCTTAGGCTGTATAACCGGGAGTGCCTCTTTCGAAGCGTCCTGGATGCACTTGACAAAAGAACCCGCGTCGCAAAGTTTCTTCTTAGTCCGTACTCGGATGTGAATAGAAACGCAATGTCGAAAATTCCTTCTGCACTCTTCATCTCTGAGACTTGTCATGTCAATCCTCTGGAGAGGCTGAGCCCCTCGCTTCCTCTTATGAATCCTCGCAGTGAAGTTCAACAGAACAGGACGGTGATCCGAATCGAATGCGACATCCCACACAGCTCTAGATCTTCGAATGTCCGATATTCCTCGTCAGGACATAGTCAAGCTGTAGTTTCAAAGTTGTCATCTTCCGCTTCCGCTGCTCTTCTGGAGATAGCTGGGTTGGTCCCTGCCACGTAAGCTGATGGCGGCGATGATTCCTCTTGAATGTCGATGCAATAATCAGACCTCTGCGTTCACAAAAGTCGACAAGGCGGTAGCCATTGTCCGATGTTTTACTCCACTGGGTAGAACCATTTACCGAGTACTTCGGATTCCTGATCGAGTCCCATCTTCGCATTTGCGTCAATCCCCACGACAACAGCATGTTGACAAGGTATCCTGACCAGCAACGTATAGAGTTCCTCGTAGAAAGCATCCTTGGAATTGCCTTCGGCGATTTCTGTGGAGGCTTGAGCACTCACTATTCACAAATTGAATCCTCTGTGATCCCGCAGTCGCACAAATGCATTCCTACACGACGTTGAGCCAAACTCCTTGACCATACCATTTAAATCCTTCCTTACAGCTATTGCACAGCCTCCCACTCTCCTATCGTCAGCGTTACCGCAGCGTAGTAGATGGTGTACTCTCCGACGCTGATGACGGGTCTATCCTTGAGGTGGGTTTCCTGCGAAGCAGCAAACGGTGCATGGAAATAGCTCAGAAGTCTGGATAGTGTAGTTTTTTGGATATCACTCGACAGCGATCGACAGTTCAGGGTGGCGAAACTGTGGCTTGTGACCAAAGACTCCACGAACTCCCTAGGTACGGATCCTAAGGTGTTATGGACCAGAGGCCTTAGTGTGCCGGACGGCGACACCTTTATGCAATGTATGGGATACTTTCGCGATATAGTTGTGCACGCTATATCGCTCGAACGTTCCCTGTGTACACTCAAACGTCTGATGGGTTCAGTAGAAGCAGGGGCACCAACGAGCAGGTACCAACAGACTTGTATACACACCCCCGTTATTCTCCTTATGTAGTGAATTCAAGTGAGATATCCTTCTTCATTGATAATATTGAGCGTTTTCAATAAATTTCGTACTATATCCAATGCTGTGTATTTGCGAGCATTCAAAGGCAGTGTTCACGATAAAAAAACCGTATTATAGTTTTCGATGTTTTTGGGTGGGTAGGTTCATTAAGAAGAGCTTAATAGGGAAAAGTCCCCACAGAACACTCAAATAGCGGAGCAAAAGTGTTTAGAAAAACTTCCGAAAAAATTAATGCCTGTTTGTGTGTTTCGAGGGACTGCAGACAACGCATCGAGCTTGACGGGAAAATGGTTTCGCGCTTCAAATTTCATGGGTAAGTGGCTTTGCTTTCTGTTTCCTGTACCAAAAATTCAAAAATAAGAGGGGTCAATGTACATGCTGGGATGTTAGAACCTTTCGCGATGAAGAATATTCGAAAATTCGGTGCCTGTTCCTACGGTAAAACGAACGCAGGACAACTGTTATAGGACGTGGGCGGGGTGGCCCAATGGGTTGGCTGGCCCACGAGATTTTCACCCTGCTTCCCAGCTGTTTTTTGTCGTACTTCCGTTCTTACTCTTCTTAGAGGGACCCAAAGCTTACGTTTTGCCAAAAAAGGGCAACTTTTTCATCGTGAACACTGTCTTTAATGGAGATATTCTTGCTCAGAGTACGGATCTATAGTCCCCCCTTTTTGCAATTTGAACGAAGTTACGCTTATCGGGCTTATCCTGTTCTTATACAGCGCGTTGCAAAATTATATGACATTCCCCAATTTCCGCGGTTCTGAACTTCGCGTGAATTAACGAAACAAACGGTAAACACTAGTCGATGCAGCACCCTCGAAAACCCCTGGGTATAAATCTTCATGAAATTAGAGCCACTAGCTGGAAACTGGCAACGGAAATTGTAAAAAATGGCCGTTGCAAAATTGTATGACATAACTGACGTTCTCGCTTAAATTTCAATTCTGCACCCTCTGTATCAGTTCGTTTAGGTAAGAACCATCAGGAACATCAAGTTAATAAACTTCAGAGTAGTCTTAACGCAGAAGCACTTCGAAAACCCCAGCTTTTTGTGAACACACCTTTCAGTCTACTCCCATTCGCTTATAACGGCCAGTTCAAGCGGAGCCACACGCTCTGAATGTAAATCAAACGTCCAAGAATACCTCACACGTTTTCCATTGGGTTAAGGTCCTGCAAACCGGCTGGCCATTCTAGCAAATGACATGATCGCACCGAAAGCAAGCCTGCGTCGTCCTACTGACAAAAAGTGAGGCGGGATGCGGACTAGAAAGAACTGGAAATGATTTTTCGACACATTCTGATAATCTGTGAGGCTCATAGGTCGTGTTGTACAAACCTGGTCCAGCAAACCACACCGCCTGAATTCGGGTCGACGCATTATTTTTTCCACATATAATCTCCTCCAGAGTTCCTACTCGAGGATAAGTGTTGGTTCTTTTGTAGATCTCCCCAATGCTTAGAATGCGTCGTGAAATAAATAATTAGAATAGAATACATTAGGCTCGTTCGGATTCAACTTTCTTTTGACCGATATAAAAGGATTTCGAAGAATCCACTCAAGAACCCGAACTTATCCTTGAGTAAGAACTTCGGATGAGAAAGAATAATGTGTCGACGCGGATTCAGGTGGTGTGGCGAGCTGGACCAGCTTTTTGCGATAAGACCTTTGAACCTCACAGATTATCAGAATGTGTCGGGAAATCAGTTTCAGTTCTTTCTAGTCCGTATCCGCCTTCCCTTCCCTTCAGTAGGACGATGTAGGAGTGGTGTCGGGCCGATCACGCCATCTTGCTAGAATGGCCAGCCGGTTTGCAGGACCTCAACCCAGTTGGAAACGTCTGAGGTGTTCTTGGGCGTTAAAATTGCATTCAGAGCGGACAATACGACTCCACATAAGCTGGCCGTTATAAGCGAATGCGTGCAGATTGAAAGGAGCGTTCACAGAAAGCTGGGTTGAAACATGCGAAACAGAGATTTCGAAGTGGTTCTGCGCCAAGTTTACTCTGATGACTATTAGCTTGATGTTTCTGATGGTTCATAGGTACAGGACACCCAAAAAATCAATTTTCAGATTCCATGCTTATCTTAGAGAGAGTCACACGCTGATCGCAGTGATATCTCTAGAATCGTCCAAGACCCCCTCTGAACAGAGTTATGGCTCTTCAAAATTGCCTAGATTCTGAGGGTGAAAAATTTGTGGATGAGTTGTCTCAGGCCTGTATTTCTCTTCATTCGCAATCGTTGCGTGAGAGAAAGCCAGGATAAGGAAACAGTCTGTTATTGGACTGAGGAACGACGAGGTGTTGGAATTCATCCATTCATCGAGCCGCTATCGAGTTCGAAAATTTGTTAGGGGGTCGGGTCTGTGGTGGTGAGCGATGGGGGTCGGGCCTGTGGTGGTCGCCTATATCTCGCTTATTTGGAGGAAATGAGATCGGGCATTTGGCACGTGTTTTACAGGAGGGGTCTTTTACACAATTACTGGAAGATCTCAAAATTCATAACGTCGGCATGGATCGTGAAGAGACTTCGCGTTCACTGTTGAAGGTTGGCGCAAACCCGGTGTCATATGCTATAACACAGGCGCACCGAGTTTGCGCCAACCTTCAACAGTGAACGCAAAGTCTCTTCACGATCCATGCCGATGTTACCTGAGGGTGTACTGTGCCTTTTAAGGCAAAGAACAGCCAGAATTTTTTTTTGTTTTTATGCTGATCTTGGAGGGAGTCACATGCTGGGAGGGAGTCACATGCTGATCACTAGAGTATTTCTGAAATCGTTCAAGACCCACCAGGAACAGAGTGATGGCTCCTTAAAGATGCCTATATTTCGAGGGTGAAGAATTGGTGGACGAGTTGTCTCAGGCCTGTATTTCTCTTCAATCGCAATCATTGCGCGAGAGCGGGTCAGGAGACAGAGACAGTCCGGAAATGGACTAAAGAGCAATGACTCGTTGGGAATTCATCCATCCATGTAGCAGCTATTGAGTTCGGAAATCTAGTAGAGGGTCGGGCCTGTGGTGGTCGCTTATATCTCGCTTCTCTGTAGGAATTGAGATTGAGATCTCTTACTTGGCAGGTGTTGTACAGGAGGGGTCTACTACTTAATCAAATAAAAATCACAACATTCATGTCTGAGAGTGTACTGTGCCTTTAATTCACGCGATGTTCGGAACCGCGGAAATTGGGCTATGTCACATAGATTTGCAATGCACTGTATTTCGCCATGTCTGACCGCCCCGTTGATTGTTCCTCCTGAACGCAAATCAGCGATGAAGGTTCTATCTCGATTCGCACGTTTTTCCCAAGGTTTAGAGTGCCTACTACACGCGATATCAGCGCCTTCGACGGGCTTTGGCGGCGCTCGTTGTTGAGTTTTCATTCCAGCATTGCAACGAAACAGACAGGCAGCATAGATACCGCTGACAGTTTTGGTTCCCTCTTGACGATGAAGCTAGTCTTGGCGCTAACTGCAACAAGTTAACGCCAGTGAAACCAAAACAGACAGTGAGGATCCGTACCGAGTGCAGCTTGTGCAACGTTTTTAGGCGAGTTGTGCCGTGGTTGCGATTTTGTAGTGTGTTCTGCGTATCAGTACAAATGGTCTGACATTTTTTATGATGGGGTAAATATTATATTTTGAATGAGATATGAATTTTCATTTTCAGGAGTATTTACAAGACACGGGATACTCATTTTCAAGGGTGATTAAGCAGGTTTCTAGGAGTACGCGCACCAAATGTAGTTACGACGTCGATCAGAATGTCATCTACATCATGTCTGATAAAGTGAGCTAATAATTAGACATTACGTGAGGATATCGTTTTTCATTGCGATTATCCGTAGGCCCTATGAAAGACAAATACTCGCCACAGTGCCGCCCTCGATGTGCGAGATTTCATACTCTAACTTCAGAATAAAGTCGAACTTGTTAGAAAACATAAAGACCAAAGCTGCCAGAAAGCTCTATTCTTGTGAAACAAGTTTTCAAGGTATTTCACTTTTTATTCGAGTGAAGGAAGTAGATTTCCAGACTCCCTCTTGTTGCTCGGCACAGGCAACGTGCATTACATCGTCTTTCGGGCGAGCATGTTTCCAATAACACCATTTCACCCAACCTACAGGCCATAAAACGGCCAATGTCTCACCGTCGACTGCATACCACGCGCTGCGCGACCGCACGCGCGTCGGAAGCAGACGGGTTTTGCCGCCGCGCGACGAGAGTTTTGGCCGCCGCGCGATGTTTCGGCCGCCGCGGCGGCCGAAACTCGTCGCGCGACGGCCAAAACTCGTATGCTTCCGACGCACGCGCGGCCGCGCAGCGCGTGGTACGCAGTCGACGGTGAGACATTGGCCGTTTTATGGCCTGTATCTGACTCCTGGAGTCGGAGATATTAATGCAAAAAGCAATAAATAGAGAGTGACAGACATGGATATTACGGCGTTTGCGTTATTTCACCTAAGTTTACTTATCGCTAGTAGTTTGTTGTGGCATATCCGTAAGAGGACTCATAAATGGTTTTTCGGTTTTAATGCCAATAAGCTCGTTCTCGTGCAACAATATCGTAGAAATCACTCACGGGCTTTTTTGGCGTTGATTTTCTTTTCTGATTCAGGTTACTCAGACACTACGAGGGGACAAGCGCCGGACAATGGAGCCCGTTCTCGACTTGAGGAGAGCTGTAGCGGAGACCACTCACGAAGGGGGCGACGGCAGAGACCTCTGCTCTCTTCTGGCGCTCCCCTTCCCCTCGAGGGAAAAAGATAGTTGAGACGTAAAGAAATCAGAAATAGCTGCCTGTAATAATAGTGGCTAGAGAAGTTTTAGAGTTCAAATGCATGTCAGCACGTGTCTCAGTTTGACGTGACTTCTCATTTGATCTCTCAGTCACGTGCTCAACCGGTGTAAGGAAGCGTCCATACGTCGCGGGGACGCGCGCTCTCGCTGTTTTCCGCTCTTCAACGCTCCTCAACGCTGATGGGTACCCGATATCAAGAGAGACACCGGCAATCATCTCCTGCCTCGTGTTCATTCGATTGTTAACGTTTGACCTGTTGATCAGTCACTAGACTCGACTCGTTGGCAGGTCATTTACCACGGTTTCTGACAGCCGTGGTGAGTCCAGGGGGTACGAGAGCGTTCGAGACCTGGTGTTTCAGGAATGAAGCTATAAGAATGAAACTTGTTACATCTCGTTCGAAGAGGGCGTGAGCGAGTGAGGGCGGCGTTAGCGCGCGAGAGCGCCCAGCAAATTGTGTGCCCTCGCTGACCATCGATTTTGCGCATTTGCGCGCTCTCGCAACGTATGGAAGTTGCTCAAAAGGCGCGTCGCCTGATAGAGTACCACATTCGGCGCAACAGAGCTGACCCTGCTTGGGGACTTTGAGTCCCTGTCAGGGAGAGATATTTTTGAGGGAGTATGGACGTCGTTTTTTGTGGAGGGGGGGGGTGCTCCGGGTTGGTGACGTCAGCACCCCGGGGAGATGACGGAAGCGCTTCAGGGTAGTAACGGTAGGGCTCTGATCAAGGCAAAGGGAGCATGGGGGTGCAAGCGCTGGTGCTGGGAAACTTTCCTCCCTGCAGAGCTTCGCTCGCCCCCCTCCAGCGTATGAGAGAGTGGTCCGTGGCGAGCGTGCTTCTATGCGGCTTTAAATAATCGCAATCAAGAGTGATGATCAAGTTTTAAATTGTTATTAGTAGTGCTTTGCGGAATCTTTTCAGGACCCGGCCGAACTCAACCCTTTTCCCGGAATTCCTATACCTATCGCCGGTGTTGGTCATCCGGGGCTCCCTGTCTCTCGTTTTCCCCAAATTGTCCCGATTCGCCCACTTCCAGTTCACCAACCTGTCTTGATTTCGAGGAATCCCATCCCTTTCGTTCCTCAAGCATTATATCGACCAGGTATAGTAATTTCTCGAAGTTTATCAACTCTGTGTCTGTTATAGCTCAGACATGATTATCATGGACTTCTGTCCATCTCTAATTTCTTTTTAGCTGTGCCTACATTGTTCCTTTCTCCCCATAATGTGATTCCAGTCGCACCTGTAGTTCACGGACCATTCAATGAGGTAGGTCATCATTGTGCTACATTTCCACGAAGGGGAATAGGAACTCTACTCAAGGGAATGGACCTCCTCGCACATTGTTGGTCATTGTGCCATTCCTTTTTTCTGTTGGTGTATCGTTTTCAACAACTTCGTTTTCATCACACGAGCAATGTTGGCTAGTCTAATAAACAAAGATTATTAGATATGCATGTTCTTATGGATTTCGAATATAGTTTAGCTGTTGGGCGGGGAGCGGGCGAGATGTCGGGAAAGCTTTCGTAGGAGTTGATCGATAAATTATCTACCCCGGGATCATAATACCGTCTGCTTCGGCCTGCCGTCCCTGTCTCACACGATCGGTGATGCAGATATCGCGACTGACGAAAAGAAACTGAGATGAAATATTGACTTTAAACATTGTAATAATTGATAAGTTGCCTATCATAAGACTTGATGAGCATTCATTTGTATTCCGCAGTCATACAGTCCGCAATGATCGTACTGATACGTTGCGTTCCCTATTGTGCGTTGGCGCAACCTCGGTGTACGTATGTACTGTGCTTATCTGGGCCAAATTCCGGTCCGCAATTGCGTCTCGACACGCTTTGCGGCCGCACGCGCTCGAGTCGGTCGAGTTTCGTCCGACTCGATGTGGCTTTTTTATACAATTTTCTCCAATTTTTCTTAGTTTCTAGTTTCCAAAACCCACCTAGAGTCAGCAGATCAGCCGCTGCGGCGCAGGAAGCTCTTTTGACTCGGGAGCGTGCGGCCGCAAAGCGTGTCGAGACCCGATTGCGGACCGGAATTTGGCCCAGATAAGCACAGTATGTTATAACAGATGCGCCCCGAGTTTTCGCCAACGCACAACAAGGAACGCGAAGTATCAGCCGGATCCGTGCCGAGTGTATATATGTTGTGGCCTTGGAGGTTCACAGAAGTGTCAAATCGTAGATCTTGAATGTGGGAGTGAATTCCACGTGGTACGGAAATTTATTATTCTCATAACAGCATGTGGGGGGAGCAAGTGGCGGGAAAACACGTGTCGGGCATATCGATTTTTGGTCATTATCGATGGTAAACATTGCGTCCAGGGCTGGGCACACGTCCTGGAAAGATTACGAGTATCTTCTGGTTCCAAGCTAAATTTACTCTGTCCCCTCGCGCGGTTGTGCGGAGCGGGGGTAGGTACAGCGAGAAAGTGTGGGGAGACAGACAGCGTATAGTCTACAGCAATGGAAGTAGGACCTGGTGAGGTTGCGGACTCGTCCTAACATACGGTAGTTTGTTAGTGGTATCACTCATTTTTCCGTAACAGCTGTGATAGACCGGTGAGCCTGTGTTTTCACCGATATGACCACATCTGTGGAAGCAATGAAAACAGGTGAAAATGTGAGAGTGGAAGCAAAAACTCACCGACCAATCTCAGTTATTACGAAAAACTGAGTGTTAACACAATCAGACTACAGTATGTTAGGAAGAGTCCGCAACCTCACCAGGTCCTACTTCCATTGCTGTAGACTATATGTACGCGCGTAGACGCACGCGATGAACGGAAATAAATTTCACTCGGAAACAGGATATGCATACCCCTTAGCCCGGTACCTTTTTAAGCACCCCCCGATCGGGAATCAAAATCGATTGTTTTCCTGGAATTCGGACACAGCAGCCGTGATTTAGAGATCTCGATTTTGATAGACAAGTAACAAAAGAAAGATTTCAGCCGGATCTCATGAATAAAAATTGTGAGTAAGACGACAAAATATGACGAAAGATAAAACATTTCTATCTCAGAACAATGCGACAATCGCAAATAACTACAGGAGCACTGCTACTGCGATAATTAATGTTTTCTGTAAAATGAAATCATGAACAATTCTATGAAGGAGTAGTTATTGTGTGTTTGATTCTTTTGATGAAGAAATAAATATTTTTTCGTAGATTCATGTGTTGCTTAGGGACTGAAAAAACTTGAGTTTTACCCCCCTTTTTTTTAGCCACAAACCTTCAGAACTCGAGTTGCCGTGCGATACGGGGCTTTTCCGCAGCTACACAACACGCACTGGAATGGACGCGCTCACAATCATAATTAAAAAATATAATTTATTAGAGAACGGGGAGGAGAAAAGGGAGGGAACTGAAGGAAATAGGAGAAGGCTGAGGTAAGATACTTTCAATATACCCATTGTAGAAATTGAATGCAAATTATCGAAGTAGGAGCGGGGGTAAGTATTTAGCCGTGTCAAGGTTCATTCGAACGAACCTAGTTGATCGAAAAAATCTTTAGAAAGGAAAGCAAAGGATACTGTTGGAAAGAGGAGAATCTGGCAAACAGTTAAATGCATCGTTCATGATGAATTTCGTTTTTGAGTTTTCCATACATGATGAGAGCTTTAGTTACCTATATAACAGCTACGTTAAAAAAGCCGCGAAAAAATCACTGGAAACTCCTTTTTCAGACCGAAATTATCGCAATCGACTCTTGAGAAAGGAAGAGTGGATCGCTAGAAATCGCTGTTCTGACCAACGATCTCACGATCAAATGAAGTTCATCTTTCTTTCAAGTGATTTGTGGAGAAGGAAAGGTGAATTAATGTGTGTAGAAATGTCATTCTTCACGTAATCGTGTAGTGTATGGCCCGTAGTAAACCCACCACTCAGTCAGGATCATCTGAGTGGGTGATAAGACGAGCCCGAAACGATTCAGACAGGGCTCAGACGAGTCCGAAATCGTATCGAGCGATAGATTGCATTCGAGCGGTCGGTCTTGCAAAGCCATGATGATGGGGACATGATGATACCTGTGATGATAAGAACAACCGACCATCATTCTCTACGTGGTCGTTCACGAATCGACCAACTCCATGCTCCGTTTCTCAATAAATGAAATTCTGTTCGTTTCGTGGAAGCTGATATTGACATCGATACATTGATAAACCGATATCTCTGCTGAATTATTTAAGTTACTCCTTTGCTCCTTAAAACAGTCTCGAGCGCACTCCTGACCTGGCACGCTGTTTCTCTCCTCTCTAGCCAAGAAGTCAGTCAGATCTGACTGAATCTATTCAGTCAGATCTGACTGAGTGATTCAACTTATCCTCTGGTTCCGGGCCTGATTTAGTGTGTGCAATTGCGGACTTGCGTCGGTGGGACCCGACGCATCGCTTTCGTACGAGCTTCCGCGCCTGCCCTTCATCAGCTGACCGTGTGCGCGTTTTTCCACATTTTCAAGGTTTTTCCTAGTTCTTTGATTGTACGAAAGCGATGCGTCGCGCCCCCACCACGCAAGTCTGCAATTGCACACACTAAATCAGGCCCGGAACCAGAGGGTATCTTGTTTGTTGCTGATTTTCTTTACTTAGCCTAGGTCGCTATCCTACAACACACACTTCTGAAATATGTGCGGCTCGTCTGAATTCTTTTCAGAACATTGATTCAGTTAGGCTAAACTGAAATTTTCGCTGGCTTTACTACGGGCCTATGTCATCAACTTCCCCTCAGTTGAGCTGTATCAATTGTTGATCATTTACTTATATGATAGCTGACAGCAAAATGTGCCAAATGACTGACGGAAGGTCGGCTTCTTTTGACGGAATTCGAGGCATTCAACCTCATTTATCTTCACAATAAGGCGTTTTTAACCGAACAAACTCTTCCTACGTTCTTACATAGGTCGGCTTAGAAAATCGTTGGAACCGAAAAAACCGTGGGTGGTTTTCAGCGCGTACGATGCCTTTAAGCATCAATGAGTTCGATATTTAATGTGGTAATTCGAGGGGAGAGGGGCGAGACGTCCCCCTCCGGGAAGAGATTTAGGGTTCTTGAATCACATTTAATATCAAGTCCATTGATATATTGGTGTTTGCCGAATTCTCCTTTTCTTCCAATGTATTTAGTTCCCATGTTTAATGCTAGTTTCGATCAAATAAGTTTATTTGAATGAGCCTTGTCAAGTCCAAATATTTACCCATGTTCCAACTTTGTTCATTTACATTAAATTTCCACAGTGTGTACATTGAAAGTATCCTACCTCTGCCTCCTTCCATCTCCTCCAGTTTCATTCCTTTTCTCCCCGTTCTATAACAATTTTCATTTTTTAATTATCACTGTGGGCGCGTCCATTCCAGTGTGCGCTCTGTAGCTGCGGAAAAGCTTCATACCGCACGGCAATTGGAGTTCTAGCGGATCGCGGTACACCAGATTGATACAATTATTCGACAGAAACTAAGATCTATTGCGAGATACATATTCTGCATATTTATAAGAAATTTGTATTCTGTAAGCATTCGCCTTAAAGTCAGCATACACGCTCGTAAACGTGGTTGGGATAACAACGTGAATCGAAACGCATGGCTTATAACATAATGCTTATGCATTTTGAAGCGTCAAAAACGAACCATAATGCCGCTACATGAGTAGCAACTTTGGCCCCGCCCGTATTTTCACGCCCCCTATGCCCTCCACCAATGCAAGGTTGCTGGGTCATCTTCACCGTCGGTACGGTCAGTGAGTTGCCTAACAAGTAAACCACATACGTCTTTGACGGCGGAGAGAACCCAGCAACCTGGTGTTGGAGGAGGATGGCGAATACAGGGGGGTGAAAATATGGGCCGGGCAAAACTTACTTCTCATGTAGCGGCATTATGGGCCGTTTTTGACTCTCCAAAATGCGTAGGCGTTATGTTGTAAGTCATACGGCTCGATTCACGTTGTTGTCTCAACCACGTTTACGAGCGTGTATGCTGCCTTTAAGAAGCGGGGGAGAAGCTATGACTAATCAGAAGGAATACGTGTATAATAATTCCCTCTCTAAATTTGGAAAAACAGGCATTTCGTTTCTTTTTAGGGGTGTCCCGTATAGGCACCCGCCTTTGCTCTCTCTGCAATGTCCAATACGCTCCCCCGTAAGGTTTTCCGGGACGCGTGCACAGCCCGGATTGCGTCGCAGCGTTCGTAGCTGAAAGTTTGATCCCCGCCTTACAATTAGGGTGCTCGTCAACTGTCACAATTTTGTCGGCGGCCAGGGGAAGGCGAGCGGACGGACGTAACTTCTGCATGGATCCTAGTGATACTTTGCATTCCCCATTGAAGGTTGGCGCAAACTTGGTGCACTTATGTTGTGGCATATGGCACCAAGTTTGCGCCAACCTTCAATAGGGAACGCAAAGTATTACATGGATCCATATCGATATCTGTATTGTGGGTAGCGGGTGGAGAACACCCAGCATACGAGTGCTTGCCACCCGCTTCGACTCCGCTCGCTGTCTGCGGCAAGATTTGCTCACCGCCGAACTTCTGCTTTGCGGGTGGCGAGCTCCAATCTTCTGAGATTTTTTTAAACGAAATTCACGAAAAATATCATTATGCCAAGTCATGACCCTTTTTCAGGAAGCTCTGCATTCAGAGAATTTCATTTCACTGCGCCGATATGTCAAGTGCATTATTTTGGCCTAAGGCGCCGTGGCTTGCCGTAAGCGCAGTCGAGTCCAGCCCTCCGCGGATGAGGGAAAGAGTTATCCCAATTTCGCAAACAGGACATCCCAAAATGCTTTTTTTGAAGTAAGAAATTAGCTCATCACTACACCTTCTGGTAGCCGAAATCGTGTCCGATTGGATTCTCGCGAAGTCGACTCATCCAATGAAACGGATACTAGCCCTAAAAGGCACTCGTAACGGATCCTGTCCGTAACGATAAATTTAAACCAGGGGTGCGTTCCAAGAACGTTTCCACGACTACGTGGGACGAAAAACAACCTTCCGATGGAAAAATTTGCTTTCCATGGATGCGAATAATAACTGAACATTGCTCCCACGTGGCTGTAGCTACGTTTCCATGGACGCGTTTTGCCATGGGAATGTTCTTGGAACGCACCCCTGATCGGATATCAGAGCTCCGATCGGTTAATCGGATCCGACCGGATAATTCAGGTGAAGAGCCGGATAAAACCGCAATTTTTTCTCATCACGGTGCTGCCCTTCATGGCTTTCATTGAACTGTGTTCGGTAAAGTGATGATTCTCTGTTTTGTCTTTGAAGGTGATTACGTCGGAGCTCGTCCGAGGGCGCGATTTTCCAAGCCATGAAACTTACGATGAAACTCAAATTGGAAATATGGCTTTGTGTGTAAGATACACCTCTTAGGGCCCTTAACTCTCCTGGTTTTAAAAGGGACTCAGAACGTCGGAGGGCTGCGCCCCCGTACCCACCGCTCAGCGAGGCGGGGTCCCCTCCGCGCCTGGCACCCTACAGGTCCCCGCCCCAGCCCCATGACTCATAATGGGCGCGACGCCCGGAAATCCAAGCAAAAGGGCGCGGGGCCCGGGTAGAACATCTCCGCGGTGTCATCGTTTGAATGATTGATTCCTTGTATAACAATCTCCGGGAACCACCTCTCTCACACCTTGGGCGGGGCGATGCGTTTGGACTTTTTCTGCTCGTAAGGGGCCGAATAGACTCCTGCCGCTGAAGGTCGCGGCAGCATGCAATGGAGGGGAATCGATCGTGCGGCGCCGAGTGATCGATACTCCTCCATTGCATGCTGCCGCGCCTTTGAGCGGCGGGAGTCTATTCGACCCCTAATCATCCAACGGCGCCGCACGCGGCCGCCGCCTGGGTGCTGCCGCGCCGCCCGGGGGGAGCAGGCGGCCGCGTGCGATTTGTATCAGCAATATTAGCTTTTTTGTTGTTATTCCACATACATTCACATTTCTTGTTTCTCTTATTCATCACTAAAAGTCCCTCGGCGTCGTTTAAAGCAGGATGGGTTGTGAATGTAAAATTTTTGTGCTCTTGAAACTATTTTTCTCAAGAGAAAATACAAAAATACTTTGTAAAAAGCGCGTGGTTCTTCCTGCCATGTGAATAATGTTGCCCGTCAATAGCGGAGAACACAAAAAAATGTTTTGAAGGCAAGAAATTTCCCACGTCCCTCATCCACTCCACGCTGTAGTTAACCTTGCCATAAAATGTACAGTCGTAAACAATTCTGACATGGAACGTAAATTAGTAGGGATTGAAGAGAAGATTGAAAGTGAGAAATTCATGTTTTCTAACAAGATTAATGTAAAGATCCGCAAACCTCCGTCGAATACATGATCAGGTACGCAAATGTGCGTCGCCGCGTCAAGTCGACGCAGCCCGGTTATACATCCTAGTAGCGCGGTTTTTCGAGCGGCGCCGCGCCGCCCTACTTTTCGCCGCTCGGCGGCGGAAGTATAAACGACCCCTTACTGCCACCCCGCGAAGTGCGCGATGATGTACGTACTTGCTCAGTGGTGCCTGCAGTGAAGTCACCATAAAATAGTGCTCCGTATGTGGCACGGGTTTGATTCTGGCGTTCGACGTGTCACGCGATTTGCCCGAGCGAACATGTTTTCCTCTGTTTCGAATTTTCCCTGCAGGACCAAGCTAACGAAATTTGGTGGCGCCCCCGCCTCGCGCTTGATGGTTCTCCGCTCGCAAAACATGGCCCCCGCCGCTCGCCCTTGGTCGGGAATTCCCGGGCACACGGCCCTTCGACGTTCTGAGGAGGGAGACCGTGGGTTGGTGCGAAGTTTGTTGGATGTGAAAGTGACGGCGCGGACGAGTTTCGACGCGGCCAGCATATTCGATCGATAGTGATCATCTGCATTCTGCCTGTGCGGTTGCTTGTGACTTCCTTTTCGTAGGTGCGCTATAGTTTCCTTACTTTTCGGTATTGTCTGGTGTAGCTATTCTCTTTTTTACCTTTATGCATTGCCTAATAGTAGAGAAAGTGTGAACGATACAAAACCCAACCTTCACTGACCCTTTATATCCAGCCGTCTATTTGCCCTCTGCTTTTCGAATAACTCAAAAGTCCTTTTTTTCATTCATTTGCCAGTTATTCAAGTAAAAAAAGTCTAGCATACCCAGTAACTGAAAATGTTTGACTGTTGTGTACGAGCGATGATCTGCAAACAATTTTCACGAATGCTTCCCAAAATCATCGTTCTAGCTGCAAATGATTTCTTTCATCCTACGATCCTTCATTGCTTGAAGCTTGGATATTGAAGAGTATGAGTATTTTAGAATCGACCGCAACCTCAAATAGCCCATTGAGCAAATTCATAGCGAATTTATTCCTGTTTTAAGCTGAACCGTGTCAGGAAACTGAAAAGTCTGCGAGCCTCGCTGCGATTTCTCTACCTTCACGGTGTATGCTTTCATTTTCAAACGAAATTCACATCCGCAAATGCAGACAACGTTTGCTGTTGCTCCAAGCCTGAGGGCAATCCTGCAGGAACGAAGAATAATCGTGCCGGGACCCCATGGTCACTGCGCGATTTTGCTCGCACTGCGCGTCGCAACAGCGGTTTTCTGAAACTGCGAATGTGGATGTCACTCCGATATGAACAAAGCTTTTGGAGATAGCGAATATATTCAGACACGTGTGCGGTTATTCGGCGGGGGAACGTCGGTTGCTCCGCTGGGGCAACCGATCTTCCACCGCCATTCAACCGATCTCGCACCGCGGTACAACCGAACCAGATTACCGATCACGCGTTTTTCAATACATTCTGGGTATTCCCGACGCGTCAGAGGGGACCCCTGAGGCATCCCTAACGGGGTCCCCACGAAAGAGGTGTTCCCGCCGCCACGGTCCTTGGTGGGGTGCACCCTACTGCGGAACATGGGGAGATAGCCCCACAGTTGGGTATCACCCCCCCCCCCCAAGCCGTGAGGAGCCCCCTCCCCTCGGCGACAAAAATTATCCTCCGGTTTCCGGTGGATTTTCTGGTGAATGACTCGAGGCCACCTTCCAGGCCCGGCTCCGAAGAGCCGACTGAGGCACACTGTGAGATGAGGAGCCTTCTATACCCCTATCATTGTTAATACTTTCGTCAAAACATGTTGATGGCGGCGCACCCGTCCTTTTGCCTGAGTTAGGCCTATTTTAGAGTTCCATCGCAGCGCGGCGCGATGAGATGTTTTCTGTGGGCATCGATCGATAACGCGCCGCTCGTCGCTTCGCATATGAATCATGAAATCGCGCCGCGGTGGAACTCTAAAAACCACCTTACGGAACGTATCACACATTTGACGGTAGAGCACGTATCCGCCGTTGCACCGTCAACCCGTTTTCCACCGCCAAGTAACCGTCTCCGTGTATTGAATTTCTCTATATCTGCGGTACAACCGACAATTCGACTCCTCCCCGTTTTTGCTCCCGCCGTCGCATCGACAAGCCTTTTTCACCCCGCTGAACAACCGTCAGCGTGTCTTGAGTAGTTGACGGGCCTTACCATTGGCTTTGGGTCAAGCGGAACCTCCGCGGAGCTACGACCCTCACCCCTCCCACGAAAATTTTTGTTTATTTTACGTTCCCCATTTTTTAGAACGGCATTTTCTTCTGCGCTTCTGCTCCTTGCCAGTGCAGCAGCAGTAGACGCAGTTGTGGCGTGACCTACTGCCGCGCGTCTTCTACACGCCTTCGACCCTCGTAAGGGCTCTGCAGAGATGCAGCGATCGACGAGTGGTCGCCGAGCGTCGGCCTCGACGCTGCGAAAAAATGTTTTTTGAACATTATGTTCTCTGCGTCGGTTGCCGCTCGTTGGCAGTAACGCATGGCCGTCGCGGCGTCACGACACTCTGCGGTGACCCCTCGTCACCCTTCACGCCGCGTCGGTCGCTTCCGTCGCCGAATATAATCGATATTGCATCGCCCAGCGCTGTTCGTCGCTGCGAGCAACGCTACGACATGAACTATGTAGGCCTCTAAGGTTCTTGATTCAAAGTGAGAAGGACAACTCGCTACGCCTTTATTTTACACTAGTTTCACCCACCCGGCAGTTTCAGTATCGTGCCCAAAATAGGGAACTTTTCAGACCAACTGTCGCGAGTTGCCACGCAATCGCAGCGATCACTTAGTCAAACATTTCTTGCAGTTTCTAATTTCACGATTTTTAAAGGCAGTGTTCACGATGATCATCCTTGTTGACTTTCCACAGTAAAATGATAAGGGAGAAGGATCCTAGGCCCCCAGTGCCAAAGAAACGGTAGAAAATGAGCCAGGAGTGGCAAAATAACGGCAGCAAACAAGCGTTTTGGTGCCCCAGACACGCCCCGGGCCCCAGATCCGCCCCTCGAAAGGAACAAATGAAGACTCGGATTATAGGAATGATCAAGTGAAGGAAGTGCTGATAAGTGAGCTGTTTGCTTCATTGCACTGATAGGTATCATCCTTCTAGCGGTCAATTCCTCCACGCTCAAAAACCAACGTAAACGAGGGAGGGCCTATTTTGACTCGAAAACGCGTCTTTCGTGTCCTTTTTAGGCATGCCTTGCTATATAGGGCACCAGACCTTCCGTAAACCGTGGAGATATCGGAAGTGAAATTTATCGTGAACACTGCCTTTAAATCCTAACACCGATACAGCGAGCATTCCGTCGCGATGCGATATAGGTGGAAATGGCCAGCGAACACTGAATGAATACACGATTTTGCACACGTAGTTATTGCGCGTTTACAAGCAAGTGTGAGAAAGCTTTTTTTCCAAAGCGGAATTCACTTAATTCCTTAGCATGCGTGTACGGATCGAAGGCAGAGACAGCGGTAGTGTCGGGGAGAAGGTTAAGGAACATACGCTTGCGCACGCACGCGATGGGTCTGAGTGAATTTCTCTTCACAATACTGGGTAAATGCAATTTTTTTCGTCACGAGCGGCAAATCGTCTCGGCAAATTACGCTTCATTTCGTATGTATTGCGTTTCGTCGCAGTGCTCACCCATTGACAGATCGACGCGACATCGCTTGACTGATGCGTAAGTTTTATAACGATTATAATGTCGCGTAGCGCAGCGGACAAACTCTGAACGCGTGTCAAGGCCTCGGCATAGTGGCACCGCTACGATGCTCGACGCGCACCACATTTCTCGTCACTGGAGGCAGGGTTGAGCACGGTTGCGACCTGAAGCAACGAGGGTTCGTGAAAATTTTCGACAAAAATGAAAATTTGGTGAGGCGCTCATTAAATTTTTGAAGAAAAGGAATCTTCTCCAAACCCCTTGGTAAGTTAAAATGAGTTGATAATGACGTCCTCCGTTACTCGGTGTGCTGAATACAAATTTCGTGTCTATCCTTCGAAGGGGGGGGGGGCGGGGGTCACGATTTTTTTCCCAAAATTCTGATCAACGCTGGGGATCATAGCTCCGCCCAAAATCGGCGCAACGGCCTGCTCAACCCTGAGTGGAGATGTTCTAAGAGTCTCATCATGTTTCAACGTAACAACTTCTTGAGTATTCTCAGGCAGAAATGGGAACCCAACTGGGCAACGTCGTAGTCACTTGCCAATAGCATAGAAGCCACTCAGAGAGTCGGGGGGTCCGATTCGGCCACGATAGGCTTTCTAATCGGGTACGTAGTCGAGCTGAAAGGAACTTTCGCAGCAGCACGTGCTGCTTCGAGGAGCACGTGGCCTGTTCAATAGGACTACGTGGCGCAAAGAGAAAAACCCTTGCCGCACCCCCATTTCCCACGCGGCAGCACGTGGCCTGTTCGATAGCACTACGTGGCGCAGAGGAGCAAAACTTTTGCCGCACCCTATTTCCCACGCAGCAGCACATCGTCTTCTTCTTCTTCTTTGCAGCCACATTGAGGGTTTTGTCATAGGTTGAGAAACTGGGCGACCAGTTACGGATTCATCCATAAGTCCATTACGGTCAGCGTGGTGGGTCTCTCCGGGCGTTTGAGGAGGTGCAGTGTCATGGCCGAGGCAGCCGCAGTCCGGGCAGACATCTGATTTGCTGCTGTCTATTTTGCTGGCGTAGGACATAGATAAGCATGGTAAAATGACCACAGCGCAGCGATGCCAGGGTGCACCTGGCCCTTCTTCCGAGTTGAGCCTCGGATGTGCAGACTTGGAGCGGCACTACCCCCAATATGGGATTAATGACCGCCTTTTCCAGATGGCACCGTACGAACTGAGTATGCTCCTCGCGCAATAGACGGAGTCGTTCTTGTTGTGAGTCGTGCCACTTTTTTGCAGTTGACTTTGCAGGGAGCATCGGCGAATGGCTTTCTGATCTCTCTTTCTCTGACGGGGTTTAGCACTCTCCAAGAGGGGTGATTTGGTTGTTTGACAATGTTGATGAAAAATTGTTGGGCCTGGAGCTCACAGTGCTTTCTTACTGGTAATAAGCGGGTCTCAGCATGCAAGTGATCGACCGGGGAACTTCTTGCACATCCGGTGGCGATTCGAAGAGCCGTAGTCTGTATGCATTGCATCTTAGTCCAAGAGGATTCTTCTTCTTCTTTCTTCTTATCAGCCACATCGGAGCTTCTTCTCATAGGTCCAAAAAGGCGGCGACGTCACACGGCTTCTTGCACATATCACGAGCAGACAGAGAGGTTGGTTTTGCTGGGCATGAAAATAAATGAAGTGAATCATGCCCTGTACATTGACAGTCAGGACATATATCAGGGACCGAATCATCGATCCTATGTACGTAGGCCTTCAAATACGAAGAATGACCGCATCGTAGGCCCGCCAAAGTCGCGCGAGAGCGTCTGGGCAGGTTCTTCTCAGTTTCATCGACATTGGGCGGCACGTCACTAAGGATGGGGTTAGGAGGAGTACAGGACAAGTATTCGGATACAAATCTGGTGTGCTCCATTTGCTGCAGTCTCTTTCGTGTGAGTTCAGAGGTAGCCCACTTTTGACGATCAGTGGTAGAGATAGCAGTATGCAGTGGTGTGCGAATATTACGGTGTTGAGGTTCCGATGATAGAAGTGAATAATTGGGATGGGCGGCATTCTTAACTATGCCAATATGGAACTGTTGTGACTGCAACTGGCAGTGCTGCTTCACTGGAAGTACTGCGCATTCTTGATGAAGGTGCGATACAGGTGTAGATCTTGGACAGCCTGTGATGACACGGAGAGCTGTATTTTGAACTCTTTGTAGTTTGCTCCAAGAGGCGTCCGACAAGTGTCTAGACCATATTGGGGCTCCATACTCCAGAGTTGGCTGTATCATGGCCTTGTAGTGCGTAGAACCTCTTTTGTGCTGCCCCATGTGGTGCCAGCCAGAGCACGGAGGATGTTGTTGCGCGTGTTGGCTGCTGCAGCTCGGATACGGGTGTTTTCATGGACACGCAATGAGGGATCCAGAAAGACTCCAAGTAGACGAGGATGCTTGGACAAGGGCAGCTGATTACCTTCCCAAAGTACTTTAGGATGAACTTGGTGCTCAGCAGTTGCAGTAGTGCATAGAGTAACGCTGGACTTGGCTGCAGAGACCTTCAGTTGCTTCGATTCAAGATGTTTTGCCAGGCTGCAGAGGTATTTGTTCATCTCCACAGTAGCTCGGTCGATGACTGGGTCAGTGCAAATAATAGTGATGTCATCTGCATATAGGCATAAGTGGATGCTGGGTGGAGGCACGGGAATATCAGACAGGTACAACGAAAATAGGCTAGGTGATAGTACTCCACCCTGAGGGACGCCTGCCTTGAGGGGAATCGAAGTAGACATGTGCTCGTCAAATTTCACGCGGATGGAGCGATTTTTGATGAAGCTGTTGGCCCAACGTTTGCACCAGTCAGGCATGTCAGAGTCCAGTATCGATTTTGAAAGCAGAGGAGTGCTGACGTTGTCGAATGCTGCAGTCAGGTCAACTGCTACTACGAGGCTTCTTCCGGCAGGGGCCTTCATGTTAAAGCCGGCAATGATGTGTTCAGTTATGGACGTCAGCGCCGTGGTGGTGGAGTGTGCCTTTTTGAAGCCGTGCTGATGTACGTTATGCCACAGTGCTTCTTGGAGATGCGGATTGATGACTTTTTCCGCTAACTTAGCGATTGGGGAGAGTAGGGAAATTGGCCGGTGTGAGGTTGCTTTCTCTTGCGGTTTTCCTGGCTTGAGAATGGGAAGAACAATCGCTTGTTTCCAGCGTGCAGGAGTGATACCAGTGCTGAAAGATGAGTAGAGGAGGTCACTTAGTAGTTCCATGTACTGCTCCGGCAGGTGCTTAAGATGAACGGCTGAGATGCCGTCTGGTCCTTCAGCCCTCGAATTCTTCAGCGATTTGATGATGTCCGAGATAGCAGAAGTAGTAATAACAGGAACGTTACGACGATTGAGTTTCCTGATGGCGCGCAAAGTGCATCTGTGACTACGGTCCCGACGCGAAATTGCTGAAGCAAAGAGCTTTCCCATTTGACAGGCTGCTTTGTAGCCATAATGATATTCACCCGATGGAAATTCAAGTGCATTTCTTTCTGCAGCTATCTTTTTGCCAGACAACCTCCTAAGGGTGTTCCATGCTTTCTTTGCGTCAGTGGCGAAGTTGATTGACTCGGTGAATTCTCTCCATCGTTTCTGCTTGAAATCATTTAGCAATGTGGTTATCTCCTCAGACAGTTGCGATATGGACGGGTCGGAAGGATCTTCTCTGCGTCGGTCGTCACGTCGCTTAATGAGCTCCAGCGCTTCCTTTGGTACATTAGGGTGGAATGTTCTAACACGACCGCTTGGGATGGCAGCTCTTGAGGCACTGCGTATGGTTTCGACGATGAACTTCTCCTTATCGTGCCCAGTGCCGGTTAGCGGGTAGTTGGCAGCCCGGCTGAGTAACTCCTCCTTATAACGGATCCAGTTAGCCTTACGATAATTGGTGTAGGTTTTGCTACGGGAACCTGTGAAAGGAGCAAGTTGACTATTAAGAGAAAGATCCAGTAATGTGCATAAAGGAATATGATCACTTGACATAGCCACAGCAGTAGACCAGTTACACGACATGGCAAGACAGGAAGATACAAATGTGATGTCCGGTGAAGAGGGCCTGCCAGTCGAAGGAAAACGAGTTGGAGCATCCTCATTAATAGGAACCAGGTCACAATCATCAGCAAGGAGTTCAAGAAGTTCACCCCTTTCATCAGGATCTAATGAGGAGAACCAGGAAGGCGAGTGAGCATTAAAATCACCAGCTATTACAACCGATTGAGACGAAAGCACAGAGTGAACATTGTGTAAATAGGGAGTGGGGTCAAACGAATAGGGACACGAAGTGGACGGAGGGATATAAACATTGACAATATCTAGTGGACAACTTTGCATTACAATATGAACTCCAAGACATTCAACAACATTATCATTATCATTTGGAAGTACAATAAGGTGAGAAGGAATAGATGTTTTTACAAATGTTGAGACGCCACCACCGTGAGATGTGCGAGGGATGTGGTACGACGTATAACCGGGTAAGCGGGGTAGGGAGGGGGATAATGCGCTAAGTTTTGTCTCCTGCAGAAGGATAAAATCAGGTTGAAAGCGTTCTATATACAATGTAAGTTCGGCAAGTTTGGCACGTAGACCATTAATGTTGAGTTGAAAAATGTTTAGACTATGTAGAGGAACACTGGGAGGAGAACTTAAGCAAGAATTACAACAGTAAGCATCAGAGTAGTCATTGTAGCTGGTTAACCCCGAACATTTGAGGTGCACCCAGCCGAGACAGCCACCGCACTGGATACTTGCATGTTGAGCAGATACTCCGCAATGACAGCAGGGATATCGCGGATTCTTGTTGCGCGGTCCCGGGTTCCTTTCAATGCCAGCTCGTAACAGTAGGATATGAAGGAGTGCATCAGCCAGCCATTTACACTCCCATTTCGAAAAAACTCCTTGTGGAGTAGTTGATGCTCGGTTGATGAGCCGGCTTGGTAGTCGACTCCACAGATCCACCACGCGTAGGTTGAGCATCTCGGATCCCCAAGAGGATTCCGAAACTATATGCTGCCAAACTGGTGCGCCGTATTCTAGTGCAGGCTGGAGAATCGCCTTATATGTTGTAATAATGGTTTCTTTGCTACTACCCCATGTTGTACCGCCCAGGGCTGTAAGCACGTTAAGCTTCGCTTTAACGATAGCCTGCTTCTGTTCCGTGTTCTTATGGAACTTGAGCGATGGATCGAGCACGAGTCCGAGAAGTTTTGGGAAGCGGGCGGCAGGCAAACGATCTCCATTCCATACGACATACGGATGTGCGCTGTGTTCAGATGGGTCGTTGTGAGTTCGGGTACCGATGACATTGACGCAGAAATCTTCAGCATTTTGCGGTAGTACCCGTTAATCTTAGCGGCGGCCACATTTATGTCACGATTACGACACAAGACAGTCATATCATCAGCGTAGGCGACCACCTTGATATCTTGGGGAGGGGTGGGCATATCTTCGAGGTACAGACTGAAGAGAGCAGGCGACAATACGTCGCCCTGTGGGACTCCAGCTGCAATCGGAATGCTGTTTGAGACATGATTCTGTAACATCACTCTAGCCCGTCTTCCCTTAGTGAATGCAGCTATCCAGCGCTTTTGCCATGGCGGGATTGATGACTCCAGTATGTTGTTTGATAAGATGCCAAGATTCACTGTGTCGAAAGCCTTAGTGAGATCCAAGGCAACTGCTACAGTCAGTTCTCTGCGGCTTATAGGCGTTGAAACCATCAATTGCATAGCTAGTAATTTCTAACAAAGCTGTCGTGGTGGAATGCATTTTTCTGAATCCATGCTGAAGCACCTGTCTCTCGTTATGCTCAGCCAGGTCCTTGACGATCAGCTTTTCAGCTACTTTAGCAAAAGAGGACAGCAAACTAATGGGACGATACCCCTTGACTGAAGCTTGGGGTTTGCCAGGCTTGGCACATCGTCCTATATAATAGAAGCACGTGGCGCTGGGGGCAGGGTCGCACCCCTCGATAGGAGCGGGTCTCCCACAACAAGGATGCGGCCCATGTCACGGCCTGCAGCAAGGGGCCACCCCCAAATCAGTCCGCGACAAGGACATCACCCTCGCCACGGTCGACAGCGAGGGAGCTCCCCTCGCTGAAGACCGTGGGGGGAGGCCCCTTAACGGTTCAAAAATCGTCCAGAAAGTGACTGCTGCCGAGATGTCGAACGTTCGTGCCGTGGCAGTGTGGAGGAAAGAAGATCGCCTCCGTGCAAACCGACGTCAACCCCTCCGAGAAGAGGGTTTTTGTCATGGGAGAGGTGCTGGTCGGCCGCAGCTCTCCTGAGGATTTTACTACAAAGGGCCGGCGTCGAGAGGAATCCAGGTCCAGCGCAGAAGTACCTATGCGCCACGTGCGGCAAGGATGTCAACTGGAGACATACCAGCGTCCAGTGCTTCGGATGCCAAAGGTGGGTGCACTTCTCCTGTTCGGGCCTCAGTTCTGTGAGGCATCATGACTCATCCTTTCGTTGTGTTCCATGCTCTGCCCCCAGCAACTCTGATTCCTCAATTACCAACCGCCCCTCTCCATTGTTCACATTAATCTCAACGGCCTTCGCAACAAGTTATCTGAACTCTCTCTATTCGCACGTTCTCATCACCCGGATGTTATCATGGTTCAAGAAACCAAGCTCTCTCCTTCTACCACTTACCCTCAGCCTAACATTCCGGGATACACCGCCTATCACATGCCAAGGTCTGCTCTTGGGGGCGGAGTGTCTACTTTCGTGCAATCTGCCTTACCTTCTCATATTATCCCTAATACTCCAAAGGACGGTACTCTCGAGTACATTCCTGTCCACCTCCCCCTCAAAACCCCTTTATCACTATTTAATATCTACATTCCTCCTATATCATCTTGTTCCCCTCTTATAATCCTATTCCCTCCTTAAGCAGTTGTATGACTGCTCACTCTCCCCTTCAGCTGTCTTTGCGGGTGACTTCAATGCTCACACGTTCTGTTCCGCTCTTGATTCTAACGCCAGAGGGGAAGATGTCGAAGAGTGGGCTGAGGAGTGTGACCTGGTTATCCTCAATGATGACCAGCCCACTCGTCTCCCTGCCAACGGCCGACCTTCTAGCCCAGATATCTCTCTTGTGTCATCCAATCTTTCTAATGCTTGCACGTGGTCCACATCCACAACTCTCTCCAGTGATCACATTCCCGTCTTTGTCTATATTGATCTCTCTGACTCTCTTGCCCCTTACTCTGGTTTTCGTCATCGTACTTATCTTAATTTAGGCCTAGCAGACTGGACCCTGTTCAGAGATGTTGCACTCCGCCATGCGGTCGACTACCCATGGAATGGTGATGTTCATCAGAAAGAGGGTCATCTAGCAAGTGCCATCCGCAAGGCCATGAAAGCAGCAATTCCTGAGGGTCGTGTCAAGACCTTTTTTCCAAATGTCAGCAGGGAAATACTGCAGAAGATAAGAACCAGAGATGAGAAGAGAGCCGCAGACCATCTAGACCCGGAGATTGCTGTGCTGGATAATGAGATCAAGCAGGATCTGGAAAAGAACAAGAAGGAATGCTGGGAGAAGTTCACTGAAAAGCTGAATTTCAAGGCGGACGGAACTACGACGTGGAAAGTCTTGAGGAAAATTTCCGGAAAGTCCGCTCCCCGATGAGCTCCGCTATTGAGTTCGAGGAGAACATCTTCAAATCAGGGAAAGCGGCTGCTTACGCACTCGGCAAGAACTTTTTCATCACACGCACCAAGCGAGGCGTGCAAAACAGAGTCACGGTTAGAGAGCTGAGCCGGTTGCCGCTCATGAACGCTTCTGAGGCCTTTACTCTCACACAAGTTGAGAAGGCTATCAAAGAAATGCGGAATTCGAAGGCTATCGGACCTGACGGTATCTCCCCAGCCATCCTGAAGAAGCTTCCCACGGAACTTCTACCGATGCTTGCAGATATCATTAACACTTCTTTTCGGACCTGCACTCTACCCCAAGCTTGGAAGACAGCCAATGTGATACCGTTGCCAAAGCCAGGCAAGTCCCAAAGCACGGCGAAAGGCTTTCGACCAATAAGCCTGTTATCGCCCGTCGCTAAATTAGCTGAAAAGTTGATCGTGACGGACCTGGCTGATCAAAATGAGCGACAGCAGCATCAGCATGGGTTCAGGAAACTTCACTCTACTACTACTGCTCTATTGGAGATCGTGAGCTTTGCGGTTGATGGGTTCAACATGAGAAAGCCCCTGAGAACGGTGGCCGTCGCCCTCGACCTGAGCAAAGCGTTTGACTCTGTTAACTTGGGACTGCTGTCCGAGAAACTGCTCAAGTCGTTGCTACCATCATGGCAGAAGCGATGGATTGCAGCTTTCACGAAAGGCCGCCGGGCTAAGGTTCTGATCCAGAATCACGTATCCTATAGCATTCCAATAGCAGCCGGTGTTCCGCAAGGCGGAGTGTTGTCCCCTGCCCTATTTAGCCTGTATCTTGAGGACATCCCCGAGCCTCCCAATGATGTAAAGATTGTTATGTATGCCGACGACATCACCATCATGTGCCAGGACCGTGACCTGCAAATAGCCGCTAACAAGATCAGCGCCTATCTCGTCGAGTTGAAGCTCTTCCTCGATAAAAAGATGCTCACAGTCTCTGCTGCAAAATCCTCTGTTTCAGTGTTCACAACAAACACCAAGGAACACAGAGCCCATCCAGATGTCAAATGGGATGGTGACCTGTTGCCAGCAGCCAAATTCCCCAAGCTGCTTGGCCTTATTCTTGATCCGTCACTGAAGTTCCACAAAAACGCGGAACAGAAACAAACAGTCGTCAAGGCTAGGCTTAATATCTTGAGAGCTCTCGGAGGAACATGGGGAAGCAGCCGAGAGACAATATTGAGAACCTACAGAGCAATACTTCAGCCGGCTCTGGAATATGCGGCACCAGTGTGGCAGCACCTGGTGTCTGACAGCTCCTGGAATAAGCTGCAGCGTGTACAGAATGCTGCGCTTAGAATTGCTACCGGTTGTGCAAGGAGCTCCCCAATAGAACATCTTCACGCGGAGGCCTGCATATTGCCGGTCAAGGAGCATTGTGAACTCCAGGCACAGCAGATGTGTATTAATGTTCTGAGACAGCCGAATCATCCAACAAAGAGAATAATGAAGCCCATTAGAGAGAGGTCGATTAGGACGCCGTTCGCCGATGCTCCTCGTAAAGTTGATGCACAGAGATGGGCCGACTCCAACATGGAAAGGCTTCGTCTTCTGCGTGAGGAGCACACCCAGTTTGTTCGAATCTAACGAAGGCGGCTGTCAACCCTATCTTAGGAGCAGTGCCGCCTCGGGTTTGCGAGTCCGAGTCTCAACTCGGCAGACGAGCCAGATGTGCTCTTGCCTCGCTGCGCTGTGGTCACTCTATACTGCTCATGTCTTACGTCAACAAGATCGACAGCAGCCGACTAGACGCATGCTCGGACTGTGGTGCTCCCGGACACGAAACGGCGCACTTGTTCATGTGCCCGAAGAGACCTACCTCCTTAACCACAATGGACCTTTGGACGATTCCTGTCAAGGCCGCCCAGTTGCTCAACCTATGACGAAAACCACTTCGAGGCTGCAGAAGAAGAAGAAGAAAGTGACTCGTAGTCTACTTCCAGGAGCAGCCCCGAAAGGCGGACTCTCTCTGTGATCGGGCCCCTTATATACGTGCAGTGCGGCTGATATGCGCCGGGTCAGTTCTGAAGCCATCGATCAACGTGTTCAATCATGGGCATTGTGGCTCGTTCGTCGTCCAAACTCATCGTAGTCGAATCAAAAGCGTATCGTGGCCGAGTGAAACGGCTATGATTGGCGGCACGTGCTTCTCACTTGGACGACGATTCGGCCACGTGGCGCACGGAAAGTATGTGGCCGTATCCTCGTCCAACCGCTTAGTAGCCGAATCGAAAGCCTCTCGTGGCCGAATAAGACCCCTCGACTCTCTGAGCAGGATCAGTGACGCCGAGGTGCGAAGGTGCTCAGACCAGTGATGACGTGTCAACGCGCCCGGTTCTGCCCCCTCCTCTACTTGGATGCGCTCTATCGACTACCTAGAGTCTAATTCGGGTCCATCACCCGGCAGGATTGTGGGCCCTCTCACAAAAATTGAGCCATGGGTATAGTCTGCAGCAATGTAAGTAGGACCTGGTGAGGTTGCGGACTCGTCCTAAGATACGGTAGTTTGTTAGCGGTATCACTCATTTTTCCGAAACAGCTGTGATAGATCGGTGAGTCGGTGTTTTCACCGATATGACTACATCTGTGGAAGCAATGAAAACAGGTGAAAATGCGAGAGTGGAAACAGAAACTCACGGACCAATCTCAGTTATTTCGAAAGATGAGTGATAACACAATCAGACTATAGTATAGTGGAGTCCACCAAGAGTGTCTCATTCACTTATGAATAAGAAGCGGTCGGATGTTGATCAATGTGCATGAATCCCATACCAGCACGCTCGATACCGATTGAGCGAGAGCGGTTGTGCTGCAATGAGTTTCATGTTCATTGATCTTCAATCGACCGCTTCGCATTGATAAGTAAATGAGACACTCTTGGTGGACTCCACTATATGTTAGGAAGAGTCCGCAACCTCACCAGGTCTTACTTCCATTGCTGTAGACTAGAGATTCAGCGTGTGTTCCTTCCATGCCTTACCGATTGGCATGTGAACCCCTCGCTTCCATGATCCAAGGACTTGAGCGAGTGCAAGTCCACTTGATCACTCCAGCCGGCGGCGCAGTTACTCTATGCAAGATTGTGCGCCGTATACTGCGCGTGTTTGATTGAGGATTCAATGTGCCATGTGTCGTGACGTTTCGTACGACTTCCTTCATAAAGGTTCGCCAAAGCCACGTCAGCGCTGGTCCCGCAGCGATATCTTAAAGGACACAGTTTCTAGAACGCCGCGCGCGGCGCCCTCGCGACGTCGCGCCAATCGACTCGGCGTCCCCCTGCCAGTCTCGTCTCCTGCCTGCCTCCGCGAGTGGTCGTCTCTCCATCGACTCCTATTGGGCCTTGGCCCCGCGCGCAGTGTCGTACTGTCTGCGCCCGTCGACGACATCACGAGCTGCCAGCAACAACAACCGCCACGTGTCGACGCCAGATGTCATCTCCACGGCGCCAGTCATTCAGGTAACCCTGGGGCCCTCTGCCTGGCCTCTGCACGGACGCGGACACACGTCTCCCCGTGCATGCCCACGGTACGCCCTGGGGGTTGTTGTTCTGGGTCAGACCCCACTTAGCTAAGCGCCTGGGCAAGGTCCGTCCCCTAGTTTAGGATGTATTGATGTTTTGTATTATTGATGTTTGACCGCAAGTCGGGAGTTTCGTAAAGTATGCGCATAATGGTGTCCTGTTGTGTACGAAGTATCTTGTTGCGCCAAGCGCATCGATTATCGGTTGGTGAAAGTATTGATTGATCCGCAGAGGGTGGAATTGCAAGGTGTGTGTTATAAACTGTGGCAGTGTTAACCCCGCATGTGGGTAAGGCGTCACACCATCATAGTTGTTGGCAGAGGCTGTAGGGCCATCGCACCGCAGGTTACCATATACCCTCCTAGGTTAGGCTTGGTATTCTCAACCGCGTGGCAGTCTTCGGCGAGCTTGGGAACGTGTGCGTAAGTCTTCTGATACCCCCTAAGCGCGGCCACGGGACCCAGACCCCTTGTTCACCCATGCTACTAGGCCGTAGCCTTGGGCGAGGGTCCCGCGTCGCGACACCATGGCTAGAGGTTGCCCGGGTCATAAGGAACTGCGTTTCGGATCTCGATTAGGCTGACCAGGTGGTGAAACCCGAGCTCCGCCCCCAAAACTTGTCGGGTACCCTTCTTCTTCTTCTTGTCAGCCATGAACAGAGCATCGCATCAAAGGCGTAGGAAGCTACCACTTCACACGGTTTGTATCATAGATCTCGAGCAGATAACGTTGTAGGTCTGGCCGGACATGAAAATAGATGCAATGAATCATGTCCAGCACATTCACAATCAGGGCATCTATCAGGGACTGACTGATCAATCCGATGGGCGTAGGCCTTTAGATGTGTCGAGTGACCGCGAGGATTGTTCGGGTGCGTCTCGGTAGATCGGCTTCGCTGTCGTCGACTCGTGGGGGTACGCCGCCATGAATTGAATTGGGCTGAGCATCAGACAGGTACTCTGCCACAAAGCGCGTATGCTCAGCCATCTGGAGTCTTCTGCGGGAGAGCTCGGATGTCGCCCAGCGTTGTTGATCGACAGCAGACAGGGAAGCATTGAGCGGCGTGCGTATGTTTCGTGATTGGGGGCCGGACTACAGGAGATGGTAGTTTGGATGGGTCGGGCTCTTGACAATACTTATGAGAAACTGCTGAGACTGGAGTAAGCAGTGCTGTTTAACAGGGAGTAGGCCGGTTTCTTGATGAAGATGCGGAATAGGCGTCGACTAGTGACATCCAGTAATAAGCCTGAGGGCAGTATTCTGTGCTCTCTGCAACTTTCTCCAAGAGGATTCAGAGAGATGTCGGGTCCAAATAGTAGCGCCATATTCCAAGACCGGCTGGACCATGGCTCTATAAGTCGTACGTAGTAGTTCTTTCGTGCTGCCCCACGAGGTTCCAGCCAAGGCGTCAAGAATGTTGTTGCGCGAGTTGACAGTGGCAGCTCGTATACGCGTGTTCTCACGGAATCGTAAAGAGTGGTCCAGGAAAACTCCTAATAGTCGAGGATGCTTAGATAGTGGCAGCTCGTGACCATCCCAGACGACTTTGGGATTTAGTCGATGTTCGATAGTAGCAATTGTACATAGTGTAGCACTTGATTTGGAGGCAGAGACAGTCAGCGACTTTGATTTAAGATACACTGCCAGGGTCCGTAAGTAGCCATTCATGGCAGCAGTGGCTCGATCGATAACTGAGTCCGTGCAAACGATTGTGATGTCATCGGCGTACAGGCACATATGAATACCAGTTGGTGGCTCAGGAATATCAGACAGAAACAGCGAAAACAAGCTCGGGGATAACACCCCGCCTTGCGGGACACCGGCTTTCAAAGGGACCGAAGACGACAAATGTCCGTCGAACTTTACTCGAATGGACCGGTTCTTGAAAAGCTATTAATCCAACTTTTAGACCAACTGGGCATATCCGATTCCAGTATGGGTTTCGATAGAAGCGGGATACTGACGCTATCAAACGCAGCCGTGACATCAATAGCAACGACGAGGCTTCTACCAGCCGGAGTCTTGCGATTGAATCCAGCAATGATATGCTCGGTGATGTCAGGGCAGTGATGGTCGAATGCTCCTTCTTGAAACCATGCTGGTGAGTGTTGTGCTGCAACGCGTTTTGGAGGAGCGGATTGACGACTTTTTCCGCAAGCTTGGCAAGGGGGGAGAGAAGGGAAATGGGGCGGTGGGAGGCAGCCTTATTCGGCGGTTTCCCTGGCTTGGCAATGGGGATGACGACAGCTTGTTTCTCTTCTTCTTTGCAGCCACGA
Organism: Aplectana chamaeleonis; assembly: GCA_029168955.1. Taxonomy (NCBI): domain Eukaryota; kingdom Metazoa; phylum Nematoda; class Chromadorea; order Rhabditida; family Cosmocercidae; genus Aplectana; species Aplectana chamaeleonis. The sequence continues at coordinate 395,716 of JAPDOI010000040.1, forward strand.
AGAGGGGTTCTGTCATAGGTTCAGAAACTCGGCCACTAGCACAGGGTTCGTCCACAGATCCATTGTCGTTAATGTAGTCGGTCTCTTCGGGCAATGTAACAGGTGCGCAGTAGTATGCCCTTGACTACCGCAATCAGAGCACTCGTCAGGTTTGCTGTTGTCAATCCTATGCAAATATGACATAAGCATGGGGGAGTGTCCACAGCGTAACGATGCGAGGGTGCACCTGGCACGCCTGCCAAGTTCCATCTCTGTCTCGCTGACCTTCGGAGGTGCGACTCCCAGGATGGAGTTTATGGCAACTCTGCTCAAATGTTCCTTCACGAATTGCTTGTTGCGCTTCGGTCCATCTCTGCACATCTATTTTCGACGGAGCATCGGCGAAAGGCTTTCTGATACGTCTCTCTCTCACCGTGTTCAGTACTCTTCGCGATGGATGATTCGGCTGTTTCACGATGCTAATGTACATTTGTTGCGCATGGAGTTGGCAGTGGTCTCTAACTGGCAATATGCGAGCTTCGGCGTGTAAGTGTTCAATTGGAGAGCTTCAAGAGCAGCCCGTTGCAATTCGCAGAGCACAATTTTGGACGCGCTGCAGCTTGGACCAAGATGAGTCCGACACGATGTGCTGCCAGACTGGCGCAGCATACTCCAAGGCGGGTTGCACAATAGCCTTATACGTGGTCAGGATCGTTTCTTTATTGCATCCCCAGGACGTTCCACCGAGAGCACGCAGGAGTCTTGTTTTCACTGTGGCTTGCTTCTGCTCAGTGTTCTTATGAAACCTCAACGAAGGATCCAACACGAGTCCAAGTAGTTTGGGGAATCGGGTGGCCTGCAATTGAGTTTCGTCCCATTTCATCATAGGATGGGCACTGTGCTCTGCATTATTAGTGGAAAAGACGGTGACGGATGATTTGGAGGCAGAGACTGTGAGTAATTTGCGATCGAAGAAACATTTCAACTCGATCAAGTAGTCATTGATTTTACTGGCGGCTACCTTAAGCCTAGTTTTGACTGCAGGTGGTCGCTACGGCCATGCGAGGGACAACTGTTCCTTTTTCATCGCGCGTGAAGGAAAGCCGCTCCAATAGTGATCGCTTCGTGGCAAACGTCCTACATCGCTGGGTCGCGGCGACGAAATCCTATGTTTTACTGCATCGCTGCTTGAAGATCGATTCTCAGTGGTCGCTGACCATCGCTCCATCGCGGCCAAAATGACAGCGATGGAGCGATTGTCAGCGAATGACACGTTTCGTCTAATGAACGTTGACCCTTTCACACGACAAGATCAGTGCTTTCGAGTCGAAACGCGTTATTGATGAATACCAGCCATTAATTTCACTGATTGATTGAATTTTTTCTATCATCTGTGGGCCTATGCACTATGAACAGAATCGCTGCCGCTGCTACATCGCTGCAGCAGCGGGTGCAAAATCGCTGCGATGAAAAACAGCAGCGATGCAGTCAAAACTAGGCTTGAATGTCGCGATCTCGGCACAGAATAGTAATATCATCCGCGTATGCAACGAACTTGATGTCTTGAGGGGGAACGGGCAGATCTTCTAGATATAAACTGAAAAGTGCAGGCGATAAAACTCCTTCTTGAGGGACACCAGCGGCGATGGGGATGCTATTGGAAACATGTCCCTGGAATAGCACATTTGCACGACGTCCTTTAGTGAAGGCAGTTATCCACCGCTTCTGCCATGGCTTAATGGTAGACTTCAACAGATTCTCTGATAGTAAGCCTAGATTTACAGTGTCAAATGCCTTTGTTAAGTCGAGGGCCACACCAACAGTACGTTGGGGTTTGATGGCATTGAAGCCGTCCAGAACATAACTCACAATTTACAACAAGGCCGTAGTGGTGGAATGTAATTTACGGAAACCATGTTGGTGCTGCTGTTGGCTGTTATCCTCGGCGAGCTCCTCCACAACCAGTTTTTTGGCAATTTTGGCGATGGGTGAGAGCAGACTGATCGGCCGGTACCCTTTAGCCGTGGATGGTGACTTTCCCGGCTTCGGCAGTGGAATAACACGAGCCACTTTCCAATTTTGGGGTAAAGTACATGTACGAAACGATGTATTTATGACGTCACCAATAAGGGGCAGTAGTTCACTGGGCAGTCTCTTCAGGACTGCAGGGCTCAAACCGTCTGGCCCTATTGCCTTCGAGTTGCTCATCTCCTTTATCACCTTCTCGACCTGTGCAGGCGTGACTGCATCATCTACATCCATGAGAGGCAATTTACAGAGTTCCCGTACAGTTGTTCTATTCTGCTTCTCTCTGTTGGTTCTAGTGATGAAGAAACGCTTCCCAAGAGCATTTGCGGCCTCCTTCCCTAATTTGAAAACTCCACCTTCAAATTCAATCGTGGAATTGTTGGCGGAGGTGAACTTTCCGGAGATCCTTTTCAAGGCCTTCCACGTTGCTGCTGCATCATTTCTGTAGTTCATCTTCTCAGTGAACTTTTCCCAAGTTTCCTTCTTGTGCCTGTCAAGGTCCTTCCTGATCTCATCATCCAGCGTAGCGATGTCTGGGTCAAGATGATCTGCCGCTCTCTTTGCGCCCCTTGTCCTTATCTTCTGCAATGTTTCCCTGGTGACATTGGGAAAGAAGGTCTTTACGCGGCCTTCAGGGATCGCAGCTTTCATAGCCTTCAAGATGGCATCAGATAGGTGGCGCTCCTTCTGGTGTACATCGCCATTCCACGGATAATCAGCCGCTTGGGGGAGCGCAACCTCCCTGAACAGGCTCCACGGTCTAAATTAAGATAAGAACGGTGGCGAACACCTGTATAGGGAGCAAGAGAGTTAGAGAGATCAATATCGACAAAGACAGTAATGTGATCACTGGGAAGAGTTGTGGATGTTGACCTAGAGCAAGCACTAGAGAGATTGGAAGAGACGAGGGAGATGTCTGGGCTAGATGATCGGCCGTTGGCAGGGAGACGAGTGGGCTGGCCATCGTTTAAGATGACCAGACCGCACTCCTCCGCCCATTGTTCGACGTCACTTCCTCTAGCATCAGAATCAAGCGACGAGCAGAACGTGTGCGCATTGAAGTCATCCGCAAAGACAATTGAGGGAGAGAGAGAGCATATATATATATATATATATATATATATATATATATATATATATATATATATATATATATATATATATATATATATATATATATATATATATATATATATATATATATATATATATATATATATATATATATATATATATATATATATATATATATATATATATATATATATATATATATATATATATATATATATATATATATGCAGTCGTACAGCTGCTTGAGAAGGGGGATAGGATTGTGTGTTGATGGACAAGATGTAGAAGGAGGGATGTATATATTAAAAAGAGAAAGTGGTGTTTTTAGAGATAGATGGATGGGGATGTACTCGAAAGTGCCATCCACTGGAGTGTTTGAAATTATGTGAGAGGGAAGAGAGGACAGAACAAAAGTAGAGACTCCGCCTCCTTGTGATGACCTAGGAGTGTGATATGCAGTGTAGCCCGGGATGTTTGGATGTCTAGAGGTAGCAGAGGGAGAGAGTTTGGTTTCCTGAACCATGATAACATCCGGGTGATGAGTACGGGCAAAGAGAGATAATTCAGAAAGCTTGGCGCGAAGGCCGTTGAGATTGATATGTACAATAGAGAGGGGGCGGTTGGTAGATGAGGAATTGGAGTTACTGGAGGCGGAGCACACAATACAACGAAAGGAAGAATCGTGGTGCCTCATAGAACTGAGACCCGAACAAGAGAAGTGCACCCACCTTCGGCATCCAAAACATTGGACGCTGGTTTCATACCAATTGACATCTCTGTCGCATGTGGCACATGGGTACTTCTTCTTCTTCGCGGGTCCTAGATTCCTTTCGACGCCGGCCATTTGGAGAAGAATCCTCAGGAGAGCTGCAGCCAGCCAGCACCTCTCCCATGACAAAAACCTTCTCCGCGGAGGGATTGACGTCGGTTTGCACGGAGGTGGTCTTCTTTCCTCCACACTGCCACGGCGCGAACGTACGACATCTCGGCAGCACAGCTTGTTTCCAGCGGGCTGGAATAACACCAGAACTGAATGACGAATGAATAAGATCAGAGAGCAGTTCGTAATAGGGATCAGGAATATGTTTGAGATGAACAGCCGAAATCCCGTCGGGTCCCTCAGCCCGCGAATTTTTCATCGATTTGATGACCTTGTCGATGGCGAAAGGAGAGATAATAGGGACATCCAGTCGACTGAGTTTCCTGATTGCTCGCATTGTTCGTCTGTGTTGGTTATCCCGAGGCGATGACGCAGATGCAAATAAATTGTCGAGCAGACAATCAGCCTTGTATCCGTGCTCGAATCTTTCAGACGGAAACTCGAGCATGTTGCGTACTCATACTCATACTCAATCAGTACTCATCTTTTTGCCTGAAAGCCGCTTCGAGGTGGTCCAGGCTTTTTTGGCATCCACCGCAAAATCGATCGACTCGGTGAGCTCTTTCCAGCGTTGCTGCTTGTGTTGATTTAGCAGTGCGGCGATGTTTTCCGACAGCTGTTGTATCGTTGGATCATTGGGGTCCGATCTTCGCTTGTCATCTCTCATAGTGATCAGTTCAAGCACTTCACTGGGCACGTTTGGGTGAAAAGTCTTTACACGTCCAGTAGGAATAGCAGCTTTGGAAGCACGTCCTATGGCATCGACAATGAACTTCTCCTTGTCGTAGACTGAGCCGTCCCACGGGTAGCTGGCCACCTGGCTGAGCAACACCTCTTTGAATAGGTCCCAGTTAGCCTTACGATGATTAGAATAGGACTTACAACGAGAGCCAGAGAACGGAGCAAGCAAACTATTAAGTGACAGATCCAATGACGTAGTAATGGGAAGATGATCACTGGCCAGCGCCACATCAGTGGACCGGTTACAGGAAATAGCTAGCGAAGATGATACAAACGTGATATCGGGTGAGGAGGGTCTGCCCACCGCTGGAAGACGAGTGGGAGAATCCTCATTGATAGGCACAAGATCACAATCATCTGCGAAAAGCTTAGTGAGTTCACCTATATTGTCAGGCTCTAGAGGAGAAAACCACAAAGGAGAATGAGCATTAAAATCACCAGCTATTACAACCGAACTTGATGATAAGGCAGCATGGACATCATGTAAGTAATTTGTGGGGTCAAACGCATTGGGACAGGATGTGGTGGGGGTATATAGACATTGACAATATCAAGGGGCCTTTTTGTAGTACAATATGAACTCCAAGACATTCAACAACATCATCATCGGGAAGAGCAATAATGTAAGAAGGGATAGATGATTTTACAAAAGTTGAAACACCACCGTCATGGGAAGTACGTGGAATGTGATAGGATAAATAACCGGGGAGACGGGGGAGGGAGGAGGAAGATGTGCTAAGCTTGGTCTCCTGCAGGAGAATGACATCAGTTTGAGTGCGATCTACATACAGTGTGAGTTCAGCAAGTTTGGCACGCAGGCCATTTATGTTGAGTTGATAAATGCTTAGACAATGTTGAGGAACCCTAGGAGGATTTACAGAGCAAGACATACAACAGTAAGCATGAGTGTAGTCATCATAGCTGGACAATCCCGAACATTTGAGGTGCACCCAGCCAAGGCAACGCCACATTGAATGCTCGCATGTTGGGCAGATAGCCCGCAGTGACAGCAGGGATATCGCGTTGCCTTGCTGCACGGTCCCGGATTCCTCTCGACGCCAGCTCGTAGAAGTAGATTACAGAGGAGTGTAGCGGCCAGCCATCTACACTCCCAATACGAAAAAACTCCACATGGAGTGATTGATGTTCGTTTGATAAGCCTCCATACACCGACTCCACAGATTCACCACGCGTAGGTTGAACATCTTGAATCCCCACCGAACCGGGGACCCGACCAGTCACTATGATTTGCACTGAATTGCACCCAAAAAGTGACCGGTTGAGTGACCAATTTCTGCTTGAGCAGCGCGATGAACGGTCGCTGCTGCCTGTTTAGGAGGACTCCTCTTTCTCTACCCTGTCTGCGTCCTAGATTTTTGGAGCGAAGTCCGGCACTTAGGAAGTGGGATTACCGTGGAAAGCCTCGAATTAGTTACCACGGAACCGAATAGACTGACAATTGTAAGTTGAAGGCACTCTTCCATTGTGAAATGGGACCTAAAATGAGTTTTCAATCACGAAGGACCACAAACAATAGAAGTGAAGCAAAAAGGATCTCGACATTATTTTGTTGCAATCACAACTCGCTTTTTATTACTTTACTGACGGCATCAATCGCGCTGATACCTTGCCTTCCTCATTGTGTGTTGGCGCAGACTGGGTGCACATATGTTTTAACATACGTGCACCAAATTCGCGCCAACACACAATGAGGAACGCAAAGTATCAGTGCGATCCGTGCTGACTGTAGGCTTCCGTACAACTTGTGGGGCAAGTCGCGCCTTATAGTCAGTGTTGGATGGGGAGCGTTCACGCTTCTTTGCAGTCGTTTCATATTCCGAAACATGGCACTGAAACACCGTGTTCTCAACCACGTGGATGCTTCTTGTCGCTGTACAGTTGCAGAGGTGGTCAATTTGACGCCTCCCCATCATTCTCATCAATGCGTCAACGCGACGTGGCTCGCAGAGTTGCCAGTATACCAAGGTCTTTACCCACTGGTGGCGCATTGCAAAGGGGGCGTAGAGTAAAGCTCCACGAGCTATGTTGACTCTTTCTACATTAGCTAAATGCGCGTCTCCGCCTTTTTGTAAAATGAAGTTGATTGCTGGCCCGTACCTTATTGATTAAAGTAGATATCCATCCGGTTGACTCCTTTTGTATTCATTTGTTAGCAGTTATCGGCTCGTTCATCTACCGAAAGGAAACAAAGCGATTTATTAAACCCCCAATCAAGTCTCGATTCCATACGCAGCGCAATATTTCATTCAGCTAGCTAATTATGTCTGTATATGTTATTGAGAATTTAGGTGCATCACGTGGAAAATAGCGACGGTAATATGCCTTTTACTCGTAGAGCCAATGCATACAATAGCAATCGGCGGCCTGCGTACCTCAGTCCTGAATCGTATGCTTCACAGGTTAGTTGCTCATCTTCATTGTCATGTATTAAACCCTGATTTGCAATTTCTGGTTCAAATACCCTCTATAAAGCATCGTAATTCACATCATTCGAGGCGCGAGCGACGCGCGCGACTCCTCGGCCTCCGTCTGCCCTACGCTCTCTCACTGTCTCTAACCTCCGATACGCACCAGCACGCGTAGGAACCAAGTGAATTTTGCTGTTTTATAGCCTGTAGGCCCTGGGGACAGTGACCTGGAGGACGATCAGGCCCTTTAATTTAGTCATTTTAATATCATTTTTCACCTGCTCCACCTGTGTTTCTGAGCGCTCGTGAACCCCCCTCATGTGCCTATACAGGTTCTTGAATGCAAAGGGCCCTAGCTTGGGGCTTTTTGCATTCAAGAACCTGTATAGGCACATGAGGGGGGGGGTTACAGTGGGCGGAAAGCTAATGTATTTTTTATGCCTGAATGATTTCCGTAAGATTTTCTGAAGCCGATCCTCTGTTGGTTTTGTGTGCATAGTCTTGTGAGAGACAACTGGGCTGGGATTCTTGAACGCAAACCGTGGGCTGCAGTTGGGTTTGTCTCCAAAGAATGCGTGCTATTTCCGCGGCAAACCCAACTGTAGCCCACGGTTCGCCGTTCATGAATTCCAGCCCTGGTGAGCTCACGTGTTCAGCCTAGCCAACAACAATTTGGCCTGATTGTTACTGTTCCACTGACCTTTTCTGCGTCCAGTCTTCTTGGAAGTCCCTATTCAGACTTCTTAGCGAGAACACAAAGTCCGCAAAATGCGACCTATTCTACAACACAGCCCCTTTATAGGCCACCTATAGAAAAAACATGATTAATCACAATCACATCCAAGAACTACAATTGCTACACTCGTCTATCATCCGTACTTCGCAATAAACGTTTTTCTTCTTTATGATATGAACGACTGCACAGTTGGATGAATACTCCACTTTTTCGTATTGTCTGTTACATGGGCTAACGATGTTTGGCTGGAATCCGAAAAAGGGTCACTCAGACCCCCCCCCCCCACCCTCTGGGAGCGTGACTCAGTCTGTTTTCCTCATATCAGTTAAAACGGGAGGGGGACTTTAGGACAAAATCATTATAGGATGGAGTAATTATACGCTATCTCGCGCCTCGTCAAGGTTGCCAACAGCAATCTTCCTCCCGAGTCTCTGCGAGAGACATTAGACAACCAAGATCTGGCCGCGGCGGGAAAGGCTGGGGCTCGGACGAGTTTTGCAGGCGCCCTCCACGATGAATGCTGCTCATCGCCTCTCACGACTGTATCACAGAAGGGTACCGATTCCTCGCCACTATTGATTACAGGAGTGGTAGAGATTGTTTATTACAAAAGCACATTAATCAATACATCAGAAGACCTCAAAAGGGTCCCTTTGGGAACTAAATTATTCCTTCATGGCCACCTGATCATCTTTTTCGGATAAAACAAGCAGATACAAAGCTCATGCAGTCGAGTTAAGGATAAGTTTCCGACCAGGGGTGAGCATTTACCGTTTACCGATTAACCGGATTCACCGGTGTTTGATCCCGAGAGCAGTTCTCTGGGCTCGCATACGGGAAGGAGGAAAGATCATCGAATATGACTACGAGCCGATTTATTTGGTACAAATTTATGACCCCTAAGGCGCTTGCCCGCCATTGTTTTCGAAAACGATTTCAGGCTATGAAATTTTGTACGTTTTGAAAGAGAGGTAAAAAAAACCATATAAGCCGCCTAGGCACGCGCACACATATGTCGACGGGATGAGATTTGAAAACTTGTCACGATATTTAAAAAGCACCCTATTATTCCCATAAGTTTCTTACTCATTTTTTCACGGCTTTGTTGTTCAAAAGATTAACCGAAGTGTTCCTCTACCCGACAAACCTTGAAACGTTTTCATAGCAAGCCCGGTGAAAAGTTTCGGCAAGAAATTCACCGAAAAAATTACCGCACAAAAGAAAGTGTTCGACCAAATTTTCCATAAAACGGATAAAATAATTTATCTTTATCTTTTTAATTTGAAAAATACCTTCATGGAAAGTTACGACTGGAAATCAGAACCAAATCTTACGGTAACATTTGAAGTGAAAATCAAGTATTTTGGTCGTAACCGGAAGTCATTAAATCCATAGAATCTCTTTTCTAGATATTGGAAAATGTACTCCAAGCCAAGAATAAAACGTGTTGTCTAATATGACATTATTTTTTACTATTTTATGTACCGCCTTCCATCTCTTTTCGTTTCTTTTTTCATTCTATTTTCACATTTTTCATTCGATCAGTTCGGCTAGGTAATCATTTTATCAAATTTATCATATTGATTTTATTCCACATGTATATGTTATCACGCCGTAATCAATTAAATATTTTCAACCATCTTATTGCACTCATATTCCGTACTCTTTCATCTGATAAATACTCAGTCGTTCTTCGGGATACCTTTCTACAACCAAATCGACGAGAGAATCAGGCCTCTGATTTTCCCAATGGCGAAGCGATTAGCTTGGGTCAGCTATGCGTAACCACTCTCCCTCCATCTCCGATGCGAAGGCACTGTCCTTCTTCGCGCCGCGGCGAGCTGGTCGTAGCGCGACGTCTGCGAAAGATAATTAATTGGGGGAGTCCTTGCTCCCCATTGGCAAACTATGAGCAGGTGCGAACCATCGTTAACGAGGTGTGCTTCTTCTTCTTCTTTGCAGCCACATCGAGGGTTTTGTCATAGGTGAAGAAACTGGGCGACCAGTAGTGGATTCGTCCATAGATCCATTATGGTCAGCGTGGTAGGTCTCACCGGACAGCGAAATAAATGTGCTGTATCATGGCCGATAGTACCGCAGTCCGGACAGACATCAGATTTGGTGCTGTCGATTTTGCTGACGTAGGACATGAGCATTGACGAGTGACCGCAGCGCAACGATGCCAGTGTGCATCTAGCCCTTCTTCCGAGTTGAGTCTCGGATTCGCAGACTGGGGCGGTACTTCTCCTAGTATAGGATTCACCGCCGCCTTCTCAAGATGACACCGTACGAACTTGGTGTGCTCCTCGCGCAAAAGACGGAGTCGTTCTTGCTGTGAGTCGTGCCATCTCTGCAAGTTGACTTTGCATGGAGCATCGGCAAATGGCATTCTTTTGGCTCTCTCTCTAACGGGGTTAAGCACTCTCCAGGACGGGTGGTTTGGTTGCTTAATAATATTGATTCGTAATTGTTGGGCTTGCAGCTGACAGTGCTCCTTCACAGGCAATAGACGGGCTTCGGCATGCAGATGCTCGACTGGGGAACTCTTTGCACATCCGGTGGCAATGCGAAGAGCGGCATTTTGTACGCGTTGCATCTTAAACCAGGAAGATTCTGAAACTAGATGCTGCCAAACCGGTGCGGCGTATTCCATGGCTGGCTGAAGAATCGCCTTATACGTCATGAGTATCGTTTCCTTGCTGCTACCCCATGAGGTACCGCCTAGGGCCCTGAGAACATTGAGTTTGGCTTTAACAACAGCCTGCTTCTGCTCGGTATTTTTATGAAACTTGAGCGACGGATCGAGCACAAGACCGAGCAGTTTTGGAAATCGAGCAGCAGGCAGACGGTCTCCATCCCACTCTACCTCCGGATGAGCTCTGTGCTCGGATGGGTCCGTTGTGAGGACGGATACTGATGATTTCGATGCGGAGATCTTTAGCATCTTGTCGTCGAAGAACCTCTTCAGCGTCTTCAGGTACTCGTTGATCTTGGTGGCGGCTACCTTTATATCCCGGTCTCGACACATGATTGTTATATCATCGGCGTAGGCGACAGTCTTGATATCCTGTGGTGGTTCAGGCATATCTTCTAGATACAGACTGAAGAGAGCTGGTGATAAAACACCGCCCTGGGGGACTCCAGCTGCCATAGGAATACTGTTGGAGACATGGTTCTGGAACATGACTCTTGCCCGTCGACCTTTGATAAAGGCCGATATCCAGCGCTTTGCCACGGTGGTATCGACGACTCCAAAACGTTTCTTGACAAGATTCCTAGGTTAACCGTATCGAAAGCCTTGGTGAGATCCAACGCGACAGCAACAGTTCTCAATGGCTTCAAAGCGTTGAACCCGTCGATTGCATAGCTAGTAATTTCTAGCAACGCAGTAGTTGTAGAATGCAGCCTTTTGAACCCGTGTTGAAACAATTGTTTCTCGTTATGCTCTGCTAAATTCTCCACAATGAGCTTTTCGGCTACCTTAGCGAAAGGTGACATCAAGCTAATGGGTCGATAACCCTTTACTGACGACTGAGGTTTGCCTGGCTTCGGCAACGGGATGACGTTGGCTGTCTTCCAGTTTTGGGGAATAATGCACGAGCTGAATGAAGTATTAATCACATCAACGACGAGTGGGAGTATCTCAGTCGGGAGCTTCTTCAGTACAGCAGGACAAATGCCGTCGGGACCGACAGCTTTGGAGTTCCGCATGTCCTTTATGATCTTCTCTACGTGCGCCACAGTGTACGCATCGGCCGTGCTCATGAGCGGGAGGCGGCACAGCTCTCTAACTGTCACTCTATTCTGCGGACCACGCCGTGTACTTGTGACAAAGAAGCTTTTTCCAAGAGAGTAGGCGGCTTCCTTACCCGTCTTGAAAACGTTATTATCAAATTCAATGGTGGATACGGTAGCTGGCGAGCTCTTTCCAGATAGCTTCCGTAGTACCTTCCACGTAGTTGCACTGTCCGCCTTGAAATCCAACTGTCCGTGAACTTTTCCCATTCTTCTTTCTTGTGCCTGTCCAGATCTTTTCTGATCTCGTCATCGAGTTGAGCAACGACAGGGTCTAGATGGTCGGCTGCTCTCCTGGCATCTCTAGTCCTAATCTTTTGGAGAATTTCTCTGGTGACGTTTGGATAGAACGTAACGCGGCCAACAGGAATAGCCGCCTTCATGGCCCGGCGGATTACATCAGACAGATGGTGCTCTTTTTGATGCACATTGCCGTTCCACGGATAGTCAGCCGCTAGGCGGAGCGCAACCTCGCTGAACAGGCACCAGTCTGCTTGGCCTAAATTGAGATAAGAACGTTGTCGAACACCAGAATAAGGAGCAAGAGAATTTGAGAGATCGATGTGCACAAAGACAGGAATATGATCACTAGACAATGTAGTCGAGGTAGACCATGAGCAGGTGTTTGAAAGGTTGGAAGAGACAAGAGTTATGTCTGGGCTAGAAGATCGGCCGTTGGCAGGGAGGCGAGTCTGCCGAGATGTCGTACGTTCGTGCCGTGGCAGTGTGGAGGAAAGAAGATCATCTCCGTGCAAACCGACGTCATCCCCTCCACGAAGAGGGTTTTTGTCATGGGAGAGGTGCTGGCCGGCCGCAGCTCTCCTTCGGATTCTCCTGCAAAGGGCCGGCGTGGAGAGGAATCCTGGACCCGCTCAGAAGTACTTATGCGCCGCGTGCGGCAAGGATGTTACCAGGAGACATACCAGCGTCCAGTGCTTCGGATGCCAAAGGTGGGTGCATCTCTCCTGTTCGGGTCTCTGTTCTGTGAGGCATCATAACTCTTCTTTTCGATGTGTTTTGTGCTCCTCACCTACCAACTCTGATTCCTCAAACTCCAATCGCCCCCTTTCCATTGTACATATAAATCTCAACGGCCTTCGTGGCAAGCTTTCTGAGCTATCTCTCTTTGCACGTACTTACCATCCAGACGTGATCATGGTTCAGGAAACCAAGCTCTCTCCATCCCCTACAAATCCTCATCCCAATATCCCGGGCTATACTTCTTACCATGCTCCAAGGTCAAATCTTGGCGGAGGAGTTTCCACTTTTGTATTATCTACTCTTCCCTCACACCTCATACCTAACACTCCCACGGACGGTACTCTCGAGTACCTCCCGGTCCATCTCCCCCTCAAAACTCCCCTTTCTCTCTTCAACGAGGTATGCTATAATCGTTCTGTCCTAAAGTCCACCACCCGTTAAAACAACACTTCATGTGAATTGGGAGGTGTAATTTTCAGGGATTTCTCCGTCAAAAAAGTAATCCTAAACAATGTGCTCCCCTATTCAGAATGGTTCACTGGGTCTCCCGACGAAGCTCAGACCCCCTTGTGGAGCCGCGCACCCCGCGCCGAACCCTCATAGTCATGGTGAGATTATATGATACGAAAGCGGTAAGTTTGAAGCAAGCTTGAGGCTTGCTCTGAATCTGTCCAATCGCGCGCTTTTTGATCGAGTGTACGCGGCTTGAAAGACTTGAAATAGTGAATGCGGAATGATTCATCAAATCAGTGTTGTCTGTATATCGGGCGTTCCTGTATATGTATACGACCCGCGGTCTCTATGTATTCTGCAGAGGACACCAACTCGACGCTCGCTTTCGTGTCGGTCATATATAGTGGATCCATCCACGGCAGGGACCGATGCACAACCTCTGCCGGCGGTGGTGGTGGGCGCCCGGCGGAAGGGCATCGATTGATTGCCGGCCGTACAGCTGACCAGCACCAACGCATTTTCCTCTTTTCATCCCTCTTCTGCTTTCTCCTTTCATATTTCTATCTATCTCCTACTTTTTCTCTTCCTCCATTATTACCTTGGTGTTCTAATTGCGTGTGCGATGGAATATTAATCTCAAAAAAGAATTTGCACTAAAAAGTTTTAACATCACGTAGTTTGTTGACGAAGATACGTGAATCAAACGCACAGACAATGAGAACGCTTCGTCAATGATAGAGAAACAAACAAAAGGAGGAAAATATAGAAAGGTGGAAGGAGAAAGCAGAAGAGGGATGAAAAGAGGAAAATGCAATGGTGCTGGTCAGCTGTGCGGCCAGCAATCGATCGATGCCCTTCCGCCGGGCGCCCACCACCACCGCCGGCAGAGGTTGTGCATCGGTCCCTGCCGTGGATGGATCCACTATACTACAATTTAGAAGAAACCTTTGTTCGAGGCGAGGGCAGTGTTACGTCTGTGGGGTACACAGATGTGAAACAATTGGTTTATTAGTACAGCAGAATGGTTGGTTAGGTGCAGGTGTGGGCGTCTTCGTCTTCGTCGTGGCGGTGGCTGGTCGATGACGGCGGCGGCCCGGTGGAGTGCAGGAGGCGGTGGTGGCGGCTGGTGCAGGAACGGCTGGCAGGTAGTAGTCGAGTCGAATGTGTCTCAACAGTGCGGCGGCAGGGTTTATATGTGCATCGGCGGCGCCTGTGATTGACCGATCAAAAACCCGCCCACTTGGTAATCGGTCGTTCGCGAAAACCGATACCTGATCTACATCACAACACCTCCCCTTTTAAAAGGTGTACTACGTTACAGGAGAAAACAATTTGAAATCGACCGACTAAAGCTCATACCGCCTTGGCCTGCGGCGCCGTCGGGTTGACCTGCGTAACGTTGCCGGAGCGAAACCAACAGTTTGGGGTTTACGAGCTCGGCCTTCAACTTCTCCATGAGGTGCGCGACTCGTGCCGGGTTGCGCATCGTCGTCCTGAGGAGGTACATTGGAGGTGTCATTACCAGACATTACCACAGGCTCTGGCTCTATATCCGGAGCATCTTGGCTTCTCTGTTCTGGCACTCTTCCAGCGCTAATCGGATCGGTTTCGAACAAGTCCAAGAGTAGGTCTCGCGAGTATGCCTTATCATATTCACGACTCAGTATGCTTCCTCGCATCTGGTTCGCGTGTTTACGAACCTTTTCACCTCTGATATCTACCTCGTAAATGACGTTTCCAAAACTTCTTACAACTTTCCCCTGTGTCCATTTGAAGTTCGAGGCTCCATCGAATTCTTTTACTAGGACTGTGTCTCCAGTGGAGAAGTCTCGTCTTTTCGCACCATGTTGCGATTGAATTGCTCCTCAGTTTTTCTCTTATTGTCAGCGGCATTATCTGTTTCTCCGTGTGCTTCTGATGGTCTTAGCATGCTTAACCGGATCCTTAACTTCCTTCCTAGAAAAACCTCGGCTGGGCATTTACCTTGCAGAGCAGAATTAGGTGTTGTGCGGTACGCCAACAACACCGTGTTCAGACAGTCATCTTCAGGGCCAGCGGACGGCCTCCCCTCCCCTTTTAGCTTCTTAATCCCTCGTTTCAGGATATCGACAAATCTTTCTGCTTGACGATTCGACTGAGGATGGTACGGCGGTGTTCTCACATGGTTAACACCTCGTTCTTCGCACATCTGCCTGAAAAGCTCCGATGTGAATTGTGTTCCATTATCGCTCACTAGCGTCTTTGGATTTCCGTATTTTGCGAACAGCTCTTTTAACAGCTTTACCGTTGTGCCCGCTGTGATATTCTTCATTTCGAACATCTCCGGCCATTTACTCAAGGCGTCCACAACGACTGTAAGGTGATGATAACAGGGAATATAGAACAGAGAATAAAGGGAAAACAGCTGTCGCAGGCCAAGCAGACAAGGGGGGGTTCGATGCGTGCGGCTGTGCTACGGCGCCGCCCATCGACACCGCCCGAGCCGTGGCGTGTTGGCCGTGGCGTGTTGTGCTAAAGTCGATGAGGCCGCTGATGAGCGACCAGGAGGATTATTCGACGTTCGCCAGTCTCTCTGGGAGGTTCTCTCACCTCCTAGAGAATTCCTTTCTGTATGGGGTAGAAGTCTCTGCCGCGATTGATTGCCCGCTTCCTGCCAGCCATCCATTCTCTGCGTTGAGCACCTCGTCTTTGCCCACTGTCTCTAGGCAGTCCCCAGTTGCTGACAGCCGCCGGCCTCGCCCTGCTGCCACATCGCCGTAGACGTTTCGCTGCCAGCTCGCCCCTGCCTAGTGCTGCCAGCCCGCCTCTGTGCTAGTGCTGCCAGCCGTTGTATTCGCCTGCTCCGTGCAGCCGCTCCCGTCAAGCGTTGAGAGGGGCCCCGTATAGTGGTGCGGGTGACCCGTTAACTGTTTTAGTCAGAAATTTCTTAGAGGGTTTCCCGGAAATTTCGGAAAGTGGTTAGGGAGTAGGCTGTGTAGGGACATAGCTGAAACTCATCTTGTGCACACGACCCCTGGAAAATTCAACTTCACTCGTTTCGATTACTAGTGGCTTCTAGTGATCTATTTGTAGGATTCCTTTGTTCTTGTTGTTTGTTATTTTTGCTCCTTTAAAATAAATTATTGTTATTTCTATCGCGTAATCTACTTGGTTCACAAGGTTTTTCCAAATCCTTAAATTCCTAGTTTTAATCACCTTACTCACATTTTCGGGTAACTACATTTGTCGAAACCTAACTTTGGGGCCAAGCCGGTGAGTAGGCTTGAGCTAGGTGAACCACTGTAGATTTTCGTGAGAAAAATAGCATTAGTTTATTTTTCTCGAGTTGCTCTTTTGTTCGTCGATTTTTTTTGTGACGTTGGGCTACACTAACGGTCTCCGTTGGTGGAACTCGACGGGTAGCGGTACTGAAAGAGTGCAGGCTTCCGGGTCTGGCACTTGGCGAGTATCGTGGTAGTTTTCGGGCTTGCCTGAAATTAAATTTTTGTTCGGTAGGGGGAAACCTCTGCACAAATTTTTTTTTGAGACTTAGTCAAGCCTGGAAACTACATAAATTCTTGGAAGACGAACATAATGGCATCTTGCGAAAGTGAGCTCGCAGATGGTCGTTCAGTCTTGAGTGGTGGTCATTCGAGTGGCAGTGCTAAGTCGGTTCTGATTGCAGGACGTGCTCAGGCTACCGCGATGTCCGAACAGCCGAAACGTGTCGACACAAACGATCTGGAAGAGGAATTCCAGCGACTATGTGGCCCGGAGGAGCGATCGCAGACCATGGAGGTTTGTAATGATCTTTCTCGTTTAATTAAAGAGATTTCCCTGAGAATGAATAGGGAGGTGTGTGCGTGCCTTCGCATAGGTGATGGTAGCCGGGATGTCATAGACGCAGTTGGTAGGGAAGCTACTAGCGCTGCGCTGGATCGTCTCGCAAATTTACGGCAGGTGTGCAAAGAGGGTGCAGTGTTAAAGCGGTGGACCCGGACAGTGGTAGCAAGTGTGGGTTGTGAGAACCGAGAGGCGTTCGTGGATAAACTTGCGGAGCTGTTGCTGAACAGTGAGGTGGTGGATAAGGTGGCTCTTGAGGAAGGGTGGACTAGGGGTGAAGCCCAAAAGAAGCTAATTCGTAAACTCAGTCTATTGCCAGCTATGCAAAAAGACATTGACATGTTTCAGGAGCAGCTGAGTGCCCAGGCCGCCGAACTGCAACAACTGCGGGCCCTGAAGGCGCAATGGGCGCACAACGAGGTTGAACTCGAGCGACTCCGCGAGAACGAGCGGAAGATGGCCGAAGCGCAACCCGAAGGAATGGAAGTGGACCACGTGCAGGACAATATTCCCGGTGAGTCCAGAATGGGCAGATCAATAAATGTGAATTTATTGAATCAATTGCGTCGTCATCCTAATGCGGTGATTGAAATTGAAACATTTCAGCCTGGTGGAGGAAGAGCTGCGAGAGGGCCGGCGTCGACGCTGCACAGGCCGCCAACTCCTACTTCACGACATGGCTCCCGGATCAGAGGGACAGGTACGGTTTTCTGCTCTGAAAATGGGGACGCAGGTGGACCTCGGGGAAGTGTCATTGGCCCGGTAGGACCGGGTTGTGATGGTTCTCAGATGGCCAGCTATATGAAGTATGCAGCGTTGCCAGAGGTTAAGCAGTACCGGGGTGACGAAAAGCAGTATACCTTCCGGGATTTCCTTGAGGCGTTCGAGCTTAAGTATCCCAGGGATAATTGGTCGGATGCTGAGCGGGTGGTTCTGTTCCGCGCTAAGTTGGCTGGTAAGGCAAAGAACCAATACGAGGCGTTGCCCAGGCGTGAGTGGGAGCAAGGTTATGATGTATTGGTAGGTGCTATGAAGCGCGAAAGCAAGACCGAGCAAAGAACGAGGAAAATAGTAGCGATGGGTGAGCTGAAGCGGTTACGCAAGATCGAGAAGCAGTCTGTTTCTGATTTTTGCGTTGAGCTGGAGCGGCTGACGCGGCATGCATACCCAGAGCTGCGAGAGGAAGCGTTAGGTACTGAAAGGGCGCCTATTCTCTATGAGCAACTGGCCCACTGGCAAGACTCTTACTACCTCTTGGAGGCACTAGAGAGTGAGACAGATGCTTACGAGAAGCTAAAGGAGACTGCAAAACGTATCGAGCGTAGGAATATCACGCTCAAAAATGTGAGAGGTGGCCCAGAGGAGAAACCTAAGGCAATTAGTCAGAGGAGAAGTAGTGAACTGACCAAGGAAAAGGTGGGAAGTTCAAAGACTATGGACACTCGTAAAGGAAAGCCTAAGTGTTTCAATTGTCAGATGGAGGGTCACATTGCCAAAGACTGCAAGAAGCCTAAACCGTCTACGAGTAAGACAACTACGTCACTGTCCGCTAGGCTCGGTAAGGTGGTCTGCTCCGCAGTGAAACTTCAGAAATCCAGAGAAACTCGTAAAGATGTTACGAGGTGTCCTCTGTTTGGAAAGAAGTCGATTGCGGCGGTGGAGGTGCTGGGAAGAGAGTGCGCGGGACTTCTGGATACGGGGTCTGAGGTGTCAATTCTTCCAGCAGGAGTGCTTTTGCGGGCTAAGGCGCATGGTTTTGATATTGATGGGGCCTTGAAGGAATACCCTATCGATGAAGCCAAGGTGATGTACGATGCTTCGGGATCGCCGATGGCGTTTGTAACCATCGTGGACATAGTACTTAACCTTAAAGGTGACAGCAGGAAAGTCCGTTGTAAGATGTACGTCACCAAGGATGATGATGATGTAGTCATACTAGGTACAAATGTTCTGCCACATTTGGGGTATCGATTAGTGAAGGGTGAGGTGGCTGAGATGCCACCCACATGCCACGATAACCCGGTAGAGGGGGCAGGCCAGGATGATGACCAACCTAGTGTGGCCCGAGTGGCAAAGCGGATTTATGTGGCCCCAGGGGCTACTGAGTGGGTCCGTTTGTCAGGATGTGAGGCACAAACTGAGTCGCTGCTGATGTCCACGGAGGGCAACATACATTCAGGGATCCGTCTAGGTCAGGATGACGGGACAGTTGAAATTCCTGTTGTCAATCGTGGAACAGAACCTTGTGTATTGCGTGTAGGCTCTGTTGTGGGAAAGTGGGAAAAACCGGAGGTTGACTGGATGGAAACCAAAGTTCAGGATATTTCATCGGATATGTTAACCGTTCCCAATAATCGGCCTTCGAGTGATGAGAGGTTATGCACTTTGAAGAATGTGCTCACCCAGAATCGCACAGAAAAGGGATTGAGTCCTAAGCTGTGGGAAATCATTGAAGGTCATAATGAGATTTTCGCCGTGGAAGACAGTGAGTTGACTCAGACATCACTGGTCACACACGAAATCGATACCGGCGATACAAGACCAATTCGGCAACGGACAAGACCCGTGCCATTGGGAGCTAGGGGTGAACTCAAGGAGATTCTGAGAAGTCTACTAGAGAGAGGGATCATCACAAAGTCTAGTTCACCGTGGGCGTCCCCGGTTGTGCTTGTTCGGAAAAAGGATGGTTCAATACGGTTATGTATTGACTATCGGGAACTAAACAAACACACCATTCAGGATGCTTACCCCCTGCCCTCTATAGATGTGATGCTGCAGAGTTTGAGGGGGAAGTCGGTGTTTACCTCTCTGGACCTTAGTGCGGGCTATGGCAGATCCCGTTGTCTGCAGATGCTCGGGTCAAAAGCGCGTTCACGACTGCAGAGGGACTATTTGAGTTCACCGTACTTCCGTTCGGATTGAGCACGTCCCCCGCACAATTCCAGAGGCTCATGGACCGAGTCTTGGACAAGAAAAAGGATCAGGAAGTGTTCGTCTATATAGACGACATCCTGATAGCGACCGAGACCGAAGAACGCCATTTTGAGGTCTTGGTGGAGGTATTTAAAGCGCTGCGGGAGGCTAACCTCAAGTTGAAACCCCAGAAGTGTGTGTTCATGGAGAGTGAAATAGCATTTCTGGGTCATCGAGTCGATGCGCAGGGAGTACATGTTGACCCCGCCAAAATCGAAAAGGTGAAAGACTACCCGAGGCCTTGTAACGTATCTCAATTGCGGACGTTTCTAGGCTTATGCGGGTACTACCGCAAGTTTGTGTTGAACTTTTCGAAGATTGGTCGCCCCTTGTTTGAAATAACAAGTCAAAAAGTCCAATGGCGTTGGGAGCATGAGCAGGAAGAGGCATTCAGGAAACTGAAAGAGGTGCTGACAGCCACGCCGGTCCTCGCTCAGCCTGATGTCGAAGCCGCTCGTGCTGGAAAGAACCCGTTCGTAATATACACGGATGCCTCGCAACAAGGTGTTGGCGCAGTGCTGTGTCAGGAGGGGAACGATCGCCTACTGCATCCCGTGTACTTTGCGTCAAAATCCCTGACGAAGGCAGAACGTAATTACCATGTTACGGACACCGAGGCCCTCGCAGTAGTTTTCGCGCTTAAGAAGTTTCACTACTTCATTTATGGGCTAGAGGTCGTGGTCAGGACGGATCACATGCCGTTGACGTGCTTGTTCCGACGAACAAATGTGTCCGGCAGGGTCCTCCGTTGGGCACTGGAAGTCCAACAGTACAGGGTGACAATCGAATATGTGAAGGGGGCGGCGAATGCTGTCGCAGACGCTTTGTCTCGCGGAGTATGCCCGTCAGCGGAAGAGACGAAACCAGTATGCGGCGAAAATGAGAAGGTCGTATGCGTGGTACAGAGCGCAGCGGATAGCGATTGGTTAAAGGAGTTGAGGGAGGACCCTGACTACCAAGAAATCGTTCGGTGCGTTGAAACAAGCGTATGGGATCGCGAAGTCAGGCTACCGCGCTTAGAAAAGCGGTTAAGAACTATCGATTTCGTGCTGGAAGACGGCGATTTGAAGCTAATCCAGGAGGATGGCTCGAGGGTGCGAGTGGTACCAAAATCGCAGCGAAAGAAAGTGTTCGAGGAGGCTCACCGTGGAAGTTTGGCAGGACATTTTGCTGCGCGGAAGATCCTTCGCATGCTACGGTCAGGAGTGTTCTGGGAAGGTATGGTAAAAGACGTTTCAGAAGTGGGCAAAGGAGTGTCGGGAGTGTTTTGTTGCAAATCCCAGGCACGCACTGGTCCCGCCGTTGAAACCTTTCACCGCGACCAAGCCGTTCGAAGTGGTTTGCGTAGACCTCCTAGAAATGGGATTAAGCGGAAACGGCATGAAGTTCGTGCTGGTCATCGTAGACCATTTCTCGAAATCTCTAGGTGCCTATGCCCTCCCCGATAAGAGCGCTCAGTCGGTGGCCACAGCCATATTCCAGCGTTGGATATGCGAAAACGGTCGCTGGCCGCGTCAGCTCCATTCTGATCAGGGATCGGAGTTCGTAAATCGGGTAATGGAAGAGCTTTCAAGGTCAGCAGGAGTGAACCTGTCAACCACGAAAGGTTACGATTCACGAGCTAATGGAGCATGCGAACGCGCTATCGGTACGCTCCAGAGAATACTGAGAAAGAAAATTGAATACCCAGGTTTTTGGGATGTCTGGCTGCCTAACGCGGTCTACGCGTACAATGTGGTTCCGCATGAGGCTACGGGAGAAAGCCCGTTCTTTTTGCTTCATGGCTTCGATCCGTACATTCCTTCCGCGGTGATACCCGAAAACAGCATCCTGAGTTACCAGATCGATCTGGATGACTACAAGGGGGAGCTCATGCGGGGATTGCAGCTGATACATGAACAAGTGAAGGAACGTATGGATAAGTACCGTGAAGACATGAAAAAGTACTATGACGGGCATCACAAGGTGGATACTGCTAAACTGCCTAAGATGGGTAGCCGGGTATTCATGAAGTTGCTCATGGAGAAAAGGAGTAGTAGGCATCCCAAGCTAACGACTGAGTGGGAAGGACCCTTCAGGGTGTTAGAGGCGAATGAAACATCTGCTTTGTTGTCACGTATCGGTGCGAATGAAGAACCAGTGCGTGTCCAAATGGATTTGTTACGAGTATGCCCGGATGAGCTACCATCGGAACCCGTAAAGGCCAAAACCACTCGTAGGAAGAGACGGGATGGAGGGAGAGTGAGAGTAAAAAGTGTCCAAACCAAGGATATATGTCCAAATACTGATGTGGTTGTTTCCAGGTCGCAACGCGAGTTCGATGTCACCAATGAGCTCGACTGTTTGCATGGACGTTTTCGCTGTCAAGGGCAGCAGCTGTGCGTGAAGGATCTACCGGACATCAACGCGTCCAACTGCACGATCAGCTCGAAGACACTCGTGCGTCATCTGATTCCAGGCGCGCCAGAAGCTGCTCGTGACCAGAAGGTCGACTGCGTGCTCGAGGCCGCAAGGGTGATAGCCATCTGGCAAGGACCAGGGAGTAGCGCTGAGAAATGCGCGTGGATCAAGGACGAGCAACATCGTCGGATTACACCACGCAGTGTGGCACTGGCCTATACGTACTTTCGATCGAAATGTACGCATGTAGCTGTGATGGCGGCCACGCATCGGAACGGGATCCTGCGGCATGTCGGACTCCGTGATTGGTCGTGTGACGTGACGCGCATATTTGAGCTCGGTTGGAACATGGTCGGCGACAACACGTGGGAGGTAGCAAAATCTTTGGTCGGAAAGGAGCACAGGCGAGTCCAACTGGTCGTACCGGATAATCTGCGCCGCCTGAAGTTCGCGGCAACTGGTACTAAGGATCTGCACGTGTTCTTCTACCGCGAATTCAAGGACATCCACCTCAAGAAGACGCACCTGTTCGATAACAACATCGGACATGTACTGTTTGTGTTCCCCTCATCCGAGCCAAAGCCTGGTTCATGGCTTCCCGTCGTACACGCGGCAAATATGTGGCTGCGCTGTGGGGTTCGACTGTATCTGGTGGCCGGCCCGCGGTCTGTCGACGAAAATTCGTGGTTCCGAGTGGCTATGGAGGCTCGCAGTCACATCAGCAGTCTGATCGCCAGTAATCCAGAGCCAGCACCGCAGCTGATCGACACACTACCAGTGGACCATGGAGTGGTTGACCCGAAGTCGCCATGTTATGCTGTGTCGGTCGTCGAGGATGTGAAGGACTGGGTTCCCGAACGTCAGTGTCGATTGTTTTATGAATATATGTGTAGACAGTTGTGCTCGTGTATAAAGTTGAATGAGTTGTCCGCTGGGCCGCAGCCTAGTGTTTCTAGTTTGGTTGTTCAGCCGGAGAGGAAAGAAGGTGCTGTAGATGGTCGTGTGACCAAACTGTGTTTAAGGAGGCGCGCACCTCGCCAACGTCAAAATGAGACCCGTGCGGTCGTTTCTGAGTTTGTTCGTAAGCATAGCCACCGTAAACAGACCGAGTGAAAACGGTCTTTCCGGGAGGGCGGGCGTGTAAGGTGATGATAACAGGGAATATAGAACAGAGAATAAAGGGAAAACAGCTGTCGCAGGCCAAGCAGACAAGGGGGGGGGGGTTCGATGCGTGCGGCTGTGCTACGGCGCCGCCCATCGACACCGCCCGAGCCGTGGCGTGTTGTGCTAAAGTCGATGAGGCCGCTGATGAGCGACCAGGAGGATTATTCGACGTTCGCCAGTCTCTCTGGGAGGTTCTCTCACCTCCTAGAGAATCCCTTTCTGTATAGGGTAGGAGTCTCTGCCGCGATTGATTGCCCGCTTCCTGCCAGCCATCCATTCTCTGCGTTGAGCGCCTCGTCTTTGCCCACTGTCTCTAGGCAGTCCCCCAGTTGCTGACAGCCGCCGGCATCGCCCTGCTGCCACATCGCCGTAGACGTTTCGCTGCCAGCTCGCCCCTGCCTAGTGCTGCCAGCCCGCCTCTGTGCTAGTGCTGCCAGCCGTTGTATTCGCCTGCTCCGTGCAGCCGCTCCCGTCAAGCGTTGAGAGGGGCCCCGTATAGTGGTGCGGGTGACCCGTTAACTGTTTTAGTCGAAATTTCTTAGAGGGTTTCCCGGGAAATTTCGGAAAGTGGTTAGGGGAGTAGGCTGTGTAGGGACATAGCTGAAACTCATCTTGTGCACACGACCCCTGGAAAATTCAACTTCACTCGTTTCGATTACCAGTGGCTTCTAGTGATCTATTTGTAGGATTCCTTTGTTCTTGTTGTTTGTTATTTTTGCTCCTTTAAAATAAATTATTGTTATTTCTATCGCGTAATCTACTTGGTTCACAAGGTTTTTCCAAATCCTTAAATTCCTAGTTTTAATCACCTTACTCACATTTTCGGGTAACTACATTTGTCGAAACCTAACTCGACCATGTAGTACACTCCATCCAATGGGCCAGCGAAATCAACATGAACTAGCTCCCATACATTTTCTGGCGTCTTCAAGGTTTGCAAAGGTGCTTTGGTCGGAGATTTTGATTGCAGTTGGCAATCAGCTTTTCACCGCTTTTTCACAGTCTTCATCGATATTCGGCCAGTAGGCATAGCTTCGCGCTAGTCCCTTCATCCTGACGATTCCAGGATGACCATTGTGCAGCTCTCTGAGAACTTCTTGTCTTAGCGTTTCTGGCATGACAACTCTATCGCCTACCATCATGCAGCCTTGCACTATCGCCAACGATTCACGTTTATTCTAAAACTGCTTCAAGCCAGCTTTAACAACTTTTGGCCATTTTCCTGTATCAATGAAATTCTTCAGCTTTCGCAACAGAATATCCTCTTCCGTGTGCTCACGAATCATTTGCTGTTACGGGCAATCTACGTACAGCACTGACTAGCACTTGGTTCACGTCAACCTCTACTGAGGCGACTACCCAATCCTCCTCAACAAGGGAATGCCTCTGTATCAGCCTTGACAAACCATCAGCTTGTCCAAACGAATCCGGCTTGATGTACTCGATTTCGAAGTCATAGTCTATCAGCATTGTTGCCCAACGCATCAAACGGTTGGCTGAATGGACCGGTATGCCCTTCTTGCTGCCAAATATGGTCAGCAACGGCTTATGGTCCGTGCGGATCGTAAAACGCCTCCCATACACGTATTTGTGGAACTTCTTTATTGCCTCCACAAGACCCAAGGCCCCTTTTTCGATTCGGGCGTAGTTCTTTTCTGCTACTGTTAGTGATCTCGAGCCGTGGGCAATCGGCTTCTCAGTACCATCAGGCATTTTGTGCGAGATCACGTGTCCGATCCCATAATCGCACGCGTCAGCAGCCACGATTAGCTTCTTCTTAGGATCGTAATGTGTCAGGTTCAGTTCTGACATCAACATTCTCTTCAGTTTTTCAAACGCTGTTTCATGTGTGTGTTTCCATACCCATTTACCATCTTTTTTCAGTAAAGCGTCTAACGGTCCACGCATCTCCTTCATATTCGGTATGAAGGACGAGTAATATGTAATCATGCCTAGGAATGCGCTCAACTGTACCACATTCTGTGGTGCTGGCATTTTAGCGATAGCAGCCACCTTTTCTGGATTTGGACGACTTCCGTCACGATCTACGATGAAACCGAGAAAGCGGATTTCTGGTTTTGCAAAAGAGCATTTTTCTAATCTTGCTCGGAAACCGTATTCCTTTATTCGTTCGAATAAAGCAGAAATGTTCTTTGTATGCTCTTCAGGTGTCTTTCCGACCACCAGAATATCGTCCAGGTAGGCTGCTACTCCTTCCAGACCCGATATCGTTTTATTCATGATGCTTTGAAAAATTCCTGGCGCTGTCTTGATACCAAAAGGCAACATTTTGTATCGATATAGACCCTTGTGTGTATTGATCACAACCAACTTTTGGGCCTCATCCGTCAGTTGCACTTGAAGGTAGGCATCCGAAAAATCTATCTGGGAGGAAATCGTCCCACCATTCAACGACGCGAAAATATCATCCGGAATGGGGATAGGATACTCATATGCCTCCAAGGCGTTGTTCAAACCAGTTGAAAAATTGGCGCAAACTCGCATTTTGCCGTTCGCTTTACGAACGCAAACTATAGGAGCGGCCCATTCACTATGGGTTATCGGTTCGATCACACCCATCTCTTCGAGGCGCTCAAGCTTGTTTTCAACTGTTTCCAACGATGCGTGCGCCACAGGTCTCTTCATTCTGAAAATCGGCTTAGCATCAGGTAACAGCTTCAGTGCTGCTTTCTCTTTTGTACACGTGCCTAAGCCGTCTTGAAACACACTTTCGAATCTTTGTTTCAATTCTTCCACTAACTTGGCATCATCTACGGTATTCACACGAGCTACCATTCTTTCCATGTGATATGCCATTTCAGCGTTTTGTTTTATCCAGTAGAGGCCGACTAGACTTCTATGAGGGGTTACGTAACAACATCCCTCACCAATAGCACCTCTCAGTTTTAACTGACTCTTCAGCTCACCATGAACCTTCATCCGGTTCCCACTAGCATCTTTTACTATCTGGCTAGTGTTTCTGAGTTCAGGACTGCCCATTTTCTTCGAATCATCCACACTCAACAGCGTGATGTCTGAGCCTGTGTCCAACCGAAACTCTATTTGGTGCCCATTGACTTCGGCGGTGATGTACTGTCGTACCGCGTTCACTTCAGCCTCCGCATTTCCTTCGAGAACGACTCGCCCGCAGCGTTTCTTATGAGGTTTTGCAGCAGTCCTCGACTTGGACCTGCTCCGGCATTGTGATGCTCTCTCACAATGATTTTCCTTGTGCCCTTTACCCTTGCATGAGTTACATACCTATGGGTTGCTTCGGCACTCTCGACTTGTGTGACCGGCTTTGCCACAGTTCCAACATTCCGTTGTTCTCTCTTTGCGACTGGGTTCTTTCTTAACCTCTCTCACATTGACTGAATCTTCTTCAATCATCTTCGACGTACTCAATAACGTCGTGATCCGGTCACATTCTTTGTACACTTCATGAAGTGTAGGCTTCCTGCTATCTTTTGCTTCCTAGTCTAAGAAGGCAAGCAACCTCGGTCGAATTTCTCGATCCCTGTGAGACTTGAGCCCATAAATCCATAGTAAGGCTTTCAAACCCTCGTTGTCCAGCTTGTCAAAACAAGCACGTTCGCACATTTTATTTACTCTGCCAGTGTACTGCATATAATCCTCAGTGTCTTCCTTCTCAACTTTCATGCACTGGTATCGCAATGTGAACAAGGATTTCTTGACATCAAACATGTCCTTCAGGGTCGATACTGTGTCATCGAATGATATACATCCAACGGTGCTTTTGGGAGAATCTGTCTCTTGTTTCTTTCAAATACCTCAATGTCCAGTTTCCCAAGTAACAATCTCAACCTTGCGTCTTCTGCAAGGGATGCACCATCCCTTACCAGTGTGTCTGCGTGCCTTTCATACCACCGAGAGAAGCAACGATCCATCTCATGGCTAAATGTAAACGGTTATTCGACCGTTCAATTCCGACATCAATGTCGATCGATTTGCCACCACTTCCTTTTGATTTGCCTCACTTTTCATTATACTTTGCACCATCTGCTGTACAAATTCCTTTTGTCTTTGAGCATTTTCCTCCATCATCACTTCATTTGATGAGCGTTCTGTTCCAGAATCTTCAGAACAGTCTTGGCATCCATTATCAGCGGCGACTAGTTGGTCAAGCACGAAACTTTTGCTCAAAACTCGCTCAAACGTCTCAAACGCGAGCTCTCCAACTGTTTCACTAGGATAGAACACTGCGGAGTGCGATCCGCTTGCTCAACACCGCACTCGATCTTCGGTGAAATTTCTCAGGACCGGGATCAATACCGCGGTCGATTTCACTCAGGTTTTCAGGTCACCGACGCTGAGTTCGATTATCTGATCGCCAATTGTTACGTCTGTGGGGTACACAGATGTGAAACAATTGGTTGAAGCAACAATTAGTACAGCAGAATAGTTGGTTAGGTGCAAACTGTGGGCGTCGTCGTCTTCGTCGTGGCGGTGGCTGGTCGATGACGGCGGCGACCCGGTGGAGTGCAGGAGGCGGTGGTGGCGGCTGGTGCAGGAACGGCTGGCAGATAGTCGTCGAGTCGAATGGCTCCCAACAGTGCGGCGGCAGGGTTTATATGTGCATCAGCGGCGCCTGTGATTGGCCGATCAAAAACCGGCCCACTTGGTGATCGGTCGTTCGCAAAAACCGATACCTGATCTACATCACAACAGGCAGTGTTTTTTTTCTTCAGGTAAACGATTTTTACTCGAGACTGGCACCTCAGGATCCGACTCCAGCAGATTCACAACATGAGGAACCTCCACAGACACCATGGAGCACGATGGACACATTTGGTGTGGATTCGATGCAATGTGAAAAGGTGGGTCATCCAACCTTATACGGTGTTCGAGTTTACTCAGTGGTGCTCGCGCCGGTAAATCGTTTTACCAGACTGTCCGCAACTCTTGATTGCGGGCAATGGTTGGCACGCGTAGGCAAATCGCTTCACCGTACGATCCGCCGGGCTAGCATGACGGTCCGCGGTGGCACATCACCGGCGATGCACCCCCTTCGGTGATGGCTGATGCCGTAGTGGGCTCCTGATCGACCGTGTATTTCACTGAGCACGACGTTATGTGCGATCGTAATTGTTCGTAGGTTTCCTTAATTCCGTGGTTTTGTTTTTCTAATAGTAAATACCTTCCACTTCTTATCTGCCTTTTATCGAATAGTGACATCTGATATCAACCGGTTTCATTAGGCAGCCCGGCTGCTGTCGGGCAAGTTTCTGTGGCGCGGGCGTGGCGTTGGAGTGTGTATACTTTCTACGCACGGCACGCGCTAGCGAAGGCCATGAATACTCCAGCGGCGACGCCTTGGCGGAGCGGAATAAATTAGACCTTAACTTTTTCAAACAATCATATTCTGTACACGCGTTCATTATTATGGTAGCAGAAGATAGCAGTGGAATTAAATATTATGAAAAGGAATGAAATTGATGAGCGAATAATAGTGAAAATGATGAAAAAGTCGTTACTACCGTCGCCGCCATTGCGGAGGGAGCGTAGCGCGCGCCGCGCTGGCGTAGCGTCAGGCCATTCATACTCCAAGGCCACGCCCGCGCGTCACGCGCTGACGTTGATGAATATGAATAGTGCCTTAAAGGCAGTGGTCACGATGAAAAACGTTATCAAAAAATCTACAAAAATCAGCTTATATCAAAAACAGCTGAAAAACTAAGAAGGTAGCGCGGTGAAAAACGGGCTAGAACACATTCAAGCGGGGCGTTGCGTAATTTTCCGAAATTTGAGCGACCCCCCCCCCCTCCTCCGGCCGTCAAACTGTTTTTTTCCGAAAATCCAATTATTTTGCGATTCCCCCCCCTGAGTGTAATTTTGAATCATTTTTTTCTAGAAACGTTCAAGTATAGGCTACTGAGAAGGTATTTAATGGTGTTTAATAACCGTAATTTTTATTTCCAATCACCTCCAAAATTTTTCTTTTTTGGTCCGGAGTTTCTGCGATCCCCCCTAACCATTATTTTCGAGACTTTGACCCCCTCCCACCTCCCGTTGAGAAATTTCGCAACCCCGCTTGACCCTGGGGTAGGATTGGAGTCTCTAAGGTCGAAAGTTTCCAGTTCCTGCACACGTGCACAGCGCCGACGAAAAAGATCGCAGTCTCATGCCGAGCAGTCAAAAATCGTCGACATTCAGAGGGAGAAATAACTGCAAATTTACCTAATAAAAACAGTTGCGCAATGAAAGAAAGCACTCCAGTCAATGTTTTTGACTAGATGTGTACATAAATTCAAAGGTTCTTTGATTGAAATTCAATTTCAAGCCAGCTGATGTTCTTGATATAAGAGGTCATCGATGCCGAAGATGTGGAGTGGGCTCGTCCACCATCAAAAGACAAGAAAGTTCAGGCTTCAAATTTCGCCCAAAACAGTGGTTTTTTTCGCGATTTTTTCTCATAGGTCCTACTACTCGAGACCCAGAAAAGGGTTTAGAGAGAAAAAACGACAAGCATATTTGATCGCGACCACTGCCTTTAAGGCACATAAAAATTTGCGCGGGCTACGACGCAAACATATAGCTGGGTGCTCGGAACGTCCTAGCATGCAGGCTCGCTCACAACAAAAAGTAAGAGAGGTATTTTAAAGTTTTGTCGCACTGCGAGGGCGCCGCTAGAACTTGCGTGAACGGCAGGTTCTGGGGTGACAATAGGATCGGTCAGTAGTGGGTGCGTCCCCCCCCCCCTTAGCAGGTAACTCGACGCTGCGGCTCCCTCATCTCTCAAAAAAATAGTGACTTTCTCAGCATTTTTTTTATTTATTTCTCATAAATTCAAATTCAGTGGCTTTATTTTGCAATTAAGAAACATACGGAATGCTAGTGAAGATGGTTAGATACGATAACTTGCGTACGCAGGCAAACGGAGCAACAAGCAAATAAAACACTCGTACCAATGAGACCACCCTGTATTTAAAGCTGTAGCAGAAAGTGCGGCCATCTTCCCCATTTAATGACCTTATATTGAAGTTGGAAAGACTGATTTAAAAATCGAAAATTTCCGGCCTCAACTGTTTCCGAAGTTAATTTATTCCATCTCTGCCAACGCGTAGCTAGATGCCTCCGAGGGCGCGGCCTGAAACGCCGCCCCATTCCATGTAGCGAGAATTTACGGGTTTTAGCTACGATAGCTAAAACCCGCATATTCTTGTGTCGAGGCTACAAGGGTGCAAATTCTGCGCGTATTCTACGTAAAAACGAAGGCTAAATTCGAACCAGTGCTCTCTCTGACGCTAAACCCGTATATTCTCGCTATAATTTTGTAGCGAGAATCTACGGATTTAGCGACAGCCTGTGTTGAAATGCAATCTCAAACCCGCGCTGGCTACGCGGAACGCAGGGATGCCGTTCGAACAGTGTTGGCCCAGTCAATCCACGGATAACTTGACACTCTGTGGGTGGTCGTGGAGGGTGACCCCGTGTCGCTCTCTGGAAGACCTTGCTAGGGATAATTTTGGCCGTTGGTATGCTGCAGGCCGTGGGGAAGAAACGATGATGCGCTCGATCGCAGCAGGGATCGTCTTTCTAGTACGGATCAAGACTGGGTGGGTCGATCGACCGAGTGCTGCAACGAGAATAGTCGTAGAATATGCGGATGCTGTAGCGACAATTCAAGTAGAATATGCGGGCGCTGTTGCTTAAATTTCACCAACTGAGGCTAAACCTTCCGTAATTTACGTGAATTCTCGTTTAAAAATTAGACTAGATGCCTTCGAAACCCTGGGCATCTCTGGTTTCCGTGTGAGGCATCTAGCTACGCGTTGGCGGAGTATTTGGACGACCCTGAACGCAAACGAATGCAGCACGTGAGATTTTAATGTAAAGTAACTTTCTAGCTGAAAAGCGTGCTGGCAAGAGCGAGCACAATGGCGGGTGAACGCGAAAACGCTCTCAAGCCCTATTCATAGCTGGTCGCTTCGATTAGTCGCGGCACTGCCAACAGTTACAAAACCCATCGCTCCAACAGATCCTGTACTGAGCCGCGACGGTTTGGAACAGTTTCAGTCGCGATCGCCGAGCGACTGGGGTGTTTCATAGCTGGTCGAAGCGACCTGCTTGATTTTGTTAGGTCGCTTCGACTAATCGCGTCGCTTCCATGATGGAAGTGATTCGTCTAGTCGAAGCGAGTAGTCCGCAATCTTTCGTCACAACCTTGCGTATGTGGCGCGAAATTGCAGACGTCAGAGTTCACCAACATAAAAGACAGCATATGAAAGGGAAAAACGTGTATTTATGACTTATTTACGATGACAGAGGCGAGAAAATATAATAAGGATACCGAGAAAACACATTTCATGCAGAGCTTCTAGCAATTAGTAATTTTAGTCGTAGTTTTAAGTTTTTGCTCAAGCAAATTCCACCCCATCGTTTTTTGGAACCATTATTTGTTTGGAAACAATGCAAAACTCTTCTATTTAGAAAGTAAGGTCAACAATGCCACAAAAAATAAGTGGAAATGCCGAGGAAAATGCTTTTTTTTATTCCTGCGGCGTGGTCCGCAATTGGCCGTCTATTTCACGCGAAATTACGCCCGCCCGAGCGATTTCAAATCGGTGGACGGAGCGATTTCAAATAGCTTCGTCCAGCGATTTCAGATCGCGGCAGTATTTTTGGTCGCTTCGACTTGAAGTCGAAGCGACCAGCTATGAATGGGGCTTCAAAAGGAATGTCGCAAAGACCATTCACGATTTTGTAACATAACTGCAAATCGAACTCAGTTCTCCGATATCGATGGTTTCGATCTCCAACCACAACTGCCAAGATGTCGTACGTTCGTGCCGTGGAAGTGTGGAGGAAAGAAGACCACCTCCGTGTAAACCGACGTCAATCCCTCCGCGTGGAGGGTTTTTGTCATGGGAGAGATGCTGGCTGGCTGCAGCTCTCCTAAGGATTCTACTACAAATGGCCGGCGTCCAGAGGAATCCAGGACCCGCTCAGAAGTACCCATGCGCCACGTGCGGCAAGGATGTCACATGGAGGAAAACAAGCATCCAGTGCTTCGGATGCCGAAGGTGGGTGCATCTCTCCTGTTCGGGTCTCAGTTCTGTGAGGCATCACGATCCTTCCTTCCGTTGTGTTCTGTGCTCTGCCCCCAGTAATTCTGATTCCTCATTTACCAACCGCCCCCTCTCTATTGTTCATATTAACCTCAATGGCCTTCGTGCCAAGTTGTCTGAACTCTCTCTTTTTGCTCGTACTCGTCATCCTGATGTCATAATGGTTCAGGGAACCAAGCTTTCTCCTACTACCGCTCGTCACCCTAGCCTTCCTGGCTACACTGCTTATCATGCTCCAAGGTCAGCTCTCGGCCGAGGAGTTTCCATTTTCGTATTATCAAATCTACCCTCTCATATCATACCAAACACACCAAAGGACGGTATTCTCGAGTACCTTCCTATCCATCTCCCTCTTAAAACACTTATATCTCTTTTTAATATCTATATCCCTCCTACCACGTCCTGTCCCCAATCTTATGACCGTATTCCCTCACTCAAGCAGTTGTACGACTGCTCTCTTTCACCCTATGTTGTCTTCGCAGGCGACTTCAATGCTCTCTTTTTGCAGGTACTCATCATCCTGATATCATTATGGTTCAGGAAACCAAGCTTTACCCTTCTGCTACCGCTTCACACCCTAAAGTTCCGGGTTACACTGCTTATCATGCTCCAAGGTCATCTCGGCGGAGTAGTTTCTACTTTCGTATTATCAAATCTACCCTCTCATCTCATACCAAACACCCCTATGGACGGCACTCTTGAATACCTACCTATCCATCTCCCTCTTAAAACATCTATATCCCTTTTTTAAATATCTATATCCCTACTACCACGTTCTGTCCCTTCTGTTGTCTTCGCAGGCGATTTCAACGCTCATACATTCTGCTCGTCGCTTGACACTGACGCTAGAGGAGAAGACGTCGAAGAATGGGCGGAGGGGTGCGGTCTGGTCATTCTCAACGATGATCAGCTCACTCGTCTCCCGGCCAGCGGCCGATCCTCTAGTCCAGACATCTCTCTTGTATCATCTCATCTCTCCAGCGCCTGCTCTTGGTCGACCGCTACAACTCTGTCCAGTGATCATATCCCCGTCTTTGTCCTTGTCGATCTCTCTAATTCTCTTGCTCCTTTTTCAGGTATCCGTCAGAGGTCTTATCTAAATCTTTGCCTTGCAGACTGGCGCTTGTTCAGGGAGGTGGCACTTTGCCATGTGGATGACTACCCATGGAATGGAAACGTGCACCAGAAGGAACGTCACTTGACGGACGCGATTTGCAAGGCAATGAAAGCCCCCATTCCGGAGGGCCGAGTTAAGACCTTCTCTCCCAATGTCACCAGGGAAATCTTGGAGAAGATAAGGACAAGGGATGCAAAGAGAGGGGCAGATCACCTTGAACCGACCATTGCTGAGCTGGACAGCGAGATTAAGCGAGATCTGGACAAGCACAAGAAGGAGTGTTGGGAGAAATTCACGGAGAAGATGAATTTCAAGAGTGACGGAGCATCAACTTGGAAAGTTCTAAAGAAAATCTCGGGCAAGAGCACCTCCACCAACTACTCTACGATCGAGTTCGAGAATGGAGTCTTCAAATCGGGAAAGGAGGCAGCAACTGCTCTCGGAAAGAATTTTTTCATAACTCAGGCTAAGAGAGGGAAGCAGAACCGAGTGACTGTAAGAGAGCTCTGTAAGTTACCACTTATGAATGAAGCAGAAGCTGTGACGCCCGCGCAGATTGAAAAAGTGGCCAAAGTGATGCGCAACTCGAACGCTGTAGGGCCGGATGGCATTATTCCAACGGTCTTGAAGAAACTACCGAGTGAGATTATGCCGATTCTGGCTGACGTCATCAACACATCCTTTCGAACGTGCATCTTACCGCAAGACTGGAAAATGGCAAGCGTCATCCCGTTGCCCAAGCCAGGCAAATCGCCGTCGACGGCTAAGGGATACAGGCCAATAAGCCTGTTATCACCAATCGCAAAGGTCGCTGAGAAACTGGTCGTCATGGAGCTGGCCGAGCATAATAACAATCAGCAGCACCAGCCTGGATTCCGAAAATTACACTCTACCACCACGGCGCTGCTGGAGATTGTGAGCTATGTTTTGGATGGCTTCAACGCCGGAAAGCCTCAACGCACTGTTGGGGTAGCCCTGGACCTCACGAAGGCGTTCGACACTGTCAACTTGGGCATACTGTCTGAGAAGCTATTGAGGTCCACCATCCCGCCTTGGCAGAAGCGATGGATTACTGCACTCATCAAAGGGCGCCGAGCAAAAGTGCTGTTTCAGGGACATGTCTCTAACAGCATCCCGATCGCTGCCGGTGTCCCTCAAGGAGGAGTCATATCGCCTGCTCTGTTCAGTCTTTACCTGGAAGATTTGCCCGTCCCCCCAAGTGACATCAAAGTCGTTGCTTATACGGATGATATCACCATCCTGTGCCGAGACAGAGACATTAATATAGCTGCACGCAAGATCAATAGCTACCTCATCGTTCTGAAGAGCTTTCTCGATGATATGATGCTCACTGTCTCTGCCGCTAGATCATCTGTATCAGTTTTCTCCACTGACCCTAAGGAACACTGCGCTCACCCCGTTGTGAATTTGAAAGACGCTCGTCTGCCTGCCGCACGTTTCCCTAAGCTGTTCGGCCTAGTATTGGATCCTTCGTTGAAGTTCCACAAGAATACTGAGCAGAAACAGGCTACAGTGAAAGCAAAGCTCAATGTCCTACGAGCTCTGGGAGGAACGTCGTGGGGAAGTAGCAAGGAGACAATTTTGACCACTTACAAGGCAATATTGCAGCCGGCGTTGGAGTACGCTGCACCGGTATGGCAGCACATAGTATCGGATTCATTGTGGACAAAGATGCAGCGAGTCCAAAATGCTGCTCTTCGGATTGCCGCAGGGTGTGCTAAAAGCACCCCAGTGGAACATCTTCATGCTGAAGCCCGAATTCTGCCAGTTAAGGAGCACTGCCAACTCCAAGCGCAGCAACTGGTTATTAACATTGTCAAGCAGCCTGACCACCCATTAAGAAGGATCATGAATCCCGTGAGAGAGAGACATATCAGAAGGCCTTTTGCGGATGCTCCCGAGAAAGTCAATATACAAAGATGGACGGACTCCCAACTGGATCGTCTGCGTCTTTTACATGCGGAGCACACCAAGTTCGTCAGGGATCACTTGAGTAGGATGACCGTCAATCCCATATTGGGGGTCGTACCACCCATAGTCAGCAACACCGAGATGGAACTCGGTAGGCGGGCTAGAAGTACCCTTGCCTCGTTACGCTGCGGTCATTCCCCTATGCTGATGTCATACTTGCATAAGATCGATCGCAGTAAGTCGGACGAGTGCCCGGACTGTGGTAGCCGTGGCCACACAACTGAACACCTATTCGATTGCCCAAAGAGGCCTACCACTCTTACAACAATGGATTTGTGGACGAATCCGGTTTCAGTCGCCCGTTTCTTGAACCTTCGACGAAAATCTTCCTGCGGCTGGCTGCAAAGAAGAAGTAGAAGATCTCCAACCAGAATTGGGCAGGCTTGCGACCGGTCCCAACGGGAGGGTCGTAGAATTTTGGAAGATTTTTGAAAAAAAAAATAAAAATTTTGGGGTGGTTCGTAAAATTTTTGGAAAAATTTGGGTTATCTCCAAACCACTCGGAAAGGTAGAGTGAGGTAGGAGTAGTGCCTGGCAGGGTTAGGCGAGGCGTTGGGTGATTTTTCGAAATTGGAGCGACCCCCTACCACCACCAAAATGTTTCTTCCAGAATCCAAAACTTTTGCGTTCCCCCTCCTGAGGCGCGATTTCTGGGCAGTTTATATTGGATTATTGACACTGTCAGACGCCGAAAATTCATTCAGTAGTCGGGCTCAAGCGTCTAAACCCTAAGAAATACTTCGATCTTTCCCTTTGGTGACCGAACATATTTTTGCGATCCCCCCTAACCTTCATTTTTGGACCAAATTTTTGGCGACCCCCCGTTGCGAAATTTTGCAATCCCGCTTGACCCTGTTGCCTGGAAATCCCAGGGGGTCGTGAAATTTTGGACACCGGGGGTCGTAAAATTCTGGTCGCCGGTCGCAACGGCCTGCTCAACCCTGTCTCCAACATTCCAAGCCTAGTCATGTAGTCTGACACTTCTCGCATAGGAAATACTTTGACAAAAACGAGTCTTGAGTATCGCCTCTGCACGTTTTCTACGATTTCTTCATCTTCAGCAGAGGATGGTGACCAGACCTGCGTGTAATATTCCAAGACCGGTCGGTAGTAGACAATGAATGCTTTCCTATAATGTTCGAGACATGGTTGTTGCAGAGATCTGAGGATGCAATTTGCTAGAGAAGCTTTCTTTGAGATTTCCTCGCATTGAGATTCTCACTTATATTTTAAGTTGAACATAATTTATTCCTTCCTGCATTCTTGATAATTTCATTTTTTGACTGTTATACTAATTTTATTTATGTTTTATTTTGTAATTTTTGAAATCATCATCATAGACGACATGCCATGAGGAGGCGCCGAGGTGTCTTCTAACAAGGGAACCACTAAGTCATAGTAACCATTCTAAATGAAATGCACTCTTCTAGAACCATTTTCGGACGAAAGTCCGAATATGCCCATCGCAGCTGCCTAGACACACTTTGAAAGAAGTTGTAGGCGTTTTTTTATCTGATTTTCGTACTTATTGTACCCTCCAAAAAGCGGATTATTTTTTCGAAATTTCGGGAACGGACCTCTTAATCTTGTTCAGCGCCCAAAACTACCCCCTAGGCAAAGTTTGGGTGAAGAAACATTTTCCAAACTTTGCGCTGACTGACAGCGTTTTTGACTTGTGCGGATTTGCGGTTGGGCGTTTAATTATACCAATTAGAGCGCTCTCGGAGCGTTTTAGAAAAATATTCCAGATTTGACTTAAAATCTGCCTTGGGGGGGTTATTTGGGGCACTGATCACGAATCTGAGGTTCATTTGTCGTTTTTCCAAAGTTTTCGACTAAATTTGTTCAAAGCTTCCCCCCAGCAGAAAAAATTGACGGCAAAATCGACTCGACGATTTCCGGAATGTGGCGACAGATGTGGCTCAAATCGTTCTTCTGGGTGTTATTCGGAGTGCTCAACACTAATCTGATGTCAGTTTATCGATTTTTAACAGTTTACGGTATATTATGGTGGGTATGCGGTAGTTTGGTCAAAGTCTCAGATTTGTCTCAGAGTTTTTTTGTGGGGGTTATTTGGGGTGCTGAATACGAATTCGATGTCCATTTGTCGATTCTCGAATTATTAAGGTAGGTGTTGCCACCTAAATGGCATGTTACCTACCGTAACCTACAGTAAACCTTTAAATGTTGACAAGCGAAACCCAGATTCGTGTTCAGCACCCCACATTTCCCCTACATACGTGTTACTAGCGAAATCCGGGAACTTTTTTTAAAAACATCCTATAAATTCCATGGGGGGGTGGTACCCTTACCTTGCTGCGAAGCTTTAAAAGCGCTCATAACTTCTTTCAGAGTGGGTCTAGGCAGCTGCGATGGGCATATTCGGACTTTTTGTCCGAAAATGGTTCTAGAAAAGTTTATTTCATTTGGAATGGTTACTATGACTTATAGTGCTTCCCTCGTAAGCTCAGTTTGAAGAGAGCGTGCGATAAGACTGCATTGCGGAACCAGGGTAAAGCACCCTCAGTTTCAGTAACCAGGGGGGGCGCAACTCTATACTCCATGAGGGGGCGCAGGCCCCCGGCCGGTCGCCATGCGAAAGCTGTTGGGGCTTAGTAGAACAGAAAAATAGCGAAGCTTTGAATTTATTCCCAAAATAACTCATAGAAAGTTGGGCAGGTTCCAAAAAAGATAATGAACAATTGATAATAGCTTCAGTTATCCTCTGTTTCCGAGTGAAATTTGTTTCCGTTCATCGCGTGCGTCTGCGCTCGTACGCTGCGTCTCCTTCTCCCTACTCTTTCTCGCTCTCTCTGCCCTCGCTCCGCACAAGCGCGCGAGGGAACAGGGTAAATTATCGTAACAGGCCATCTTGTGCTGCTGGGTGCGCTGCAATGTATCATGTGCGTCCAAGCGAGGATGATAGTTCAGAAAGTAGTCAGGAATGAGTTTTCCTGCTCTTCCGCTACCTTTTAGTTACTTCAGAATGCCACTCTCCAACAAATAGGTATTTACTTCTGTCCTCATTCCGCTCCCTTCGAATTCAGCATTGAGACGTCGCCAGCGAGAAACGAAGTCCACAAACAATGCTGGGATTCATGAACACATTGGATCCCGGCAGGGTTTGGTTTGGTTAGCTGCCCCAGCTGGGACCAAACCAAACCATCACCTCGGAGGTGAGGTTACATGGGAACCAGGCGTAGGCCAGTCCTGACCAAACCTAGTGATGATGAATCGT
Organism: Aplectana chamaeleonis; assembly: GCA_029168955.1. Taxonomy (NCBI): domain Eukaryota; kingdom Metazoa; phylum Nematoda; class Chromadorea; order Rhabditida; family Cosmocercidae; genus Aplectana; species Aplectana chamaeleonis. The sequence goes on from JAPDOI010000040.1 coordinate 434,607, forward strand.
TGGTTTGCGAACGTTTCCAAAGAAACCCTGCTGGGACCCCCAATGTAGCGTTCATGAATTCCAGCCCAGGCTCTCTTCATTTTGGACAGCTTCAGTGTAGCGTTCACATGTTGCAGTACGATGAATGTTCGAGCATATGTCATCACCCAAAGTGTTCTTTGCATGTTCGTAGTGGCATCAAGATTCAAATGAAGTTAGTGGCATCAAGATTCAAATAAAGTCTTCTCAGATTTTCAAGTAGTACAGGATAGTCGCTGAAAATATTCTGGACAGATGGCTGCAAACTGGCAGCCCAGCGTACCGGTGCAGCATCGTCATTTGGAGGAATCGAGAATTCATTTCCTTCGCAACAGATCGGTAGGTGGATCTTCCATGACCTCTCATTGGAGAACCGAATAAGTAGTGCATTTCTATCACCAAAGCTTAAGTGATGTTCATGGCATACCCTTTTTGAGAGGTAATCACCAGGTTCAACTTGTGAGCTCCGCGAACTGAGAAAACGAGATCATTTCTTTGTATGTCCCAATACTCTGTTTCTGATTTGAGCCTTGATCAATCCATAGAAGCCTTGCGTCCGACCCGTCACCACTGAAGCTCCATCGCTCAAGAGTGAGACCAGGCGACTCATAAAGAAACTCCATGAAGTCATAGAGAGACCAGGCTGCTGTGCCCAGGGGGTCAATCCAATCAAATGCTCTCGTAAGGCATGCAATGTGTCTTCTCCAAATTCACTTTCGACTTCTACGAGGGCGAGATGAAAGGTCATGGGACGATTGACGGGAGATACAGTTCTTAGCAGAAACAACCCATTTCACTCCATTACCTGTGGTATCATCCGGTAGAAGTGAGATGGGCAAGTCGTTACCGATGGCATATTTGAGGAGATCGTATTTCATATTAATGGCTAACTGCTTGATCATACGTGCAGAATTTCTTGCGTCGTAATGAGCTTCCAAAGCAATCGCTCTCGTTTTCGTTGTTATAAGGAGTGGAAATTGTTTGGCAAAAGAAAATCCCTTCTTGGCTATTGTGTATGCTATAACAGTTGATGTAATTGTAGCTCCTGTTGCTTTCTTCAGTTCGTTGTTCTGGTGGCCCAAAAATCTATCGTGGATAACTTTGTGCTGGCCAGGCGAATTATGCCGCCTGAGAGTTTGTCGCCACATATTCATGCCCGCTTTCGGGTCGACGTAGTCATGAATTAGTCTTTTGAGACAATACACGACATTATATCCGAGGCAGTTTTTATCGACGTCCTTTGTTGGTTGCTCTGCGTTGATGTGACCGGTATGAGTCCTTTGGCTACCTCTCAGTAATCTTTCTGATTGAGTTGTAGTTGAAGGATGTGGAGCCTCAGTTTGCACTTCCGTATTGCGCACACAAACCGAAATTTTAATAGGGTCGTGAACCTCTTCTCCGTTTGAATCCATTTCAACATGAGCATCACTCTCCTCTGACATTCGCTTGGGAGTTGCCTCGATGAAAAGTAAGAGTTGCCTCGTGACATCGAGGCAACTCCCGCCAAATCGACTTCGGCGTAGCCTCATTACGGTGAAATTTTAGCCCTAGCTGGGAAAAATGTGAGGCGACTCTAGTGACATCCCGATGAGATGCCGTCTCGCCTCACTCTCGCCCCACTCCTCACATTCTTCTCACACTGCGAACTCTGTGGTAAAATTGTCGCCTCACATTCTTCTCACATTGCGAATTTTGTCTTGAAATCGTAGATTTTCATTCCTCTCACAGTGGAAAATTCATTGTAGATCATTGTTTATTGATCAAAACCATTACTACAATTAGTACAGCATCGAGGAAGTCGCTACGAGAGCAGCAAGTGATATCAAAACAGCCTAAAAAACCATAACAATTGTTTATCTTAAACAAAGTGATAAGGGAATAGTAGATTCTTACCCTCTGGTTCCGAGCCAAGTTTACTCTGTTTCCTAGCGCGCTTGTGCGGAGCGAGGGTAGAGACAACGAGAAAGTGTGGAGGGCATCGCTCGCGCTGTAAACCAGTTACCATTTTTGAGGCTCAATCTCATCAATGAGCCCGGTTGACCACACCGGTAAACTTTGGAGCGTCAAAAACGTAGGGTTATGAGGTTGGAAGGAGTCGAAGAGGGGAATCCGTCACCAGTTCTCACCAGTCATCTGTCATTTTTGATAGAATTTCGATGCGGCCGTCAAACAACATGTAAACCAGATACGGCACAAACTCCACAGGCAGAAAAACCTCTGAAAATTACTGTGAAGAGGTCTACAAATGCAAAAAAAAATCTTCAAAAACGATCTTGGCGTGAGAGATAAATTCGATTTTACAGTGTGTTCATACTGACTTTCCTCTACAGTTAAAGGTTGCTCATGGGCACTTTCAAAATTTTTCTCCACTATAGAGGGCAAGAACGTTCTCGAACGCTAAGTTACGCTGTTTCGTTATTCCTCGGACCGAGTTATCGTGGGCGTGAGCGAACAACTCTCCTGCTCGAATAAGTTATGCCTGCTCTGAGAGCATTTGCCGCGTCAGTGCCGGGAAAGTACCTCGACCCTCGACTGTGCCGCGATAGTTCCGCGATAGTCCCCAGCGGCTCCGTGATCAGGCACTTCTTTGGCCGTGTTTTGAGCCTCGACATCGCCGCGACAGTACAGCAGCGGCTCCGCGTTAGAACCGCGCCAGCTCCTTGAGAATGCAGCAGCGAGCCCGCGTGAAGTACGATATACTGTCCTATGTGGTAATACGAAATTGTCGCCAGTTCAATGACCCAAGTTTGAGGTACATCTCGTATTCCCTTGGGCGCAAAATCGGTGGCAACCTATGTCCCTATCAGACAGAGGACGTTACGACAGCATGTGCGTATTTTTGTCCTCAGGCCCCCCTAGTTGTATTATAATTCTTAAATAAGTTCATATCAGATACTCTCCCGGAGCCGCTGCGGCACTACCGCGGAGCCGAAGCGGCTGCCGCATCGCCGCTACGGCTCCGCGGTAGTTCCGCCGCGACTCAGCGGTAGTGCCGCCGCGGCTCCGCGATAGTGGCGCTTCGCCTGTAGGCGGCACTATCGCGGAGCCGCAGCGGCAATTTCTCTCAGAGTGGGACCGGGGAATATGAAGTTTTCCTCGCTCACATGAGTGCAAACGAAGCAAGCAGTGGAACGATCGTTCATGGCAAAATATAACACTGATGAAGAGGCTTTGACATGATAGGCCCAAAAAGCATAACTTCGAATTGCTTGAAATAAAGGGGAATACATGCTATACATGCTCGAGACTTGAGTACATATCGAACAAGTGTGGAATATTCATTCTCTGACTGAGCGGTTTAAATAAGGCGTTGAGTCTCGTTCCGGAAAAAATTCAAAATTTCAAAAGGAGTTTTGAAATTAATCCTAAACTTCGGATGAAATTCGAAAAAAAAATCCGAAATTTCGAACGAGTTTCGAGAAAATCAAAATTTCCATTAGTTTCGAAATTCGTTCGTTCGACCGAAATTTTTCCTAACAATTTTTTCACTTTTCACACGTTCAGAATTTCGTCGAACGATTTTTTTTCGAATTTCGTTCGTTCAATTGTTTTTTTCGAACGAGTTTTTTTCGTTCGTTCAAAAATGTTTCGAACGAAAAATTTTCAAAACTCGTTTGTTCGACATTGTTTTTTTCGAGATTGTACAACTATAACACCCACATATCAACCACAGTTATTACGAAAATTGTCAGACGATAAACAAAAGAGAAAAGAGAACGAAAATGAGAAAAAGAGAAATTAGAAAAAGAGGAACTGGTTGACGGCTGGTGATGGAAAAATTAGCTATGAGCCATATCGATCGTTTTTAATCGGGAGTGGCGTTGGAAAAGAAGGCGCGAGCTGGGGGAACTTTTTCCTGGAAGTCGCCTCACATTTTCACCACTTTTTTCGGCGATGCCTTCGGCGCGACGTGAGAAAAATGTAGAGCAGCCGAAAAAAGTGAACGAAACTGGCCCCGCCCTACGAGGCGACTCCCAAGCGAATGTCAGAGTCGTCTGGTAAATCCATACGGTTTCTTAGGACACTGTGACGATTATCGTAAAGCTTGCAGCGAAATAAGCCAGCCCTCAGGGCGGCTCCGGTCCTCTCAGTACTCCGGCCATTTGTAGTGTTTAACCACGGCTTCTATGAACACATTCGAAAATGGGATGTTCCTAACACGTATGCGTTGTAGCCGCGATTGGAAGCGCAGTTCCTCGTTGTTATCGCGGTATATTCTGTAACGTTTTGCGACGTCCATTTTGATCATTTCGCTTTCCTCATCAGCCATCTCGTTTTTTTTTTCTCAAATTGATCCTAGTATATTAACACCTTATGTATCGACTTGCGAAATCCCGTCATCGAGAAGTTCCACGGTGTTAATGACGATCATGTTCAGCTGCTAATAGATTGTGGTAAGGTGATGAGGAGGTGGCGTGACTAATTCGAGAAAATCTTGACGGAAGAATTCCCCCATCCTCCCATTCCTGAACACCCACCTAAAAGCGGTCCTGTCCAGCCTATCACCATCAAAGAAGTGAAGATGGCGTTGAGAAAGGTGACGGGGCCAGACGATCTGGCGGCAGAGATGTGGAAATCACGATGCTGGGATTCCACTGAATGGCTTGCAAAGTTCTTCAACCCGGTCGTTGCAGAAAAGAAAGCGCTCAAGGACTGGTAACGAAGCACGACCATTCCGATTTGGAAGAAGAAAGGCAATCCAGCGGATTGTGCGAATTACCGTCCAATACGTTTACTGTCTCACACCATGGAAGTGTTTGAGCGCATTATCGATTGTCGAATCTGTGAAATCGACGAGATCACGAGCAATCAGTGTGGCTTTGTTACCAACTGTGGCACGACGGACGCCATCCACGCTGCACGACTACTGGTTGAGAAACACCGCGAGAAACAGAAGCCGCTCCATCTTGCTTTTCTCGATTTAGAGAAGGCGTTTGACCGAGTTCCGCATGAAGTAATCTGGTTTGCATTACGGCGGCACGGTGTCTCAGAGGAGCCCATAGACTTGGTCAATGTTCTCTACACTGATCCAGAAAGTCGGGTCCAAGCTGCTGCTGGAGCTTCGGCCGAATTTCCCATCTCCGTTGGCGTGCACCAGGGATCTGCTTTGCCTCCCGTTCTATTTATCATCGTGATGGATACTATCACAAGAGACCTGCAGAGACCAGCGCCATGGACGCTTTTGTATGCGGATGATGTGATGCTCGCAGCTGAAGATAAATTGGATCTCGAGCGACAGGTGCAAAACTGGAGTGACCGATTGGATCGATTCGGGCTTCGCCTCAGTGTTAGGAAGACTGAGTATCTGACTACGGATAGAAGTGAGCGTGCCTCCATCAATATTGATGGTATTGAGCTCCTTCGCACTGACGTATTCAAGTACATTGGTTCGAGGTTCGTCTTCAAGTACCTTGGTTCGATAATCGCATCTGAACGCTTGCCACCCTCCTCGGCTGCAGCTGATTGGTCGGCGGGCATCGGCTGCGTGCGGCGCGCGTCTGGCTGGCGCATTGCCAACGCCACAGCCGTCCTCGCTTGTCATTCAATGACTCCGAAGTTTTCGCCCGAATTCTGACCCTGATTCAATTTCGTGAACGGGATCAACTGTAAGCTGTTGTAATTGAAGCAACAGGATGATTACAACAGGGAATATAGGCGAACACACCTAGCTAAATTATTTCAGCAGTGAAGAGGAATGAAAACGACATAATCACACAACGTTGATAGAATGTTAATTATAGAATAAGCAGTGAACCTTGTATTGTCATTCACCCCTTTACATGACCACACGTGCAGATCACATTACTTCATTTCAGTGGCAATTTTTTGTCCAGCAGCGAGATGTTATGGTTCTTATTTAGATCTTTTCTGGGAGGGGGTTCCCAGCACATTTTACTGCTGCTGACCTATCACAGGGGCAGCAAATGCTGACGTGATAGGCCAACGGCGATAAAATGGGCTGATAGTCTCCTCCCAGCAAGAGATGTAAATCAGTACCGGCGTTATTCTATCATCGTCTTCAGGAAAAAGCTCTTCACGCGCGTTTTCCTCGGTGGCAGACTAACCCATTGATAGGATTAGAGGAAGGGGGGGGGTGGCGAAAGTGCAAAACTCTGTGCACAGAATCCAGCCTAATGAGGGATGTTCCATGGTGCAGCCATTTCTAAAAGTTATAGTTCAGCACCTATAGTTCAGCGTTTAGTACCTTTGAAAAGTTTTCTCAATTTCCAACTCCTTAAGATGTGAGTCGTCGCAAAAGGACGTCTTGAGCATAGCAGCATATATCTTACAAGGGAACCACAATAAGTCATAGTGACCATTCCAAATGAAATGTACTTTTCTAGAACCATTTTCGGACGAAAAGTCCAAATATGCACATCGCAGCTGCCTAGACCCACTCAGAAAAAAGTAATGAGCGTTTTTTAAAGCTTCGCGGCAAGGTCCCCCCATGGAATTTTTAGGGTGTTTTTGAATTTTTCTCCTGATTTTGCTAAAAACATGTATGTAGGGGTAATCTGGGGTGCTGAACACGAATCTGGGGTTTGCTTGCCCAAATTTCAAGGTTTACTGTAGGTTACGGTAGGTAACATGCCATTTTGGAGGCAAAACCTACCTCAATATTCCGATAATCGGCAAATGGACATCAAATTCGTATTCAGCACCCCAAATAACCCCCACATAGAAACTTTGAGACAAATCTGATACTTTGACCAAACTACCCTATACCCACCGTAATCCACCGTAAGCTGCCAAAAATCGATGAACCGACATCAGATTCGTGTTGAGCACTTCAGATAACCCTTAGAGGAGCGATTTGAGCCACATCTGTTGTCACATTCCGGAAATCGTCAAAAGTTGATTTTGCCGTTAATTTTTCTGCCGGTGGGAAGCTTTGAACAAATTTAGTCGAAAACCTCGGAAAAACGGCAAATGAACTTCAGATTCGTGATCAGCACCCCAAATAACCCCCCAAAGCGAATTTTCAGTCAAATCTGGAATATTTTTCTATAACGCTTCGAGAGCCCTCTAATTGGTATAAATAAACGCCCAACCGAAAATCCGTACCAACCTAATTTTGCTTAGTGGGGTAGTTTTGGGCGCTGAACACGAATATGAGGTCCGTTTACGGATTTTCTTAAAGATAATGCGCTTTTTGGAGGGCTCAATAAGTACGAAAATATGAGAAAAAATGCCTATAACTTTTTTCAGAGTGGGTCTAGGCAGCTGCGATGGGCATATTCGGACTTTTCGTCCAAAAATGGTTCTAGAAAAGTTTATTTCATTTGGAATGGTCACTATGGCTTATTGTGGTTCCCTTGTTAGTCCATATCCAGTAGCCAAAGATGTATGATGTAGTAGGTTTTTCAAATGGTTTTACTTCCTTACCCCCCTCCCACTTCTGTGTTTGTTATGCATCCTATTCTATTGCTTAAGTATACTATACAAATGAGGCTCACTCGCATATTTGTGTATGTTTCTTTATTTCTTAATAAAATCGTAGAATGGACAGACGATGGGAGCTTTCGAAACGACGACGTTGGCAATGCGCCAGCCAGACGCGACGCGCGCCGCACGCAGCCGATGCCCGCCGACCAATCAGCTGCAGCCGAGGAGGGTGGCAAGCGTTCAGATGGATGATTACATCTGGCTGCAGTCGAGATAGTGAGGTCAACACTAGGATCAGCGCTGCGTGGTTGAAATGGCGGTTAGCGACTGGAGTGCTATGCGACAGGAAGATGCCCGATCGTCTAAAGTCGAAGATTTACCGAACCGTGGTTCGGCCTGTTGCGCTGTATGCAGCAGAGTGCTGGCCTGCTACAGAGGAAGCAGAGCGAAGGCTCGGTGCAATGGAGACGAAAATGCTACGTCGGACAGCGGGTGTCACCCGTTTGGACCACGTCACGAACGACGACATCAGGAAGCGTTTCGGTGTTGCTCCGATTGCCGAGAAGCTGCGTGAATCTCGATTGCGATGGTATGGGCACGTTCTTCGCTCTGGAAGTGATACCGTATGCAAGACTAGCGGACTTTTTGCGGCCGAACCAAGGACGATGAGGTGACTAAGCGAGTTTTCCGGCTTGGGCTGGTGCAGTGCTTATTTGGAAGAGAATCACAAAAAAAGTTACTTCCCGAGTCTCAGGTCGATTGGTCCCATTAGAGCCGAGAACGGGGCGTCGGTTACCAGGGGTCGAAAAAACCGCTTGGAAACCGAGGCGCCGCTCAGCGGCTAATGTCTCCAGACGGATGGCTTCGGTTTTAAAGTGACCTATACTGAGTCTAGTTTCAATCGCGGACCTTTTGCGGCCGAACCAAGGACGATGAGTGTGTCTGCCGGGGCGTCAAAGTTTCGAAAAAACGCAGTTTTTAGTGCTTCTGAAAAAGGGGACTATGCTAGCTTTCCGGCTTGTGCTGGTGCAGTGCTTATGAAAAGAATCACAAAAAAAGTTACTGCCCGAGTCCCAGGTCGATTGGTCCCATTAGAGCCGAGATCAGCCGGGTAGCCGTGGCATACGTGGTGCCGCTGCTAGCGATTAATCGACATTATTTGGACAAAGATCACATTAAAAACTTACTGCCTGAGTGCCAGGTCGATTGGTCCCGTTGAAGTTGAGAACGGGACTTCGTAAGTTCCCTGTGCAAATCTTATGTATCGATCAGCTGGGTAGCCGTGGTATGCATGGTGCCGCAAAGCATCAAATAATGAAAAAAACGTCTTTGATAAGTTGGGGGGGGTCGCAAAATTTTCCAACTTGGGTAGGGGGGGGCGCACCACCAAAGGACCGGTAACCAGGGCATGCCTTACCCTGTGCGGAACATCGACAGCTATAAGGATACTGTTTGAAACGTGATTTTGGAACACAAATTTCGCTCAAAGGCCCATAGTGAAAGCAGTTATCCAACGCGTCTGCTATGGTGGGATAGAGTACTTCAACAAGTTTAATGATATTATACCCAGTGTACATTGGATCCGAATCAAAAAAATTCGGATACTCAGAAAAACATGGTTTTTGGGAGCCAATCATATCCTCAATGCGCCATAAGGGGTTTGGTATACTTTTACGACACACTGTCGTGTTGCTCTTCACAGCGACAGCGACCGCCTGTCGCGGAGCTCCCACCCTTGAGGCCTAGTGCATACTATACTTGGGCAAAATGATTTTTTTTTCGAATGATCGACTTTTCGGATAAGTCGAAAAATAGACTTTTTCGAATGATCGACTTTTCGGATAAGTCGAAATTTAGACTTTTTCGAATGATCGACTTTTCGGATTAGTCGAAAATCGCCGTTTTTCGATTGATCGACTTCTCGACTTATCCGAAAATTGGCCTTTTTCGATTGATCGACTTTTCGGATAAGTCGAAAATTAGACTTTTTCGAATGATCGACTTTCGAATAATAAGTCGACTTTTTCAATCGACTTTAAAAAAAGTCGTCGACTCTTTTGCTCAGCATTCAAAACGGCACACGAAGACGTGACAATCCAACAAAGTCTTTCGTTTCAGCAAAAACTCTGTAAGTTAGTTTCGCGCTTTTTATGAAATAGGAATACAAAATAGAGTAGCTCACGCAGAGAAGTTCATAAGGATAAAAAAACCTGGATGGTTTTCGTAGCTGGCTCCAGGGTCTAGCGACTACTGCCTTCGAGACAACGGTAGGGATGAGCACTACGTAACTCAGGCGATTCACTTAAATTTACCGGTTACGAATTATGAATTACGTAAGCAGGAGCTTCGGAAGAAAGTTCGATGCTGTTTATGCTGCACTTTAAAGAGCAAAAATGACCAAATCCTCGGTTCGAATTAACATTAGGTGGGTGGGGCAGGGGGTGTCGTACAAGAAATGCGCACACACGTCAAAATTTCGAAATTACTGAGATTTCTATAAAGCCTAATACGGGAGCAAAACTGAGTACGTGAAGTTTCAAACGCAGCAAGAATTTTACCTGCTCAGAGTTTTATTCCTTTGTCCGAAATGGAAAAGTATTCTGTGAAAATTCCAGGACCTGCCCAAATTCTGGAAAAAAACATTTACATGGCGCGTGTTTATCGCAACTGGCCCAGCAAAACCTACTCCGATACTGAGGAGAAGGAACGAAAACGCGCTCCAGCGCCCAAATATTTTCCGCACCCGGTGCTTCGTAACGGTAGCCCGCAGAGATCGGCCGCAAGAGCAAGACATCGACGTTTGTGGCGGGGGATCATTCAATCACTAGTCTAAAAACTCCTTCACACGCGCCACGAACGCGATCACGAGATAGATATAAAGCAAGCCGGGGCAATAGAGGACACTTGATGCGTAATCTCAAAGACATGAAAAAAGGAAACTGCCCATCAATGCGATGAACACCACCAAAAATGAACCGTCGTAGAACCCGAGATGTTGAAATCACGCGCGAAATCAACGATCGATGGATACACGTCAGAAGCAGGGGGCTTGACACGTTTAAATTTGAATTGCCCGCAATCGTGAGATTCCGTGTGTCTTCCGTGGTTACACAAGATACGGCAAAGATCACGCTCAAGGCCAAAAATGAGTTCAGACTAAGTAACTGCAGCTTCCATCATCTTTCTCACTAAGTAAATGCTTTGAGATCGGCCAAATTTTCGAATTAGTCGGATATTACTTTTTTAGAATGATCGACTTCTCGACTTATCCGAAAATCGCCCTTTTTCGAATGATCGACTTTTCGGATAAGTCGAAAATTAGACTTTTTCGAATGATCGACTTTTCGATTTAGCCGGAATTTCCACTTTTCGAATAGTCGACTAAGTCGATTTGATCGAAGTCGACCTTTTTCAATCGGATGATGATTCGATCATTCGATTCGGCCCAAGTATAGTGCATACTTCCCGTGACGAGCGACGCGACATAATCCTTGTCATCTAAATCGACCGAAATTCGATATTGCTAATATGCATAGTCGCGGTCGCGGAAAGTATGCACGAGGCCCTAAACCTGTCGCTGTCGCAGTGTGCTGCAAGCTTCGGCCCGCGACAGCGACAGTTGCAGCGATAGGCTTCGGCAAGCAACGTCGCGCGATGGAAATAATTTCGGCCAATTTTGTCGCTGTCGCTGCCATTCCGCCGTAGTTTCTTTCTATTTGCTAAAGATCCTTTGTTAGTACCTGTCCATTAACTCTCTATAAAAATATTTATTTCCCCTATTTCACTGTTTTTCAATCGAACAAACGGCGGCGAAGAGGTAAGAGACGCAGAGACAGAAATATGATTCGGCGACAAGTCATTGTCACGCCCACTTTCTCTCGCTTTGGAGAGCGACGCCACGAATTTCGCGGCGACGCCACTCTGAAAGGCCCTATACTCGCACAGGCAACTCAATCAAAGAGGATCAATGTCAATTATGCGCAAAATCTGCATTGCTGATGCGCAGAAAACGCAGCGTAAATTTCACGATGCGCGCCATTTGGATGTCTGCAGTGTAACTACGCACCTGTATGGCTACTGTAGAATGGAATGTCGAGTCGTGACATCAGATACCCTCTATAAAACGTCTGCCCTACGCTCTCTCACTGTCTCTCACCTTCGCTACGAACCAGCACGCGTAAGAACCAAGAGAATTTCGCCGTTTTATAGTCTGTACGCTTGGTTGAGTAACAGGACATGCCGAATCTACCAATATCCGACTCGTTATCCGGTTCGAATCATGACATTTCTCGGATATTCGGTATCCGAATCATTATCCGACTCATGGCACATTTCGGTGATTCAGATTTCGAATCAAACGGATTTCGGCGTTTTTTCGGTGAATCGGATTTTGGATCATTCGGATTTTGACACTTTTTCGGTGATTCGGAGTTTGACGTTTTTTTGGCGAATCGGATTTCGAATCATGAAAATTTCGGTTCTTTCGGATGGATACCCGAAAATGAGAGAGTCGGATCCAAGGTATAATACCCAGGTTAACGCTGTCGAATGCTTTTGCCAAGTCAATGGCAACAGCAGCGGTTCTGAGTGTTTAACCATCGATGACATTGCCAGCGGTGCCTTCCTGGTTGAATGCAGCTTTTGGAAGCCGTGCTGGTGCTACTGCTCCTGATTATGCTGAGCCAAGTCATTGACAGTTAGCCTTCCAGCAACCTTGGCCAGAGGATACAAAATACCTTTGCGCCTATATCAATTCGCTGATGGCTGTAGTTTACCAAGCTTTGGCAGAGGGATGCCATTCGCTGTGTTCCAATCGTGTGGCTAGGAGCATGTACGAAATGAGGTATTTATTCGATCTGTGAGCTGCAGGTGAAGTTAATTTGGAAGCTCTTTTTATACTGCGGAACAGATTCCGTGAGGCCTAATGGCTTTGGAGTTACGCATCTCCTTTATGATTTGCTCCACTTGTGTAGGAGTGAAGGCCTCAGCCATGCTCATTGGCGTTAGGCGGAACAGCTCCCTTTCTGTCACTCTGTTTTGCGGATCTCGCTTCGCGCATGTTATGAAGCTCTGGCCGAGAGCGTAAGCAGCATTCTTTCCAGTTCGAATACATTGTTCTTGAACTTAATGGTGGAGACGGTGGCGGGTGCGGCTCTTCCGGTGAGGTTGGTCAGGATTCTCCAAGCCTTGGCATCATCTGTCTTGAAGTTGAATTTTCAGTGAGCTTATGCCACTCGTCTTTCCTATGCCTGTCGAAAGTCTTCCCACGTCCTTCGGCTGTGACCGCTCTCATAGCTTTCCGAGTTGCATCAGATAGGTGACGCTTCTTCTGGCGCACATTGCCAATCCTTGGAATATGAGCTGCTCCGCGGGCTGCAGCCTCTTTAAACAGGCTCCAGTCTGTAAGGCCTAGTTTGAGATAAGAACGATGACGAATTCCAGAATAAGGAACAAGAGAGCTGCCGAGATGTCGCACGTTCGTGCCGTGGCAGTCTGGAGGAAAGAAGATCACCTCCGTGCAAACCGACGTCAACCCATCCCCGAAGAGTGTTTATGTCATGGGAGAGATGCTGGTCGGCCGCAGCTCTCCTTAGGATTCTGCTACAAAGGGCCGGCGTCGAGAGGAATCCTGGACCCGCTCAGAAGTACCCATGCGCCAAATGCAGCAAGAATGTCGCGGGCGCACTAGGGCCGCGTCCGTCGACAAGTTGGAGCTCAGCCAAAGTGGTCAGGCCATGACCACGACCGAGCCCCGCATCGGCGTTGTTCACGTCCCCGGTGACGTCTGACCTCGGGGGATCGGCCGTGGGCCTAGAAACCACGGTCAGTCCCCGTCAAGGGTCGTCGCGTCCAGCCGCCCTAGTGGGCTGACCAGAGTAGCGGACCTAACCCAAGCAGGGGTCGCCTCGGGGTACACCCGTGGCAACCTCCGCATCCTATCCCGGCCTACATGCCAGCGGTGGCATGAATAATTAACGGGGGTCAGAGTGGCACGGCCTGCGGTAAGCGGGAACCGCTGTGCACGAACACAAATAATAAGAAAATGAAAAACATTAGAAAAATAAGGGTATACTGTTTTATCCTAATAACATTAAAATCCTGCGGTACCTGGGATCCTTCCAATCCTTAGGGGGCGCATTCCGGATCTCCAGGTAGATAGCGAATGTAGGGCGATTGAATACTAGCGTAGAGAATATGGCGCCTCGTGCGGTAGTTCTACCTTCCCTTGGCCCTCCTTCAGAAGAAGGCTTTGGTGTGGTCTCGTACCTGACACCCAGCTGCGGTGCTGGGCCGGATTCCTCAACAGCAGCTAGCGGGTGCTGCTGGAGGCGACCAGTTTCCTCGCTGCCAGACTTATGCGAATAAAACGGGTATCAATCCCGTGGAAGTCTGGCCCTGGCGCTCGCCACCGCGGTGTGGCAATAAGAGCACCAGGTGCGAATTGAACTGTCCACACCAGGGTAGACAGAAGCCCCAAGGGCTTTGGTGCATGAGCTCCAGCGCTCAAGCCAACGCTGGATGAGCATGACTCATGCCAGCGGGGGCGAGCGCGGTCGCTGCATGCGCCGCCCCGGTGGAGACTGCCAAGTAGGCAGAGGCGAGGGGAGTCGGGGCCTGCCCCTCACGAGGAACTAGTCGCAATCCGCGACAAATAATGTCGTCTGGAATGGGAAAAGTGTCCAATGCTCTGGATGTCAGAGGTGGGTGCACCTCTCCTGTTCGGGTCTCAGTTCTGTGAGGCATCACGACTCTTCCCTCCGTTGTGTTCTGTGCTCTGCCCCCAGCAACTCTGATTCCTCATTTACCAACCGCCCCCTCTCTATTGTACATATTAACCTCAACGGCCTTCGTGCCAAGCTGTCTGAAGTCTCTCTTTTTGCAGGTACTCATCATCCTGATATCATTATGGTTCAGGAAACCAAGCTTTATCCTTCTGCTACCGCTTCACACCCTAAAGTTCCGGGTTACACTGCTTATCATGCTCCAGGATCATCTCTCGGCGGAGTAGTTTCTACTTTCGTATTACCAAATCTACCCTCTCATCTCATTCCAAACACCCCTATGGACGGCACTCTTGAATACCTACCTATCCATCTCCCTCTTAAAACATCTATATCCCTTTTTTTTTAATATCTATATCCCTACTACCAGGTTCTGCCCCTTCTGTTGTCTTCGCAGGCGATCTCAACGCTCATACATTCTACTTGTCGCTTGACACTGACGCTAGAGAAGACTTCGAAGAATGGGCGGAGTGCGATCTGGTCATTCTCAACGATCATCAGCCCACTCGTCTCCCGGCCAACGGCCGATCCTCTAGCCCAGACATCTCACTTGCATCTTCTAATCTCTCTAGCGCCTTCTCTTGGTCGACCGCTACAACTCTCTCCAGTGATGATATCCCCGTCTTCGTTCATGTCGATCTCTAATTCTCTTGCTCCTTATTCAGGTATCCGTCAAAGGTCTTATCTTAATCTTTGCCTTGCAGACTGGCGTTTGTTCAGGGAGGTGGCACTTCGCCATGTGGCTGACTACCCATGGAATGGAAACGGCACCAGAAAGGACGTCACTTGACGGACGCGATTCGCAAGGCCATGAAAGCAGCCATTCCGGAGGGCCGGGTGAAGACCTTTTTTCCCAATGTCACTAGGGAAATCTTGGAGAAGATAAGGATAAGGGATGCAAAGAGATTCGCAGATCACCTTGATCCGGCCATTGCTGAGCTAGATAGCGATATAAAGTGAGATCTGAACAAGCACAGGAAGGAGTGTTGGGAGAAATTTACCGAAAAGATGAACTTCAAGAGTGACGGAGCATCAACTTGGAAAGTTCTAAAGAAGATCTCAGGCAAGAGCACCTCCACCAACTATTCCACGATCGAGTTCGAGAATGGAGTTTTCAAATCTGTAAAGGAGGCTGCAACTGTTCTCGGAAAGCATTTTTCATAACTCGGGCTGAGAGAGGGAAACAGAACAGAGTGACTGTCCCCTCTATAAAACGTCGTAATTCACATTCGAGGCGCGAGCGGCGCGCGCGACGCTGCAGCCTCCGTCGGCCCTCCGCTCTCTCACTGTCTCTAACTTTCGCTCCGCACTAGCACGCGTAGTAACCATGTGAATTTCGCCGTTTTATAGCCTGTAGGAGAGCTAGCTAAGTTTCCATTCATGGATGAGACAGAAGCAGTGGCGCTCGCACAGATTGAGAAGGTGGTCAAAGAGATGCGCATCTCGAAGGCTGTTGGGCCGGATGGCATCAGTCCTGCGGTCTTGAAGAAACTGCCGAATGAGCTCATGCCAATCCTGGCTGACGTCATCAACACATCCTTTAGTATGTGCCTTTTACCCCAAGACTGGAAAATGGCAAGCGTCGTTCCATTGCTTAAGCCTGGAAAATCACTATCTACTGCGAAGTGGTATAGACCGATCAGTCTTCTTTCACCACTCGCTAAAGTCGCTGAGAAATTGATCGTCAAGGAGCTCGCTGAGCATAATAACAAGCAGCAGCACCAACATGGTTTTGGCAAACTTCACTCCACTACCATGGCGCTGCTGGAGATTGCCAGCTATGTTTTGTATGGCTCCAACGCCAAAAAACCTCAAGCACTGTGGGAGTAGCCCTTGACCTCACAAAGGCCTTTGATACTGTCAACTTGGGTATACTGTCTGAGAAGTTACTGAGGTCCACCATCCCGGCTTGGCAGAAGCGATGGATTACTGCACTCATCAAAGGGCGCCGAGCAAAAGTGCTGTTCCAGGAACATGTCTCTAATAGCATCCCAATTGCTGCCGGAGTCCTTCAAGGAGGAGTGATATCGCCTGCTCTGTTCAGCCTCTACCTTGAAGATTTGTCCTTCCCGCCTAAGGACATCAAAGTGGTTGCGTATGCGAATCACATCAAAATTTTGTGTCGTGACAGAGACATTAATGCAGCTGCACGCAAGATCAACACTTACCTCGTCGATCTGAAGTTCTCGAAAATATGATGCTCACTATCTCTGCCGCTAAATCATCTGTATCAGTTTTCTCCACTGACCCTAAGGAACACTGTGCTCACCCCGTTGTGAACTGGGAAGACGCTCGTCTGCCTGCCACACGTTTCCCTAAGCTGCTCGGCCTGGAATCGGATCCTTCGCTGAAGTTCCATAAAAACACAGAGCAGAAACAGGCTACAGTGAGAGCAAAGCTTAACGTCTTACGAGCTCTGGGCGGTATGTCGTGAGGAAGCAGTAAGGAGACGATCCTGACGACGTACAAGGCAATCTTGCAGTCAGCGTTGGAGTGTGCTGCTCCGGTATGGCAACACAATATCGAATTCATCGTGGACAAAGATGCAGCGAGTCCAAAATGCTACACTTCGTATTGCCACTGGGTGTGCTAAAAGCTCTCCAGTGGAGCATCTTCATGCTGAAGCCCGTATTCTGCCTGTTAAGGAGCACTGTCAACTCCAAGCGCGGCAACTGGTTATTAACATCGTCAAGCAGCCTGGTCACCCATTGAGAAGGATTATGAATCCTATTAGAAAGAGAGATATCAGAAGGTCTTTTGCGGATGCTCCCGAGAAAGTCAATATACAAAGATGGACAGACTCTCGATATGATCGTCTTCGTCTTTTACGTGCGGAGCACACCCGATTCGTTACGGATCATTTGAGTGAGGTGGCTGTTAACCCCATATTGGGGATCGCACTACCTGAAGTCAGCAACACCGAGATGGAACTCGGTAGGCGGGCTAGATGTTCCCTCGTCTCGTTACGCTGCGGGCGTTCCCCCATGCTGATGTCATACTTGCATAGGATCGATAGCAGTACGCCTGACGAATGCCCGGATTGTGGTAACCCTGGCCACACGACAGCACACCTTTTCGATTGCCCGAAGAGGCCCACCACACTGACGACAATGGATTTGTGGCTGAATCCAACTTCGGTTGCCCGTTTCTTGAACCTCTGACGAAAACCCTTCTGCGGCTGCAGAGAAGGAAAAGAGAAGAGAGTTGGAGAGAACGATGTAAAGAAAGCCCGGGATGTGATCACTAGGCATAGTTGTAGAAGTGGACCAGGAGCAAGCGCTAGAAAGATTCAGAGATACGAGAGAAATTTCCGGGCTATAAGGTAGGTCGTTGGCAGGGAGACGAGTGGACGGATCTTCGTTAAGGATAACCAGATCACACTCTACCCATTTTTCGACGTTTTCTCTTCTTGCATCAGAGCCCAGAGACGAGCAAAAGGTATGAGCAGAGAAGACTCGGGCAAGGGCATTTGAGGGTGAGAGGGCGCAGCCATTGAGCTGCTTGACAAAAGGAGTGGGAGCGTTGGATGGGGGGGGGAAGATGGTGGGTAAGGGAATGTAATTACCAAAATGAGATAGTCGAGTTTTGAGAGGGAGACGAATGGGTACTCATACAATGGGGTGGACTCATCGCGACGCCGAATAGGAACGATGCGGGGTCAACGGCTATCAGCCCGCTGTTTTTGAGCGCGGTCAGCTCTAATTGGGCACGCGATCAGTACGCCTGGACAAAAAAGAACCGACAGCAAAAAACTGTCTAACTTAGTTATTAATTATAATACAACTAGGTGGAGCCTAGGACCAAAATTAAGCATCCACGGGCGTTACGTCCTCTATCTGGAAGGGACAGAGCTTACTCCCGATAGTGCCACCAAGGAGATACTAAGTGTATCTCAAACAACAGAACAGTGCATCATAGTCGAAGCAGGGTCCGTCGCGGTCAGCCAGATATGTGCCTTTGCTCAGGATCAGCCGGAATACGATGCAGGTCGTTCGAGGTCAATCCTAATTCCATTGTATTTTAGTATGGTGCTATCTCGGAGCCTCTTTGCAGATTGAAAGGTTTATTGTGAGGCGTCAAATAACTGCAAAAATCTCGGAAAGTTTCTTGCGACAGTTGTTCGAAATGTTCGCAAAAATTCTTCTCCAAAACTTTACCTCCGGTGAGCTTTCGGTGCGTAGCACCTTCGTCAGACCTGAAATACATAGTTCAGAGCCGCACAAGAATCTTCTCAGCGAAAAAACTGGCCTGGTTCGCCGTTGGTGGTGGTCGGACCGCAACTACGAATAAACGACACCATACCCCTACGGCGCTCTTAAATACTCAGAGACGCCATGACTCCCGTCATGGGAGATCCTACAATAACTCAGAGCTGTCAATTCTATCACGCAATAAATTGCAGTGCTTTGCTCATTTCGTCTCGGTTGTTTATTTCGGGGATAGCCGTTTAATTTCAATTGCTCCCAGAATTTTCCTTTCTATCGTGTTTTCTACTGAGCGGTGTAGTACTGAAATGGACGACGCAGGGGGAGCTCCTGAAGGTGTTTGAACGTTTTGTGCTGTGAAAAGCTGTTTGTTGGGTAAGAAGCTGGATTCCGCAGCGCAGTGTTCGCCTAACCGTTTGGAAAGGGGCCTGCCGGTTTCGCCTACGTACTTCTCTCCGCAGCCTTGGCACTCGATCAGGTAAACAGTTCCCGTTAGTTGGCATATTTTGTTATCACTACAGTAACCACACTCCCGTCTTCTACACCTGTCTTCGTAAGGCCGCGAAAAGGTGAGCATGCTCTTCAAATTCGGAGGTGGACGAAATATGAGCCGTACAGGCAGCGATGCGTTTTTCACGACACTGTTAACTCTATGGGCCACCTGCTCGTTGACGTATTTCATTATCATAGCAACACCGTCCGGCGAACTGTAAGGCCTCCATGAGTGTATTTGTGCGTGATTATAACCATTATCGCTTAGAATACGTCCCACCATAGAATCCACTTCATCCGATCTAAATGTGCAAACTCTGTCCTTTGTCGTGGTCAGATTACGAACGACATTAGCTTTCATGTATAGGGAATTACAGCTTTTGGAGTGCACGAGTATATTCTTAGATGCTGACTTTTTGTGCCATATGAGTTCACTTACTCCCCCTCTAACCCTCACTTTGGGATTCAGAAATGGTACGAAACCGTCCTCATTTGGTTGTTCTACAGTGAACCTGATACTTTTGACTTGTGAGTTCAAATTCAGCAGCGTATCTTCCAAGTCTGTCGACGAAGACCCGATGATGAACACGTCATCAATGTACCGCTTGTAGAACATTATTCCAATCGTTAGCGATCTTCTTTCTATATCGAGGTAGACGATGGCTAGTAACGGGGCAATCCTGAGTCCCATAGCCAGTTCACGATGTTGCGTATAGAAATGTCTATCGAACTGGAATACGTTGCATTGTAGGTTGTCTCCAGGAGGTCGCGTAGTTCCTTTTCTTCCAGTCCAAATGCATATGCTTCCGTTCTGTGTTGCCTCCACAGCGACAACAATGCATCCACGGCATCAGAAGTATGAACAGTGGTGTACAGGGATACAGCATCAAAACTCGCATAGCTTGCTCCGTTAGGAATCCGGCAATTATTCAGTGAAGCTATGAGGTGATCTGTATTCACAATGTGTGACGCCACATGACTGAGAAGTGGAGAAAATACTTTTACTAACAACCAGCTTATTCTGTCGGATAGTCCTCTGCAGCTAGAAATGATTGGCCGGATTTTGATGTTTTCTTCCGTAATCTGATCGACCGGTGTATTTCCAAATTTATGAGTTTTAACTAACGTGTAGTATGTAGGGACACTGGGACAAGACAGAATAAATCGCCTTACCGCATGTGAGCCTAGCTTACTACCTAACACTGTTTTTATTGTTTCTCGAAGTCTCCGTGATGCGTGTTCGAATGCTTGTGAGGACTCCGTGTTAGGTAGTAAGTTAGGCTCACATGCGGTAAGGCGATTTATTCTGTCTTGTCCCAGTGTCCCTACATACTACACGCTAGTTAAAACTCATAAATTTGGAAATACACCGGTCGATCAGATTACGGAAGAAAACATCAAAATCCGGCCGATCATTTCTAGCTGCGGAGGACCATCCGACAGAATAAGCTGGTTGTTAGTAAAAGTGTTTTCTCCACTTATCAGTCATGTGGCGTCACACATTGTGAATACAGATGACCTCATAGCTTCACTGAGTAGTTCCCGGATTCCTGACGGAGCAAGCTATGCGAGTTTTGATGCTGTATCCCTGTACACCAATGTTCATACTTCTGATGCCGTGGATGCATGGTTGTCGCTGTGGAGGCAACACAGAACGGAAGCATATGCATTTGGACTGGAAGAAAATGAACTACGCGACCTCCCGGAGACAACCCTGCAATGCAACGTATTCCAGTTCGTTAGACATTTCTATACACAACATCGTGGACTGGCTATGGGGCTCAGGATTGCCCGTTGCTAGCCATCGTCTACCTCGATCATATAGAAAGAAGATCGCTAACGATTGGAATAGTGTTCTACAAGCGGAACATTGATGACGTGTTCATCATCGGGTCTTCGTCGACAGACTTGGAAGACACGCTGCTGAATTTGAACTTACAAGTCGAAAGTATCAGGTTCACTGTAGAACAACCAAATGAGGACGGTTTCGTACCATTTCTGAATCCCAAAGTGAGGGTTAGAGGGGGAGTAAGTTTGACCACGACAAAGGACAGAGTTTGCACATTTAGATCGGATGAAGTGGATTCTATGGTGGGACGTATTCTAAGCGATAATGGTTATAATCACGCACAAATACACTCATGGAGGCCTTACAGTTCGCCGGACGGTGTTGCTATGATAATGAAACACGTCAACGAGCAGGTGGCCCATAGAGTTAACAGTGTCGTGAAAAACGCATCGCTGCCTGTACGGCTCATATTTCGTCCACCTCCGAATTTGAAGAGCATGCTCACCTTTTCGCGGCCTTACGAAGACAGGTGTAGAAGACGGGAGTGTGGTTACTGCAGTGATAACAAAATATGCCAAGTAACGGGAACTGTTTACCTGATCGAGTGCCAAGGCTGCGGAGAGAAGTACGTAGGCGAAACCGGCAGGCCCCATTTCAAACGGTTAGACGCACACCAGAGGGCGCGGCGGAATCCAGCTTCTTACCCAACAAACACCTTTTCACGGCACAGAACGTTCAAACACCTTCAGGAAGCTCAGCCTGCGTTGTCCATTTCAGTACTAACCGCTCAGTAGAAAACACGATAGAAAGGAAAATTTTGGAAGGAATTGAGATTAAACGGCTATCCCCCGAAATAAACAACCGAGACGAAATGAGCGAAGCATTGCAATTTATCGTGTGATAGAATTGACCGCTCTGAGTTACTGTAGGATCTGCCATGATGGGAGTCATGGCGTCTCTGACTATTTAAGGGCGCCGAAGGGGTATGGTGTCGTTTATTTGTAGGTGCGGTCCGACCACCACCAACGGCGAACCAGGCCAGTTTTTTTTCGCTGAGGAGATTCCTGTGCGGCTCTGAACTATGTATTTCAGGTCAGACGAAGGTGCTACGCGCCGAAAGCTCACCGGAGGCAAAGCTTTAGAGAAGAATTTTTTGCGAACACTCGGGACAACTTTCGCAAGAAACTTTCCGAGATTTTTGCAGATATTTGACCCCTCACAATAAACCTTTGTACCTAATTCCATTGTTGTGCGCGGTGGAAACGATTTATGGTCGCGGTAAGTTCCACCTACCAGTAGCTGTGCGCGATAAGTCCGCACTTCCGTCGGACACACTGCGCGAAGATATAGAGCAACCGCAACTTGTCCGGTTCCTGAGCGCGGTAAGTACTATACGACAATTTGTGTGCGGGATAAGCCGTCCCATTCAGGTTTAGGCGTACGGTGTGACGATCACAGAGGGGGGCCGCAGCCTTGGGCGCAGGGTATGGAGGGGGGGGGGGGGCAGGCCCCCAGTCCGTCATCATTTAGAAAAATTCCCTCCCACCGGACCGAGCGGGGTTTTTTTCTGAACACTGGCTACTCGTGGCCTTTTTGCGCGCACAAAGCGCTGCGTCGCCACAGCTTGTTCCAGAGTGGTCCTATTTCAATTTTGGTGTCATTTTTGACCAAATTTCAATGAGTACTTGATTAGTCCCTCCAGCAGCCAAGCAGTCGACCATAAGTCTGTCATTTGGGGTGATGAAAAATTGGAAAACCGCTGTTTGGACTCAGACGAGCTGCCGAGATGTCGTACGTTCGTGCCGTGGCAGTGTGGAGGAAAGAAGATCACCTCCGTGCAATCCGACGTCATCCCCTCCACGAAGAGAGTTTTTGTCATTGGAGAGGTGCTGGCCGGCCGCAGCTCTCCTTCGGATTCTCCTGCTAAGGGCTGGCGTGGAGAGGAATCCTGGACTCGGTCAGAAGTACCTATGCGCCACGTGCTGCAAGGATGTTAACTGGAGACATACCAGCGTCCAGTGCATCGGATGCCAAAGGTGGGTGCATCTCTCCTGTTCGGGTCTCAGTTCTGTGAGGCATCATAACTCTGCTTTTCGCTGCGTTTTATGCTCTTCACCTACCACCTCTGATTCCTCAAACTCCAATCGCCCCCTTTCCATTGTACATATCAATCTCCACGGTCTTCGGGCCAAACTTTCTGAGCTCTCTCTCTCTTCGCACGTACTTACCATCCAGACGTGATCATGGTTCAAGAATCCAAGCTCTCTCCATCCCCTACAAATCCTCATCCCAATATCCCAGGCTATACTTCTTACCATGCTCCAAGGTCAAATCTTGGCGGTGTTTCCACTTTCGTATTATCTACTCTTCCCTCACACCTCATACCTAACACTCCCACGGACGGTACTCTCGAGTACCTCCCGATCCATCTCCCCCTTAAAACTCCCCTTTCTCTCTACAACATCTATATTCCCCCTACCACCTCATGCCCCCCCCCCATCCTATGATCCTATTCCACTCCTTAGGCAGCTTTACGACTGCTCCCTCTCATCTTCGTCTATATTTGCAGGCGATTTTAATGCTCATACATTTCGCCCGTTTCTTGGCTTTGATGCTAGAGGAAGTGACGTCGAGGAATGGGCAGGGGAGTGTGACTTGGTCATCTAAAACGATGACCAGCCCACTCGCCTCCCTACCAACGGCCGATCTTCTAGCCCAGACATAACTCTTGTCTCTTCCAACCTCTCCAACACCTGCTCATGGTCTACGTCAACTACATTGTCTAGTGATCATGTTCCTGTCTTTGTGCACATCGATCTCTCAAATTCTCATGCTCCTTATTCTGGTGTTCGACAGCGTTTTAATCTCAATTTAGGCCAAGCAGACTGGTGCCTGTTCAGTGAGGTTGCGCTCCGCCTAGCGGCTGATTATCCGTGGAACGGCAATGTGCACCAAAAGGAGCACCACCTGTCTGATGTAATCCGCTGGGCCATGAAGGCGGCTATTCCTGTTGGCCGCGTTAAGACGTTCTATCCAAACGTCACCAGAGAAATTCTCCAGAAGATTAGGACTAGAGATTCCAGGAGAGCAGCCGACCATCTAGACCCTGTCGTCGCTCAGCTGGATGGTGAGATCAGAAAAGATCTCGACCAGCACAAGAAAGAACAATGGGAAAAGTTCACAGAACAGTTGAATTTCAAGACGGACAGTGGAGCTACTTGGAAGGTGCTTCGGAAACTATCGGGAAAGAGCTCGCCAGCCACCGTCTCCACTATTGAGTTTGGTGATAACGTTTTCAAGTCAGGAAAGGAAGCCGCCTACTCTCTTGGAAAAAGTTTCTTTGTCACGAGTACAAGGCGAGGTCCGCAGAATGGAGTGACAGTTAGAGAGCTGTGCCGCCTCCCGCTCATGAGCACGGCCGATGCGTACACTGTGGCGCACGTAGAGAAGATCATAAAGGACATGCGGAACTCCAAAGCTGTCGGTCCCGACGGCATTTGTCCTGCTGTACTGAAGAAGCTCCCGACTGAGATCCTCCCACTCATCGTTGATATGATTAGCACTTCATTCAGCTCGTGCATTATTACCCAAAACTGGAAGACAGCCAACGTCATTTCGTTGCCGAAGCCAGGCAAACCTCAGTCATCAGTAAAGGGTTATCGACTCATTAACTTGATGTCACCTTTCGCTAAGGTAGCCGAAAAGCTCATTGTGGAGAATTCAGCAGAGCACAACGAGAAACAATTGTTTCAACACGGATTCAAAAGGCTGCATTCTACAACCCGGGTTCAACGCTTTGAAGCCATTGAAACTTTAGCTGTCGCTTTGGATCTCACCAAGGCTTTCGATACGGTTAACCTAGGAATCCTGTCAGGAAACGTTTTGGAGTCGTCAATACCACCGTGGCAAAAGCGCTGGATATCGGCCTTTATCAAAGGTCGACGGGCACGAGTCATGTTCCAGAACCATGTCTCCAACGGTATTTCTATGGCAGCTGGAGTCCCCCAGGGCGATGTTTTATCACCAGCTCTCTTTAGTCTGTATCTCGAAGATATGCCTGAACCACCACAGGATATCAAGACTGTCGCGTACGCCGATGACATAACAGTCATGTGTCAAGACCGGGATATAAAGGTAGCCGCCACCAAGATCAACGAGTACCTGAAGACGCTGAAGAGGTTCTTCGACGACAAGATGCTAAAGATCTCCGCATCGGAATCATCAGTATCCGTTATACTTCGGACCGAATTATATTATTCGAAAAATATTCGAATGATTTTTCGAATTTCGAATCATTCAAAATTCGAAAGTTTTGGTTTTCGAATAATATTCGAAATTCGAATATTTTAAAAACAGGCTTTCGAATAGTATTCGAAATTCGAATATTTCAAAAACAGATTTTCGAATAATATTCGAAATTCGAATACTTTGAAGAGCATATTCGAAATTTTGAAATTCGAATAATCGAAATGCACAATCATCATTTCATTAGAAGTTTGTTTCTCTGATCGACCGTTGAAAGCACACTTTATCAAAGCGCCATTTTGACCAATTCACCACACGCCCGATTTGAGGTAAGGCAGCGTCCATACGGTGCGAGGGCGCGCGATGACGCAAAAACGATGTTCATCGAGGGCACACGCTCAGAAAACCGCCGCATTCAATGCTTGTCGAATATGCATTCAACTCGAGTGACCACACCCATCGGAAGGCTATATCACAGGGGCACGTACTCCAAACAGCAGCACGTGCTGCGAAATTTCATAGCAGGAGCATGTGCCGTCAAATTCAATCGCAGGAGTACGTGCTGCAAGGTGGTCCAGCGCTATCGTAGCAGCACAAAGACGCGACGCGGCTGGCACATGGACGTGCGACGCGGCCAGCTCGCCGAGCACCATCTGGGGTTTTCAGCGATTGGACGAGGGCTCCAGCGGCCGGGAGGGGAAAGTACCGCAAACTTGGGTAATTGAACCGTCGGCACTGCCGACCTCTCAGTTCCGTCTCAGAAGTGCATCGTATACCTTCCTTTTTTGAATAATCGTTTTGTCATCGAGTTGAAAGTGTATCATGTACGCATTGGACGGCTTATTTGTTGGGGCACGTGCTGTAATTTGAAACACAATAGGAGCACGTGCTCCCCTAGCAGCACGTTCCCTGACTGTGCTCGAAACCACCTTGTCTTCGAGTTGAATGCATATTCGACACGCATTGAATGCGGCGATTGCCTGAGCGGTTTGATAGCCGCCAACGCGCGCTTACGCTCGCTCACGCTAACTTCGGTAGAGATGCAGCCACTTTCAAGCCATTTGCTTTATCCCTCGAGCAATAAGAGGCAAACCTACCTCGAAACCAATGTCCTCGTGTCTAGTACGCCTACCAAGACCATCCCAAACCGCATTAAATGAGCCGCAAACGAGTCGATTCGAGTGAGTGATCACCAGGTCAAGCGTTTTCAATCGAATCAACTCGAGGCAGGATGCATTTGCCGGTGTCTTTGTGCCTGTACGGACGGTTTACGTAGAATTTGCCCGAATGCACGGAGAATTTGCCCGCGAGGGGGGGAGAAAATGCCTGCATCAAAAATACAATTCTTCTATGACCCTGCCTTGTGATTAACTGCCTACCGCAACCTGTTAGAATAAAATATTCAACGCTTGCACACGAGTACCCACGGTATAAGTGTATCGAAACTTCATCCAAACTGCACAGTTTCGTAGATAATTTTATTGTGCGAAAAAAAAGAACAGAACTATGAAATAGTTTAGGTTCTTAAACTTCATTCGGAGAAGTAGAATGTGGCTAAAGTAGAATGCATTCTAACCCCTAGCATAACCGTCTATTCAACTTCCCTGGAGTTAGAAAAATGGTGTTACCCTGGGGTAACCCCTGAGGTAAGAAACTTATTCAAAAGTAACTCGGTGATTCCAAGGCAGACCAATAAGCCTGGCTAGAGAGTCCAAATATCTTTTGCACGTTTTCGGCGTGATCTTAGGGGCAGGGATTGCAGAGAACTGTTGGATTTCTTCTTGAATCTTGCGCTTCCGTTCCAGCTTTGCCGGTCTTATGCAGCGGTCTGGCGCAGATCCATCTAAAATCGATGGCAGTAGGCTTAGGTTTAGGCTTAGTGGAGAAACAGCAGCAGAGGAGTGAACGGAGCACCACTATTTGCTAGCATGATGTTTTCTTGCACAAACAAAATCTCGCCCTCGTGACGGAAATTTTCTGCCCTCGCGGGTATTTTCTCCCCTGCTCGCGGGTAAATTCTCCCCCCCCCCCATGCGGGTACTTTCTCACCCCCTCGCGGGCAAATTCTCCCCTCCAGGTGGGCATTTTCTCCTCTCTCACGCTCAAATTCTTCCTTCCAGGCGCGCACTTTCTCCTCTCTCGCGGGCGAAATCTCTTGCTGAAATGTACGCGTGCGGCTCGGGCAAAATCTCACGTAATCTGTACGGGCACCTGTCAGCGTTGGAGAGCGCTGGAGAGCGAGAGCGAGCGTTCTCGCCAGGTATGGACGGTTGCCTGACCGCACGCTTGGATCGCGTGAAATATTTCGTCACCGTGCAACGGGATAGGGTGGCTGTAAACGGCCAACCCAATGCAAACCTTTTTTCTCTCTTTTTCGAATTTATTATGTAGCTGCCAGTCAGATATAGAGAGTACCAGGGTTTTAGCTTCCGAAACCCTCCCGTTCTTAAGAAACAGTTTTTTGAGATTTGTAGGGGAGCGATTGAGCTCACTAATCTTCAATGATTACTCCAAAAATACTGACTTCGAGTGGTTATAATGGATTGCGTTTAGCGAATTGACGTCCATTTCAGTACTTTTTGAGCTTAGACAGATTCGGTTTTGACAGTTGAGCGAATTTGGCCAAAACATCGATATTCTGATGCAGTAGTGCTAGTGAAACATTTCAAGACTAATAGAATACAACTCGAGAGATAATGCTTTTTATCAAAAACCTGAAAATGGGCTACAGAAAAAAGAAGACATAAGGTGCTTGAAAAATGAAAAAAATGAGAAATTTGCAGCGGTTTTTCCCAACTCAGCCCGCCTCTGGAAAAACTCGCCGCGACAGTGCCGAAAAAGTACAGCTACTCTCGACTTTACCGCGATAGTACCACGGGGGATTCGCGATCATCACTGCGCCGAGACGATTCAGTTGCAGTGTCTTAAGCCTCAACAACTCCGCGACTGACCCAGCGAATGACAGCCCAAAACTAATTTTTAAAATCGAAGCTATTATTTTTGAATTCGAGAAAATCTATCCGAAAAGTTGAAAAAAATTATTCGAAAAATCGAAAAAAAATTGTTCGAAAATTCGAAAATTTTGATTTTCAAATATATTCGAAAATTTGAAATTAGAAAAAAATGATTTTCGAATATATTCCAAGATTCGAAATTCGAAAATTTTTACAGTTTTGCCCAAGTATAGTATCCGTCTTCACAACGGACCCATCCGAGCACAGAGCTCATTCGGAGGTAGAGTGGGATGGAGACCGTCTGCCTGCTGCTCGATTTCCAAAACCGCTCGATCTTGTACTCGATCCGTCGCTCAAGTTTCATAAAAATACCGAGCAGAAGCAGGCTGTCGTTAAAGCCAAACTCAATGTTCTCAGGGCCCTAGGCGGTACCTCATGGGGTAGCAGCAAGGAAACGATACTCATGACGTATAAGGCGATTCTTCAGCCAGCCATGGAATACGCCGCACCGGTCTGGCAGCATCTAGTTTCAGAATCTTCCTGGATTAAGATGCAACGCGTACAAAATGCCGCTCTTCGCATTGCCACCGGATGTGCAAAGAGTTCCCCAGTCGAGCATCTGCATGCCGAGGCCCGTCTATTGCCTGTGAAGGAGCACTGTCAGCTGCAAGCCCAACAATTACGAATCAATATTATTAAGCAACCAAACCACCCGTCCTGGAGAGTGCTTAACCCCGCTAGAGAGAGAGAGAGAGCCAAAAGAATGCGATTTGCCGATGCTCCATGCAAAGTTAACTTGCAAAGATGGCACGACTCACAGCAAGAACGACTCCGTCTTTTGCGCTAGGGGCACACCAAGTTCGTACGGTGTCATCTTGAGAAGGCGGCGGTGAATCCTATACTAGGAGAAGTACCGCCCCCAGTCTGCAAATCCGAGACTCAACTCGGAAGAAGGGCTAGATGCACACTCGCATCGTTGCGCTGCGGTCACTCGTCAATGCTCATGTCCTACGTCAGCAAGATTGACAGCAGCAAATCTTATGTATGTCCGGACTGCGGTACTATCGGCCATGATACAGCACATTTATTTCACTGTCCGGTGAGACCTACCACGCTGACCACGATGGATCTATGGACGAATCCACTACTGGTCGCCCAGTTTCTTCACCTATGACAAAACCCTTGACGTGGCTGCAAAGAAGAAGAAGGACTCAGTCTGGAGAGATCCAAAAAAAACATCTCCTGGACCCGGCTGCTGTAGTATCTATTTTGAGGAGAACCACTCGAAAAAGCTGTCGGCCGAGTTCCATGTCGATCCGATCATTTAGTGCCGAATGCGGCCGGTGTGACGGCTGTAAATGTGAAAAAGAGGCCACATCACGCCGTTTGATTTTCGCGATAAATGCCTCTTGATCAGTTTCTTATCACGGGTCGATCCGACCGTTTTGAGCCGAATGCGAACGGTAAGACCAGACCTATAACGTCCGTTTTCGCTCAAGAATCGTTTGAAAGCATTGACTGGAAGAGAAATCACTCAAATTGGCTCAAACAAATGGTTGGAGTCACAACCTCGATGGAGGGGGGAGAAGGGTAGCACCGGATCCAAAACTGAAGAGGGGAGGGGGGCACCTCTCGCGGGCCCATCACACCGCTACGCCTTACCCTGGTCCCATTGCTTGAGTAGGTACTCGAGAGGCCACGTCACGAACGTACTACATCTCGGCAGCATTTTAATTCTATGCCCTCTGCTTCAGTCCATTCGTTTCAAGAACCATCTGAAATATGGAGTCAGTCTTCGGAATTGTCTAGGCTCAGAACCAAGTCGAAAACTAGGTTTTGCATGCTTCAGCCCAGCTTTATTGTGAACACTCCTTTCAATCTGCGCCCATTTGCTTAGAACGGCTAGTTTAGCGGAGTTGCGCGCTCGTATTGTCTGCTCTGAGTGTAGACTCTACGTATGAGAATAACTCAAGCGTTTTCCTTTGAGCTGAGGTCCGGCGAAGCGACCGGCCATTCTAGAAAATTTTCATGATTGGCCCAAAACCAAGCCTGCGTCGTCCTGCTGACAAGCAGTGAAGACGAATACGCTATGGAAAGGAGTGGTGAACGCTTTCTGATAACCGTTGATTTCTAATCTCATGGTGCAAACACGTCCAGCTTGCCACACCACCTGAATCCGGGCCAACATGTTATTCTCTGTCCTCCACAGCTACCTGCTCGAAAATGAGTGCGGATCCTTGCGTAGATCTTTCAGAATCGTTTTTTTTTATCGAAAATGTTGATTCATGACTGGCCTGATGAATTTACTAAGAATTTGTTGAGATCTACAGATGGATTCGTTCTCATTCTCGAGAAGGAACTTTGGAGGAGAAGGCCTTATGTGTTAGGTTCGACCCAGATGGTGTAGCGAGCTTGACTACGTGCTTGCACCATGACATATGAACGCCACAAGTATTCAGGAAGTGTTGAAGGATCGTTGCTAACCGTTTCTAATGCGTATTCGGCACTTCCTGTCAGCAGGACGACGCAGGCTTGGTTTCGGGTCAACGATGTCAATTTGGAAGAGATAGTGAGAGTGCGTGGACGATGGAGAGGACGCAGCGTTCGCCCATATAGTTGACCCGAGTAAATTTTGTTTCGAAATTGGCTGTATGTATTGTCCACAAACGCCTAACTCTTCTTCTTCTTCTGCAGCCACAGAGAGGGTCCTGTCATAGATTGAGAAACTGAGCCACAATCGTAGGATTCGTCCTAAGATTTATTGTCGTTAACGATGTCGGTCTCATCGGGCAACGCCAAACTCTGCTTGCTAGTTGGAAAAAATCTTCTAAATTCACTTGAATATCGTAATGCAAAGTGCTTCTTGCTGAATTCGCATCTTATGCCGTCTCCGCACTGTACTATGTTCCTAAAATCAAGAAAACAACTACGGTCAAAGATAGATAGCTATTTCCGCTCTACTACGTATCTAATATGTACAGATGTTTCATAAGTCTAGGATCACCCGTAAGGCGTCGTTTATACTTCTGCCGCCCAGCGGTGCGGCGCAGTGCAATACTATCACATACCTTGACCAGGCGGCGGATCACGGTCGGTATTACAGGATTGGACTTCGCCGCTCCGCTTTGCGGTGGGATTATAAACTACGCTTAAAGCTGGTTTCAAAAAACGAGGGAATTTCTAATAAGCACCAGTTTTCCACTGTTCTGGAGGTTAGACTCGCTTTGAAGGAAGGTCGCAATATTCATGTATATTTTGTCATCCACACAAGTAACCTAGCAGCGAGTATACACAATGACCCCTTTATATTGCCGAGTAACGAGGAAAACTATTTGCTTGTTAAAACAGTTCGTGTGAGTTATCCTATAATTATCAAACAGCAGGGTATCGTCATTATAAAACATGAAGTACATTTATCAGAAGAAAAACGCGTATTCCGCATTTATTTCGTACGGACTGTAAAAATTTTATTCACCGTTCGTTAATACTGGGTTTTGTTTTCGGGGACAGATTTTATGGGATGATCCTACATTCATGTAACACACTGTATTACAATCTGAGATTCTTGTCTTCCAGTTGAAAGGATCTCTGTCGCTACGCTATTATATAGTTGTTCTGTAGGTATTGAACTGAAGAATTTTTCATCGAGCGTGGTAATGTTTCGAGTGTGAATCACTGAATCGTTCTAGCTTCTGCAATATTTGTTTCCTTTCGTCAAGCGAGTGGAAGAGTTCTTTCACGTATAGTGCCACGTCAGCGTTGTGTGTCATTCTATTTCGCTCTATTTACTTTCTGTAATTTGCTGTTTATTCGTGTGCCCGCTCGTCTGAATTCGTCATATTGCATATGATCTAGTTGCGCAATCGCGTTCAGTCCGCAAAGTCTCAAAATCACAATTGTAGAAGCGAAGCGGTTGTTTTGAGAATGATTTCTTCATTTTCATAGTTGAATTTCCGGAATTTGGGCTCCGCAGAAAAGTTTAAGGATTTGGCATTGCTCCAAAATGTCTCGAAATTGTTTCATTAGATTTGGCTATCAAACTGATTTTCTAAATGAGGTGAAATTGTTGAATTGATTTGGCTGTTATTGGTACTACAGTGCGTTCAGAAATGATAGGCTCACCCTTGAAAACCGAGGTTTTCAAAACGCTTCACAATCTGGCGATCCATACTGTTCACTATTGAATTCAGCAGTGCAAAAAACTTGTGCATACTCAATCTCATGAATACTCCACGTTTTTGAACAATTTTAAGATAAATTTTCGGATTTTCCACCGTTCAGAAATGATAGGCTCACCCTGTAAAAATTCAAATTTCTTATTTCGAAAAACTTCCCGGTACAAGTCCATTAAATATCATTGACGTGGGTAAATCGTACATCGTTGTTGCTAGTATGGGACGCGGTACTGCTCTTACTACTTCTGAACAAGCCCAAATTCGTATCCTCGCCTCTGTTGGACTGAGTCAGCGAAGAGTAGCGGCCCAAATCGGACGTTCACAACACTGTGTTGGGCAGTTTCTTAGAGATCCGGCTTCTTATTGAAAGGCGAAGTCTACCGGACGCCCTAAGAAGGTCACCAGTCAGGATGCCCAAAGGATCAGCCGCCTATGTTTCAACAGCACGCTGTCGCTGAATCAAGTCAGGTCTGAATTATCGCTTAATGTTTCGAAAACAACTGTCTGGAACACCTCAAACGGCAATGAAAACATCATCCGCCAAGTTGTGGAGAAGGCCCGTCAATGTCCGTCAACCAGACAGAAGCTCGACTGGAATTTGAAAGAAAGAACATGGCAACCGACTGGACAAGGTAAGGCGATCTCCCATAAGCCAAGAAAACTTGAAAAATGAGCTTAAAATTGTTCAGGTTATTTTCTCCGACGAAAAAAATCAATCTTGATGGTCCTGATGGAGCTCGGTACTACTGGAGGGATCTCCGCAAGGATCCGTTGATCTTTAGCAGGAGGAATTTTGGTGGCGGCTCGCTGATGTGTTGGGGAGCATTTTGCAGCGAAGGTGTTTTGGAGATGGCCTTCACTTCCTGTCGGATGAACTCGGAGGAATACCAGGAAACTCTGAGGACACATCTACTGCCGTTCTTTTCTGGAATACGACGTCAGCGCTTCACTTTCCAGCAGGATAACGCTGCAGTACATGTGTCGAGGTCTACAAAATCCTGGTTGGAGCAGCAGCGAATTGTGTGTGATGGAATGGCCTGCGTGCAGCCCTGGTTGCAACCCCATAGAGAATATCTGGATCATAATTGTGCGCCAGGTTTATTCGAACTACAAGCAGTATGGCGCTGTAGATGGGCTTAAAGCTGCTGTTCTCGGGGCCTGGACCAACCTTGATAAGAATGTCATATCAAATTTGAGCCTTTCTATGCCTAAGAAATTTTTTGATTTCCTTGCGAACGATGGTGGCGATCATACTAGATTTTATTTTGTTCACGTTTTGTTCATTGAATATTTGTTTTTGCAGGCTGAGCCTATCCTTTCTGAACGCACTGTATATGCAGATAACATAATCATTAAATGTAGTGAATTGGTTGCAGATTGATTTGGCAGGCGCTCTATGAATTACCAGAGTCAAATCAAGCGTCAGAAGGAGTTTTGAGTCGAGCGTGTTTTGAATCAGATCAGAACAAGAATAAGTCTAGCAACAAATACGTTTTCATGCAATGTGAGCCGTAAAAGCGTTGAGGACACGAAGACATAGCGTCAGTAGCTAATAAATTGTGTCAAATTTCGTTTTCGTGATTTTCATCTAATCGGCGAGAGAAGGTCTAGTACCCGTTGTTAAGCGGTCCAGTCAACAGCATCGACGGCGCAATGGGAGGAATGGGCAGTGATGGGCATGTGACCAGGGTTCGAATCTCCCCCAGAGCTGTTTTTTTGCAAATTCACGGAACTTCCATATTTTGATCACAAATTATATCACAAATGTCATCTTAACCTTTTGCTGCGCGATATAGCCATATCGACAGTGAAATAGACTCGGGTACAAGGGATTCAAGGTTTTGTTTCCCATCAAAGCTTCCCCATTGTTTTGGGGAACTTATATGATTGGGAAGTATTACAACACATATTTTGAACAAGTCACGAGAACCATTAAGTAACAAAAGACAATGCGCTTGGTGCAGTCGGCTTCTGCGACCACCCGTAGTCTAACCGTCATTTTCCCATCAGGCAAGTTTGGTGAAATGCTCTTTGTCCAATTACCAGAGCCGGGTGGTCGCTTCCCATTCAAGGGAGTATTCAAGACGAAGAAACTTTACGTCGTCAGCGGAACATCCCATATCATGACGACGTCAACAACATTTGCATTTTTCGAGAATGTTTTCATCCAGCAAATGCGGGAGAATTGTGCTCTCCTTCTCAACTCAAGGAGTGATTTTCCCAATCAAAGC
The DNA here is from genome assembly GCA_029168955.1 of Aplectana chamaeleonis. Taxonomy (NCBI): domain Eukaryota; kingdom Metazoa; phylum Nematoda; class Chromadorea; order Rhabditida; family Cosmocercidae; genus Aplectana; species Aplectana chamaeleonis. The sequence continues at coordinate 468,884 of JAPDOI010000040.1, forward strand.
GAGATGCAGGCTCTTGTGCCGGAGGGGGAAAACTTGCAGATTTTGAAGAAACCGCCGGGCGTAGCAAGTTTGGTTCAGCTGGCAGACATCGGGTTTTTCAGCTGTTCGAAAGCACTGCTAAAGCGATTTCACTCTACTATTGCTCTTCAAAATTTTGAATTTTTAGGTCGTTTGAAATAATATATGATTTTCGGCGTGGACGATGCCTTCAAGGCCGGCTACGTTCCAGGTTCTTTCGAAACTTCAACTGATCTCGAATTTCCAGTAGCGCTCGGCCCCTGTGAAGAGATAGGTTGCCAGGGACCTATCGCGTTCATTCGCTGTACCTATTGCGGAATTCGCTTATCTTTGATGCATTATTTGCCTATTTCTCATTGGTGAAAGGAATGGTTATGTATTTTGCGCCCCATAAACTGATAAGGTTGTTAAAATAATGTGATGTTAATACTTCCAAGTCATATAGGTTCTCCAAAACAATGGAAATTCTTGATGGGGAACAAAACCTTAAATCCTTTGTACCGGAGTCTATTTCACTGTCGATATGGCTGTAACGCGCAGCAAAATCATAAATTGACATTTGTGATATAATTTTTGATAAAATATGAAAGTTCTGTGAATTTGCAAAAAAAAACATATCTGGGGGAGATTCTAACCCTGGTCACATGCCCGCCACTGCCCCTTCCTCCCTTTGCGCCGTCGATGCTGTTGACTTGACCGCTCAGCAATTCATAGACTAGGAGGAGGTCGATGGCTGGCAAACTCTCGGAGCTTATAACTCCTTCAGATCTATCTTTCGCGGTGGGCCGCCTATACTATTTTATCATATAATGCGTGAATATTCCCACATGACATTAAATTTCTACCGTTCAGACCTACGCTTCTTATACTTCCCTTGTTAGTGGTTAGTGGGAGCTACTCTGAAATGGCAGAATGACATTCGAAAACCTTATTTCTAGCCCATAAGGCCACATTTCGTTCAGCATTGTTAATTGATTAACAGCTTTTTCTTTTTGTCTTTATTTGCTCGCCAGAGGATCTTCTGACGCGTGATTTGACTGTGATAATTCACAGAGCTCCTGCCAAATCCGTTTGCGAAAATTTCACTACATTTAATGATTATGTGATCTGCATATAGTACTATCACAGCCAAATCGATTCAACTATTTCACCTCATTTAGAAAATCAGTTTGATAGCCAAACCCAATGAAACAATTCCAAGACATTTTGGAGCAATGCCAAATCCTCAACCTTTTCTGCGGAGCCCAACTTTCAGAAATTTCACTACTTTTCACAAGGGTTTCCCTTCTACAATATCGTCAATCTCTAAAAGTCAAGTATTTTTTTAGAAAACGTAGTGGTAGAAGTGAAGAAACAACCGCTCCGCTGCTAAGATTGCAAGATAATGGTTGTTTGACGTTCCATGATGTCCTGCACACTCCTACTGAGGTCCTGCACATATTCCACACTCCTACTGAGGTCCTGCACTTATTCTTCGACGTTCTGCACACCCCTACTGGGGTCCTGCACCGGTCCCATGATGTCCTGCACACTCCTAGTGAGGTCCTGCACACATTCTTAAACGTCCTGCACACCCCTACTGGGGTCCTGCACACATTCTACGACGTCCTGCTCATCCTTACTGGGGTCCTGCACAAGTTCCTTGATGTCCTGCACACCCCTACATGGGTCCTGCACACATTCTACGACTTCCTGCACACCCCTACATGGGTCCTGCACAGGTCCTATTAAGTGCTGCAGTACTGCCTACTGAGGTCCGGGGTTTCATTAAGTACTGCAGTACTGCCTACTGAGGTCCTCCACACGTTCCATGATGTCCTGCACACTCCTACCGAGGTCCTGCACACATTCTACGACGTCCTGCACACTCTTACTGGGGTCCTACAAAAGTTCCTTGATGTCCTGCACACTCCTACTCAGGTCCTGCACACATTCTACGACGTCCTGCACACCCCTACTGGGGCCCTGCAAAAGTTCCTTGATGTCCTGCACACTCCTACTCAGGTCCTGCTCACATTCTACGACGTCCTGCACACCCCTATAATGGGTCCTGCACAGGTCCCATTAAGTAATGCACACTCCTACTGAGGTCCTGCACACTCCTACTGAGGTCCTGCACACAATCTACAACGTCCTGCACACCCCTACCGGGATCCTGAATCGGTCCCATGATGTCCTGCACACATGCTACGACGTCCTGCACACCCTACTGGTGTCCTGCACACGTTCCATGATGTCCTGCACTCCTACCGAGGTCCTGCACACCCCTACATGGGTCCTGCATAGGTCCCATTAAGTACACATTCTACGACGTCCTGCACACCTCTACATGGGTCCTGCACAGGTCCCATTATATACTGCACACTCATACCTAGGTCCTGCACACGTTCCATGATGTCCTGCACACTCCTAGTCAGGTCCTGCTCACATTCTACGACGTCCTGCACACCCCTACATGGGTCCTGCACGATCCCATTAAGTACTGCACACTCCTACTGAGGTCCTGCACACGTTCCATGATGTCCTGCCCACATTCTACGACGTCCTGCACACTCTTACTGGGGTCCTGCACAGGTCCCATTAAGTACTGCACACTCCTACTGAGTTCCTGCACAAGTTCCCTAATGTCCTGCACACTCCTAGTCAGGTCCTGCTCACATTCTACGACGTCCTGCACACCCCTACATGGGTCCTGCACGATCCCATTAAGTACTGCACACTCCTACTGAGGTCCTGCACACGTTCCATGATGTCCTGCCCACATTCTACGACGTCCTGCACACTCTTACTGGGGTCCTGCACAGGTCCCATTATGTACTGCACACTCCTATAGAGGTCCTGCAAACATTCTACGACGTCCTGCACACCCCTACTGGGGTCCTGCGCAGGTCCCATTATGTACTGCACACTCCTACTGAGGTCCTGCACACATAATACGACGTCATGCACACCCTACTGGGGTCCTGCACAAGTTCCTTAAAGGCACTGTTCGCGATAAAAATCGCTTTTCTGTTTTTTCGCCTCCTCTTGAACCGGTCCCATTCTGATTCCAATGATGCTTCTGGAATCGTACAAGACCTTCTGGGAACGGAGTTATGGTCCCTCAAAAATTGAGCTAGGGAAGCATGGCGGACGAGTTGTCCGAGGCTTGTAACTTCCGTCTTTTGCAGCCAATGTATGCGAGCTGACCTGAGTAAAGAGAGAAGTTGAGAATGGAGGGAAGAACGGGGCTTTTGATCGGGAACCATCGCTCAACTCACGATTTCGAGTGTTCCTTTGTTCACGTCGAGGGGCGGAAAGGGGCGGGACTTGCCCACAGCGGCGGGGTTTGCCCACTTTTCTAAGCCGTTTTGCGGCTCCTGGGTAGCTTTTCTTCCCATTTTTTCGACGCTGTTCTGATTTTGAGAGCCACGAGAAGCATTTGTCAGGAAAAATTCGAGGATGAAGTTTATCGCGAACAGTGCCTTTAATGTCCTGCACACTCCTACTGAGGTCCTGCACACATTCGGCGACGTCCTGCACACTCCTATTGGGGTCCTGCACAGGTCCCGTAAAGTCCTGCACATTCCTACTGAGGTCCTGCGCACATTATACAACGTCCTGCACACCCCTACTGGGATCCTTTACAGGTTACATGATGTCCTGCACTCTCTTACGGGGCTACTGCATACATTCCATGACGTCCTGCATATTGCGGTCTCGCATAGTCAGCCCACACTTCAGCACTTCCTGCGACGCCTTCTTATCAATGGTGCGCATGGAACGAACACGCGCCGCGCACAAAAACATCCCTCCCGCACAGCGTCCTCTTTCGAGCAGGACGTTTAGAGTACACCACCCTAGAGAGCAAGGTATTTATATGGAGTCTCTAAAAAACAATGACTGATAACGGAAGAACCCGTCATTTTCATAAACTAATCTTGAGCGGCCGGTTTCCGAGTTTGAACCGCCCGTTAGAGGCCCAGAAGTCATTATGGTGAGTTCTGCCAATTATTTTCTTCATTCCCGTGGCCGATTACCTCTAGTCACACGGGGGAGGCCTGCGCTGTCGCTCCCCCAAGTCGAAAACGGGCTCTATTGTCCGGCGCTTGCCCCCCCCCCCGCAGAGTCTGAGTATGTAATATTGAATGGTTTGAAATCATTCTTGTCGGTGATGTCACAAACTCATGCTGGTTTTGCGAAAGTATGCATTGAGTTCACACTACCTACCGCGAAGTTCATCCTTTGGCCAGCTGATGGCTGCGTGTGAAGGCAGCCAAGTGTGTTGCAGTGGATAATGCCTAATTGTGAAACGTTGCGAGCGTGTGTTTTTTACATTGCACAAAGTGGCAGCTTCTAACTATTCGAGTGCAGCTGTATTTGCCTTGTATTTTCATTACTTTCAGATGGATGAACCCTCGTCCACAACAGAATGTCATTCCGAACAGAATCGTACCATGCTAGAGAGCACTGAGAATAGATTGGACAACAGCATGGATGTTCCCGAGGTACGAATATTATCATGGAAACCATTTGCATGTGTCAAGATGACTTCGACAAACGCATGAAGTACTAAGGCCCCGATCATAATACGTGCAAAACGCAACTGTGACCTGCTGTGATCCGCCAATAGCAGACCTGCCGCAGAAGCCAGCGGCATAGAAACGCCGGAGTATAACTGAAGCCTAAGCACTGCGCGGTGGTTGTCTCCGCCGTCGTTCGCGGCGTCGCACTCACTCACGTTAGCGAGATTTTTTCTGATTTTTCCAAAACTTCGATTCGTTCAAAAAATTAAAATTTTTCTTTTCTTTGAATATTCGATTCAATCAAAAACTTAATTTATTCTGTTAACGAATGTTTGGGCTACTCGGAAATCGGAATATTGTATTTTTCGAGTGTTCGGCCAATTTGGGAAATGTTGGATCAATATTCAGAATCCTCATTTGAACCAACTAGAGAACAGTATTTTGAATTTGTTCGAAATTCTCGAAAACGCGGCATTTTAGAAAAAAAATTGATTGGTAATTTGAGAAAGGCTATATTTGATTAATTCGCTCATTCGGGAATTTTCAGAAATGGTTTTCCATAATCGACTCATTCGAGTCGACTATTACCGTTGCCATTTTGCTCAAGAGTTCTTTGACGGCGAGCGTAATTCGAAAAAAAGAAGTTGTCTCTGTCTTTCGATTTTATATTTTTATTAATGAAAACGACTACAGCTCATCTTTTGAGCGGAGTGTCTCTATCTGCAGGATCTGAGCTCAGAGAAAACAAAAAGATAAAAAATTACAGGGTGCAATTTTTAAAATCCTAGCAATGTCAGTCGATTTCCCATAGTTGATAACCTATAACGATTATTTTATATAAAAGGAATTCGTTTCAATTTAAAGGCAGTGTTCACGATAAATATCACTTCCGAGTTCGACCTATAAATGGGGTTGTCTTTGCATGTGTCAACGTATAGTGGAGAAACATCATCGAGAAAATCACAGAATAAGCCAAGGTTACGGCAGTAAACGTACGCACAGGTTCAGGGCACGGACGAGTTCCCGCGCCCTGCTAGTTTCAGCAGGCGCGCCCTAATAGCGAAAGGTGTGTGTATCGATTAGGGTGGACGTGACGGCATTGCTTGGCAATTAGCCATCAAAGACGTCCCCGGCGCCACAAGATCGTCAGAACGGGGGGTGGGGCGGGTCGAATAGGCGTACCGGGTTAACGAAATCTACTACGTGGTCATCTTTCTCTTTCTGGCCCGTTTTCACTGAAAAATTGAGAACGATATTTATCGTTAACCCTGCCTTCGAGATCAAGTCAAGTTGAGAAAGTTCCTGTTCCTCTCCATCTTAGCAAGCCATGCTTTGGCATGCTCAATGGTTAGACTGTGGACATGCTCTATTGTTAGGATGTACAATTTTACTTTCTACCGACCCTTTTGTTCTTCTCCGAAGTTTTAGCCGCGTGAGGCTCCGTTTGATATCTTCCCTAAAGGACGGTGTTTAGCGAAGCCATGAAACAATGAATATATCCCAAAGTTTTATCAGTACATGCCTACACATATAAAGACGTGTAATTTTTTCCAGGAAGATGATCCAGACGACATGTTCTACGATGCTCACGAGTCGTTTTCGTCCCTCAGTTTACGACATGAGTTGAGCTCTCCAGAATTGGAATTGAAAAACTCGACTAACATTCCGGATGCCTTAAATAATATTGATGAACATACACCGAAACGCCTGCCTGATGAAATCCTTAAGAAAAGTTTCAGCAGCGGAGATCTGTGTCATGAAGTGGCATCAAACCTTCATTTCGGACAGGCTACTGGTTCTTCCCTTGAGATGCGACTCTGCAGCCGTTTGACATTCACTGCACTGGCAGCGCAGGATGTCTGCACGGAATCCTCTCCCGAATCGTTGAGAGACCAAGTATTTGAGGACCTGAAATGTGGAAGTCGCTGCACTGATGTTCAATGGTTGCAGGTACTTAGACAGTTGAAACCAATTCTTGAAAACAGCGATGAATGTTAAGCAATCATCGCTTATGAATTTATCTGAAATTTGTTTGGAATCAATACGCCTGCGCTGTGCGCCATTATCTCGCCAGATGGCTATGGACCGATGAATTTCTTCTTCATGTCCAGCCTCCATACGCTAGCCGCATCAGGCGGTTTCTATTCGAAAAAATCACTGCTCTAAATTCGTTCTTCGAAAGTCTTATTAAACAAGTTAGCGACGCCCTCGCAGACCGAAAAAATGGTGAGCACGTGAATCGAAAAAAACCTTCGTGAGCTCACAGCAAAATACATTTTCTGCTCAAACTATGAACAGCGTCTTCAAATTGAAAGCCGGACTCACGGCTCGCTAGATCATTAGTTGTTCGATTGATTGATTACGACGTGTAAGATGTGCATTAAAATACATTGCACGTAATCGAGAGAAAAAAACTAATTTTATCAATGCTTCCATCGGAATCTGACTCACACAGCGCAAGATGTTATACAGCTGAGAAGCTTGGCTGGGCAGAGCGTTTAGAATATTCCAACCAGTTGATAAAACTTACGCTACGCATCAATTTTTCGAATCGATGCAGCTGTCAGATCGCTGTAGCAGCGGGTGCCAATGCGCTACGATGGAAAACGGTTGCGAGTCAATAGAAACCAGGCCTAAGGTCAGTTATTCGTATCTCATAAGCCATGTTTTGTCTGCAGGTGGTCGCTGCGGCCATGCTAGGAACAACTGTTCCCTTTTCATCGCGCGTAATCGAAAGGCGCTCCAATTGTGATCGCTTCGTGGTAGACGTCCTACATCACTGGGCCGCGGCGACGAAGACCTGTTTTGCTGCTTCGCTGATGGAGGAGCGATTCTCGATGGTCGCTAATCATCGCTCCATCGCTATACATTATGGCAGCGAGGTAGCGATTGCCAGCGAATGACACGTTTCGTCTAGTGAACGTTGACCCTTTCGCATGACAAGATCAGTGTTTACGAGTCGAAACGTGTTATTAATGACTACCAGCCATTAATTCACTGATTGATTGAAGTTTTTCGATCATCCGTGAGGCTATGCACTATGAACAGAATCGCTGCCGCTGCTACATCGCTGCAGCAGCGAATGCAAAACCGCTGCGATGAAAAACAGCAGCGATGCAGTCAAAACATGGCTATAGCGAGGACCTCTTGTTTTTGTTTCAACAAGCGAAGATAACTGTGAGAAGTTTATTTTCATTTAAAAGTAAGAAGTCGATTGGCCCTACACGTGTCGTCCGTTTCTGATTTCGAACTCCTATTTCTGCACAATGCTGGAGAGCAGATTGAAGCAGAATGTGCCGACCTTGGCAGGATTCGAAGTTTTTAAAGCTCTTTCCAACAGATGCCAATAGTCTGTCAGTAGCATCGTAAACAACCTCATCTGGCTTAGAAAGGGAAGAAATTTCCGGTTGTGTAGATCCCTCTGTACTCGATTCAGAGCTGATTCTGTTAAAGGCATCGTTCACGACGGATTTCGTTTTCGAGTTTTCCATATACAATGAGAGCTCTAGTACCCTATATAACAGCTACGTTGAAAAACCCGCGAAAAAAATAACTGAAAACCCCTTTTTCAGACTGAAAATATCTCAATCGACTTTTGAGAAAGGAAGAGTCGATCGTTAGAGATCGCTGTTTTGACCTACGATCTCACTATCAAATAAAGTTTATCTTCCTTTCAAATGATTTGTGGAGAAGGAAAGGTTGGTTAATCGATGTGTGTAGAAAAGCCGTTCTTCACGTAATCGTATAGTATACTCCATCAACTTCTCAGTTGTACTGTATCAATTGTTGATCATTTACTTATATGATGGCTGACACCAAATTGTGTCAGATGACTGTCGGAGGGCCGGCCTCTTTTGACGGAGTTCGAGACATTCGGCCTGATATATCCTCACAATAAGGCATTTTTAATCGAACAAACTCTCCCTACGTTCTTAGGTGGGCCCAGAAAATCATTCGAACCGAAAAAATGATAAGTGGTTTTCAGCGCGTACGATGCCTTTAATGATGGGGGGGGGGGGGATCGGAAAAAAAGTTCCTCGCCCGACATTCAGGGATTCCGATCTCAATTGAATCGGGTACCCTTCCTTTGGTAAAAGCTGATATTCGGTCGGGTAAACTCTGCTGAGTCCGACACAATCAAGGTTAGTGCAGTGTGTTGCATAAGTATACGAACACCCCCAAAGTCGATGAATCGGATACTGAATAAAGCTGTTGAGGAGGGGTATCGGTTTTTATGTAACCTGCAACGCTAAAAATGATGTAGCACCTCTTGATACCATTGCTCCTCGAGTTCACTTCCAATAACGCCACACACTTCATTTTTTGCCTGTTGCATCAGGATAAGAACATTTTGAAAACATAATGTTTACCCCGCGATTTTCATCTCGTTTCGAAATGGTGCTGAATGTTTCGGGATAAGCGATCATGCGTCCAATCCGCCGTCAAGGCAGCTTTGTGAGATCCGCGAGGGGGAGATCCCTTTGCTTAGAACGTCATCACAAGATTTCCCGTTTGCAGTTTGCATAGTCTAACAGGAAAACAAAAAGGGAAAATGGATTCGATCATTTCGTTCCGATTTGAAAGGCTCTGAATTTCGGCCGCCGAGAGGAAGTTAGACTTGTATGTTCCCCGTAGCGCTAGACTTTACTAGAGATATTACTGTGACACCGGGCGGAACTTCGGAGAAGGCAGCGTTATGGTGTAAGCCGTCTTCAGCAGTGGAGGTGAGGTTGGTCCTGCATTTGTTCCGGCAAGAATGGACTCATGAGTAACAAGAAGTTGTGTCCACTCAACTGATACCGTTTTGTTTGGCGACCGAAGCGTCAGCGACTCCGGCACGTCTAGGAAAACGCATCGATTCATGCCAGCCGGTCAAAACAGCAGTGGTTTTGGAGCACGGATGTCGACCATTTACATTGGTTAGCCGTAAGCCCAGACTTACATGTCATGGAAAAACCTATGGGGCATTATTTCTTGAAAGAAAATCAAGATCGAGACTCAGTACGACAAAGTAAATTCTCTGAAGCAGGCCTAGACGCGTGTCACGAGCTCGCCGAAAATCTTCTGAAAAGCAGCAGACACGCTTAAAAAATGATATCGATTTTATGATATAGATCGAAGGTTTGGAGCAGGTAGTGTTGGGAACTAACGAAAAAACCAACGAAAATTGTATGCAAATAGAGGAATAAGGATTGTTTTTGTTTTGGGGTGAAATTAGACGAGTTTTACCGCGCGCGGTCGAAACAGCGAATATTAGCGACAAAACGGTTAAGGTAGCTTAGCCAATAGACTCTTACAGCTTGCGCTAGAACGCTCACCTCGTTGGGAACATCAAAATCCAGCCAAAGCGACTGTATTCGAACAATCAATCCGAAGGAGTGTGTATTTAAGGGTGGGGTTGACGAAGCTCATGGGCGATATTGACGGAATTTTTCGAGATGCATCGCTCAAGTTTAGTAGTTTTAACTCGTTTTTGACGCTTCTAACGTTGCGAGCCTTCTACTGGGTGCCATACGACCCAAGTAGCCTAGTTATCTTAACAACTTTTTTGAGCTTATCTGCTGCCTTCAAGCGGCCCTGCAAGAATCTTTGAAACCGATTTTGCGAACTGGTTCACGCACACTGCTGCAACTTCATACTGATAACTTTTTGTTGATAATTTTATGACAAAAAGCTCGTGACTCGTAATGTTTTTGAAGTGTTCGTATACTTATACAACAAGCGAAAAATGAAGTCTATTGCATAATCGGAAGTCACATCGAGGCGCGACGGTAATGCGATACGATCCGTCGTTTTCCGCGTAGCGGATTACGTAGGAACTATTATTTTTAATCTAAATCTCCGTTCAATATCTGATCCATAAATTTTGAAGTTGTTCGTGTAATTACTTACGCTGTCAGTTGTTGTGGTTGGCTGGGTGGACTCAAGTATAGGCGTTTCATAAGACATACCGTCTTGTGATTCCATAATCCTCGACTGGTTGGTTGTCTCCTCGATTGCCACCTTTGGAAAGTCGACACCACAGCCTAGAAGTGAAGTTTATGCCCAGTTACGAGCAACAACAACTGCAATTCAAGATCACGAGATACAGCTGGTCTAAACCAGGTTGAAGTACACGGGTAGACGAAGCTGGTTTAAGAGCTTATCCGTATTGACTTCAAAATAAATGTGATGGATGAGTAGATGATGATGATGGACAGTGGGATGGAACAGCAGCAAGATCGATTTTCCTTCCGAGAGACGAGACGACAGCCACGACGAAGCCCGGTAAACTCACCGACCGTTTGTTGATTGCTCTCACCGAGCAGCCGACTGCGGACGGTGTCGAGGGGCAGGAGGGAACATCCTGTATCGCTCTCGATGTCTTTCCTTCTCCCTTAGCAATCAATCCGCAAACCACCGAGATCACTAGGATAACACTGGCCTCCGGCCCAGAGCACTAGGACCCGTCAGCTATGAGCTGATATTGGGTTTCCTTCTCTGCTGTTCAGGCTATCCGCCTAGCTGCACGCTTCCCCGACCGAGAAGGCAAGGCCCCGTCGACCGCGAATGGCCGGCTTATATAGGCCTGGCTTGGCTCCTCCCCTCTCCGCAGCTTACACACGACGCCCCTGCCGGGCTGTGCTCCTCGTCTCTGGTTGTGGCCTCGCCGTCCTCGATTGATTAGGGCGGGACGCCGCTGTGCCAACCCATCATGCCACTGCGCATGACGAAACAAGAGTTACGTTGCGGGAGTACATTAATATGGCCACAGCTGACCTCAAAGAACATGTTTAAAATCAGGAACCACAATTCTACAAATGCAAGGCATAGGATGTTATAATGAGAACTATTGAGAACTTACATTGCGGGAGTACATTAATATGGCCACTGCTGACCTCAAAGAACACGACGAGTAACCTTCCATACATGACATCTCCCCCGCCTCGAAGAGACTGCTCCATTCAGCCTATTTTCCACACACCGGACCATAGCAGACCATTAACGACGACCACCAAATAAGCCTTCAGCATAAGAGTCGCGACGATGATCTTCACGATAACCACGGACCATCACTTCAGCACGTTGATTATCCCTTCTGTCGTATCGGCTGGGTGAACGTGATCGCGGTCACGCCGACCAAAAGATTCTCGCTGCCAATGTTCACGCCGAACTGGAGCTTCATGATGATGGTCGCGCCCACCTGACGATCCTCTACGGCTATCACAGTGTTCACGCCGAACTGGTGTCATGTCGCGGTACTGCCGCACTGGCGCTCGTTCACGTTCGCGCCATACCGGTGTCACATTACGGTACTGTCGCACTGGTGCTCGTGCACGTTCACGCCGAACTGGTGCCCTGCTCAGACGATAGCAGGCCCTGAGCCCACCCCGAATGCACCCGGAGCCGCGTCCATGTTGCGCTCAAGGTGACAAATTTGGACATTTCCGGGCCACATATGTCGCGATGCAGGCCACATACGTTGCGCTCCGGGTGCTACCGACGAAATTGATTCACGCAGCTCCCTCAGCGCAACTGTCGGCTGATGACGTCATAGTACATCATCCAGCTTCGACGGTTGCACCCCGGGCGCTTTATATAAACCGATATTAGCAACACAGTTGCAAAAATCGATACCTCGACGTAGTTCAGACGCTGCGTTGATCGATTATTGCACCCATTTTAGCTAATCGATTTCTCAAGGAAGAATCCAACGATTTCCACACATTCACCTAATTACCCCATCCTACTGAATTTCCTTGAATTTATGTGACCTAATTGTCCGTTCTCTGAGCTGGTGCTGATTATGAAATACCTAAGCTTAATACACATTCCCGCGCTTAGAATTTTGATGCCGTCACGATTTCCCTCACAACTTCACCCATTAATCTTCTGATTTCCATTGTATGCGGTTTTCTCCTGGAATCAACACGTTAAGCATTGGAAATCGATACCTGCATTAGAGCGACCGTGTAAGTATCCTCTGTTTCCGAACCAAATTTATTCTGTTTCCTCGCGCGCTTGTGCGGAGCGAGGATGGAAACAACGAGAAAGTGTGGGGGGGAATGAGACGCAGACGCACGCGCGCAGACGCACGCGATTAATGGAAATAAATTTCACTCCTGAACAGAAGATAAGCTGAATATCGTATTTAAGAACACTCAACATGCGTATTAAATCCAATCAACCCTCCCGAATCAATTGTTTTTTTTCGATTTAGGACTTTTTCATTTTTTGGAGTGGGTGATTACATTCAAAAATCCGAGCGATTCGTTTCTTCTCATTTTTCCGAAATGATTAAATAAATTCAAAAAAATGCCCTCCATTAATATTTGCAAAATGCGTTCGGAACGTCATGTTACCGTTTTATTTTTTTAATACAGTCTAAATATTGCCCAATATAAGGAATATAATGAATTTCAGGATGGTCGAATATTGAGCGCAAACAGAGTAGAGGAAATCAATTACAAGCACCACAAGAGAAACAGTGAGAATCCCACTCAAAAATCGCAGGAAGCCCAGATGCTCTTCCTTGCTCCAATCGATTCATCTGATTTCGAAATGCGCGCGTCAGTCAACGCATGTGGCCCGGAGAGCAACCTGAACGCACTGCACGTTGCAATCACAACCGAAACGCACCGCAAGTTTGAATATCAACTGCTCTGCGTTTCGGTTGTAGTGGGCGGGGAGAGGCGGATCCGGTTGCGCTCCGGGCCTGCTACTGTTTGAGTGTGTCGGTGCTGCCACTCAGTCGATCGCTCACGTTCGCGCCGAACTGCATTCACGTGCCGGTGCTGTCGCTCAGCCGATCGTTCACGTTCCTGACGAACGTACCGACCTAATGACTCGGAGCGTTCATGCCAAACCGGAGATCTCGCACGGCCATTCCGTCCTATCGGGCTGCGTTGCTCCTGAGCTGCTGGTCCGTAGCGTCGCGCACGACGTGGAGACCAGTTACGCCCCCTCCGAAATGCCGGTTCTTGGCGTTCCATTAGTGCAGTCGATTCATGGCCCTCACTCCGAGCTGTCGATCCCTTGCGCTCAACTTGAAGCGTCAATACTGGGCTTTCGGAACGAGCCGTTGCCGCTTGGCGCTCAAGTCGAGCCGCCGATGCGCGATTCTCGCTCCGAACTGTCGATTCTTTTCGTTCAAACCTTGCCGTAGATCCTGGGCGCTCAATACGAGCCGTTGGCCCTTGGCGCTCACGCCGAGCCGTCGATTCCTGACGCTCAGGCCGAGCCGCTGATCCGCGGTTCTCGCTCCAAACTGTCGACTTGCTCCTCTCGATCCGAGGCGGTGATCTACCGTACTCAATCGGAGCTGTCAATTTCGGGTGCTCGTCTAGCCAACTGGCTCGTTGAATGGTGCGCACCTCCCTCTCGCCTCCCAGGCGAGCTCGTGGAATGAAGGCTCGTGTCGTCGTTCGTCCCACTTTCCTTGTGTTACGCTTGGCACGAAATATGGCAGTCTGCCTTGTTGCTTTGCTGCCGTCTTCCATGCGTACTGGATTGAATTTGATCTCGATGCCTAATGCCGATAGTGCGTTAGTTCCGAGGATCGGAGTGCATCACATGAAGTTGGGCTCTGGCCTCGCGAGCGACTTTAGCCCTGACTGCAATCCGCATTAGAAACTTCATCGAATTCCCCGACGCGTCGTATATCCCCTCACCTTCCGGTTCTTCTAACCTGGTTACCAACCGATCTAGGTCTGCTCCTTGCTCTTGAGCTCGTTGTAGCACCGAAACCGGTATGATGGAGATGACTGATCCTGTGTCGATCAACGCCTGGCTAGGCGCGCCGAACACTTTCACGTCGCAATAGCATGGTTTCCCATATGCTTCCGTAACCACAGTGTGTTTCTTGTTGACATTCTTGCACCAAGACTGTAGACGCGTAGAGAACGACGTCCGTTCAGGACGATGCCTTTGTCCTGAACCACTCTGCTGGTAGTATCGTTCCTCGCCTCCTTCACATGTGACTTCTTCGGGCAGGCGTTCTGCAGGTGACCTTCTTCACCGCACGGGAAACATGCCCCTGAACTGTCCATCGATTTAGGTGCGGTCCCCTCCGGAATCCACCAGTCGCATCCGTCTTTGCCTTGCGTTCACTCCATGTTGCATTGCGGTTCACCTCTATGTGTGCATTAGTGCGCTCTAACCGTAGAGCCACCTTTCGCACTTCAGCGAACACACACCCCTCCTGGGCATCAAGAGCTGCCAGCATGTAGTACGAGTCCGGCCACTCACGCAGACATTCATACAGCTTGCTCCCCAATTGGAAGTCGGGGCACCCCTCCGGTACCATCCGTTTTGCTATCCTCTGAAGTCGACAGCAGAAGTCGAAGATAGACTCATCACTGCTCTTTCTCAGATTCTTCCAGTCTGCTTCAGCCCTCAATCGTCCGCCTGGCGTATGCTGCGCATCTCGTAGCTCCTTCACAATGTCATCGAACGATTTCCCTCGTCCATCATCGGATAGGTTTCGCATGTGGGCCTGTGCCGATCCAGCTAAATGACTCAGAAGTATATCCCTTCTGTCATTATCTGTCCATACCGAACTGGTGTACTTTACTGGGGTTTGGGGTACTTGTTCCGAATCGAATAATTGGATGAGTATCCAACTGTTTCAGTCGGATAAAAAAGTCGACTTTTTATTCGAAGAGTCGGATATTCGAAAAAGTCCGATATCCGACTACAATCGAAAAGGAATATTCGAAGAAGTGCGATATCCGACTACAGTCGAAAAGTCGAATATTCGAAAAAGTGCGATATCCGACTACAGTAGAAAAGTCGAATATTCGAAAAAGTGCGATATCCGACTATAGTCGAATATTCGAATAGTTCAAAATCCGACTATAGTCGTAAAGTCGGTTATTACAACCTGTAAGCAGAAAAACTGCTCGTCATTCACACTCCTCGAAAATAATTACGGTTGTCCGGGATTCTGTATTCAATTTTAGTTATTCATTTGAACATAATATTTAATTATATTTGCTTCTGGAAGAAACTTCAAGGGTGTAAGTCAGATGGGAGCGATTTTTTAAAAGAAACCTTATAGATTTTGCAGACAGACTTCTGCTGTTTGCTGGACGACTACGGTGCGTGTCCAAACTATAGAGGCACCATATTTTGGTGGGATAATTAAACCGATGGATCGTTGTGGGCACCCTTCTATGTGTCTGTCAAGTTTTCCCTTTGGTATCCAACAGCCCACAACTTTGCCCATGGGTAGCAAGATGCTTCCAAGGGGGCGACCTGTTACGCCCTCTCATTCCTTAGTGCAGGATTTTCGGGTTCTTGCGACGCTCGCTAAAACCCGCTTCCTCTTGCATCAAGGGTGCAAGCTCTAAGCATATTCCACGCAAAAACGAAGGCGAAATTCTCTATTTCGATGTCTAAGCCCGTAAATTCTCGCTTTAATTGTTGCGAGAATTCACGGGTTTAGCGACAGCCTGTGTCGAACAGCGATCCCATCTCTCAGATATTTGCCGGGTCCGACCCCAGCCTGAACGGGGTCCGACCCCAGATTTCTGTCGGGTCGGACCCTTCGTTTCTCCCTCCACGTCGGCGTAGTTGCCAGACGTGGGGGGGAAAATAACTTTGCCAGACGTGGTTGTAGAATGCAGAGGCTGTGACGTCATCAATCTGGAATTCCACGCTTCGGATCGCTCCGCCTTAGCTACCTACTAACTATGTTTAGTAACTAAATGGTACGCTAGCATTTCTAAAGCTTCCCTCTTCTCTTCCATCAACCAAACCACGTTTTCCTCTTCGTACTGCCGTGCTGGACTCTCTTTCGTTGTTCTGCTTGGCACCAGCGCCTGCTCTTCCTCTTGGTGCTCCTCCTCGTCCTATCCTTTCCGCTGCTTTGATCTGCTTCCAGTTCCCCTTATTCGATGAATTACTAGTTACCCAGGCTTTCGTTTCATTTTGGCTCTCCTATACAGTTTGCCCTTTATGTTCTTGCACCCCCATCTCTTTTCTTCCTCAAGAAATTATCAATCAACAGATCTTCATAACAGATCACATAGAAAACACTCAATAGAGCAGCAGGAACACAGATTTGATAATCACATCTATTTTTTGCGTCACCCCGCAAAAAAATCATTACATAACAAACACTTAACAATTACGCAGGGGCCAAAAGAAGCAACTAAAGGAAGAGGAGCACTAAATTTACCAGCAGATGTACCTTTCAGCAACAGAGCACATAAAAAATCTCTGATAGTCTCGTATGAAACGAAATCTATCAACAGATCTACTTTTTCAATATGAAAACCACTAAAGATATCGAGAGTGGGAGGACGAATGTCCAGAAAAAAAAGTAGATAATAGGCTGAATTGAAGACTGAACCACTCATAGGCTCAAACAATGAAAACATTTCGCAAGTCATAGGTTCTGCTCCATTAACTGTACCATGCGACGCAAAAGAACATCTTGAAACAAGCCGGTCTGCATTTGTCTGCGAACATTAGCTGGAAATTGATGCAGTGACCATCAAATCTAAATAAGATAAAACTCAGAAGTTAGATAGTCACGTTTCATAACCGCAATGTTGTATTACCATCCTGACCATTCTGAATAACACCGATTGGTGTATGAGATTTCTCATCGTCAAAACCAATGCCCCACGCACCAGGACCATTTATATCGTGTTCCCCATCAAATGTGCACAAGTAAGGATATAACTGCTTCCGAAATAGAAAGGCATGAGGTCTGTAAACACATTTTCTCTCGTCTCATTCACCGGTGCGCATTGTCCGTCATTGTCATGAGTCTTGCGCTCATTTACCAGCGCTCGCCGCACTCCCAGTTGAATCTCCTGTATTTTCCCCGGCGCTTGGCGCATTCCCACTTGGAGACCGCACACTTTCCCTGGCGCTCTGCGCACTTCCAGCTAGGTCCCGTACACTTTCCCCAGCGCTCGCCGCACTTCTAGTTTAGTCTCCTGTATTTTCCCCGGCGCTTGGCGTCCTCCCACTTAAATACCGCACACTTTCCCCGGAGCTCTGCGCACTCTCAGTTGAATTCCGCACAAATTTCCCGGCGTTTGACGCGCTCCCAGTTGAGTCTCCTATTCTGCTCAATGTGTTAGTAGAATGTTGCTAATGCTGCCGTATTGCCCACTCTCGAGATGTGTGGTATTTTCTCTCAAAGCAGTGTTCACGATAAGAAATGTGTTTCAGTTTCCACTGGAATTGGGTAGTGTAGGGGCACACTGTAACATTGACGTCGAAAGAACGCATGAAAACGAGCCAGGAAGAGCCCCAAAAGAGCCCGAAGTTGCCACTTTGAGCGCAAGGCAAACCCCAAAGCGCAATTCCGGCCCTCCGATGTGAACGAATGAACACTCGAGATCGTGAGATGGGCAATGGTTTCCGATCAATAGCTCCGTTCTTCTCTTTATTCTCAACTTCTCTCAGGTCAGCTCGCATACATCGGCTGCAAAAGACGGTAGTTACAAGTAATTTTGGTATTCGGGGCAAAAGAAAGGAAAATACTGCAACTCATTAGACGTGCGCATCAATTTGCAAATCACTGCGAGTGCTGCTAATTTGAGATAACAGGTAAAATTTAGTAGTATGTTTTCGAATAAATCTCAATGAATGTCAGTGAAGGTGATTTAGTAAGTTTCTGTAAATATTTTCCGTGAATTTCTATATGAGGTTGTTGCATAAGAATATATGTATGGAATTCCGGAGAGTTATTTTTGAAGGCACAGTCAAACCCCAGAACCGAATTTTCGTTTTTCTGCTTATTTTGGGGGAAATTTTACGCTGATCACAATATTTTCTCCAGAATCGCTCAAAACTCACTACGAACGGAGTTATGATCCCTCAAAGATTCTAAATTTGAACGTCGAGCAGTTCACGGACAAGTTGTCTCGAAAATGTTTTTTTTTTCGTTATTCGCAGCTATCGTTTTGAAGCAGATCGCAAAATAAAGCCAGACCGAAAACAAATGGAAGAACATAGATTTGGAGCAAAATCGGTCGCGCTTCTCTTCAGTATTGAGACCGGAAGCTTGCCGGGGGCGTTACCCATTTTTTCTTCCATGGGGGGCGGGGTCGACTTTTTCCTAGCTTTTTCTCGCTTATTTGAGCGAATTCAGATTTCGCGCTTGGCAGGGTTGCTATACATGGCGGCCGGAGTATAATATCTGAAATTACTCCTGAGCTTGGACTGTGCCTATAAGCTCTTTTGTGTTTTTGGGATAAATATTGTATACGCTGATCGTTTCAGAAAGTGTACTCGTGGTAGTTAGGTAGGAGGGGCATTGAAGCGCATACAGGCCGCGATTAAGAGGGTTTCAAGCGCAACCAGGGTGGCGAGGGCTGAAAATTATTGCGTGCAAAACGTAAAACTAGGAGCAGCATAAGTCGCGCAAACGTGGCGTTTGAAATGCAAAGCTGGGAGCAGCATATGTCGCGAGATGTGGCGTGGAAACCGAAGCTGGGAGCAGCGTATGTAGCGTGAACCGGGGTTTCAAACGCAAAACTTGCACCATCATATGCTGCGGTGGTTCCGCCCCATTACGACCACTTTTGCAGCAGCTAGGGAAAGGCCTTGGCCTAGAAACCCCCATGTCGAGTCCTAGCTGCTCAGTGTGTATGCGAGACGGTGTTTTATTTTAGACGAAATTCTCCCTGAATTGAAGAGGGTGTTAGCTACCAGTTTGTCGAGAATTTCTTGGAAATTCTAAATCATTTTCTAGAATTATTAAAATCTCTAATTTTATGGGGGGACGTACTTTGTCCAATCTAAGAAGTATTAAAGCATTAAAGGCAGGGTCCGGGCACAATTTCGATTTTGAAATTTCCCGCTAAATCGGTGCTCTTGCTAAAGGTAGTTCCAAGGAACATGCGAAAACTGCGTAAAAACCGGTCTTGTTCAAGTTATTCCAGCCACTTCCGTTCGCCGATTATCCAGAAAAGTCAGAAAAGTGTGGCCATCGTCCATATTTTAGCGGATGTCCACGCATTCTTCAAAAATGCTGTGTAATTATCGGTCATTCCAGCCATGATTACCATGCTGTGAGTACCGTAATCCCTGACTTTGAGGCTGCTTACTCCAGAACTAAGGACTCAGAGTTCATGAAACGTTCAGACGATGTTCAGCTAGGCCAGCCCAATCTATTTAGCCCAAATTTCGGTAGTGTCAAAATTTGACCGGACCTTGCCTTTAAGGCTCTATTAATGCATGCAACTCGTCTGAAAGCGTGTCTCGTGAGCTAAAACTTCGGCTACAGTCTAAAATATTGCTACTGCATCGTTATTTATGGAGAAGTTCTTCACATGTACAGGCTATAAAACAGCGAAATATACATGGTTCCTAAGCGTGCTGGTGCGGAGCGGAGGTTAGAGACAGTGAGAGAGCAGAGGACAGACGGAGGCTGAGGCATCGCGAGCGCCGCTCGCGCCTCAAATGATGTGAATCACGACGTTTTATAGAGGGTACTGTTATAGAGCTGGTATTAATTTCTTTGACCTTTTCCTTCGAATTACATATCTTCGTTATTCAACATTGTCAGGAGCTTTTACTTCATTAAAACACCCCACTATTCTTCTATTTGTGACCCAAAATTTTCACGTCCCCCCCTCAAAAAAAATACAAAATTTTCAAAATTCTTATGTATCGTTGGTGTCTCACGGAGACATCGACGCGCTGAGCAGTTGGGCGCGAAATCGTTTGATTAATAGCCACTCTCCCCTCGCGCAATTTTTTGCGCCATAGTGCGCTGCGATAGCACCAATTTTCAACAGTAATTTCTTCCGTGGAAACTGACTTCTATGAAAACAGCACACCTACCCAGAGTCAGAGTTCCAACGCAACCGTCACGGTTGGAAGCGTACAGCGAATAACGCGCCCCATATCGGAATGTTGACCGCGTGCGAATCTTCTCGGTTTCTGCTCCTCTAAAAAATAGCTTTCAGATTTGATTTTTTTCAGATCAGCTCGGTGAAGTGGGGAGGAAAGCGGGGAAGGTAGGTGAGGAACGAGAGAAAGAGGGAGAAGAGAACAGTGCAAATACGAACGGACGAATTCCGACACTGCTTGGGTGACGGCACGCTACCGTAATTATTCGCTTAAAAAATTACCAGGTCACCCATTTGATGCCAGAAATGATATTTATTCCAAAAAAGCCATGGCCAGCATCTTTTCACTTTACCACGGCCCAAATCAACTTCGCCTAAGGCCTCCAAAAAAAAGTTTGGGCGGAAAAACCAAATTTGGGTGCATTGGCCTTGCCCATGTGCGCACGTTAAACACCAGTATCGACTGTGTGGATTGCAGACGCAACCAGAAGGTTGCGGACGGACTCATTGGGTGGATTTCCTGCAACTTTCTGGCTTTAGTTCGGTGCGTATCGACTCAGTCGATAGACCAGCTCTGATGGGGATCCCAGAAAAGTCACTACGAAATGAATCTCCGAGTCTATCATATCTATCTCCATCAGTGCTAACCACATGTAATGCCTTATTGTAAATATTCCATAACGATTTTTTCACCCTATTTGGACGACTTACCTGAGGCATCTTTCATAGTCCTCACCGCAAGCGCGGCATGCGTGGAACGGGCGGTGGACTATGAAGTTTTTACCCGCCCGAGACGCGCGTGCCACCCATCCAGCTCCGCCATAGCGGCGCCGCCTAAACCGCAACAGCGTTTTTACCATTTGAATCACTGCTCTCTCCTCAGTTTACGTCCTCTCCGACATAAATAATTCTGGGATCATCCTACGATACTATATTGAAAAATGCAAGACAGTAATGTCCGTGTAATTCACAGTTGAGGCCCAACTTTAGCCACACCGCCATGGCGGTGCCGCCGGAGTTTTCATTGTTGATTCCCGTTTGTGCCGCGCTGTGTGAAGTTTCAAAGTCCTACGCCCGTCCCGTGCGTCACGCGCGTGCCGCGCTTCCAGGGGAGAACTATGAGAGATGGATTTGATATTCTTTTGAAATAGAAAACCCTCTAGAAAAGTTAATCGAGAATTGCTCATCGCGCTGGAGCTGTGGAATAATTTTGTCTCTTCCGAACACACTAGACTAGTTCGCGTGATCAACTGCTCTGAGAGTTTTGGCCGAGGAATAGCCGCGAAATAACCGCTGAATAATGCTGGCCGCGAAATAGTTCTCGACGTGAAATAGCCGTGAAATAGCCGCCAAATATGTGGTGTGCTTGGATCCAGTTCAGTTTAGTTTAGTTGAGCTTACTCTGAGAGTTTTGGCCTCGAAATAGCCGGGAAATAGCCCACCGGGCTTCGCAGCGGCTCCTGGTGGGCTATTTACCGGCTATTTCGCGGCTTTTCACGAAACGGACAAGGAGTAGCCGAGAAATAGCCGAGATATAACCGAGAAATACTCAGAAGTAAACAAAATTGACCAAGACGCAACCGTCGCCGGCTCGCCGAGCCACCATCTGGGGTCGCCAGCGCTTGGGCGGGGCTTCCAGAGGCTGAACGAGGACCAAGTACCTCAAATTCGGGTAATTGAACCGACGGAGGGGCTGAAATCTGAATCATGCCTCTGGAATGCTCCGTATATCTACGGGGGGAGCATTATTTCTCGGCTATTTAGCGGCGAGCATTATTTGGCGGCTATTTAGCGGCTATTACGCGGCAAGCAGGCATTTCTCGGCTATTCACGTGCCCTACTGCTGAATGCTATGGGTAAAATCGAGTTTCTTGATCACCCATTATTACTGCATCCCTTTACATGGGCGTATTCTTGTAGGCGAACATCAACCATTGCAGAACGGTGCTTTATAGCCACATACGACGTACTGAGTCAGCCGAAATAACTCGTCGATACACAATTTTATGGGGTTTTGAAGCATTATAGATCTATTGACAATGGGACGCTCATAAGCTCGGATGATAGCAGGATAACGGCGTATTTTATAGTATGCACGCATCATATTTCCCTTATTCTCTCGGAATCGCGGAAATGAGAAAATCCACAATCTTTTTGGTCTATTCCGTTTCCGTTTAATGTGTTTTGACCATTTTTCTTCCGTTTCCGAAAATAATGAAAAAGATTTTTGCACAGCCCTAGCCTTGATGGATATAAGCCTTGTGTTGCGATTCAACCAGAAATGTCTTCTGATGTTTGGCTTTAATCGTGAGTTTGGGAAACAGACGCCAAGAGACCTCTATATTGGCTTTGGACGTCTTCTTACGGAACACATGACAACAGTTATGATTGACGGTATCGTTGTCTGTAACTGTGAATGAAGGTAAGACTGGCAATAGACGTTCGCCGCCTCATTTCGAGATTGGCGGCTGCGTGAAGAGCACCAGTTGCCGGGAAATAGCTGAGGGATAGCCCACCAGGATCCGCAGCGGCTCCTGGTGGGCTATTTCTCGGTTGTTTCGCGGCTTTTCCGCGAACAACGTGGTCACGGCCGAGCATTGGCCGCGAATTAGCCGAGAAATAGCCCACCACGAGCCGCTGCGGAGCCTGGTGGGCTATTCCGCGGCTATATCTCGGCCAAAACCCTCAGAGTGAGCAGTCGTTCGAACCAGAAAAGTTGATATTTCTATTGCACACTCTAGTGGGCTGCCTATACTCGAGAAGTACCAAGGATTTTTCCAAACAAAGCTGCAAAGCAAAAAAAAACTATGCAGCTTAGGCTTATTTTAGCCGAGGGATTCTCCTCAACTCGGTAAAGCTGGTCAACAATAGTTAAACTCTATCCCCCAAATAAAAACTCTAAAAAGAACCCAATTTCTGTCAATTTCGAAGTTCATGCAGGCTTTTCCTCCTGGAATTAAACCGCCGTTTTCCCCCAAATGGAGATGAGGGAAACAAGAATACGAGGAGCAAAATTAAAAGAAACATGTATATCAAACGAAGATGAGTAAAACAAGAGTATGAGGAGAACTAATAAAAAACGCGGGCCATCAAAGAGTGTTGATAATAATGATGACGTGGCTCGGTGAATTGTGCCGTGCAATGACGAGGAGAAACAGATCGATCGCAGTGAAGTCTCCAGGGGGCGAATAAGAGTTCGAACCGACGGCTGGGAGTTCGAACGGAAGTTGTCTAGACCTACGCCGACGTCGAGCGTTTCGCCCCTCGAGCGTTCGAACGCTGTTCCGATTGCTATTAGGCTGGGGTCGGACCCGTTGAATGCCTGAGCTTGCGCTGGCTTCGCTGAACGCAGGGATGCCGTTCGTCGTTCTGGTCCAGTCATCTCGATTACTCGATACTCTGTGGCTGATCGTGTAGGGTGACCCCGAACCACTCTCTGGAGGATCGTGCCAAGGATACTTTTGGCCGCGTGGATGCTGCAGGCCGTGGGAAGAAACGGCAGTGCGGTCGGTCGCAGCTGAAATCGCCCTATAGTTCTGATCAGGACAGGGTGGATCGATCAAGGCGAGAATCTTCCACCTTTTTTTCAGCATCTCGTTAAGAATTTCCGTAGTTCGTGAAGGTGACGTAGCTGAAATTCCATCAACTGGGGCTAGTATGTCCGCAGTTTACGTATCCTCTGTTTCCGAGTGTGATTTATTTCCGTTCGTCGCTTGCGTCTGCGTGCGTACGCTGCGCCTCCTCCCTACGATTTCTCGCTGTCTCTACCCTTGCTCCGCACGAGGGCGCGAGGGAACAGAGTAAATCTGGCTCGGAACCAGAGGATAAATTATCGCGACAAAATTAGACTAGATGCCTCCAAAATCCTGGGAATCTCCTGTTCTTGCGTTATGCATTTCGCGACCCGTCGGCAGAGAGCTGGTTCTCCCAGCAAGAATTACATCTAGCAACTTTTTTGAAACTTCTGCTGTGCTTCTCTGGGCTAAATTCCGGTCCGAAATTGCGTCTCGACACGCTTTGCGCGCGCTTGGGTCAGTCGAGTTTCCAGCGCCAAAACCGACTCGATAGGCCTTTTTTATACAATTTTCTTCTACTTGTTTTAGTTTCCAGTTTTCGAAACCCACCTAAAGTCAAAAGATCGACGGCTGCGGCGCTGGAAGCTCTTCCGACTCGGGAGCGTGCGCCGCAAAGCGTGTCGAGACGCAGTTGCGCACCGGAATTTGGCCCAGAGAAGCACAGTATGTCTTTACACTGTTCCCAAACTGTAGAGGCACTTGTCTATATGGAAGTAGAACCCGGAATATGTGATATTTCATAGCAAATCAAAATGTAACAGCTATCTACCGTAATAATCAACTTCAAAAACGAGGTTAAATATAGTAATAAAAATATTCTATTTATAATTAACTTAATTTCCTTCCCAAGCAAATCGGACCGCTCTGACCGATCGGCGAACGTATTCATTGCGGACTGCCTTTTTCCCATCTAAATTGGAGAATATATCATGCTAGCAGCATATTGTTACGGAAACTCCGCCAGATATAAGCTCTTACCACGAAACCTCTGGCAAACCTATATAAGCCACGCCTAAACATCCACCAGCCAGCCATATCGGTCTGATTTTGGTTTAAAAAGTGATGTTCCAAGCTGTCAGAATGCCCGCGAGTGGATGAGTGAGAAATCCGTGTTATCATGCAAAAAAACAGTTACTTGCACCTCAACGTTTTTCGTAGTCGGATAAAAAAGTCGACTTTTTATTCGAAAAGTCGAGTATTCGAAAAAGTCCGATATCCGACCATAGTCGAAAAGTCGAATATTCGAAAAAGTCCGATATCCGACTACAGTCGAAAAGTCGAATATTCGAAGGAGTGCGATATCCGACTACAGTCGAAAAGTCGAATATTCGAAAAAGTGCGATGTCCGACTACAGTAGAAAAGTCGAATATTCGAAAAAGTGCGATATCCGACTATAGTCGAAAAGTCGAATATTCGAAAAAGTGCGATATCCGACTATAATCGAAAAGTCGGATATTCGAAATGAATTTCATTTGGAACAAGTATAACTTTACATCCAAGGCTCTCAGAAACTCACCGAGTGAGCCTTTTCCATCGTATTTCCTGACTTCGGCCACAGACTGCGCTTTAAGAACCTCCTTAAAGGCACAGTACACCCTCAGATATGAATTTTGAGATTTTCATGTACTTGTGTAGAAGACCCCTTCTGTATAACACAAGACAAACGCGAGATCTCAATTCCTCCAAATAAGCGAGATATAAGCGACCACCACGGGCCCGACCCCCTCCAGCCACCACCACAGGCCCGACCCCCTAACAGATTTCCAAACACGATAGCGGCTAGATGGGTGGATGAATTCCAACAAGTCGTCGTTCTTCAGTCCATTAGCGGACTGTCTCCTTATCCTGGCTCGCTCTCGCGCAACGATTGCGAATGAAGAGAAATAAAGGCCTGAGACAACTCGTCCACCAATTTTTCACCCTCAAAATTTAGGCATCTTTGAAGAGCCATATCTCAGTTCATAGGGGGTCCTGGACGATTTCAGAGATACCACTGTGATCAGCGTATGACTCTCTCCAAGACAAGCATGAAATATGAAAATTAACTTTTTGGGTGTCCTGTGCCTTTAAGCGTGAGCAAAACCTCGCTAGCTGCGCTGCGTTCCACTACCGATGAGGATCTGCACCTCTCTAGCGAGCCGCTATCGGTGGATGAATTGCGAGACCGATCTGGTCGCTGTGGGGAGCACATATTCAACGATTTCGTTGACGATTGTGGCGATGTCCGGAGACGATCCTTGCTCTTCCTATCGATCCGGTCCGGGTTCGTACGTGCGGAAGTCGGGGCGTGGTGGTGCTGCAATGAACAATGTGAGTGCGCGCTGCTTGCCACAGTGCGTACGTGTGATTTCTTACTACACCAGTCATGAACTGCATCCCCTCTGAACGCGAGATCCTCGCGACGATGATCGGCTGGCTGCACCGCAGCAGGTTGCTGTTCCTGTAGCGACCGAAATTTGAACCGAAGTCGTTGCACTTCTTCATCCTTCTCGGCGAACATGGCAAGACTTGCGCACTAGTGCATCCCAATGCAGCTGTCAATTTAGCCATTGCCGCAGCCTGCTCTAAGATGACCGGAAAACTGCACCAGTTCGTTGATGGGCATCTCCTAGTTTTGGGCGAGGTATCGCACCTCCCTTGCATCCCGCAATGTAGACTCTACGGCCGCACTAGCCAAGTCGACCGATGCTTGCACTATATTGAGAGTAGCTCGCCGCTTTTTCTCACCTAACCCCCTTACATGGGTATTTAGTGCGCTGTCCACCTCATTCGGGATGTTTTCCAAAACCGGCTTCCAATAACCTACTGGTTCAAGGCGTGCCGCCTCTGTGTCCACGTTCGATCTTCTATCCATATGTTCATCCGTAACAGCGTGATTTGTAACAGTATGTTGTTGAAGTGGCTTGGCCCCCATGTCAGTTGTTGTGGTTGGCTGGGTGGACTCAAGTATAGGCGTTTCATAAGAGAAACCCTCTTGTGATTCCATAATCGGTTGACTGGTTGGTTGTCTCCTCGATTGCCACCACTGGGAAGTCGACACCACAGCCTAGAAGTAAAGTTTATGCCCAGTTACGAGCAACAACAACAACTGCAATTCAAGATCACCAGATACAGCTGGCCTAAACCAGGTTGAACTAGACGGGTAGACGAAGCTGGGTTAAGAGTTTATCCGTATTGACTTCAAAATAAATGTGATGGATGAGTAGATGATGATGATGGACAGTGGGATGGCACAGCAGCAAGATCGATTTTCCTTTCGAGAGACCAGACGACAGCCACTACGAGGCCCCGTAAACTCACCGACCGTTTATCGATTGCTCTCGCCGAGCGGCCGCCTGCGGACGGTGTCGAGGGCCAGGAGGGAAAATCCTCTATCGCTCTCGATCTCTCTCCCTCTCCCTTAGCAATCAATCCGCGAACCTCTGCTAGGATATCACTAGGACCCGTCAGCTATGAGCTGACATTGGGTTTCCTTCTCTGCTGTTCAGGCTATCCGCCCAGCTGCACGCTTCCCCAACCTAGAAAACAAGACCCCGCCGATCGCGAGTGGCCGGTTTACATTGGCCAGGCTTGGCTCCTCCCCTCTCCGCAGCTTACACGCGACGCTCCTGCCGGGCTGTGCTCCTCGTCTCTGGTTGTGGCCTCGCCGTCCTCGATTGATTAGGGCGGGGCGCCGCTGTGCCAACCCGTCATGCCACTGCGCAGGGTGGTGGCCATCGTGTATCAACACCCCTGTGGAAGCGGTAGAAAAGGGGGAGGAGCGAGGTTCCTGATTGGACGCAACAGCCGGGGGCCGGGGCTAGCCCGTGTTGCGTCCAATCAGAAACCTCGCTCCTCCCCCGTTTCTCCCGCCTCCTCAGGAGTGTTGATACACGATGACCACCACCCCACTGCGCATGACGAAACATTAGTTACATTGCGGGAGTACATTAATATGGCCCTGTGCTGAACTTAAAGGCACAGTACACCCTCACATATGAATTTTGAGATTTTCATGTAATTGTGTAGAAGACCCCTCCTGTATAACACGTGCCAAATGCGAGATCTCAATTCCTCCAAATAAGCGAGATATAAGCGACCACCACAGGCCCGACCCCCTTCGCTCACCACCACAGGCCCGGCCCCCTACCAGATTTACGAATTCGATAGCGGCTAAATGGATGGATGAATTCTAACAAGTAGTTGTTCTTCAGTCCATTGCCGGTCTATCTCCTCATTCTGTTTTGATCGCGTGCAGCGATTGCGAATGAAGAGAAATACAGGCCTGGGACAACTCGTCCACGGAATTTTCGCTCTCAAAATGCAGGCATCTTTAAGGAGCCATAGCTCCGTTCGTAAGAGGTCTTGGACGACTTCAGAGATACCATTGTGATCAGAGAGTGGCTCTCTACAAGATAAGCCTGGTAACTGAAAAATAATTTTCTGGGTGTCCTGTGCCTTTAAAGAACACGATCAAAATCAGGAACCACAATCCTACAAATGCAAGGAATATGATGTTATAATGAGAAGTAACAACATAGGAACATTAAAACATCAAAACAGACACATAACATTCTAAAACAACACAAAAACTAGGCAGGATCATAATCAGTATCACTGACGAGTAACCATCCATACATGACAACGCAACGCCCTGTAGTATATCAATTTATGATAACTTCGAGATTTTCGTTGAGTGGGCTATTCTAAACATTTCATCTAACCCAATATTATTTTAGGGGAAGAAAGTCACACGGGATACCTCGGTGCTTGCGCAAAGAGGAATGGCTATTAAAAGACTTCTAAGGCAGATGACTGAAAATAAGACTGAGGATCTCAATCGTGTACAGGATTTATCTGATCATAGTCAAGAACCTGCCCGTGAGTGATTTCTAAGCTCATGCTCAAGTTTTAAATTAGGGTGAAGATTTAGCTCTGCTGATATATAGGGATACACTGCAAAAAAAGAACTACCTGGATCATATTGGAGCTATGGGCTGGTGCTCGTTTCAACGAGTGTACGGAGTAATTTGTTTTCTATATTCCCTGTACACGAGGAACGCGAGAGCAGTAGGGTTTCGAGATGTTTGACAGTGAATGAACTTCCGGAAAAAAGGCTTTATAGCATGGTCCTAGAGAACCCAAAATTTTCGTTTTGGTATATAAGGCATCTTTCATTCCCGCCACGCAGGCGCGGGACGCTTGAAAGTTTTACTGCGCGTGCTGCCCATCCAATCCTGCCATGGCTGCGCCGCCAAAACCGCCATGACAGTTTGCAGTTCTGTCCTTCATTATTTTATGTGGAAATGCAAGTCTAGAATTTCTCCGCATGGCCCAGTTTGTTCCCCACTTCAACCCGCACTGCAATGGTCCTGCCGCCGGAGGTTTCCTAATTGCTTCGCACGCGTTACGCTCCATAAAAACATTCCGTGGTCTACCGCTCTTCACGCATGTCACTCGCGTGTTGCGCTCGCAGTGGCGAATCCGAGAGATGCCTAAATGCAGCATATATGCTCTTAAACGCAGTTCAAATGACAACGTAAATCGAACCGTACGGCTCACCCACAATTCCTACGCATTTGAAGCGTAAAAAACTACCCGCAATGCCATTGCATCAGTTAGCGACCTGCCCCTATTTTTACCCCCCTGTATTTGCGCTTTCCCCTCCTTCTTCTTCTTCTTTGCAGCCACGTCGAGGGTTCTGTCATAGGTTGGGGAACTGGGCGACCAGTAATGAATTCGTCCATAGGTCCGTTTTGGTCAGCGTGGTTGGTCTGTCCGGACAATTAGACAAATGTGCCGTATCGTAGCCGTGGCATCTACAGTCCGGGCAAAAGTCCGATTTGCTGCTGTCAATCTTGCTGACATTGGCCATAAGCATAGTAGAGTGACCACAGCGCAGCGATGCAGGGTGCATCTGGCCCTCCTTCCGAGTTGAGACTCGGATGTGCAGACCCGGGGCGGCACCACTCCCAGGATGGGATTTACCGCAGCCTTTTCCAGATGACACCGTACGAACTGTGTGTGCTCCTCGCGCAACAGACGGAGTCGTTCTTGCTGTGAGTCGTGCCATCTTTGCAAGTTGACTTTGCTTGGAGCATCGGCGAATGGCTTTCTGATGTCTCTCTCCCTGACGGGGTTCAGCACTCTCCATGAGGGGTGGTTGGGTTGCTTTATGATATTGATGGAAAATTGTTGGGCCTGGAGCTGACAGTGCTCCTTTACTGTTAATAATCGTGTCTCCGCATGCAAGTGCTCGACTGGGGAACTTCTTGCACATCTGGTAGCTAAACGAAGTGCTGCATTCTGTACACGCTGCATCTTGGTCCAGGAGGTGTCTGATACCAAGTGCTGCCACAACGGTGCAGCGTACTCCAGAGCGGGCTGAAGTATGGCCTTGTATGTCCTGATAATAGTTTCCTTGCTACTGCCTCATGATGTACCGCCCAGGGCTCTGAGCACATTAAGCTTCGCTTTGACGACGGCCTGCTTCTCCTCGTTGTTCTTATGAAGCGAGCGATGGATCGAGCCAGAGGTGTGCGGGAAATTCTTTTCGGTAAATTTTTTTCCGAAACTTCCTAGAATTTTTTTCTCGGTAAATACGGTAAAAACGGAAAATTCGGTAAAAATTCTGATTTCGACTTTGGTACATATTTCATACTATGGCACAAATGACCAATAATATTTATGTATCTATTTCAATAGTGCATGAGGATAGTGCAAATAAGGAGTGAATTTTACATATTCAACTGAGCTCAACGGTTGAACCCAATTAGCGGGACGTTGATTTTAAGAAAAAGTAACATTTCAAAATTCTCTGCCGTCAAGGTCTTTCTGTAGTCACTCAAAATCAAGGCAGCTGAGGAAAACATCCTTTCCGCCTCAGCTTTGCCAGAAAGCGCGCATAAGTACGTACTGTGCTTATCTGGGCCAAATTCCGGTCCGCAATTGCGTTTCGACACGTTTGCGGCCGCACGCTCCCGAGTCGGAAGAGCTTCCAGCGCCGCAGCCGCCGATCTGCTGACTCTAGGTGGGTTTTGGAAACTGGAAACTAAGAAAAATTGGAGAAAATTGTATAAAAAAACTACATCGAGTCGGCTTTGGCGCTGGAAACCCGACTGGCTCGAGCGCGTGCGGCCGCAAAGCGTGTCGAGACGCAATTGCGGACCTGAATTTGGCCCAGATAAGCACAGTATTGGTCAGTGAGGAAAGGTGCGTGTACGATGATTTGACGATGGAGTCGTTCCAGAACTGCAGTGGATTCAGTGTTGTGTCCGGGGGCTCCGGAAAAACTCCAGTTTCTGAAATAGCTGCTTCAAGACTGCTAATATGTATTTCTCGGAGTAGTACCTCGATAAGAGGAAGTACGTGGCACAAAAGGTGAAGAGATCGTTGGATTGTTCAGAAAGTAAGCCAAAGGGTTAAAGAGAGTAACAAAAATAAGGATGAAGAAGGATATCGCGCCAAAGGCATGCCATAGCAGTAGGAAACCCGTGAAATACGAGTAGGAAGTAGGTCGATTGAGCTAAAAACACCCAACATTTCTTTTCGGTAAAAATTTCGGTAAATTGCGAGAGAAATTCGGTAAATCGGTAAATCAAAATTTACCGAAAACACCGGTAAATCCGGAAAATCGGTAAACGGAAAATGCACACCCCTGGATCGAGCATAAGACCGAGCAGTTTGGGAAAGCGAGCAGCAGGTAATCGATCTCCGTTCCACTCGACATGCGGGTGGGCGCTGTGCTACGATGGATCCGTTGTGAGCACGGACACCGACGATTTGGATGCAGAGATCTTTAGCATTTTGCGGTCGAAAAAGCTTTTCAGTGTGACCAGGTACTCATTGATCTTGGAGGCGGCCACATTTATATCCCGATCCCGACACATTATTGTCATATCATCGGCATAGGCGACCACCTTGATATCCTAGGGAGGGGCGGGTATGTCTTCAAGGTACAGACTGAAGAGGGCAGGCGATAAAACGCCGCCCTGCGGGACTCCAGCTGCAATAGGAATACTATTCGAAACGTGGTTCTGGAACATAACTCTAGCTCGTCTTTCCTTTGTGAATGCCGATATCCAGCGCCTTTGCCACCGCTGTATTGAAGAATCCAGTTGATTGCTTGACCTGACTTCAAGGTTCACTGTGTCGAAAGCCTTAGTGAGATCCAAGGCGACACTTACAGTTCTCTGTGGCTTCTATGCGTTGAACCAGTGGCAAAGCTAGTAATTTCCAGCAAAGCTGTTGTGGTGGAATGCAGCTTTCTGAATCCATGCTGAATCACTTGCCTCTCATTGTGCTCCACCAAGTCCTTTACGATCAGTTTTTCGGCGATCTTTGCGAACGTGGACAGCAAGCTAATGGGTCTGTATCCCTTGACTGAAGTCGGAGGTTTCCCCGGCTTGGGCAGCGGCACAACGTTAGCAGTCTTCCGATTCTGCGGGGTGGTGCACGATCTAAACGAGGTGTTTATCAAAGCAGTTAGAAGCGGAAGGATTTCATTCGGTATCTTCTTCAGGACAGCGGGACATATCCCGTCTGGACCAACCGCTTTTGAATTCCGCATATCCTTTATAACCTTTTCAACTTGCGTCGTGGTGAACGCTTCGGCCGTGCTCATAAGCGGGAGGTGGCACAGCTCTCGTACTGTCACTCTATTCTGCGGACCACGCTTTGCACTGGTGATGAAAAAACTCCTGAGCGCATAAGCGGCTTCTTTTCCTGATTTGGATACACCGTTGTCGAATTCGATTGTGGAGACGGTAGCAGGCGAGTTCTTACTCAGGGGCCTGCGCAATACCTTCCAAGTAGCTGCACTGTCCGACTTGAAATCCTACTGCCCGGTGAACTTTTCCCACTCTCCTTTCTTGTGCCTGTTTAAATCCTTTCTGATCTCATCGTCATTTGGGTAGAACGTCTTGACGCGGCCGACAGGAATAGCTGCTTTCATGGCTCCGCGGATCGCGTCAGATAAATGGCACTCTTTCTGGTGCACGTCGCCATTCCGCGGGTACTTTGCCGACAGGCGAAGCGCAACTTCACTGAACAGGCTCTAGTCTGCTCGGCCTAAATTAAGATAAGAACGTTGACGAACACTAGAATAGGGAGCGAGAGAATTGGAGAAATCGATATGGATAAAGACGGGGACATGGTCACTTGACAAAGTAGTTGAGGTGGACCATTAGCAATAGTGAGAGAGGTTGGACGAGACTAAAGAAATGTCTGGGCTGGAGGATGGGCCGTTGGTAGGGAGACGAGTGGGCTGATCATCGTTTAAGATGACCAGGTCAGACTCCTCTGCCCATTCTTCGACGTCATTTCCTGTACCGTCAGAATCAAGTGACGAGCAAAAGGTGTGAGCATTAAAATCGCCCGCGAAGACAACCGAGGATGAGAGGGAGCAGTCGTTCAGCTGCTTAAGCAGAGGAATAGGATTGTAAGATGGGGGGCATGAGGTAGTGGGTGGAATATATATGTTGAAAAGGGAAAGAGATGTTTTAAGAGGGAGATGGATTGGAAGGTACTCGAGAGTACCATCCGTGGGGGTGTTGAG
Source organism: Aplectana chamaeleonis (assembly GCA_029168955.1). NCBI lineage: Eukaryota > Metazoa > Nematoda > Chromadorea > Rhabditida > Cosmocercidae > Aplectana > Aplectana chamaeleonis. The sequence goes on from JAPDOI010000040.1 coordinate 502,315, forward strand.
TATGAGGTGGAAGGGGAGAGAAGTTAAAACAAAGGTTGAAACTCCTCCGCTGAGAGTTGACCTTGGAGCATGGTAAGAAGTATAGCCTAGGAGATTGGGATGAGGTTAGGTAGGGGATGGAGAGAGCTTGGTTTCTTGAACCATGATGACGTCTGGATGGTAAGTAGGTGTGATGAGACAGAGTTCAGAAAGCTTGGCACGAAGGCCGTTTAGATTGATATGCACAATGGAAAGGGGACGACTTGAGGAAGAGGAATCAGAGTTGGTAGGAGAAGAGCATAAAACACAGCGAAAAGCAGAGTTATGATGCCTCACAGAACTGAGACCCGAACAGGAGAGACGCACCCACCTTTGGCATCCGAAGCACTGGACGCTTGATTTCCTCCATGTGACATCCTTGCCGCACGTGGCGCATAGGGTCCAGGATTCCTCTTCACGCCGGCCCTTAGCAGGAGAATCCGAAGGAGAGACGCGGCCGGCCACCACCTCTGCCATGACAAAAACCTTCTTCGTAGATGGGTTGACGTCGGTTGACACGGAGGTGATCTTCTTTCCTCTACACTGCCACGGCACGAACGCACGACATCTCGGGAGCTCTCTTGTCCCTTATTGTGTGTCGATACGCACCGAAAAAGTGACAGACGGGTGCAGGAAAGCCACCCAATTAGACCGTCTACGACCGTCTGCTTGCGTCTGCAATCCACCCAGTCGATACTGCTGTTCTAAGCGCGTACATGGACAGGGCCAGTGAACCCCAGTGGCCGTATCCATGAAACTATGTGAGCCTCCCGGGAAGGGTTTTGGAACCACTCGATGTATGCTACGGGCGAACTTCGAACCCTCCCGGGAGGCTCCCGTAGTTTCATGAATACTGCCACAGGTCGGTTTTTCCGCCACGGACTTTGTCGGTTTTTCGACCAAGTCTAGCGGGGGCCTAAGACATTCACCTGATTTTCGGATATTTTCTATTTCTTGTTTACAGAGGTTGCTCCTGAGATTCTTGAACCAGAGGGAGAAGCCTCTCAAGAGCGTGTTGAAACAAAAGATGAAGATCGAGAAAAAGCTTCAATCCAAGATATCAAGCAAGTCAGGTATGAACTTTCTTTTGACTACATCTAGATTTTATTTGTTTGTGAACCTTTTTACAGAATTGATGCAAAGAAGGATTGTATACAACTGTGGGGCGAAAAAGTGCAGAACCTGCCAGAACTTCTCTGTTTTCTACAAATGTTCCATCGCGTTCATGGTCCGACGCTAATCCCTGATTGTGAAGAAGTCATTGAGGTAATTTTTATACTTGGACAAAACTGTAAAAATTTTCGAATATATTCGAAAATCATTTTTTTCGAATTTCAAATTTTCGAATATATTCGAAAATCGAATTTCAAATTTCCGAATAAATTCGAAAATCATTTTTTTTTTTCGAATTTAAAATTTTAGAATATATTCGAAAATCAAATTTTTCGAATTCCAAATTATCGATTAAACTCGAAAATGATATTTTTCGAATTTCGGATTTGCGAATATATTCGAAAAACTTATTTTTCGAATTTTCGAGTATATTTGAAAATCAAAATTTTCGAATTTTCGAATAATTTTTCGAATTGTCGAATAATCTTTTCTATTTTTCGGATAAATTTTCCGGAATTCACAAATGATAGTCGGATTTTAAAAAAAAATTTTAGCTGTCAATTACTGTGTCTATCACTTTGTAGAAGTATTCATCGGCCTACCACAATGTTAGGCGCTATTCATCCGGCACGCGCGTGACGCGCGGGCGTGGCGTTGATGTATTAATAGCCTGACGCCCCGCGTGACGCCCACTCCGCCATGATGGCGGCTGTGACCACTATTTCGTCATTTTAGTATTAATCCGTCTTCAATTTCATTTTGTTTATTGATAAATAATTTTAGTGCTATCTTCTGCTACTATGATAGTGATCGCATGTACAGATTTTGCTCGCTCGTCAAAGTTAGGACCCAATTCAATCCGCCCCGCCATAGTGTCGCCGCTGGAGTATTCATAGTCTCCGCAAGCGCGTCTCGCGCGTTTTGCACAAGACGCTCGGCTTCAGGCGAGACATGACCAACCCCGTCCCTTTCCGGGAAAGCGCCTTATCGCACCCAAGCGCTGAGGTCCTAGCGCCGCTCTCAAGATCTACTACTACGCCACGGCGCGGCCTAGGCAAATTTGCTGCCGCCGAGCTTGCACGACTTCAGGTGGGGGGAGGGGCAGGGCTGAACACTCGAGCTTGAAACCCTTACGCCCTTTTGCCGCCGCGGAAAATGCCGCTTTTGAGCTACAATGAAGTCAGTGTTTTAGATTACTTGAAAATTAGCCGGAAGTTGGCAACCAGCTTGTTTCCACTTTACAAACGCCGCCATAGCAGTAATAACGATCGAGAACGTTTTCTCCGCCACCGCCGCGTTTGCCGCGTTTTATAATTTTTCTTAAGGAGCGGCATTTGACGCGGCAGCAAATGTATGAAAAGGGCGTTGGGCCAATGTTATATAGGGTGAGTCATAAGTTCTTGGAATTTTTTATTTTTATTTTTTTCTTGAACACAAGGTAACAAATTTATTCAAAGTAAGAGCCATTACAACGAACAACTTTCTGCCAACGACGAGCGAGACTTCGAATACCGTAGTCGTAGAATGAGCGCTGCTTCGATGCAAAAAAAAGCGTCCAACTCGGTCCTCAAGTGCTCTTCGGTCTTAAGCTGTTTTTCCCTCAACCAGTGTTCGAGGCTTCTGAATAAATGGTAGTCCGATGGAGCAATATCTGGACTGTAGGCTGGATGAGGGAGAGTTTCCAACTGCAGCTCCTTCAATTTTTCTTGAGTTTTTTTCGCTATGTGTGGGCGGCAGTTGTCCCAGAGCAGTATGATCTGGTCACGTTTTCGTCCATTTTTCTCCGCGTTGGTGACCATTTCCTCTAGTTCTTGGCAGACGTAGTCAGCATCTATAGTCTTTCCTGGCGGAAGTAATTTCCAGAACACAACTCCATTAATGGACCAAAAAACGGTCAGTAGACTTTTTTCCGTGGATATCCCGACGTTGCACAGGATCTGGCGACTCAAAGGGCTTAACCCATTGCACAGACAGGTCAGGATTGTTATAGTAGCACCACTTCTCATCACATGTAATGATGCGACCAAAAAAACTTCCTTTGTGGTGCCGTTTCAGTAGTTCTTGACAAATGGCCATCCTGCGATTTCTGTCGGTCTCGGATAAAGTGTGAGGAATCACGGACGGCTTTTCCGGTCTCAGTCCCATATTGTGTAGCTGGCGAACTGCGGTCGACTGCGAACTCCCTGTAAGCTGGGCGAGACCTCTGCTGTGAAGGTGCGGGTTTTTCTCCAGCTCATTCGCCGCCAACGTGGAGTCGTGAATTCGTGGCCTTCCACATCTCGCCTTGTCCTTCAGAGAGCAGCTGCCGGAGCGAAACTTTTGATACCAGTTGTACACAGTACTGGCAGCAATTCGATACCTTCCTTCGTTGGCCCTTATTTCCTTAACAGTTTGAGCAGCTGTGAAACCTCTTTCGAAGTAGTGAAGAATCAGTACGCGAGCGTGCTCTTTTTCCGACATTTTACTGAGCCACGAATGGCGTTTCGAGGGCTGGCAGGTATTGATTAACGAGGTTTGATCTACCTAGCAAACAACCGCGCACGAGTGGCATTTGATCTATTCGCGCGCGAATCAATATGAATTTTTGAAAAATTCCAAGGACTTATGACTCACCCTAATAGTTTGCGACACGAGGTCGCGTCGCTCTGCACAGCAACAGCGACCGCCTCCCGCCCTTTGAATCTGTCGCTGTTGCAGTGCGCTGCACAGTGACAGTGACAGTGGCAACAACAGGCATAGGCACATTTGCAGTATGTCAGCCCTCCACGACACGTCGCTGCGACGGACACGCGACAACTGTTTCCACGATGGCCAGTGCCATTGCTGGATGCTGGTCACGCATTTGTGCTAAATACCATGACTGTCGCTCATGGCAGCGACAATGTATACCACTGACCTTAGGCGACGTTTATACTCCCGCCGCCGAGAGGCGCGGCGTCGTGCCGCGCCGCGCAGGGCTGCGCGTAACTGAATTTTGCAATTTCGTAAATAGTAAATTGTAAGTTTTCAGATTCATCGTAGTTCGCAAATCGTAATTGACAAGGCCTGAGCGAAACCAAACCTTTCCAGCCGCGAAGACCACTCCAGGCTAATGCTTCTAGAGTAGTCATTGTAGGTTAGTCAGCTCAATCGCTCCTGTCCGTATTTAAAGTAGCTGTTTTTCTGGAACGGGAGGGTTTCTGAAGATAAAACCCTTGTACTGTCCATCAGGGCTGTGCATAATTTCGAATTATGATTTACGATTTGCGAATTACGGGCGTTTTTGGCAATTTTTTTACGATTACCCCACTCGCATGGCCGGGTGCTGAACGTTTACGCCGTTTGAAGCCTCGAAAACGAGCCTAGATTACCTTTTTTTCCAAGAAATTTCGAGCAATTAGGTGTGGAACCTCTCCCACTTTACGTGTGGTACTCCGCCTTCCCATACAACTTTATTGCTTCAAAACGGTCGCTTTGTCTCGTCTTTGACGTTTCCAACGACGTAGGCGTTATAGTATTGGTTGTTTGAGTTAATCAGCGCCGTTATCTCAACTACTTTTGCGAGCGTGTATGCTGCCGTTAAGTTTGACAGACCGCTCCAATTCTCAAACCGACCGGCTCAAACTTATAATTGGGCTCTCACCTTTCCTTCCTCCATAGGCGAGCCAGGTCAGGTCGCTAGAGCCAAGCTCCACTGTTATACATATGCCCCCATTGAATGCTTCCGGCCCATGATGAACACAGGAGACTCAGACATTTGGTGGAGCTACTGTCTATATCGAAGCAAAGTTCAAGCCCCCCCCCCCCAAAAAAAATGATGGCTGCGGAGCCACCTAGCTCTTCAAAAAGGTTCATAAATGTTATAAAAATAAGAATTTCAGCAAATTATAAATGCAAAAAAAGATCAAGAAGTTGTTTATCTTCAAAATCCCAGATTTGATGGGTCCCTTCAAACTTTGCATTCCGAAATTCTAAAGAACTTCCACCTCTAGGACGGTTGTCTCCACCCCAAAAAGCCTATGCTTATGGTAAGGAACGCAAAACTCCCTTCAGAATATCTCTTCATAAATATATAGAGCAGGCTCGATCTCCGCGTCAAAAGGTGGTTTTGCAAATTTATATCCCTTTTGGAATAGTCACCTTGTCCAAATACCCTTTCCTTGAAAGAGTGAACCTAAAACTATCGAACAGCAAGTTTTTGTCATCGCAGTACTGCCCTCCTTGGCTTCCATAGAACCTTGTTTGGTAAGGCCATGATTTCCTATATTTTCGAGTGCAAGAGTTGGAGAAAACACGGACGGCACAGGTTTGGTGCCTGAATAAGCTTAGAGTTTCTATTTTGTCTATTAAAGTCGTTGTATCCCACTTACATATGTATGCATACTAGAATTTTCTTCAAGCGCTCAAAACAGAGTTATTTTGAAACCTAACCTCGAACCTCTTTCGATATGGAAATACCCCATCATTGAAGTGTTGAGGTGTTTCTACATCGAATGCGGTTTGGGCTATGTGTGGGCTCATGGCACATTATCAGTTATTACGAGGAATTCGGAAAATTACGATTTACGAAACTTCAAAATTCAGTTACACACAGCCCTGCTGTCCATATCTGCCTGACAGCTGAATAATAAATGCGAAAACGAGAGAAAAACGGTTTGCGTTGGCTGGCCGTTCAAGCCAGCCTATCCCACCGATGGAGCACCTTGTACGGTGACGCCAAACACGATCTTCTCATGATCCAAGCGTGTGAGAACTCCAAATCGGGCGTGGGGTGAACAGGCCAAGATGGTGCTTTGATAGAGTGTGCTTCAAAGGTTAATCAGAAAAAAAAAGAATTTCTTATGAAATTATGATTGTGCATTTCGATTATTCGAATTCCAAAAATTCGAATATGCTCTTTAAAATATTCGAATTTTGAGTATTATTCAAAAGTCTGTTTTTGAAATATTCGAATTTCGAATACTATTCGAAAAACTGTTTTCGAAATATTCCAATTTCGAATATTATTCGAAAACCAAAATTTTTGAATTTCGAGTTTTGAATGATTCGAAATTCGAAAAATCATTCGAATATTTTTCGAATGATATGATTCGGTCCGAAGTATACAGGGTGGCCCACATGAAGTGTGACGCGTAAAATTACCCACAACTTTGCACAAAACGATTTAACTACAGGCTATCAACTTTTATTCTATACATACAAACACTCTGGATAAGATTTTACAGATCGCATTCGAAATGACCTCCTTTTGCTCCAATTCCAATTTTGCTCGTTTCAGCGATTCCAATGAGTTGTGTTTGAAAGAGCAGACTTTTTGTTTCATAATCGACCAGATAGCGAAATCCTTTTCTGGCGAGTTTGACGGCCAGACATCCTTCGACCAAAAACTCGGAAGGTTGGCCTCGCACCATTTCAAAGTCTTCTTGGCGCCGTTGGCCGGTGCCCAATCTTGTTGGAGGGTCCAATCAATGTTTTTTTAGCGTTTTCTCCAGCCCAAGGGAGAACGGCATTCTCGAAAACTTGTTCTCGATAAACTTCGGCGGTAATTTTGACTCCCTTTTGGACAAAAATAAGTTTGGTCTTGCCGAGACCCGATATTCCAGCCCACACCATGACGGACTGTGGAAAATGTGACTTTTCAATCATGACGATTCTTGGAGATCCTCTTGACAGCAGTTCTCGTTGATTCTGCGTGTTTCGGACTGCTTTAGGGGTGAATATTTTCACTTCTGTGAAGAGAATACGGTCGAGCTTAACACCGCGCGCAAGCGTCTTCATCGTCCTGCATTTTTCCAACCTGAAGGCCTTCATTTCTTCGGTGAGGCATTATCCTCTGGCGATTTTGTAAGGATACAATTCTAGATCTTCTCTGATCAGTCGCTGCATAGTAGACCGGCCTACTTTGTGCTGCTTAGCCAACTTTCTCATGCTTGCAGGATTTCGGCGAAGCTTGCCTCTAATGACCTTTCGAGGAGCAGGAGTCCTTGCAGTTCGTTCTGGTCTCCCTCTCGGACAATTCTCAATCCCACCAGTCTCCTCGAATTGTTTTATTACCCGACGTACCTGCTCCCGATGCAGTTTGAGCGTCTTCGAAATGCCGGAAACTGACGACCCTCACTTGTGCAGTGCGACTATGGCCGAACGATCTTCGATCGATACCATCGTTTTGTAGAAAAATGAAATTATAATGGCCGTATTATAGCAACAAAATGTGGAGTGAACGAATAACATCATGAGAAAGCAAGAATGAGGCAAAAATAGCCAAAAATCGATTTTCTGAAGTCGTCACACTTCATGTGGACCACCCTGTAGTAATTTCATTCCGTGGGCTATTTTTGTTAAATAACCTCTCTCGTGCCAACTTTGCATCATCTGCAATGGTGTTGGAAAATTGTAGAAGTTTGCCGATCCTTCTTGTCAACCTGGAGAAGTGTCGTGGGAGCGATATGGGAAGGATATGGATGTGAAAAGGATGTTCGAATTGAAAATGTTTCGATTGTCAGCTCTACCGGATAGAAGAAAAGTATGTTAACATTTAACTTTTCCTTATTGAAAGCCTGCGGAGCAAAATACTAGATGCAACCATATTGAAATGGGTACTAGTCATGCGATTGTGTTTCTCCCGTCTAACCATATCTAATTCAAGGCTACCTCGATTGCGACTGATGACGCAAATGAGTCATGACCAGTCATTTGATTCGATTCGTACATGCGACTTTCGTACAATACATATCTTTCTCGAGCATTGTAGAAGGCTGATCGAGGTGTTCATTCCAATCAAGTCCCGAACTCAAACTGAATTTCGCTATCCCTCATACATTCGAAAAATTGCGCAGAAGGTCTCGAGACTATACCATGCTCGTTCCAGCATTGGTATTCAGAAATATTTCCGTTTTTCTAGAAGACTGAAGCGTGAACTATGGGAGCTTAACCTGAAGAGAAAGTCGCTTCTTCTCGTAATTCAAGGGGGTTCTACAAATTCATCAACAGAAAGCTAAAGCTGAAAAACAGTATTCTATCTATCCTGAATACCAATGGTGAACCCTGCAAGACTGAGCTGGAGAAAGCGAGTTTTCGCAACATTTTTCAAATCCGTTTACAAACATCATTCCTGCCACAATGACCAAAATTGCCCTGCTTTCACTTCCTCGAAAATCGACTTTTTAGACATCACCAGTGAAACGGTCTACAGGACTTTGCTACGCCTTCCACCCAGGTATTCCACTTCACCAGACAACATCCCGTATATTTTCTTGAAAAAGGCAGCTCTTGGGTTAACACCTGCGCTTACACTTATTTTCGACTGGTGTCTTCTTCATGGTGAGGTTCCTTCATTATGGAAGGTCAGTTTTGTGAAGCCGATATTCAAAAAGGGGATAAAACAGATGTAAATAATTATAGACCAATCTGTCTGACTTCCTCAACTAGTAAAGTTCTTGAACGCATTGTTTGTAAACAACTTTATGATTACCTTCGTGAAAACAGTCTAATTACAAAGTTGCAACACGGATTCCTAGCAAAGAAGTCCACCATTACGGCATTAATTACAACGATTCCCAAGTGGCAGAAGACAGTGGACTCACGTGGATATATTACAGCATGTTATTTGGATTATTCGAAAGCTTTTGACTCTATTCATCTTGGCCTCCTCGTTGCAAAACTCAAAGCTTATGGTATAGACGGTTGTCTGCTGAAATTCCTTCAGTCCTTTCTGAGCGGACGCACTCAGAAGGTTTTCATCAATGGGATTTTTTCCGATACTTACCCGACTCCTAGTGGTGTCCTCCAAGGCACCTGCCTAGGACCGTTAATGTTTCTGCTTTACATTAATGATTTGCCAAAATATATTCGGCAGGGAGTTGAGTGTTCTATCTATGCCGACGACTCCAAATTGTTTTCTTTCAATAATTCCAACATACTTCAGCAGGCTTTAGATGCTGTGCTTGATTGGTCCGAAAAATGGTTACTCCACATCTCTTATGATAAAACCGTTGCAATGTGCATTGGTAGTAGTCATCCACGTGGGTCCTCGTTCTTCTTCTTCTTTGCAGCCGCAGGAAGGTTTTTGTCAAAGGTTCAAGAAACGGGTGACTGAAACCGGATTCGTCCACAAATCCATTGTTGTAAGAGTGGTAGGCCTCTTTGGGCATTCGAATAGGTGTTCAGTTGTGTGGCCACGGCTACCACAGTCCGGGCACTCGTCCGGCTTACTGCGATCGATCTTATGCAAGAATGACATAAGCATAGGGGAATGACCGCAGCGTAACGAGGCAAGGGTACTTCTAGCCCGCCTACCGAGTTCCATCTCGGTGTCGCTGACTATGGGTGGTGCGACCCCCAATATGGGATTGACGGTCATCCTACTCAAGTGATCCCTGACGAACTTGGTGTGCTCCGCACGTAAAAGACGCAGACGATCCAGTTGGGAGTCCGTCCATCTTTGTATATTAACTTTCTCGGGAGCATCCGCAAAAGGCCTTCTGATATGTCTCTCTCTCACGGGATTCATGATCCTTCTTAATGGGTGGTCAGGCTGCTTGACCATGTTAATAACCAGTTGCTGCGCTTGGAGTTGGCAGTGCTCCTTAACTGGCAGAATTCGGGCTTCAGCATGAAGATGTTCCACTGGGGTGCTTTTAGCACACCCTGTGGCAATCCGAAGAGCAGCATTTTGGACTCGCTGCATCTTTGTCCACGATGAATCCGATATCATGTGCTGCCATACCGGTGCAGCGTACTCCAACGCCGGCTGCAATATTGCCTTGTAGGTGGTCAAAATTGTCTCCTTACTACTCCCCCACGACGTTCCTCCCAGAGCTCGTAGGACGTTGAGCTTTGCTTTCACTGTAGCCTGTTTCTTCTCAGTTTTCTGCTCAGACGTTTCGGCCGCCGCGCGGCGGCCGAAACTCGTCGCGCGGCGCCCAAAACTCGTTCGCTTCCGACGCGCGTGCGGTCGCGCAGCGCGTGGTACGCAGTCGACGGTGAGACTTCGGCCGTTTTATGGACTGTATATTCACACGCTTAACTAGCTATAGCCACCGGATGTAGATCATGCTGAAAGTATGACACCTACTGCACTGGAATTATTGCACTTTTTGATATATGATCATTATCTAAACAGAGAACAAAGTGATATTCAAGGGAATTCCTACATACGCTCTTCAGCAATAAAAACAATTAAAAAAACATAATCACAAATCTGGCAGTGAGAATGAAAAAAATTACATGAATATCAACAACAAGAAAACAAGCATACAATAGCAGCCAGAAATCTTAAGACATAGCCTTTTCGCGTACAATGTTTTCATACATATCTTGGCTAGGCCTTAGCGAAACTTCATGAAACTTCAGTGTGTTATGGGTATCACAACTCTTGCTTTACCCATAAACAAGATTCGATTTTGAGGGTGCAGTTTTGGAATATGGAATTCATTTATCAATTTGTGGTAATATTTCAAATAAGGACTGTTCCCACAAAACATGGCTATTATAAATCCAAACCCATAGCAGTTATTCAATACTTGAAGATCTTCTGAGCCGTTGCATAATCTTGTGGAAAAATGGCCTCTATAGGAATCTTTCTGACGACCGAACATTGGACAATTTGGAGTTAATTTTTGGAAATTCACCCCTGAAAAATTATTCGCCCCAGAACTATTACAAAATATGTGCTTTATAAGCTTTGTCAGAAAACAACTTATATTTCTACAAGGTGATAGAACGCTTCCGAAAACCTTTGAATGGCGATTAACTGGTACAGGTTTGAAAGCGTAATAGCTTTGCTTTGAGGGAATAGCCCTAATTTGAAAAAAATGCTACGAAATCGTAGATAAATTACATATTAGAAAACTGCCCTCTCAAAACCTAATCTTGTGTATGTATAAAGCAAGGGTTGTGATGCCCCTTAACATATAGAAGTTTCATCAAGTTTCGCTAAAGCCAATCCAATGTATCTATAAAAACGTTCCTGGAAAGGTCATGTTAAAAAATCTATGACCGCTACTGTAAGTTTCTTATTTTTTTAGTGCCGTAGAGTGCCGCGGAGCTCTGATGAGAGGCACAGCACTAAAGATTAGCTGTACAGCACACCAAAAAAAAAGAAACATCAGTGATAACATTATTAAAAACACAATATCAATCACCCCCTACATGCATATTCTCCAGCTTCAGCCATTTGTTCCTGGCCCATCCGCAGCCTCGTCTTCGTCATATTCATCAAGTCGTTCTGCTTCCATCCGGGGCCTCTTCGAGCGATGCTGCAAAGCAATTAAATTAGTGTACAGAGCTTGAGCACAGTAGGAAATTTGACGAAAACACTAACATCAGGAGGGATCCATGAACATTTCCCGTTCTCCACCCTGAATTTGAATGAGCGGACGTCCTGCCTGAAAGTAGAAACAATAACTGGATAGGTAAGGAGGAGAAACACGCCAAGAAGGTTTGAACAACTCACAAACTTTTCTGTAGCCCTCGAAATAGATGACCGCGCCACTGTAGCCGCTATTTAGACAAGGCTCGCAGTACTGCTTGTCTCTCGTCATCACGGGAACCAAGGGACAAAAAGAAACTGTAACAGATAGACTAATTATTCTGTACAAGAAAGTAAAACTAATGTCTGTCGCCACCTTGATTGGGTCGGAAGTCCTGCGCTCTTCAGTTCGTCATAGCCGTACCCGAGGCAATCTAACGCGAATTCTAAAAAGAAAGGTCATAACGATGACTCATCGCGGTAGAGAGAAAAGAGTTCCCACCTATGAGAATACTTTCAATCTCCATCGGCAGGCTGATGAGCGAGGTGCGTCCGCGCGAGCTGTTGACTCGAACAGCATAGCCTTGTATTACATTTTGCGGAGTTGTTAACTGAAGGAATACGAGTAAGACTCAGCTCAGATCACACATCTACATTCCCCCAATGCCTTTTTTTCAAAATGTGGTCCGACAGAGGTTGTTCATTGAGATCTTAGCACGCTACTCACACAGTACTTGGACGTGTTCTTCCGTCTTATGGCCGGCGAAATGTGCACAAAGAATAACCCATGTGGAATACCCCGTCTAAACTATCTAGTAGATTACGCAGGTGTAGTTAACTTTCCATGGACTAGTCATGTTATGAGAAGAGCCGACGGCGGCTGGACAAGAAGAATAGCTGATTGAGTTCCGATGGGTTTATCCATTCCGAGGGAACGAGACGAAGGAAGGTTCTAATGGAGACCAAACACTCCATGAAGACGACTCATCCCGGCATTTGGATGAACTTTGCCAACATCATGAGGCAGATTCGCTTGTCATAACGAAAACTTCCATCTACCCGAAGGTTGGTGTCCGCATGGACTCTCCTGAGCAGAGCAGGCTGCAGGACATTTACAGCAGGGCGTGGGGGTATGAACATGTGGGATCAAAAAGCAAAACATGAGAAGCAGACGTCCGTCTCTCCTCCCTTTTTGTCGCAACCCACTGCCCTTCCTTTCAATTTGTAATATTTCCAAGCGATTATACCCGCTTAACCATCTCTGTCATTATGAGGAAAAACGCAATCGCATTTTAGGTGCTGTGTACCTAGATGACCAACGCCATGCCCTTGTTCTCAATAAATGAAATATGTACGAGGATGTTATTGTTTTTGTTAAGCAGATTTCGATAAGCTCAGACTTTCAGCGTGTATGAACTAATTTATGAAAGTTAGTAAATCAAAATGACTGAGCGGTTGTAATAGAACGAACAGAGAAGGTGTGGAAGGGGAGCTGCTGCTTGTTTCCCCAGATTGGCAATGAAAAGTCTCGTGAGTTCTGCGTCCTCCTTGAAACGCGTCGCACGTTTCTCAAGAGACCTGTTTCCCTGTTTTCTTCGGTACACAGAGGTTACGAATTGGAATGAAAAAGTTATTAAAAATGAAACAATTTAATTTTCGGACCAAAGTTTCATTTTCGGGTTAAATTTTTTGCGACCCCCTCACCCGCTGTTGCGAAATTTCGCAAACCCGTTTGACCCTGGATCGTGGGCACTGTCTCTAAACATTGTCAGAAGGTCACATCAGAGTACGGCACGAGGTGTGGACAAGGCATATTTTACTCAGACCTCTTCCAGAAGCGTTATTTGGTCTGTCCTTTGTAGTAAAATTTGAAGAAGAAAAACAATATATTTAAAAAGATTTAAAAATTTAAGAAGAGGAACCATTTTCAACCCCTCCCCTGGATAAACGCCCACAACCTGTGTCTCATATTCAACCAATGGCCCTTCACTATGACCTCAGCTAATTTTTCTTACAATAACTTAAACACAACAAAATTTCACGTTAATTGGGCGCTATAATCAAGTTTTTCTCGAGAAAATTATTTCAAACAAAGTATACCCCATTCGGAATGGTTCACTTTATCCCTCGGCGGAGCCCACAAGGGAACCACAATAAGTCATAGTGACCATTCCAAATAAAATGTTCTTTTCTAGAACCATTTTTGGACGAAAAGTCCGAATATGCTCATCGCAGCTGCCTAGACCCACTCTGAAAAAAGCTATGAGCGTTTTTAAAGCTTCGCGGCAAGGTACAATACCGCTCGTAGGATTTGGTCAGAAGGCGCGCGAGGTTGGGTTTTAGCGTCTTTTTCGTCTTCTTCTTATAACTCACTTCAAAATCAACTCTGAGCCAAACTATGGTGGTATTCGTGATCCTGGTGTCAAGGGCTACCAAATGGTATAGCCCTTGTTGGGGTTTCGTTTTGAATTAACGAAGTTTGACAGGCAGGGTTTACTGTATATTACCATTTGATGGAAGAGGGGCTCGGCGTCCTGTGTCTGGGTCCTCGTGGCTCCCACCACACCGTCTGCAACGCGCTGGCCGTCTGTGGCCTCCCCGACTCGCGTGCTGCCTTTTCCCTGCACACGTTCGGCCTTGCACACTCCCCTATTCATGCTTTCTCTCCCTCGAAGGTCAGCAGCGCTGATTTTCGCCGGTCCCTCAACCATCAACTCATCGGTGTTGGTGCGTTCACTACTCAATGCGCCCGGCACTAATCGAAACATACCTCGCCTCTGTCGGTGGCGCGCGCTCGCGTCACGGCTTCGCATTGGAGCGCTCTTTCTCACAACACAGTGCAGTGCCACACCCATACACTATTCAAGCTAGGTGACGTGCGATATTTAGTGTATGTGAGGAGTACAAAGGCCTCCGTAAAGCGTTGATAACTATTGATAACTACATTATGGAGGATACGTCGGTCAAAAACGCGATTCTCGCGCAAAATACTAACCTGAGTTCACAATTACTGAGAAACCCTGCAGAGAGTCAGTCGTGTATCGTAACTGTATCGTGCGAGCTAGAAACTTTGATCAGGAGCTGTAAAATTCGTGCAGGACCCACTTCTTTTCGGCTTCCACGTCTTTAAATCTACATATTGTCCTTATAGGGTTGAATACATATTGGGCTAGATAAATGTAAACAATACACACATTCTACGATACCTTCAAGGCACAGCCCAACCTCAAAATCGTTTTCCGTTTTTCTTGCTTAGCTTTGTGAGGATCTCGGGCTGATCACATTGGTGTCTCCAGAATCGCTAAGAACCCACCACGGACACAGCCATTATCCATCGTGACCACTGTCTTCCGCTTTGTAGAAAGCGGGATCAATTAACATATTCGCTGTTTCAGCAGGGAATCATAGACCTGCTTTTGAGATTCAATGATCATGCACAATGCTGAAATCTGCGGCTCTACGCTGACTCACGCCATGGATCACCTATCATTTCCTAGCAGATGGTGAAATTTCTCCGAAAAAAGCATCATCTAATAGTCATCGATGCTGTACCCTTGAAGCATGCTAGGTGGATTGGTCATCTTTAATTTCTCTTTTATCTTTTGACTGCCAAATATCTCGATGTTGTCATTTATTGTGGTATTTAGCATTTGAAGTACAATACCGCCGCTATCCAAGGGAAAACATGGGCAAAGTGGGCAACTAAAGCGTCTTTCGTCCACAACTCTCCTCAAAGTGCTCCGTTTTCAAATTCAAAAACGCCGAAATGTACAGCATGTCGTGGCCTAGTCGATCGTGTGAAAATATTTTGCGAAATTTGAGAGCAACTTCATTTTTCAAGGCGGAATACATTTCCATTATGACCATGATAGAGATCGCGTACGGTTGTCTTTGCCTGAATGCGCTCGTTATCTTGTGATAACAATATCAAATCCATAACTAACTCCATCTTAAAAAAAGCGTTTTCATTAGTGAATTCCAATTGTCTCACATAGTTAGATAGATTGTGGCACGGTGAACATTTTGGTCCTTTCGAAATTAAAACCGGAGCACTTTGAGGCGTGTTGTGGTCGAAAGACGCTTTAGTTGCCCACTTTGCCCATTTTTTCCCTTGTATAGCGGCGGTATTGTAGTTTATATGGGTTTATAACAATTCGATGTCGCTTAGGCATTTTTCCTTCTACTGCTTTATAATGCAGAAAAAAGATGAATACAGCAAGTAAAACAACTGCAGTCAGCTGCTTTTCGCGTTGTGAGAATGTTTAAACTGAAGAGCGCATTCATGGTCTCATAGAGGACCAGTTCGAGAGAATGAATCCGAAGAAAATTTGAAGGCAGTGTTCACGATGATCTTTAATTTTGAGATTATTCGTTATATTGATTAGGTGGCCCCCGGGAAGAACTAAAATGCCGTAGAAATTGAGAAAAACGCACAAGAAGTACATGAAATCCTTTACTCTCACCCCGCCTCTCTACTCTCACAGGAAGTGTTTGTTGTGACAATGAAATCGTTTGTGGACACGTCCTTTGCAATTCCATACTCTCTATCGTTCCGTTCTTTCCTTATGGCCCTAACTAAACCTGCTTTGCATAAAATAATCTTCTATTTTCGATTGACCCGATTTTTCACTGGTGACAGCCACCATGAACATGTTCATCCAACCGGACAACTGGTCCATGTCATGGAATAATGTCACTGAAATGCGACGTTTTAATGCTTTTCTCGCCGTCTCTTCGTAATTTTGGTAACACATGGAGGCCAAGGCACCGTTTGAAGTGAAAAACACGGGGACGAAAATCGTCGTGAACACTGCCTTTAAATGAGGTTTTCCTCAATAAAAATCTATAATTGAGCACAGAATCTCTAAATAAAAGCAAAAATGCTCGAGCGACATAAAACTGTTATAAACTTACGAGAAATATTTCTAATTATCGAAGCTCAAATAGATGGAACATCAGATGATTAAACAGTCAAAATATAACATCAGTTTCAATAGAAAACGAGTCTTCTCCTCACATTTTTCGAGAATAAGGGTGGGTGAAGCTGAAGGATTTGCGAGGGAACTTGACCAATACGGCACAATGCTATGTATCATATTGTTATCACAATCACAGCTGATAATTTTGTGAGGGGAGAACGTCGAACTGTTCCTTCGCCGCGCGCGGCACCATCCCTGCCGCTTACCCTCGAGATTTCCCAACGGTTCACACCAAATGGAATGATGGTGGGGGAACCGCCGAAAATCTCGACGCGAAGAGGCAGCACGCGAGTCGGCGAGGCCACAGACGGCCAGCGCGTTGCAGACGGTGTGGTGGGAGCCACGAGAACCCAGACACAGGACGCCGAGCCCCTCTTCCATCAAATGGTAATATACAGTATACCCTGCCTGTCAAACTTCGTTAGTTCAAAACGAAACCCCAACAAGGGCTATACCATTTGGTAGCCCTTGACACCAGGATCACGAATATCACCATAGTTTTGCTCAGAGTTGATTTTGAAGTGAGTTATAAGAAAAAGACGAAAAAGACGCTAAAACCCGACCTCGCGCGCCTTCTGACCAAATCCTACGAGCGGTATTGTAGTTCGATTCTTTCTTCGCGGAGGAGGTTGCGTTTGGAAAAATGAGAGTGCCGCAGAATTGCACTCCTAGTAGATAAAAACCGGTCCCCCAAACTAAGGCCAGAATAAGACGAATCAATTGGTTATTCAACGGTGATCATCAAATAATGCTTGGAAAAGCTGCATTACGGTGATATTGAAATTTTCATTGAGTATAGCATGAACCTGATGGTGGCCCCAATCGCGTCAACCTTAAAGGCACTGTTCGCGATAAAAATCGCTTTTCTGCTTTTTTGCCTATCTTGAAACCGGTCCCATTCTGATTCCAATGATGCTTCTGGTATCGTACAAGACCTTCTGGGAATGGGGTTATGGTCCCTCGAAAATAAGGAAGTATGGTAGACGAGTTGTCCGAGGCTTGTAACTTCCGTCTTTTGCAGCCAATGTATGCGAGCTGACCTGAGTAAAGAGAGAAGTTGAGAATGAAGGGAAGAACGGGACTTTTGATCGGAATCCATCGCTCAACCCACGATTTCGAGTGTTCCTTTGTTCACGTCGAGGGGCGGGAAGAGGGGGGACTTGCCCACAGTGGCGGGGTTTGCCCACTTTTCTAAGCCGTTTTGCGGCTCCTGGGTAGCCTTTCGTCCCATTTTTCGACGCTGTTCTGCTTCTGAGAGCCACGAGAAGCGTTTGTCATGGAAAATTCAAGGATGAAGTTTATCGCGAACAGTGCCTTTAAGGGGTCTGCAGAGTTGCACCGACCGGCGACTGGTCGCCGAGCGTCAGCCTTGATGCGGCGACAAAAATGTTTACGAACATTATCGTCGCGGCGTCGGTTGCTGCCCGCTGGCAGTGACGCAGGACCGTCGCGGCATCGAAACACTGCGCAACCTCCTCGTCGCCATTCACGCTGCGTCGGTCGCCCTCTTCGGTGAATGTAATCAATACTGCATCATCCATCGTTATTCGTCGCTGCGAGCAACGCCGCAACTTGAACTCTGCAGACCCCTTTAATGGAGATTCAGTTAATGGAGACTCAGCGTAACCTTTTTAGGTACAGCCTGTTGAATGTATTTTGAATGCGAAGTTTCACTGCATCCAGGAAGGTCGAACAAGTGAGCTGTATAAGTTGGTGGCTAGACGGAAGAAGGCGTCCAATTACGAAGTTTTGAAATACATGGTAGGTTTTGCTAAGCGTGTGGTGTAACCGAGGTGACTATGTCCCCTATATTGAAAAAATTCTTCAATTTATGATTTTATTCTCTATTTTGAATTTGAAGCTTCGTGTCCTTCTCATAGGCAGTGTTCACGATGAAACAGTCTTTGTGTTCTACAAAAAATCGAAAGTTCCGATGCGCATTGCTACAAAAATGTCGAAAACGGCTAAAAAGCTGCGGCAATCAGACCTATGTGGCCTCATACTTGAAGGTAGCATGCCCGCCAATTTGCTATATGGCTCTTAATCTTCTCCATTTTCAAAGTAACTTTATTCGTTGGCAAGAGCGTGCGCTGGAGAAGAAATCGACTATGATTCTCTCTCCTAAGCCATAGGTCCTCAACTATACCTCCCAGAATTTCTCCAGTAGGTGGGCGGGGCGGGAATGCCACATCCAAGTTATGGGGCCGTACTGGCTATCTATTGCTCGTCTTAAGACGTTTTTTGACATTTTTGTTGCAATGAGCCTCGAACCTTTTGAATTCCGGTAAAACACTGAGGCGGTTTCCGTCGCGAATGCTGCTTCCAATGGTCCATGATCAATCCGGTATCCCCTCCAAAATATTGATTCATAAACTATTCCTCCGTTGAATTTTACAATATTTTGTTATCGCTCCCCAGCATGAAATCCTATCCGAACGAGAGCGAAGTTTACAGAAACCACATCTGAGTCCTGACCAAACCGGTATGGAGGAACTTCGTATAGCCGCGAAGAAACTTTCAACTCTGGTGAGCAGCGGAAGGGAAGGCTTCGCATTGAAAAATGACGACGAGTTCTTTGTAATTACCGATATTAGGTTATGAGATACTTTTATTGACACCAGATCTCTGCGAGTTTCCATTTCTCTGGTGTTATATTGCACTTCCGCTGCAGAATAGAATTTCTTGGGAGCCTTCTTTGTAAGGGGGTTTTTTCAGTTCTTTCCTCGCGTTGATGTCACTTTTCATTAAAATTTTGTTTCTTCATTTTCTTACACTGAGAGTATTCTACTGCACCCCACTAATGTTGTTTTTCTAATCCTGAATTGTATATTTGTTTTGTACCGAATACTTGCAGTATATAGGTATACGTTTATTTGAGATTTTGTCTTGCCATAATGTGACATTGTTCCGAGTTTCCACAGTTTTCTATCCGTAATGAAGTAGTTCGTTGCATAATATTCTTCCTTCACCAATGAGAAGAGTGGGTGGCGCCAACTGGATTTGCAATCAAGGCAGAGGTTCGAGGAAGTATCAGCTGGCACAGAACACCCAGAGAATTATTTTTCAGTTTCCATGCTGATCTTGGAGAGATTCACATGCTGTCACAGTGGTATCACAGAAATCGCCCAAGACCCCCTATGAACGGAGTTATGACTCCTGAAGTAAGCATATATTTTGAGAGCGAAAATTTGGTGGACGAGTTGTCTCTGGCCTGTATTTCTCTTAATTCGCAATCGCTACACGGGAGCGAGCCGCTATAAGGAGACAGTCCGATAATGGACTGAAGAACGAGGACTCGTTGAGAATTCTTCCATCCATCGAGAGTTCGGAAATCTAGTAGGATGTGTGGCCCGTGGTGGTGAGCGAAGGAGGTCGGGCCTGTGGTGGTCGCCTATATCTCGCTCATTTTGAGGAATTGAGATCTCGCACTTGGCACATATTATATAGGAGGGGTCCGCTACACAATCATGTCAAAAATACAAATTTCATGTCTGAGGGTGTACTATACTTCGACCGAATCGAGTGATTCGGAAAATCATTCGACTGAAAAAGTCGACTTCGAAATATTCGAAAAGTCGAATATTCGAAAAACGCTGATTCCCGAATTATTCTGAAAGTCGAATAATCGAAAACTTCAAAATTCCGAATTATTCGAGGAGTCGAATATTCGAAAAGTTCAGAATCCCGAATCAATCGAATATTCGAAAATCTACGGAAACATTCGAATGAATTCGATAGTCGACTTTTTCGAATAAGTTGTTTTTCTAGAACAATCCATTGACCCACGAGCAGGATGTGAGCCAAAGATGCACACTGACGCAAATCGCAGATGTGTTTCGAAATCAAGGTAGAGCGAAACTATGTATAAATGATGACTCATGTGGAACGCGACTCGTAAGGAATCTTTCATAGTCCTCACCGTAAGGCCTAGTTCATGTTTCCGTCGCGGTATAGGAACTGGTACTGTGCTTATCTGAGCCAAATTCCGGTCCGCAATTGCGTCTCGACACGCTTTGCAGCCGCACGCGCTCGAGTCAGGCGGGTTTCCAGCGCCAAAGCCGACTCGATATGGCTTTTTTATGCAGTTTTCTCCAATTTTGTTTAGTTTCCAGTTTCCGAAACCCACCTAGAGTCAGCAGATCGGCGGCCGCGGCGCTGGAAGCTCTTCTAACTTGGGAGCGTGCGGCCGCAAAGCGTGTCGAGACGCAATTGCGGACCGGAATTTGGCCCAGATAAGCACAATACTATCGTTCTCCCAGCTGAATTACGGTGCGCAATTGCGGACTACGGCTGTTGCATCATGCGACACGTGATTATCGTGCTGGGAGAAAGGTGAATCATGCCGGGACCAAATGGTCGCAGCACGAGTAACAGGTGTCGCATGATGCAATAGCCGTAGTCCGCAAATGTGGACCGGAATTTGGCCCAGAGAACATCAGTACATTCCGCCGCGCTCAGCGGACCACTTAGGCCCTAGTTGTACACCAGCGGAATGAAA
The DNA here is from genome assembly GCA_029168955.1 of Aplectana chamaeleonis. Lineage (NCBI taxonomy): Eukaryota > Metazoa > Nematoda > Chromadorea > Rhabditida > Cosmocercidae > Aplectana > Aplectana chamaeleonis. Next base: position 523,151 of record JAPDOI010000040.1, read on the forward strand.
ACGTCCCGCAATGACATTGCCACCGCTTGCTGCGTGGATCAGGGACTCGTCTGCAATATTGCGTCTCTTACGTCTTTGACGCAATATTGCAGACTAAAAATTTCCGTGCGTTTCAATGGTATATTATCAATATTTCACGCCCCTATCACTTGTTTATTGCAGAAAGCCATTAGAAATGCATTGCTTTTGTCATAGAAATGCTCATTATGTGGTTTGGTGATAATTTAACAAATTTAGATCTGAAAAATAATCAGCTGATGGAAATTGGCAAATGTCCAACAGGGTACAGTGTTCACCGCCGCGGCGTGTATAACTGCTCGGTGCGGTTTTCCGGCGCGTTTTTCTGGGACAACTGTTTCTTTTGGCATGCCTCAGTACAGTCGGGACGCACATAAGTGGCAGTTGTCTTGATATTTACGGCGTCGTCCGGCAGACTGTGAAAGACGCATTATGCGCGACAGTGTCGTGCCTGTGTCGCGGTCAATCTACACTTTTCCACAATGTGCGCACTGCTTGGCGCCAGCTGGACGTCGTGCACTGCACCGCGACACTGCGACACAGTCGACAGACGTCCATCCTGAGAGGCAACAATTTGTTTGTATCAAGATTTTTTGAAAGATCGATGGCTTCGAATCGCTCTGTCATGAGTTCTTATCGATGACATGCGTGTATTAGTGCCCATAAATATTTTCGAAATTCATTTTTTCTCTGACTTTCGCCATAGTTTTTTCATGATGTGTTTCGTTTCATAATTTCTCTCTGAACGATTTTTTCAATGCAATGCATTGTTTTTGCCCCATTGATGTTTCTTTGACTGTCACGGGAGACGTTTGGCTTGAAAAGAATATTCACGAAAGTGTAGAAATGATTCTAAAAATTTCGAAAACGCGCTTTTCCACTTTTTGGATTCCACTGGCAAAGAATTCAGTTCATGGCTACCATAAGAAATGATTTGGGTTCTGAACGCGAGTCTGAGGTTTGTTAATCGATTATCGAAATATTGCGGTAGCTCACGACGATGCGTATGAATATCTGAAAGGTTTTCCAGATTCAGCTGCAACTTTACATCGAATAATTCCTTTTGGGTTTTAACCCATTCACGACCACGCCTAATTTTGGGTGGCTGCACGTTCGGACCGCGTGCAATATTGCGTCACCGTATACAGTGTCCCACCGGTGGGCCACTTTTGCTCCAATGGCACGCCACCAAAAAATCGATTTTTGTTTTTTTGTTCAATGTACGACTGTTGAAGTCAAAATCATGATGCCAAAGTTTGAGCTTCCATAACTCTTTCCTTTCAGAAGGATGGCCTCCTAAAAGTTTGACTGTGTAGATAAGACCATCCACAAAATCACGGGAGTTCGTTGAATTACAGCGCTTTCAAACATTAATTATCGTAGATTACCCTGATAGACATTCTTCTGTTCTTCAATTGACAGCGAATGCTTTCAGAATTTCACTAATTTTTGCGTTAGCTACCCCCTCGCTCTTGCGGTCTATCGCATTCCGATAGAAGTTGTTTTTGTAGTAAAAATTTTTAGCATTCTTTTTGGCATTTAGATGCAGAAAATGCTCCTCAATTGTAGTGCGCGCGAGGCGCGCACCAGATTTGGTTTTGAATTGGCCACGCGCGAAACCCGTTTTTCGAAATCTCAATTCAAAGTGAACGGAGAAATTAGCTCTAAATTGCATTAAAAAGAGCGCAAAAAGTTGGTATAGCAGCCCAAAAATGGTTTAGAACGGTTCACTGGTTTTCGAGTAAAAATTGAAAGAGCGCGCGTTTTTGTTGTTAACCCATTCACGACCGCGTGTCCCACCGGTGGGACACGCGTTGACTACCACTTCAGACCGCGTGTCCCACCGGTGGAGCACCCTTTTCGAAAATCAATTTCTCCACCGCATGAAGGAATTTCTAAACCTACTTATGGTCAATGTATTTACCTATCCTAGAGCCGACTACAAACTTCGTGGTCCGCTGGCAGCTTCACCGCTACAATATATCTAACCCATCGAATGCAGCGAGGTCGAAAACCGCAAACTTGAGTACAGATTGCATTTTTGCAAGCAATTAATGGCGGATTTTTTTCTTTTTTCCATTACTCGATAAACAAACCTTACTTCTGAGAGTGGTTAGATCGTATAGCACTATTCAATATATTACAGAAATATGATTACTGATACTGCGCACCATTTGCGAGTAGAGAATCGGCTTTTCTTTCGCCCGTATTTTGTTAACAGAAATAATTTCATGCAAAGATCACCAATGTAGAGACAATTAGGGCCTTCCCTCCTAAGTCCTGTTTGGTTACGGTTGGTATCCTAGGCCGGGGCTCTACTTCGGTGAAAACTACCTTAGAGAGGAGCGGACGAGAAAAATGGGGACGCGCAAGAGCAGAAAACGAGTGAAAACATATAAAACGGTTATTACACTAATAATTCCTAGTCAATATGTAATAATAGAACTATTTTCTACGTCTAAATGTTAAAAAAAAACGCTTTTTACAAAAATCTCTTCCTAGAAGGCGCCGAACTGGAGAGGTGAGGGGGTGTCCGAGAAAAAATGGCTCTGAGGATCTGAAAAAGTCATTTAATCAGCATTTTCAGTCAATATAAAAATTTAGGAAAATTTTCTACGTCTCAATGTCAAAAAGAATGCTAACAATGTTAACTACAAAAAAAAAAACTGGCGTCGCAATGCGATAGACCGCAAGAGAGTGGGAGTATGTAAGCTAATAGCTAATGCAAAAATTAGTGTAAATCGGGCAAAATATCATTTCACTAAGCATTTGCTGGCGATTGAAGAACAGAAGAATGCCTTTCATGGTAATCTACGATAATTAATGTTTCAAACCGCTAGAATTCAACGAATCACATGATTCTCTGGATGGTCTTATCCACACACTTGAAACTTTAGTTGGCCATTTCTCTGTAAGGAAAGAGTTATGGAAGCTGAAACTTTGGAATAATGATTTTGACGTCAACAGTCGTTGAATAAACAAAAAAAACGAAAATCGATTTTTTGGTGGCGTGCCATTTGAGCAAAAGTGGCCCACCGGTGGGACACCGTATACGGTGACGCAATATTGCACGCGGTCCGAACGTGCAGCCACCCAAAATTAGGCGTGGTCGTGAATGGGTTAATCTCCTTTTTTTCAGACGGCGTTCACGATCTTGCGGGTACACTTAAAATTGAGCTAGGAAGCTCATTTTTGGACAGGAGTCTGGAAATGGACGCAGGTCGCTCCTATTCCATTTTGAACTTGATACCTTAACTTTGAGGGGTACCTCAAAATCGTAGGTTTACATACTAAATTAGCCGTGGAGCACGAAAACTGTTTTTTTTCTGCTGCGGCTGTGGAGACCGGGGTGTGTGGGTGAATCTGTAGCCAATCGACACAGGTCGTTGGAGGTGAGTACTGAACTTGTCAGAATTCGAACTCATGGCACGTCATCGATCGATAATCAATATTATCGATTTTGGCGCTTTTTGCACAAAATGTGGCCAGGAGTGGTGATTGCTGGAGGGATTGATTTTCTTGGATGGGGAATTTCGCTCATCAGTCATTATCGATAAATACCAATCAATAATATTGATTTTTTCGACGAGTTTATGATTTACCACCGGCACAGAATTCTCACGAAAGTGTTGTAGTTTTTCTTACCAGAGTTTTCCATGTTTAGAGCCCGATATCGTGATATCTTTATCACCGGTGAGGCTGCTTCCCTAATCCCTAGTCTGTTCAGCATCAGCCGCTCACTTCCGGAGTAAGACGGTGTGTGAATGAAACCATACCGCTCTCAATTTATTTTATACCCTACCCCTTATCAAATGGGTATCACCAATTTTGTTTACCGTGAGAATTTTGTGCCGGTGGCAATTTATAATCGTCTATTTTTTCGCCTGTTGCACAAAATGCCGCAATGATTTTCTATTTTTCACTTGTTTGGGAAATTTTCTCATCATGCAAGATGAAATATTAATGATCAATAATATCGAGTTCTCACATGTTGCACGAAATGCGGGAATGAGTGGTATTTTTTATGGTTTGCAGGTCATAAGTTTTAAAAATTGTACTCATACGACAATATCGTCTGTTAGATGTTTCATCATTCCAAAATGGGAATTTCTGAGCAAAATTGAAGTCAGAAAGGGAACCTTCGGGAAAAATATGTGAAATTTCTGAAAATTTAGTTTCCTGGCAAAAGTAACGATTTGGTAATGGTGAAAAAAAAAGTTTCAAAAATATCTTGAAATATCCTAAAAAATGATTTGGCGTAAAATAGCCTGGAAAAATAATAAAGCTAGGAAATGAAGTGAAATAACCAAAAATGCGATTTGGTGGTCGATCATTTCACAAGCTTCTCCGTTAAACTTATCAAAACGAAATCAAGCGCGCAACGGAAGCATTAAGCCATTTTTGAAAGCTGTAATAATGAAATCAGCATAGGTGAAGCTAGGTGAACTCCATTCCATATCGTGCTTGATTTCATTTTGATAAGTTTAACGGAGAAGCTTGTGAAATGATCGACCACCAAATCGCATTTTTGGTTATTTCACTTCATTTCCTAGCTTTATTATTTTTCCAGGCTATTTTACGCCAAATCATTTTTTAGGATATTTCAAGATATTTTTGAAACTTTTTTTTTCACCATTACCAAATCGTTACTTTTGCCAGGAAACTAAATTTTCAGAAATTTTCATATTGACTAGGAATGCTGATTGAAATGACTTTTTTTATTTAGATCCTCGCCCATTTTTTTTCTCGGCCACCCCCTCACCACTCCGGTTCGGCGCCTTCTAGGGTTAGATTTTTTAAAAAATCTTCTTGAGCGTTCGTTCCTTTTACATTTAAACGTAGAAAATAGTTCTATTATCACATATTGATTAGGAATGATTAGTTTAATGACCGTTTTTCAAATTTTCGCTCGTTTTCTGCTCTGGCACGTCCCCTTTTTTTCTTGTCCGCTCCTCTCCAAGATAGTTTTCACCGAAGTTGGAGCCCCGTCCTACGATGGTACACCAACCATAACCAAGCAGGACTTCCAAAAATAGGCCAAAGGGTCTCTACATTGCTGATCTTTGCATGAAAAAGTTTCTGTGAACAAAATACGGGAGAAAGAAAAGCCGATTACCAATGCGGGAATGGTGCGCAATATCAGTAATCATATCTCTGTGATATTTATAAATTGTGTTATACGATTTGTGCACTCTTAGAAGTAAGGATCGTTTCTCGAGTAATGGGAAAAAAGAAAAAAATCGCTATTAATTGCATGTAAAATGCGATCCATTCTCAAGTTTGCGGTTTTCGACTTCGCTGCATTCGAAGGGTCAGATATATTGTAGTGGTGAAGCTTCCAGCGGACCACGAAGTTCATAGTCGCGTCTAGAATAGGTAAATACAATGACCATAATTAGGTTTGGAAATTCCTTCATGCGGGGGAGAAATCGATTTTCGAAGAGAGGGTCCCACCGGTGGGACACGCGGTCCGAAGTGGTAGTCAACGCGTGTCCCACCGGTGGGACATGCGGTCGTGAATGGGTTAATCACTAATTTTACATCCGTTCTCCCGTTTTCGAAGGGTCATCAGTACATATATCCACACTCAGTCGTCACCTTCCGCGCTTTCTCGAAAATCTAAAAAAAAATGTGCATGATCAGTGATCAGCGCACCGTATGTCCGCAGAAGCGATATTTCAGCGAAATCTGGAAATGAAAAAAAGTCATACGTAATGCCATCTGTCAAGAGGGAGAAAAAAGAAAGCAAAACTCAGCTCCGTGTTCGGCACCCGAAAATGGACCGTGTAATAGATCAGAGACGATTAGACCTTATTATAGAAAGGTGACGAAAATGCAGCACACTCATCAAAGTTATTTGTGCATTCGATAACGGACGGAATATCGCGTCATCCCCATTTGCAGACGACCGATTATGTACGTCGTTGAGAGATAGTGCATACTTGCGTCGCGGCGACATGGTCGCGGTGTAGGAACTGGTACAACCCTCCGCGCCCAGCGCAGAGATTGATCGCACCTAGCACGCACTGACATTCGTCTCGCGCGAAGAATCTAGTGGGAGCGGGGACGTTTATACTTCCGCAGCGAAGTGCAACCCTAAAATATTGATCGTGCCGCGCCGCGTGATCAATATTACAGAAATGCACTGTGTCGCGCCGCTCCGCGACAGAAGTATGAACGACCCCTAAGAAACTTCGGGAGTAGAACATGGGATACCATTGAAAATGGGGTTTGGTGTCTGGTAATGGAAATCCGGGAGTAGTGCAAAGTACATCGTGGAAAACTGATGCGGATTCAGAGCTATTTCTTAGAATGCCATAAAGTGGGCGGGACTTCAGATTCAGTGCGTAAGGGGACGTTTATACTTTTACTACTTTATACCGAGCGGCGCGGCACAGTGCATTGCTGTAATATTGATCACGCGGTGCCGCACGATCGATTTTGCAGGATTGCACTTCGTTGCGCCGCTCGACGGCAGAAGTATAAACGACCCCAGCTGCTATACGCGAAGGTGTCGTGCCTATGTCGCGGCTAATCTACACTTTTCCACAATGTGCGCGCTGTTTAGCGCCAGCTGGATGGTGTGTCGCGTCGTCGCGCACTGCACTACCACACCGCGACGCAAGCGACAGACATCCTTCCAGGGAGGCAGTAATATATATGTTCATTTTAAAAAAAATTTATAGATAACGACCATCGGCCACTCGAGGGTTCTCATTTTCCCCAATACTACCATGGATTTCTTCATGATTTCGATCATTCCAAATTTTCTTTTTTCATGATATTTTTTAATGCAATGCACTATTTCTTCTCCAAATGATGTGCCCATTTATATTCATAGAGAGAGACGCTCCATTTTGAGAATAAAAATCACGTAAATGAAAAATGACATTGAATTTCACAAAAACTTTCGCTACTCCACTTTTTGAAATCCAGTCGAAATTTTTCGTTCGAGACTCCTGCCACGGTTGATTTCGGCGGTCAACCCAAATATGAGATTTGTTGGGCGACCTTCAAAAGTATGGAGTAGGTCACGCCGGTGCGTATAATTTCACCGGCGGATAAATGTTCTGAAAGTATGTAGGTTCAACCATGCCTAGAATGGGTCTTCTTGAGCTCGAGATTCACGATGTAATTCACCATCGGCTTGAAATTTTTCATGGATCGCGGATTTTTTCGGTGTACAAAACGTCACTCAGCCACCTTACATGACCTTCTCATATCGAAGGAAGTACCTTATCAGCTCAGACATTCGTTCGCGTCTTGCCTCTGAGGGCGTCCTCGGTTACGCCCCATTTCTCGCGAGGGCGAGAAAATTCTGATATCAGGTCCGGCAATTTTGGGGCGCGGCTTGAGGGCGACTCTGAAAAAAGTCAGGTAAAGGCGACGAAGATCGCGACTTGCCTTTGACATCGTCACTGACCTCAGACGCCCTCAGAGGCAAGACGCGAACTAATGTGTGAGTGGGTTCACACGTATTGATCGCGTCAGATCTGTCGACACCGACGCCGGCGGATTAGTCGACAAATTTTCTACTTTGCTCGGGGAATTTTCGTAAGCGATCATCATCACTGCTTAAAAAAACCTTGACTAAGTTATATTTCTGTGGTTTGTACAACGAATTTCTCATAATTTTCTGTACCCTCGTTCTTCTAGAAACACATACTTTTTTTCGTTCCAGAAATGCGCTATCCTCCTTGAAAAAAGTTCCGAAATTTTCTACCACCCCCGTTAGCAAGCTATCCAGTCCTGCTCGATCCTATTGATAGGAGCTTTTTGTAATTGTAAGGATATTGCGGTATAGATGCAGAACGTTTCTCAATTTTTTTCCATATCTTTCAGTCACGGAGTGGGCGAAATTCGGACGTACACGCCGAACATTCTTCGGGGACGTTTTCGACTCTCGATGACAGCTCGCCATTAGGGCTTTATTTAAATCTTATGAAAGGTAGTCTGAGGAGGTTTATATTTACTGCAGACTTTCGTTTACTGTGAAGTTTAACCATGTCTCCGAAAGTGACGTTTGGATCCAGCAGACGGGTACTGAGCAGTAAGAAGTTTCACTGCATACATGGGCAAGACTACTATAGCCCTTGTAAGATGCCTTCAATTGCACCTACGAGGTATCTCCACTCCATCTCAACGGAAGCATTTGGAAAAATCTATCTCTGAATGTTGTAAGAATTTCTTGAGCAGTACACCAAGATAGCATAGATTTTATTCGGCTAACGTTTAGGCGCTCTCGCCTTCGTCGGAGCCTGGAAAGCAAAGCACATAAGGAAACTACGCGTCCAAGCACTATTTCACAGCAAAAGGAGGTAATTAACAAGAAAACCAGAACAAAAAACGAAGTCATACGTGCTCAAACACCAACCTTTAGTAAGCAGACTACAGTCTGCCGGGCACCCTCAGTTGGACTCAGATGGCGGGTGAATGAATGGAGCTACCTCAGACCACCCACCTCGATGGCCATCAGAAAATTAATAGAAAGGACGAGCGTGTGGCGGTCACCCAAGAGCTGGCCCCCTTTGTTGACCTCTGCGGGTTTTGATCTGCGTGATCGGCCTTCTGATGGCCATCGAGGTGGGTGGTCTGAGGTAGCTCCATTCATTCACCCGCCATCTGAGTCCAACTGAGGGTGCCCGGCAGACTGTAGTCTGCTTACTAAAGGTTGGTGTTTGAGCACGTATGACTTCGTTTTTTGTTCTGGTTTTCTTGTTAATTACCTCCTTTTGCTGTGAAATAGTGCTTGGACGCATAGTTTCCTTATGTGCTTTGCTTTCCAGGCTCCGACGAAGGCGAGAGCGCCGAAACGTTTGCCGAATAAAATCTATGCTATCTTGGTGTACTGCTCAAGAAATTCTTACAACGACTATCCACAATGCCAAGATTTATCGAAAGTCGAACGTGGAATATCTCTGAATGGTTAGATATATTGGAAACATCCGATTTGAGAGCATTTTTAGTTCCCGCGAAGAAAACCTCTGACCCGTTCCATCGCGACCGTTTGCAGGAATGTAGGTATGGAGCTTCGGGAAGGATGGCTCATCTTCGCTGGTCGCGCGCGGCTGCGACGCGGCGTTAGCATCGTAGCGCGCCTGCTGTCCCCTCTCGCACTCTTCATCGGGGTTGTTGAGACCCCCGACAAACGTAATGATTCTCTGAAAACGTATTTTCGCCTACTTTTCCCTCAATAAAATTTGGCAGCCCCATTATGCGGATTCTTCGTAAGCTTTGCACTACAGTTTCGATATTGCTACTTCTTCAAATATAGATCTTTCTCTCGTGCTAAACCGAGTAGGCGACTGTACTTTTCGCTCAACATTCGAGCTTTTTCTTGTCATTTATCATAGGTCTTGAATGTTAAAGAATGCAGTGATAATAGGTTACCTGACAATTTACACTTTCGACCAGAAATAAATTAAACAAAAAACAAGTGCCATTATAATTTCTATTAAATCTAGTTGTATGGAGTGATGCTAGTGTCTTCATCAACTAATATGATTAGAAACGCCCCACAGTTATACTTGCACATGCCGAGTAACTTCTAAAAGACGTGCTTCTTTTACCGATAGATGTAGAACTATGTTAATTGGAAAGAAGAATATATGTGATGGAAAGCTGCTGACTAATACAACGAAGTATGGAACGAAATATAAGAGTAATTGAAATTGCATGTAAGGAGTCATCTGTTCTAGGAATCTAAGCTCACAGAAATTCAGTATTAGGGTAACAATTTGGGAAATGAGGAGATCAACGAAGGAAATGCCATATTTTACTGCTGGCTCAATCGCTATCAATCTCTTTAAGTCTCCAAATTCCTTCCTTACATGTAGTACAATTAATGCCAACTTTAGCGCAACATGTCATATGTGCCCATGCCCTACATATAAGGGCGTTTGTCATCCTTCGCTTCGAGAAACAGAAGTGGTCGCAGATTCGCATTGGATCAAGTCTTCCTCCGGCATTTTGGCCTTATTTACCCCCTTAAAGATGTTTTCAATCTCCAAGGAGGTGAAGAAGGCCAAAATTCCTAGTCTTGTTAGAAGGCGCCATTTCACAACGGTTATTTGCGTATTAAGAGCGACTTGAAAAAGCCATCAGCACGAACAGTAGTTATCAGGGGCCTCAAGAGCCCCGTTCTAGACCTGATCTTACTGCGTCTTATAATCGTTAATTGATTGTTGTTGTGGCGTAGTACTGCTCCGTGCTCGTGTCCTGCGTATCTCCTACTTTTCTCTCTATTTCCGTTTATCCTACGAGTTGTCAAGTTTATTCTTACTCTATTGACACTAACTAATCTCAGTATGCTCCTGTGCATTGTACAGCTGAAGGTGAAGGCATGTAAGCCAAGTATTTGGTGAGAAATATGTGAAATGAAGAACGGTGGAGTGCGAGGGGGCTAGCAGGCGCGCTACGATGCTAACGCCGCGTTGCGGCCGCGCGCGACCGACGAAGATGAGCCTTCGTTCCCGAAGCTCCATACCTACATTCCGTTTGCAGACACCCTTGAAACGAGCGAAACCAATAGATGTTTCATTTATGACAGCTCTGTACAAGTTGTTGAAGTTTAAAAAGGAATATATTCTAATATTATTCTTTCACGATTCTTCCTTTTACCATGAGAAACGTGGGCGGAAACCGTGCTCTGGCGAAGCGCCAGTAGGGGCGCGCCGCGACCGCGCCGCAGTCGACCCCGTCGCAAAAAATGCGGCCGAGTGATGATCGTCGGTTTTTCTCATTTTTTTGTGTTTTCCTCGTTTTTCCTGCTCTCTCTTCTTCTATTGTTTTTTGTTTCTTCTGCTTGGTAACTAAGAAAAATACTAATTTCAGGGGGTTTCAGTGATGGTAGGGTGATAAAATCATGATTTGATGCCGGGGAATAATCGAAATATCAATTATGATTATTTTTTCATGGAATCACTATTTCTTATCCTTATCATTTGTACCAAACAGAAGATACAAGACTATAGAAGAATGGAAGGAACGGCGAAACACCAAAAATATGACAGAAAAATATAGGGTATTTGTAAGAAAGATTTAATAGGAATGTACGAAGAATGTCGGAGGAATGTTCGTAAAATATAGGGCATTTATAGGAAAGGTTTCCGAGGAATATCGGAGGAATGTTCGTAAAATGTAGGGTATTTGTCGGAAAGGTTTCCGAGGAATGTACGAAGAATGTTGGAAGAATATACGAAAAAAGTAGGGCGAGACTGGGTTCTGCATGAGGCGCGAGGTCGGGCGCGTGAAACGCCCTACCTTTTTCAGACTTGGGGCGCCTTTTTTCGGAAGTGAGGCGCCTTTTTTTCTGTGGGCGGACCAGGAATGCCGCCCATTTTACACTACTTGCCTCCGAGTCATTGGGCGAGACGGGTCTTTTTTGGAGGCAACACGCGAGCGAATGTCTGAGAGTGATCAGTGCAGAGTCAAGCAACCCGTTAGAAAAACTGTGATCATGGTTGCGATCCCCCTCCAGCGATGCCGAAATTGGCGACCCCCCCCCCCCTCCAACATGGCCGCGCTGATTCCGATTTTTTGCCCCTCCCGCTTTCTTTTTTCTTAAATAAGAATTTTTTTGCTGATAATGATTATTCGACTTTTTTACTTTTTTTTTTTTGCACTAAGGTTTCGACCTCAGTGCAAAAAAAAACAACAATTGTTAAAGATTACAGTGATAAGGCTATTGCTGTATACTAGCCCTACCCTCTATAAAACGTCGTAATTCACATCATTCAAGGCGCCAGCGGCGCGCGCGATGCCTCAGCCTCCGTCTGCCCTCCGCTCTCTCACTGTCTCTGACCTCTGCTTCACACCAGCACGCGTAGGAACCACTCAGGCAAACTCAAATGTCGACAGCAGGTTGAACCACCTTTTTCTCGAGCAACCAGCGATATCAGGTTCTTTCGGGAGAATAACATGGACCTGTTATCGACCTGCTATCGACCTGTCGATAGCAGGTTCACAGCAGGTTGACAAGGCAACACATCTTACCGCCTGTGACGATTGATCGTCCAAATCTCCGAATGCTCAACAAAATGTTCAGTTGGTTGCGCAATTGAAGAACCTGCTTTTGTTTTTTGTCTTTCGCGAAGCACACCTGTTTTTGTGCGATTACGCGCAAATAAAGCCTTGTATTGAATGGAATTATTACTCGAATAATGTTCTAGAGATTTTTGTAGTATTCAACTATTTTATCGACTCCTGAGATTTGATTATGCGTATTTTTTCGAACACCAGGTATATTTGAAGTCTTGAAACATCCTTTTTTAAATATTCGATTTCGTCGTGATTTTTACTGTTTTGCTTCTCGCTTCATTGGAGGTTTCATATTTTTCGCCTCTCGTGTATTCCGTTAATCCGGGGAATCGAAAAATTCTTTGCTTTCGTTTAGGTCAAATGTCCGTTTTTCGAATATTTGTCTCAATCCAGATTACATCATGATTACCCATCAAAAAAGTTGTTCATTTGCAAACGTATATTACTTGAGAACCATTTGGACTTCGAAATCGATTAATTGCTTCAATTTTTGTACAAATGTTCACACGTAAAACAATTGACTCGAGTATTTGATCTATTTTTTGAACTTACTCGTACTTTTTGAAACCTACTTTTTCTCAATTTAGCGAGTTTCGCATTTCTTGAAATGTTTAGGAGGTACGGTTCCCATTACATCCCCATCATCCAACGTCTTTAAGCCAATCAACTTCAGATTTGACAATAATGCACAACGATTTATCTTACTGCCTACACATAATCATTTTTCCAATTATCAACCATTTTCAGAGATTAGATTTTAACACTTTTCAAGGGTTTCTAAAATGAATTAACCACAATCAGGAAAATAGTTATAACCAGAGAAGGCACGGTGAATAATACCTACACTCGCAAATTTGATGTTTGGTGAGGGGAAATTCTCGGATAATGAAGCTATGCCAGGAGTTCCCGTTTCGAAAAAGTCCCGAAAACTGCGATTTGCGCCCTTTGGAGAAATTTTATTAAAACGTTTTAGTGCCATAGTCCTGCCCTCGCATAGTCAAAAGTTCTATATATAAATGTTTTGCCTAATTCTCTTGGTTTTTGTATCGTTGCTGCATATTTCTTGCCTAGAGTTTCAAAAACCCGTTAAAGTCGAATTGGCTCGAAAGAAAATCAATTACTATTTTTTTCTTCTGCCGGCGACTGGAACCTGCGAAATACCTCACACAAAACTCTGATTCTCATCGGTCAACGCTAGCAGTGCGATGGTTACTTCCATCTACGGTGAGAAAGCAGAGGCGAAACGGAAATTTTAGGGGTTGTCAAAGACCCTCTATCTATTGAATCCTTTTCCACAGTCTTTTATTGATTTTTGCGAAAAATCAATAAAATCGATAATTTCAGAAAATCGATAAAATTCCGCGGCAGTGATTTCAGTTGATAGAGGATTCTCAAACACTCATAACTGTGAAGTTTGACCACTGATTTTCTTCGATAAAGCGAAATACCATCACACTGACTGCGTTGACCGATGAGATTCAGAGGCTTGTATACCTCATATATTGAGTCGGTAAGAGTTACACCTCGAGACAAATTACGATAGAAATAAACCGAAATCCCCAAGTTTAAAGGCAGTGTTCACGATAAGTTTCACTTCCGATATCTCCACGGCTTACGGTAGGTCTGGTGCCCTATATAGCAAGGCATGCTTAAAAAGGACACGAAAGACGCGTTTTTGAGCAAAACTAGGCCCTCTCTTGTTTACGTTGATTTTTGAGTGAGCGTGGAGGAATTGACCGCTGGAAGTATGATACCTATCAGTGCAATGAAGCGATCAGCTCACTTATCAGCACTACCTTGACTCGATCATTCTTGTAATCTGAGTCTTCATTTGTTCTTTCCGAGGGGTCGGATCTGGGGCACCAGGCATGTCTGGGGCACCAAAACGGTTGTTCGCAGCCGTTATTCTACCGCTCTTGGCTCGTTTTCTACCGTTTCTTCGACAACTGGGAGCCTAGGATCCTTCTCGCCAATCATTTCACTGAGGAACGTCAACGAGGATGATCATCGTGGACGCTGCCTTTAAAGGCACAGGACACTCAAAAAATTAATTTTTAGATTTGATGCTTGTCTTGGAGAGAGTCACACGCTGATCACAGTGGTGTCTCTGGAATCGTCCAAGACCCCATATGAACAGAGTTATGGCTCCCTAAAAATGCCTATATTTTGAGGGTGAAAATTTGGTGGACGAGTTGTCTCAGGCCTGTATTTCTCTTCAATCTTAATCTTTACGCGAAAGCAAGACAGGATAAGGAGATAGCCCGGCAATGGACTGAAGAACAAAGACTTGTGGGAATTCACCCTTCCACATAGCCGCTATCGAGTTCGAAAATCAGGAAAGGGGTCGGGCCTGTGGTGGTGAGCGAAGGGGGTCGGGCCTGTGGTGGTCGCTTATATCTCGCTTATTTGGAGGGATTGAGACCTCAGGATTTGGCACGTGTTATACTGGAGGGGTCTCCTACACAATTACACGAAAATCTCAAAATTCATACCTGAGGGTGTACTGTGCCTTTAAGGGCAGTTGAGTATGGGGACGGCTACAATTACAGCTAGGTAAAGGACTGATACAGCAATAGTTTCTGAATCCTGCGATGGTCCAGCTCGATTAACTGCTCCGAATTTCGAAGGTGGCCACACTATTAAAGTCCGGCGATAGTATGTCTACAGCGAAATCCATAAATCCGGCGGTAGCAGGTCGACAGCTGAACCTTTCGAGGTGTCAGTTAAGTCACGCCGCCGTCTCGAAATCCGGGGCTAAGAGGTCTACACCTGGACCTTTCGGGGTGATACCAGGTTCTCTCGCGCCGAAATCACGCTTTTTTCGTGTCCTCAGCTGGTGTGCTCAGTGATGACACCTCAGAAACCTGCTGTCGACATTTGAGATTGCCTGAGCATGTGAATTTCGCCGTTTTATAGCCTGTACCTTCTATCTAACAGTTTAGATCTTTTTAACTCTGTTTTGTAACCGTTTAATGCCTCTATCTTCTGTTACTCTTCCATTAGCCTCGTTGGCTTGTTGTTGTGCTCGTTTCCGTGGGAGCGCCCGAAGAGGCCTCTCCGTACCACTCTACAACAACAAAATAAGCTATCTACAACTGAATGGGCCGCCTTAAGAAGGCAGCGGACGCGGCCTCCGATCGCAGGCCCCGCCTGGGATGAGAGACCACGGGGGCAGACGAGAGCGCGAGGCATACACAAGACGCCCCTCCCCCGCATCCACCCCTCCGCGCCTATCGATCGACGGAAACGGGGGGTAGACAACAGGCACTCTGCTGCGGGCGGAGCCAGAGAGGCGGGCCCGACTCCGCCCCTCGGTGCGGACGAGATCGCCTGCAGAGTGCCTCTTTCACGAGTGCTTCGATTTGATTACTTCCTCACTGTATTTCTGCGCTATTCGTCTGTATTCCACTGAATCGTGAGCTACTATTCTGCTGATAAACATTTCTATTCAACCCCAATGACAACCCTTTCGATAAACGCTGATCCCAAAAGCATTGGTTTACTAACTCATGAGAGTTTTCTTGTTTCCATGTCAACATGAAACCTTTCTTGACCAGCAATACGATGCTATTAATGCGTTAACCCCATTTCTACTACGAACTACTGGATTTGAATATTGGTCTAGCTTCCAATTATTTTTTTGAATTGTTCATTTCTTAAAAAAATGTGTTGAAGCCTTGGGTAACTCATGCAAGGTGGTCGAGCTCAAATTTTGTAAAATGTAAATGCAGCCTATTATTCATTGTGGAGCAATTTGATTAGCAAAATTTCAAAGTTGGGTACAACCTTAATTCGAAGGAATGAAAAAAATTGAGAATTTGCCAAAGCCACTGACACAATTTTTTTCTTAAACTCATAATTGTCGGAAGAGTTCGATAAATTCACTTTTCAAGCTCGCTTTTGTAGCTTATAAAGTGGAAAGCCGAAGCTGGACACAAATTCGTAATTTTTTCCATTTCCACTGAGCACAGTTTTTTTAATTTTGTAGCACTTACTCGCACCCCTCGTATGTTAAGTAATTTATTGCACAGTTTTTTTTAGTAATATTAGCGAGTACTTGCTGAAGCGGAATCAACATTTTCTCGCCATAGGATTACTCTCCAAATTGTTTTAGGGAAAAAGCAAATTCTTAACTAATTTTTCTGAAGAACCAGAGATTTATGTGAAAATTTTATCAAGGTTTCGAACGAAGTTAGAAAAAGGTGATGAGATTTCAACTTTACTGTTCAATAAAATTGTCACATTATCAGATAGAATTTTTTAAACATTAAATAGCATGTTTTCTACACTTTTTAATGCCAAAAATGCATTAAAAAACAAACACCACTTCAGCAATGTGAATCTCGAATTTTTGTGCCGTCGCTGGTCTTTTTCATGTTTTTTTATTCATTGATGTCCATTTTAATTTGAGTTTTCAAACAATTGGATTTTCCTTCAGCAACAAAAAATCTCGTTGCCTTCTATGACTGATTTCTGTCATTCGCTGAAAGAGAAATGCCGTCTTTCTTCTTAAAGATGGTCTGAGCCTATGGATTCAAACTAATAAATCCTCGTTGACATCAGCCGATACCTATTTCTCACTTCACCGGCCGTGCCGTCCGCATGGCCATTGGCAAATGCCATTGGGACATGTTTACGATCCTGGGTCGCTTGTCTTCAGATCTGTTATGTCCACTGGCTATGCCGGATCATTAGCGGTCTAGTGGAGGCGATATCGACCCATATGCGCCAAAATTATTAGATTGAATGGTGAAGGCTGAGAATATTTACGGAATTAAAATAGGCATAATTGAAAACAGTGTAAATAAGAATAAAAATTGTTAATAAATATCAAAACTTTCTCCATCTCCTCCTTTTTCAAGCGTTCGTCTCGTTTAAGAATAAATTTTTTACAGTGAAAATAAATATATAATACATTTAAAAAATGAAATAAGGTAGAAACAAATTGCAAGAAATTTAAAAAAAATCATTTTATTTTGCCTGAAAATCAGATGCGCTTTTCATGATCGCGAAAATTCATAAAAAAGGGAGTAGACGTCAAATTTAGAACGAACTCCTCTTTCTGATTTAATGTGACTGTTCCCTTACGCTTTTTCTTGAAAAAATCCGAATTCATAAATCACAGACAGTTTTCATATTACAATAGCAACTTTATCAGACAGGCTAGGAATTGATCTGATCAAGCAGAAGTTTCAAAAATAGGTCCGAGTTCTTATTTTGATCACTACCACTCACTAAATTCCTTCATACAGATTATATGTAAAGGTCTTCAGAAAAGTTACTGCCTAATAAAACTAACACAGAATTAATTTTTGAAAACTCGTCCGACTTTTTTTCTATTTGTGACTAAAAATGCTAACGAGGAATCAGTAAACACTCGAATAATTTAGGAAATTCGTTGAAAATATTTCACCAGCATAAGGCATATCTATGGTTTTTTTCAGTAACAATTAAATTACTTGGGAATGAAAATTCGTCAAGAGGCTTCAAAAATCTTTTCAAAGGGGCAGGATAATTGTAATAGATAAAGTCAAATGTGAATCAAGGAATGGAAGAAACAAATAACACTTGACTGTTTAAAAAAAAAATTTTTTTTCCGGGGCCGCGTATTGGAAAGTGAAGTGATTTAAACGTAAGCAACATTTAGAGTTACTGCAATACGCGAATAGAGATCTTATGATTCATGAAACATTTATATCTTTTAAATAAAAAGAGAGAAGGAAATCCGAGAAAAGCACTCACCTTTTCATAAAATTACCTTTGCGGAGAAAAAAGGAAACGTATAGCATCATATTGCTGGTCAAGAAAAGTTTCATGTTAACAATGAAACATGAAAACTCTCATGAGTTAGCCAATCAATGCATTTGGGATCAACATTTAACGGGAGGATTGCTATTGGGGTTCAATACAACTGTCTATCAGCATCTAGTACCTTGCAGTTCAGTGGAATACAGGTGAATAGTGTAGAAATACAGTGAGGACGCAATCAAATCTAAGCACTCGTGAAAGAGGCACTCTGGAGGCGATCTCGTCCGCACCGAGGGGCGGAGTCGGGCCCGCCTCTCTGGCTCCGCCCGCAGCAGAGTGCCTGTTGTCTACCCCCCGTTTCCGTCGATCGATAGGCGCGGAGGGGTGGATGCGGGGGAGGGGCGTCTTGTGTATGCCTCGCGCTCTCGTCTGCCCCCGTGGTCTCTCATCTCAGGCGGGGCCTGCGATCGGAGGCCGCGTCCGCTGCCTTCTTAAGGCGGCCCATTCAGTTGTAGATAGCTTATTTTGTTGTTGTAGAGTGGTACGGAGAGGTGACTCTCCTAAATAAACAGTTGTACCACAGATCAGTCTACAACACTCCAGTCGATTCAATACATTTTATTTAACAATAATCTCTTTATCCAACAAACGCCCAACTACTATTCGAAAAATAGGGTTTTGGCAGCTCGCGGTAGCTAGGGATTGAAACAAATCGATAGAAATCATTCTACTTCGATCTTAAGAGGACGATTCTCTCTCTACCTGTATGCTGATAATCAGCTCAGAATCGCTTCAAACGATTTTTCACACAGTTTCAGCCCCATCAGACCGGTTTTCGAGCCGCTGGCCACCTAAATGCTCGTCGAAATCGGATTTTTCGGTATAGCGAAAAAATGGGTTTTCCGGACCTTTTGATGTCTTTGGTATTGCCGTGAGGTGCCGCGGTCCGGTGAAATAGACCGGCTTAGGAATTGGAAAAAATCAAAGCTACACATATAGAAGGAAAAATAAAAAAATTTCCCCGTTGGAGAAAGTGGTGTAAAAAGGACATTTTTCTTCCAAATGACCGTTACAGCCTTGGTTTTCACTTCTAGGAGCAGTCGAACAAAAGATGCATCTATTGGTTAATTATCGAAAACTACATTAACTGGATTTTTTTCTGAATTTTTTTTTTGAGGTTTGCTCATCGTACGAAAAGGAAAACAGTGAGGTAGCAAAATCACGAGAAACATTTTTTTCTAGAAAAAAAATCCAGCTAATGCAGTTTTCGATAACCATCTAATAAATGCATCTTTTGCTCGACTGCCGCCTTCTAGAACTGGAAACCAAGGCTTTAAGCTCCATTTGGAAGAAACGGCCTTTTTACACCACTTTTTCCAACGGTTAAATTTTTTATTTCTTCTTCTCTGTGCGCAGCTTTGATTTTTTCCAGCTTCTAAGATGGTCCATTTTACCGAACCGCTGAGTTACCCCCACCTCAGAGTATAGTACGTGACACTGGAAGGTCCCCAAAAACCACTTTTTTCGCTACTTGGACAATTGCAATTTTGAAGAGTATTAAGGTCACCAGCGGTTGACAAACCAGTCTGAATAATTCGTGATTGTGTAGGGAACATTCTGGGGTGTACCTCAGTTAAAATCGAAAAAAATTTGGCGGTGCGACCCCTCCCCCAATTTTCAAATTTGGTGGCGACCCCTCACTTCGGAAAATTTTCAATATTGCTTGACCCTGGATCAGTGTCTTGAAAGTCTGATAGATAGAATTTCAGTCAAATCTGTGTTTGAACAAAATCACCTCACACACAGCGTAGTCAGTTAAAAAGGGAGCAGGACGAAAATAAAGTCCAGCTCCGCGTTAAGCATCCACAAATGAACCGGTTCTAGATTACAGAACGTTAGACCCTATTATTGAAAGAAGATGAAGGCGCACTCTGTCAATAATATGTGTGCATTTGGTAGTGGACGCAATATTGTGTCAACTTCATTTGCAGGCGACCGGCCGATGACCGATCACGTCGTTGAGGACTCTCTGTCGCGACGACGCCGTCGCACCCGCGACGAAGTATGCACTAGGCTCCAGCTTGGCATGCGCAAGACGCGCTGGGCGAGCAGTGGACTATCAAAGTTCTTACCGCGCGACACGCGCGAGAAACAACTATGAAATCGGCACCGGCAGGGCGGTGCGGGTTGAAGTTGGGCCTTAACTGTGAAATGCACAGAAATTTCCGGCTTGTACTTGCGTATACGTTGCCGTGGAATAGTCTTACAATTCTTATTTTGGGGTGGACCTACACTGAGAAGGGAGTATTGATTGAAATGGTGAAACCGCCATGGCGGTTCTGGCGGTGCCGCTATGGCGGCGCTGGATGGGCGGCACGGCGCGGTGAGAACGTTCATAGTTCGCCGCGCTCCAACGCGTCACGCATTTGCCGAGCTTCCGGTGAGGACTATGAAAGATGCCTAAGGGGCAAAATAGACTCACGCCGCTGAAACACGCGGCAGCATGCAATGGAGGGGAATCGATCGCGCGGCGCCGCATGATCAATTCTCCTCCATTGCATGCTGCCGCGCCTTTCAGCGACGGGAGTCTATTGGGCCCCTCAGACGGCGGCGGTGGATTTTAATAGTCTATTTGTGAAACCGGTGCCCGAGTAATTGTTTTGTACTCACTTCCTATCGGAATTAAGTAATGAGAAGCAGTTATCTACATAATTTGTCGCATATACGTAATAAATCGTATATTTTTCTGATATAGCCAACCATATCGTGAATAGTTTGTTTGCTTCCCTACTCGACAGTTTAGTTCAATCCCAAAAGAAAGATAGAATATGCTAGCTGAAGTAATATAGATGATTTCTGAAAAGTAGTGGGAATGACAAAATATTTTTTTGACTTACCCGAAAAGTGGAATGAAAAAATTCGAAAAATTATTCTACAGTCGATTGAAAAAGTCGACTTTTTATTCGGTCAGTCGAATATTCGAAAAGTTCAAAATCCCGAATTATTCGAAAAGTCGAATATTCGAAAAGTTCGAAATCCCGATTTATTCGAATAGTCGAATATTTGAAAAGTTCATAATCCCGAATTACTCGAAAAGTCGAATATTCGAAAAAAATCTGAAAATGTAAAAGTGTAGGGTGTACTGTGCTTTTAAGCCCTCTTCACAGTTACATGTGTCGCCGTCCGACGTCGCGCGCGGCGCGCATCAGGTACGTGATGGAGCAAGGAGTAGCATCGATCACCCACGATCAACGAAGAAATTTCGCACCGACATTGAACACCGCAGTGCGAAGTCGGTAATCCGATAATCCGACGTCGCACTGCGGTACCCAACGGCATCGCAGCCTTATTCTATAAAACCCCTTTCACATGTCGCCGGCCGACGCCGTCCAACACATTATGAGATAGGGCTACGGCACGGTCAGGCGGGCGTTGTCCACGTGGACAACGGGGAACGCAAAATTTTTCGAATTTCAGAGTTTTTTGGGGACGTAGAATTTTCGGTTTTTTTTGGGGGGGACGTTAAAATTTCGGGCCAAAACTTTGAAAACCGGGGGTCATTTCAGACTCCTTTCTCTTTCTGTGATGAAAACAGTTTTTGGAATCAGGGGTTCGAATTCGGTCGTCTCTTATATCGTAAGAGCAACAAATTACGCTAGCACAGGGGTGGTCTACCTTATCTCTTGCCAGATGTGCAGAGATGAATATGTAGGAGACAGGCAGGGCTCTTTACGTTAGAGTTAAGGAACACGTGGATGACATGAGAAAGTCCAAGGTGTCTATTCCTTTGGGAGAGCATCGAGTGCGCGTCCATGAAAACAGTTGTTTGGATATTGCGGTTACGATACTTGCGCGCGAATCAGAGATTGCCGCACGCAGGACCCCAGAGGCTTTTTAGATAAACTCCAAAAACCCAAAGATCAACAGAAAGGACGAATGTGTGGCGATCACCCAAGAACTAGCCCCCTTTGTTGACCTTTGTGGCTTTTGATCTGCTTATGGGCTTGATCAGCCTTCTGAAGGCTAATGAGGTGGGTGGTCCGATATGGTCCCACTCATTCAACCGCCATCTAAGACCGTCTGAGGGTGTCTGGCAGGCTTCAGTCTGCACACTAAAGGTTAGCTATTTCAAATTGCCATACGCTGTCGCTTATGTCAGTTCTGTGTAAATATAGTCCTTTTGTTCTGAAATGGTGCTTGGACGGCTAGTTTCCTTATGCATCTTTGGCTTCCAGGCTCTGACGAAGGCATGATTGCCGAAACGTTAGCCGAAGAAAGCTGAAAATTCTCGGTCTACTGCTCAAGAATACAATTACGAGATGCCGAGATTTATGGAAAGTCGAACGTGGAATAGTACAGCACCACAACAGCACATGTGAGGAAAGTATCTATACATAACGATGTAATTGCAGTATCTTAGGCAGTAGCCAAATTTTCAGCATATAAGACAAAATTTTGATGAGGTACATTCATTATTCGGGCCTATTGCCACTTTAGGTTCTTCCCTTCGAAAATTGGACAACGTACGTCCGTCCCCCCATAAAATTTCAGATTTTCAAAATTCTGAAAAAAAAAAGATTCAGATTTCCCATGAGATTCCCCACAAACTGATACACCCTTCCCACGACCTTAAAGGCAGTGTTCACGATAATCTTCGATTTTGAGATTAATCGCTTTATCGATTGTTTGGCCCCCGAGTAGAACTGAAATGACGAAGAAACCGAGAAAAACGCATCAGAAGGGCACGAAATCCTCAAGTATCAGCCCGCCTCTTAAGTATCAATGGAACTGTTCGTTGTGACAATGAAATATTTTGTGGACCCGCCTTTTGCAATTCTCCATTCTGTGTTGCTCCGTTCTTTCCTTCGGGCCCTAACTAATGCTGTTTTGCCTAAAATATTCTTCCTTTTTCGATTAGTCCCATTTTTTACCGGTGACAACCACCGTGAACATGTTCATCCAACCAGACAACTAGTCCAGGCCATAGAATAATGTCCCTGAAATAAGACGAATTAGTGCGTTTCCCGCCGTTTCTTCGTGATTTTGCTAACACTTGGTTGCCAACGCATTGTTTTGAGTGGAAAACTTGGAAACGAGAATCATCGTGAACACTGTCTTTAAAATCACCAAGAAACTTGCCTAAAACACGTTTTACCGTTGTCCAAAACCGCGCCTTTGGCCGAATTTGGGCAACTTAGATTTTTCTCTTGAAAAGGCGACCCTGAGAATTTAGAGTTAATATTTTCATTCAAAGCCTATCCTCTACAAACTGCGGTCGGATCGCCTGGAAACTCCGTGGGATAGAAACGACTTGAGACAAAATTCAAACTCTAAGCCTCTTCAAGTACCAAACCTACATATGCCACGTTTAACTTTTGAATACGAAAACAGATAATCATCGCTTTACCAAACACAGTTCAATGTAAGCCAAGGAGGTCAACACTGTGTTAAGCTCAATCTTTCAAGGGAAGGATATGTACTTGGGCAATGTGAACATTCCAAAGAAGTTGCACAACTGGAAAACCATTTTGTTCAACAAAAATCGAGTCTGCTTTTTCTATTTGTACAGCTTTACACTGGACGGGGCTATATATGTAAATAGCTACGTTCCTCCCTACAAACGGGTTCGTCGAAGGTGGAGACTGCGGTCCGCGAAAGCTGTTTCGGGTTCTGAAATGCAGAACGGTGAAGGCCCCTTCAAATCTGCATTTTCCAAAACAAACATTCCTTTATAATCACCTTTTCTTTGCTATTTTGAACTTTTTGTCCGAATAAAGTTTTGGCCCGAAATTTTAACGTCCCCCCCAAAAAACCGAAAATTCTACGTCCCCAAAAAAACTCTGAAATTCGAAAAATTTTGCGTTCCCCGTTGTCCACGTGGACAACGCCCGCCTGACCGTGCCGTAGCCCTATCTCATAACGTGTTTGACGGCGTCGTCCGGCGACATGTGAAAGGGGTTTTATAGAATAAGGCTGCGATGCCGTTGGGTACCGCAGTGCGACGTCGGATTATCGGATTACCGACTTCGCACTGCGGTGTTCAATGTCGGTGCGAAATTTCTTCGTTGATCGTGGGTGATCGATGTTACTCCTTGCTCCATCACGTACCTGATGCGCGCCGCGCGCGACGTCGGACGGCGACATATGTAACTGTGAAGAGGGCTTAAAAGCACAGTACACCCTATACTTTTACATTTTCAGATTTTTTTCGAATATTCGACTTTTCGAGTAATTCGGGATTATGAACTTTTCAAATATTCGACTTTTCGAATAAATCGGGATTTCGAACTTTTCGAATATTCGACTTTTCGAATAATTCGGGATTTTGAACTTTTCGAATATTCGACTGACCGAATAAAAAGTCGACTTTTTCAATCGACTGTAGAATAATTTTTCGAATTTTTTCATTCCACTTTTCGGGTAAGTCAAAAAAAATATTTTGTCATTCCCACTACTTTTCAGAAATCATCTATATTACTTCAGCTAGCATATTCTATCTCTCTTTTGGGCTTGAACTAAACTGTCGAGTAGGGAAGCAAACAAACTATTCACGATATGGTTGGCTATATCAGAAAAATATACGATTTATTACGTATATGCGACAAATTATGTAGATAACTGCTTCTCATTACTTAATTCCGATAGGAAGTGAGTACAAAACAATTACTCGGGCACCGGTTTCACAAATAGACTATTAAAATCCACCGCCGCCGCCGTCTGAGGGGCCCAATAGACTCCCGTCGCTGAAAGGCGCGGCAGCATGCAATGGAGGAGAATTGATCATGCGGCGCCGCACGATCGATTCCCCTCCATTGCATGCTGCCGCGTGTTTCAGCGGCGTGAGTCTATTTTGCCCCTTAGGCATCTTTCATAGTCCTCACCGGAAGCTCGGCAAGTGCGTGACGCGTTGGAGCGCGGCGAACTATGAACGTTCTCACCGCGCCGTGCCGCCCATCCAGCGCCGCCATAGCGGCACCGCCCGAACCGCCATGGTGGTTTCACCATTTCAATCAATACTCCCTTCTCAGTGTAGGTCCACCCCAAAATAAGAATTGTAAGACTATTCCACGGCAACGTATACGCAAGTACAAGCCGGAAATTTCTGTGCATTTCACAGTTAAGGCCCAACTTCAACCCGCACCGCCCTGCCGGTGCCGATTTCATAGTTGTTTCTCGCGCGTGTCGCGCGGTAAGAACTTTGATAGTCCACTGCTCGCCCAGCGCGTCTTGCGCATGCCACGCTGGAGCCTAGTGCATACTTCGTCGCGGGTGCGACGGCGTCGTCGCGACAGAGTCCTCAACGACGTGATCGGTCGCCTGCAAATGAAGTTGACAAAATATTGCGTCCACTACCAAATGCACACATTATATTATTGACAGAGTGCGCCTTCATCTTCTTTCAATAATAGGGTCTAATGTTCTGTAATCTAGAACCGGTTCATTTGTGGATGCTTAACGCGGAGCTGGACTTTATTTTCGTCCTGCTCCCTTTTTAACTGACTACGCTGTGTGTGAGGTGATTTTGTTCAAACACAGATTTGACTGAAATTCTATCTATCAGACTTTCAAGACACTGATCCAGGGTCAAGCAATATTGAAAATTTTCCGAAGTGAGGGGTCGCCACCAAATTTGAAAATTGGGGGAGGGGTCGCACCGCCAAATTTTTTTCGATTTTAACTGAGGTACACCCCAGAATGTTTCCTACACAATCACGAATTATTCAGACTGGTTTGTCAACCGCTGGTGACCTTAATACTCTTCACTCACTCACTCACTCACTCATCCCATTAGCTGGCGGCTGGCGGAGCGGGATGACCTCTCAACCAGTACACTGCTGTAGGTGCCATGGGAGCTCCAGTGGCCTGAACGATACGCTTCCATTCAGAACGGTTAGCCGCAATTATTTTAGCGTTAACGACACTGCACCGTTGAGATTTCAGATCAGCTTCGACTTGCTTCAACCACGTCTTCTTCGGGGCAGTTCTCGCGACCTTCCATGGTTTTGGGCGTTTTCTCCATAGAAAGCTGTGCGGTAGTCGACTGGCTTCCATTCTGCATACGTGTCCAAACCAGCGCAACCTCTTCGTTCGGATTTGTTCCTCGATTGTCGGTTGATGGTCGCAGCTGTCTTGTATAACGTCGTTGCGTATGCGATCTCTTATCGTTGTTCCAAGAATTCGCCGCAAACACCGCATTTGGAAGACCTCTATCTTGCTGAGATCCGACTTGAGCAAGGTCCACGACTCCGAGCCGTACAATAGAATCGGCATTATAAGTGATCGGAAGATCCGCACTTTGGTCTTGATTGACACATTGCCCTTTTTCCACAGACACCAGCCTAGTGAAGCAAAAGCAGCACACGCCTGCCCGATCCTGCACTGTATCTCAGTTGTGGCCACTACCTTGCGCTGTTTCACCACCGATCCTAGGTACTTGAACTCCTCAACTTGCTGGAGCTCAGCTCCTTCGAAGAACACAGAAGCACGTGAACCGTCTGACGTCATGACTTTGGTCTTGTCCTTGTTTATCCGTAGACCGTACGAATCCGCGATATCTGCTATATCCTTCATCAAATTCGTAGCTTCCATATCAGTATCGGTGAACACAGCGCTGTCGTCCGCGAACATCAAGTCTGTGAGGAACTCGTTATCGCCATATTGGACCCCTCTTCTATCTTTGAAAACCTTTCTCATAATGGCATCGACCACAGCGTTGAATAGCAGCAGCGAAATCACATCTCCTTGCCGGACTCCTGCATTGACCGCAAATTCTTCGGACAGCTTGTCCCCGACGCGGACGCAGCTAGTTGAACCACTGTATGTTCCCTGCAGGAGCTTCACAACTTTGTCCCGAACGTGTTCGCACTCCAACGTTCTCCACAAGGCAGGCCAGTGTACGCAGTCAAAGGCCGACTTGAAGTCGATGAAAGTAATAACAACCCGCTTTCTACAGCGGATCCTTTCCTCCAAAAGTTGACGAAGTGCGAATATTTGATCGCCGCAGCCTCGACCAGGACGAAATCCTGCCTGTTCCTCGCGACTGGTATGCTCCCGATGGCGTTGAAGTCTGGACTGGATTATCCTCGTGAAGACTTTACCAACGATTGATAACAGACTGATTCCGCGATAGTTTTTACAGTCCCTGGCATCACCCTTTTTGTGAATGGGCACAACGATAGCCTTCTTCCAGGTAGATGGGACGTTTTCTGACTGCCATACGAGGAGGATCAGCTGATGTAACCGTCGTTGTAACACATCACCACCTGCCTTGATCGCTTCAGCAGTAACGTTGTCTACACCAGGCGCCTTTCGGTTTTTGAGACGCTGAATCGCTGCTCTCACTTCGTCCAGAGTGGGTTCAAAGTCAAGCATCGCCTCCTGTGACACTTCAACTGGTAGCGGTTCGTCAAGCGGGCCTCGTGGTGCATCGTGACTGTAGAGCTCGCTGAAGAACTGCTTCCACCGTAACAGGCGCTCATCCACAGAACGCACAAAGGACCCGTCCGTATTCCTGATGCAATCGCTAGCCGGATTGGTCTTCTTTCTGAGACGGTTCAGTGTACCGTACAATGTGCGATAGTTATTTCTTCCAGCCGCCTCCTCCAGTTCGTCGGCCATCTTGTTCCAGTACGACTCTCTCTCCTCTTTCAACTTACGACGAAGCTCTTGACATAGTTGCCGAAAACGTCCGAAGTCGGTTAGCTTCACTCGTTTCCGCTCATCCACGAGACGGAGAGACTCGTCCGATATCCATGGCTGTGTTCGCCGGCGAATAACAGGGCAGAGAGGCTCTGCACATTGCAGAACGACATCAACTGTTTGCTCCTCATGTTCGTCTACGGACAATGCATCTTCAAGCACTGCAAAGCGATTTGACAGCGCGATTTGAAACGCTTCTCTTGTTCCAGGTGTCAGCAAGTGGGACCAGTCCAGTTTCTTTTTAGGAGGCACCACACGCCTAGGTCGCCGTAAACGAAGCTTCATTACAGCGCGCAGGAGATAGTGGTCCGATCCACAGTCAGGTCCTCTCATGGCTCGCACATCTTTGAGTGAAGACCTGAAACGAGAGTTCACGAGCACGTAATCCAAGGTGGCTATATCATGCCCAGTCGAACTCCTCCATGTTAACTGATGTTTCCGGGGATGTTGAAATAGACTGTTTCCAATCGTAAGCCCGTTGAACGCTGCAAACGAAAGCAGACGTAAACCGTTATCGTTCATTTCACCGACGCTGAACCTTCCCAGCACTCCTTCCCATCCGGTTCTAGCAGTTCCGACTCTTGCGTTGAAATCGCCCGCTACAATGGTAACATCGGTTTTCGGGATCGAATCCAGAACGTCTTGGAGTTGTGCGTAGAATGCGTCTTTGTCGATGTCAGAACTCGGCTCCGTGGGCGCATAGACAGACACAAAATGAGTTTTTATCGTTCCGCTCAAGACTAGGACAGCAATCCTGCCAGAAATCGGCTCAAACGTTATCACGCTTCCAGCTGCGTCCCTGCTTAGCATGAATCCAACGCTTTGATGATGCCACTCATCACCGGAGTAATACAGCACCATCTTTTTGTCACTTCCTGGTATATGAATGGTCACCGTTCCACACCCGTTCATCCTGAGCTCGGAAAGCGCAGCAATCGATACTTTGGACCTCGACAGCTCCCTGGCAATTACTTCTTTTTGTCCAACGCAATATCCCGTCCGCACGTTCCACGCTCCGATCCGCAACTCTTTTTTCGGCGTCACCAGTCGTCTTGCATTTTGGCCAGTAGCATTCTTCTCACCAACACCCTGGTTCCCTAGTGCTGGCGCATCGGCTGCCCCGGATGCGGTAGCTTCATCGTTATTTCCTAAGAGACTCTCCATGGTTACCACCTAAGTTTTCCAGCCCGTCGGTAGTACGGGGGGCCAACCCTCCTCCTTTCTCATCCGGGCTTGGGACCGGCAATGGCGGAGTTTTAATACTCTTCAAAATTGCAATTGTCCAAGTAGCGAAAAAAGTGGTTTTTGGGGACCTTCCAGTGTCACGTACTATACTCTGAGGTGGGGGTAACTCAGCGGTTCGGTAAAATGGACCAGCTTAGTAGCTGGAAAAAATCAAAGCTGCGCACAGAAAAGAAGAAATAAAAAATTTAACCGTTGGAAAAAGTGGTGTAAAAAGGCCGTTTCTTCCAAATGGAGCTTAAAGCCTTGGTTTTCAGTTCTAGAAGGCGGCAGTCGAGCAAAAGATGCATTTACTAGATGGTTATCGAAAACTACATTAGCTGGATTTTTTTTTCTAAAAAAAATGTTTCTCGTGATTTTGCTACCTCACTGTTTTCCTTTTCGTACGATGAGCAAACCTCAAAAAAAAAATTCAGAAAAAAATCCAGTTAATGTAGTTTTCGATAATTAACCAATAGATGCATCTTTTGTTCGACTGCTCCTAGAAGTGAAAACCAAGGCTGTAAGGGTCATTTGGAAAAAAATGTCCTTTTTACACCACTTTCTCCAACGGGGAAATTTTTTTATTTTTCCTTCTATATGTGTAGCTTTGATTTTTTCCAATTCCTAAGCCGGTCTATTTCACCGAACCGCGGCACCTCACGGCAATACCAAAGACATCAAAAGGTCCGGAAAACCCATTTTTTCGCTATACCGAAAAATCCGATTTCGACGAGCATTTAGGTGGCCAGCGGCTCGAAAACCGGTCTGATGGGGCTGAAACTGTGTGAAAAATCGTTTGAAGCGATTCTGAGCTGATTATCAGCATACAGGTAGAGAGAGAATCGTCCTCTTAAGATCGAAGTACAATGATTTCTATCGATTTGTTTCAATCCCTAGCTACCGCGAGCTGCCAAAACCCTATTTTTCGAATAGTAGTTGGGCGTTTGTTGGATAAAGAGATTATTGTTAAATAAAATGTATTGAATCGACTGGAGTGTTGTAGACTGATCTGTGGTACAACTGTTTATTTAGGAGAGTCACCTCTCCGTACCACTCTACAACAACAAAATAAGCTATCTACAACTGAATGGGCCGCCTTAAGAAGGCAGCGGACGCGGCCTCCAATCGCAGGCCCCGCCTGGGATGAGAGACCACGGGGGCGGACGAGAGCGCGAGGCATACACAAGACGCCCCTCCCCCGCATCCTCCCCTCCGCGCCTATCGATCGACGGAAATGAGCACAACAACGAGCCAACGAGGCTAATGGAAGAGTAACAGAGGATAGAGGCATTAAACGGTTACAAAACAGAGTTAAAAAGATCTAAACTGTTAGATAGAAGGTACAGGCTATAAAACGGCGAAATTCACTTAGATAGAAGGTACAGGCTATAAAACGGCGAAATTCACATGCTCAGGCAATCTCAAATGTCGACAGCAGGTTTCTGAGGTGTCATCACTGAGCACACCAGCTGAGGACACGAAAAAAGCGTGATTTCGGCGCGAGAGAACCTGGTATCACCCCGGAAGGTCCAGGTGTAGACCTCTTAGCCCCGGATTTCGAGACGGCGGCATGACTTAACTGACGCCTCGAAAGGTTCAGCTGTCGACCTGCTACCGCCGGATTTATGGATTTCGCTGTAGACATACTATCGCCGGACTTTAATAGTGTGGCCACCTTCGAAATTCGGAGCAGTTAATCGAGCTGGACCATCGCAGGATTCAGAAACTATTGCTGTATCAGTCCTTTACCTAGCTGTAATTGTAGCCGTCCCCATACTCAACAGCCCTTAAAGGCAGCGTCCACGATGATCATCCTCGTTGACGTTCCTCAGTGAAATGATTGGCGAGAAGGATCCTAGGCTCCCAGTTGTCGAAGAAACGGTAGAAAACGAGCCAAGAGCGGTAGAATAACGGCTGCGAACAACCGTTTTGGTGCCCCAGACATGCCTGGTGCCCCAGATCCGACCCCTCGGAAAGAACAAATGAAGACTCAGATTACAAGAATGCTCGAGTCAAGGTAGTGCTGATAAGTGAGCTGATCGCTTCATTGCACTGATAGGTATCATCCGTCTAGCGGTCAATTCCTCCACGCTCACTCAAAAATCAACGTAAACAAGAGAGGGCCTAGTTTTGCTCAAAAACGCGTCTTTCGTGTCCTTTTTAAGCATGCCTTGCTATATAGGGCACCAGACCTTCCGTAAGCCGTGGAGATATCGGAAGTGAAACTTATCGTGAACACTGCCTTTAAACTTGGGGATTTCGGTTTTTTTCTATCGTAATTATTCTCGAGGTGTAACTCTTACCGACTCAATATATGAGGTATACAAGCCTCTGAATCTCATCGGTCAACGCAGTCAGTGTGATGGTATTTCGCTTTATCAAAGAAAATCAGTGGTCAAACTTCACAGTTATGAGTGTTTGAGAATCCTCTATCAACTGAAATCACTGCCGCGGAATTTTATCGATTTTCTGAAATTATCGATTTTATTGATTTTTCGCAAAAATCAATAAAAGACTGTGGAAAAGGATTCAATAGATAGAGGGCCTTTGACAACCCCTAAAATTTCCGTTTCGCCTCTGCTTTCTCACCGTAGATGGAAGTAACCATCGCACTGCTAGCGTTGACCGATGAGAATCAGAGTTTTGTATGAGGTA
Organism: Aplectana chamaeleonis; assembly: GCA_029168955.1. Classification (NCBI taxonomy): domain Eukaryota; kingdom Metazoa; phylum Nematoda; class Chromadorea; order Rhabditida; family Cosmocercidae; genus Aplectana; species Aplectana chamaeleonis. The sequence continues at coordinate 554,534 of JAPDOI010000040.1, forward strand.
TTTCGCAGGTTCCAGTCGCCGGCAGAAGAAAAAAAAAGTTATTGATTTTCTTTCGAGCCAATTCGACTTTAACGGGCTTTTTGAAACTCTAAGCAAGAAATATGCAGCAACGATACAAAAACCAAGAGAATTAGGCAAAACATTCATATATAGAACTTTTGACTATGCGAGGGCAGGACTATGGCACTAAAACGTTTTAATAAAATTTCTCCAATGGGCGCAAATCGCAGTTTTCGGGACTTTTTCGAAACGGGAACTCCTGGCATAGCTTCATTATCCGAGAATTTCCCCTCACCAAACATCAAATTTGCGAGTGTAGGTATTATTCACCGTGCCTTCTCTGGTTATAACTATTTTCCTGATTGTGGTTAATTCATTTTAGAAACCCTTGAAAAGTGTTAAAATCTAATCTCTGAAAATGGTTGATAATTGGAAAAATGATTATGTGTAGGCAGTAAGATAAATCGTTGTGCATTATTGTCAAATCTGAAGTTGATTGGCTTAAAGACGTTGGGTGATGGGGATGTAATGGGAATCGTACCTTCTAAACATTTCAAGAAATGCGAAACTCGCTAAATTGAGAAAAAGTAGGTTTTAAAAAGTACGAGTAAGTTCAAAAAATAGATCAAATACTCGAGTCAATTGTTTTACGTGTGAACATTTGTACAAAAATTGAAGCAATTAATCGATTTCGAAGTCCAAATGGTTCTCAAGTAATATACGTTTGCAAATGAACAACTTTTTTGATGGGTAATCATGATGTAATCTGGATTGAGACAAATATTCGAAAAACGGACATTTGACCTAAACGAAAGCAAAGAATTTTTCGATTCCCAGGATTAACGGAATACACGAGAGGCGAAAAATATGAAACCTCCAATGAAGCGAGAAGCAAAACAGTAAAAATCACGACGAAATCGAATATTCAAAAAAGGATGTTTCAAGACTTCAAATATACCTGGTGTTCGAAAAAATACGCATAATCAAATCTCAAGAGTCGATAAAATAGTTGAATACTACAAAAATCTCTAGAACATTATTCGAGTAATAATTCCATTCAATACAAGGCTTTATTTGCGCGTAATCGCACAAAAACAGGTGTGCTTCGCGAAAGACAAAAAACAAAAGCAGGTTCTTCAATTGCGCAACCAACTGAACATTTTGTTGAGCATTCGCAGATTTGGACGATCAATCGTCACAGGCGGTAAGATGTGTTGCCTTGTCAACCTGCTGTGAACCTGCTATCGACAGGTCGATAGCAGGTCGATAACAGGTCCATGTTATTCTCCCGAAAGAACCTGATATCGCTGGTTGCTCGAGAAAAAGGTGGTTCAACCTGCTGTCGACATTTGAGTTTGCCTGAGTGGTTCCTACGCGTGCTGGTGTGAAGCAGAGGTCAGAGACAGTGAGAGAGCGGAGGGCAGACGGAGGCTGAGGCATCGCGCGCGCCGCTGGCGCCTTGAATGATGTGAATTACGACGTTTTATAGAGGGTAGGGCTAGTATACAGCAATAGCCTTATCACTGTAATCTTTAACAATTGTTGTTTTTTTTTGCACTGAGGTCGAAACCTTCGTGCAAAAAAAAAACTAAAAAAGTCGAATAATCATTATCAGCAAAAAATTCTTATTTAAGGAAAAAGAAAGCGGGAGGGGCGAAAAATCGGAATCAGCGCGGCCATGTTGGAGTGGGGGGTCGCCAATTTCGGCATCGCTGGAGGGGGATCGCAACCATGATCACAGTTTTTTCCGACGGGTTGCTTGACTCTGGTTGCAACTCGTGGCTTAAAGATAATCGAGCCGGGACGAAGGCATGTGGATCGAATCCACACCGCGGGTGTGGCTAAGGAGCAGTTCGGCTGGTACACACGACGCGCGCGAAGGTTAAACGCTGTGCGCGCTCATCGTCCTTGGGGCGCGTTAACCGAGGGCACTCAAAAAAGTTGTTGTTGTTCCATTTTAGCCGTTCCCCTTTATCGCTTTTTGCATTTTGTTCATGTAGGTTGATGTGTGAGACGTAGGGTCGGCGTCGGAATCAATATCATCTTCTCCCATTCCGCTCCAAGAAGCAAACAAAAAGAACTCTAAAAAACTTGTTTAAAAAGTGCGAATTCCATTGAAACGATGGTTTGTGAGAAGCATTGCGTCTAAAAAAGCACAGTATAAACCAAAAAAAAACATGAACAAAATGCAAAAAATGATAAAGGGGGACGGCTACAATGGCACAAAGACTACTTTTTTCGAAGATCCTCGGTTAACGCGCCCCAAGGACGACGAGCGCGCACAGCGTTTTTCCGTCGCCACACCCGCGGTGTGGATTCGATCCACATGCCCGGGACGAAGATTAATCGTGCCAGGAGCTCGTGCTCCCAGCACGATTATGTTCACTTTGCGTGTTGCAACAGCGGTTGTCCGCTACTGCGGATCAGGGGTAAGCGGTAATTTTTAAAAAGTTTTCAGAAAACAGAAAATCGAGTTTGTCAGAAAACAGAATCAGAAAACAGAGAATTTTGCACCACCTGCTGCGGACCGGAATTTCGCTCCGGTATGAACATTAGCTCCACCAAATGTCTGCTTTTCTCGTGTTCATCATGGGGGCAAAAGCATTCCATGGAAATTCATAACTGTGGATCTTGAAATAAGCCCCACAGACCCGGCTCGTTTTTGCATCAAGGAAAGTTTGGAACCCAAAATAAGTTTGAACAGGTCGGGAATGTGAAGGAAGTGAAGGCTTCTCTTAACACTAGACCTCAAAATTTGCATGGTTTCCTCAGTCACATTTTCATGATTTCTTACGATTCGTTACGATTTCGGACCGAAATTTCGTAAATCGTAAATCGTAAAAAAATGCCAAAAACGCACGTGTTTCGTAAATCATAATTCGTAAATACGCACAGCCCTGATGTGCGCAGAGCAAACCGCAAAACCACCGCGGGTGATACCCCCTCTCCCATTCGCGCTCGCACCCCTTCTGATTGGACCATCCCAGTTGGGAATCGAACTTTTCTGAATCTTCGAAGGTTTGTGCACCCACACAAGAGTTCCACCCGCCCGGAGGTCTCGATGCGAACCTAGTTGGAGGTCTCTTATCCGTCAAAATGTAGACGTCTGCCGGTATCTGCTATTTGATAGTGCTATCAGATATTGTTCTCAAAGAATCTCCATCGAAATGCGTCGATTTTCGATATTGTATCATTCAATCTTCCCTCATAACCTGAGTCACCCCCTCCAACTAGGTTTGCACTCAAGTGTCGTGAAGCGTTGTGATTAGTGAGCCGTTATCGAGAGTCCAAAACGTCCCCGAATCATGCTCGGCACACGCCAGAATTTTGCCCACTCCGAGGTTGGAATCGATTAAAAGTTAGGAAACTTTCTAGATCCTCACCGCAATTTCCTCCACTACAAAAATTTCCTATCAGCTCAAACTCGCCTATTGCGTCATTTTTGTAGCATTCCTGACTTTTTGTTCGCTAATTGCGCGATCACGATTAGGGTGAAACTTAACGCAAGCAAGGAAGTCCAGTGTTTTTTAATTTCCACCTTAATTTGTCCACATCTTTCGTGATCGTTATGCCATAATAGAATTGTGAGGCGATCTGTGTCACAATTTCTATAGCGAAGAGCGAGTCAAAACGACACTCCCCGAGACAAATCAATCGGATAAGGAGTGCAGTAATTATTTTCTAAAAAGTTAGGTGGAAAAATACTTCTTTTGAAATTTTTGGCTGCAAAATTTTTTTTCAGAAACTGGGGGGACGTAAAAATTTAAGAAATTTTCAAAACTTTTTATCTTCAAGGAGGGAGACTTAGCTTCTTCGAGGTCCAGGACAACGGTCTGCTTGAACCTGGGCTACGGCGTCGTTGGTTACCGCAGTGCGACATCGGATGATCAACGTCGCGTTGCGGCGATCAAATTCGGTGCGAAATTTCACCCTTCATAATGGGGTGATCGATATCATCAATCGCGCTACGACAGGACTGTGGCCGTATTAATGAAACCACGGGAGCCTCTCGGGAGGGTTTTTAAAACCAGCCGATGTATGCGACGGGCGGACTTTGGACCCTCCCGGGAGGCTCCCGTAGTTTCGTGATTACGGCCACTGGTGCGTGCCGCGCGGAGCGTCGGATAGCATTGCCAGCAGGGATGAGCGGAGTTAAAATTCTGAATTTCGGAAATCGAAACAGATTCTTGGTTCACCCTCTGCACCAGGAGAACTCTCGGAGGTGTGGCTGCCGTTTGAAAGCTATGCGTGTGTGCTGAATTGCGAGTGTAAGGAACAAGAACAAGCCACAAAAAAAACGGCGGACGGGAGAGTACAAGCGACCGATTTAGCGAGATTCGCAGCCATCAAAAAACTGGGTTAGCTGAGCAAGGAACGGACCCAAATGGGACAGCAAACTAACGACCGGCTGACAACTGCCCAATAACCTGAAGGAATCAAGCAGAAAAGGAGGCAGGCGATAAGCATACAACAGTAGAGACCGAACCACGTTGGATATATAAGGACATGGAATCTCCACGACAGCATTACGATGCCGCCCTGATCCCTCTTCGACTCTACGGAGGGTGGTTTATGAATCTGCCTTTTTTCTCTTGCCCATCCCTCCCACTTCTTCTACGTTCTCTCTCCTATGTATATGTGTATTACATAAACTCCTGCCATACAAATCTGTGTGTAACCATCAAGAAAGTTACAGTGTAGAAATAAGTAGGCTTAGGATCGGTGACGTAGATGCCGAAACCTAACATGGAGGTCCCGGGTCCGGGTTATTTTAAGTAGCTCAACAAAAGAACTAACCCCGCTACACCTTCAACAGCCCACGGGAGAACGTCGCAGATAGTATTCAGAATAGGACATTTCGGAATTCGGGTCGCTCCCACCTTTTGGGACATGGTAACCAGGGATGTGCGTAATAGAAATTTTGTAATTCGTTAGTCGTTAGTCGTTCAACCGGCCAGAACCCTCGTTAGTCGTTAGTCGTTAATCGTTAGTCGTTAGAAATCTAGGCTCTGAAAAAAAGCACATTTGAGACAGAAAAAGCCCTCATAAATAAAAAAAAGGAAGGCATGAAGAAACGTATGTTATTAAACACCCAAAATATTCATGGTTAGATAACCTAGTTTAATCTGCTAACCTACATATATACATCATTAAAAATATGACAGAAAGTACTCGGTAGAGTGTATTTGACGATTTTTGTCCTTCTTTTTCGGTTAGAAAAGAAGCAATATGGAAAACCAAGGAAACCTTGAGCTCTTCGTTTTTTTTCAGTGCGAAATTCGCCATTCTGAGCTCTATGATGTTGTATGAGATCTATCCCTAGGTGACAACGCGGAAAAGTGCACAAACTTTGCAATACTTGTTCTTTGCTCAGCGTCGCGAGCCATTCTCATAGCTTGTTCTCATAATGGGGAAAGGTCGCAAGAAATTAGCACCCAAGCGGAACTTTTACCCACTAAGAAGTCCCAGCACCACTTCATAGAACTCACATATCTCGAAATTATGACTGAAAATCCTAGGACGAAACATTTACAATCCAATCATCGAATACAGTTCCCGTCGGTGCTCAGTTGTGGCCGGCAGGCACCGCTCCACATTATCACCTCTGACAGAGCCCTCTGTAAAAATTTCCGCTAGAGCCGGTCGGTGTCGGAGCTGGTTGTGTGAGCCTTTCATGAAGTCGTGCGACCGACATGAAGTTGCATAAGTGCTGCGCCTAAGGGGTCGTTTATACTCCTGCCGCCGAGCGGCGCGGCACAACGCATTTCTGTAATATTGATCAGGCGGCACCGCACGATCAATATTACAGAAATGCGTTGTGCCGCGCCGCTCGGCGGTGGGAGTATAAACGACCCCTAACCTTTCGCAACGTTCGGTTGGGGGTCATGATGTGGGGGTTCCAGCTGCGAAATAGTGTCAGTGGAAATAATAAACACTGAAGGCTATGACCATTCTGTACCACCCACCGCGAACAACCAACAGGGAACTATGTATCATTCCTTATGCAATTCTTGGGTCGGAGCGTGATGGGAATGACTATTGATTCTCTAACGAATTTTGGGATTGCTTACGAAAATATTTTTCATTTCGTTAGTCGTTAGACGTAACACCCAAAAAGCCCGTTAGTCGTTAAATTCGTTAGTCGTGAGTCGTAATTACGCACATCCCTGATGGTAACCCTCCCTTAGAGTAAAAAACTTCTGCGGAACCAATTTTTGTAGGCGCTCAAAGGTCACCCCTCGCGCTAAGCATACAAACATTAGGTGACCGGGGAAGTACCCCCACGAGTACTAAGTTCCTGCGAGTAAAAAGAGAACCCTGATCAGGTTAAACGCGCATGGTTCCGCCGGCATGAAAGACCACCCCATGTCCTATTTCTGCCGCGATACAACCCCCTACACCCTTTAGATTGCACTAATGTAAGAGACGGCCGCTCCCATTAGGAAAATCTGGGTCCCCGTTTTTCTTCCCATCTGAGAACTCCTGCACTGCACAATTTCTTGAATTACTCTTTCCAAATCAAAAAAATAAATAAATAACAAGAATCTCTTTTAGAAAAGACTATGTCTCCGGAGGCGGCATTAAAGGCACAGTCCAAGCTTAGGGACGAAATCTGAGATTTTCACATAACTGTGAAATAGACCCACCCCGTATACCGCATGAAAAGTGCGAGCTCTCAATTCCTCCGAATAAGCGAGTTATAGGAGGAAACCACCCTGGGGCGCCCACCTCGGGAAGCCACTTTGGCACGCCCCTTTTACGATCTTTCGAGCTCAACAGTGGCGAGATGAGCGATGGTTTCCGATCAAAAGCCCGTTCTTCCCTTCATTGTCAGCCTCTCTCTTTATTTAAGTCAGCTCGCATACAGCGGTTGCGAATGACGGAAGTTACAAGCCTCGGACAATCTCGTTCACCATGCTTCCGCAGCTCAATTTTTGAGGGGCCATAGTTCCGTTCCCAGGGGGTCCTGTACGATTCCTGAGACATCTTTGGAATCACCGTGAGGCCGTTTTCAAGATAGACAGAAGAACAGAGAACCGATTCTGCGGTTGGACTGTGCCTTTAAGAATCACGGTAGCGCGCGCTACCACTGATTTCGGGCTACTATGCGGAACACCACTCTCTCCTTTTTCATCTTCATTCTCCTTTTTTCATCTTAATCGTCTCCTTCTTTCCGTCCATCTACATATCAAACACACTCGCTACTACTCTTGCGACGACACAGAGGACCGCTCCAATTCCGAATTAAGCATAAGCGCAGTACCCTCCAATCACTGCCCGAATACACCAGGCAAACACACTCTCCAACTACAGTGATTTCTGCAAGAAACGAGCCTGATCCGCCAGCACTACCAGGAACATGGACGCATTAACCCAGGTCGGAACGCCTTATCAATCCTACTCCAGATACGACAACTCCGTCCCCGAGCAGCAACAATCCGAATATCGGCAAAACCATTGTCAACCACATGGCCGCAAAAGACCTTTTTCTCGGTGCCCTACAACAGACATTTGCCATCACAACTCCCCCGTCAACAACTCCAACGCGTACCGCGACACGCCGTACGCCCTATCATACCTACAGACCCTTCTCTATTGGATACTAACCAACCACTTTTCGAGTATCCACAAGTTACCCGAACCCGCATAACATCCCCGATCATCTCGTCAATCTCCGATCTGTAACGATACCGACAACTCAACCACCCATCTTGGCTGAAACTGTTGCAGCGGATTACTCATCATTTCGACAGATGTTCAACAGCGTATGCATGCGACAGTACACTCTCACACAGCAAATTTACCTTCTAAGCATCTCAGATCCAACAGGAGCCGCAAGATTGCTACTCGATCGTGCTGGCATCGCAGCCACTCACACGGAAACAGGATTATCAGTAACAAGGTGAAGACAAGTGCAATCCTCCCGGTTTTTCATCCGGCATAAAGTCAACGGTACGTGCTACATCCTCACTCCAGTCCAAATCGAGAACGCCCTTCTATTTCTCATACCAGGGACAACGAATCTAGTCCCTTCATCCCCCACTATATCATACCCGTACTCACTCACTTTTCAGCCAACATCGATCCAGAAACTCCTACCACCCAGTAGAATCATACACAATGGAGCCCATTTACGATTTACGAAATCACAAAATTCGGTTACGCACAGACCTGGTGGGCAGGATACCAGGGTTCGAATCCGTTCCAAATCTGCATTTTTGCAAATACACGGAAGTTTCATATTTTGATCAATCCCTATATCCCAAATGTTAATTCATCCTCTCGCTACGCCATAATGCCATATCGACAGTGAAATTGTCTCAGGCGCAAGGGATTCAAGGATTTGCTTCCCATCAAGGGTTTTTCCATTGTTTTAGAGAACTTACATGATTCGGAATTGTTACACCTCATATTCTGATCGAGTGACTAGTACCAATTGTAACTGTTTTGCTTCGCTATAAAAGGGTTATGATTTGACATTGAAGAAATCACGAGACTCTCGTTAAAAGAAGTGAAATACTTCTTGTGTATGATTTGGCACATTTGGCACGAGGAACGCCAAAAAGTGAGTGAAATGATGGACCATTGATTTGGCCGTGCACTTGTTTAATAAACAGCAAAATTGAGAGTAGTATTGAAAAACCAAATCACACCCGTCTTACTGAGCACCCACATATCTTTGTGTGACTGCAATTATTTTCAAGTTCATTAAATATTGTTTCTGATACAAATGTGGTTCATTACTTATCCGCTAGCGAATATGTAGACATGAAGAAATCAGTAATATTCGAAATTATGCGTTTCTGAATTTTTGGTGAACGCCAAAACTTGATTCTCAGCTTTGCAAAGCTACGTTGTAAATATTAGCTTGATTGGAGAAAATACGGGTGTGATTTGTTTTTTCAATGCTACTCTCAATTTTTGCTGCTTATTAAATACTAGCGAGACCTAGCGAAGTTTTCGCTCACAGAAACTTTTGCATGAGCCAACTACCTGAGACGGATTAGTTTGTTAGAACGGTGGTGACTGACTTCCGCCTACCCGAAAGTACTCTCCTGAGCAGAGCAAGGTGCCGTACATTTACAGCAGGCCGTGGGTATATCAAAATGTGGGATCATAAAGCAAAACATAAGAAGCCAGCGGTAAATCGTCGGTTGCTACCGGCACAAAATTCAGAACCCCTTCTGTACTTCCTCCCCTTACGTCGCTACCCACTGCCCTTTCTTCCAATTTGTAAAGTTCACAAGCGATTATTCTCGCTTTACCGTCTCTATCATGATAAGGAAAAACGCATTCTCATATTATATGATGTTTCCCTAGTTGACCAACATCATGCCCTTGTTCTCAATGAATGAAATTAGTAGGTGGTTGTTTATGTTTTTGTGGTGCAGATTTTGATAAGCTCAGACTTGCAACATATATAAAACTGGTTTTTGGAAGTTAGGGATTCGAAATGACTGGAGCGGTTGCAATGAGTGGCGAACAGAGAAGGTGCGGAAGTGAAGCTGCTGCTTGTATCCTAAAACTGGAAAAAATGTCGCAGGAGTTCTGCGCCAATCTCAGAACGCGTCCCACGCTTCTCAAGATTCATATTTTCCTATCTATTTCCTCTCCACAAAAGGTTAAGATTTAGCATTAAAAATTGAAAAACCTTTTTCAAATTCTACACTCTTGGTGACGTCCTGTACACTCCCACTGCGGTCCTGCTAACTTTCGATGACCTGCACACTCCCACTCGGGACCTGTGCATTTTCTACGACGCTCCTGCACACTCCAACTGGGGACCTGCGCACTCTCTATGACGTCCTGCACACTCCCGTTGGGTTCTTCACATTTTCTATGACGCCCTCCACGCTACCATTTGGGTCCTGCACACTTTCTATGACGTGCTGCACACTTCCGTTGGGGTCCTGCACATTCCTACTTAGGACCTGCGCACTTTCTATGACGTCCTGCACACCCGATTAGGGTCCTGCACACTTTCTATGACGCCCTGCACACCTCCCGCTGAGGTCCTGCACACTTTCTATGACGTCCTGCACACTCCCACTGGGGTCCTGCACATTCCTACTTAGGACCTGCGCACTTTCTATGACGTCCTGCACACTCAATTAGGGTCCTGCACACTTTCTATGACGCCCTGCACACTCCCACTGAGGTCCTGCACACTTTCTATGACGCCCTGAACACTTCCGCTGGGGTCCTGCAACATTCCTACTTAGGACCTGCGCACTTTCAATGACGTCCTGCACACTCCGGGATTATGGTCCTGCACACTTTCTATGACGCCCTGCACACTCCCACTGAGGTCCTGCACACTTTCTATGACGTCCTGCACACTTCCGCTGGGGTCCTGCACATTCCTACTTAGGACCTGCGCACTTTCTATGACGTCCCTGCACACCCGATTAGGGTCCTGCACACTTTCTATGACGCCCCTGCACACTCCCACTGGGGTCCTGCACACTTTCTATGACGTCCTGCACACTTCCTGCTGGGGTCCTGCACATTCCTACTTAGGACATGCGCACTTTTTATGACGTCCTGCACACTCCGATTAGGGTCCTGCACACTTACTATGACGTCTTGCACACCCTCACTGGGGTCCTGCACGCCTTTATGACGCCCTGCATTTTTTGCATCGCTGAACGACTCCGCAGAAGTTATCATGACCCACGGCCAAAAGTGCGCTCCACGGACAAACTCGGTTGGCCCGAGGCACGGTAAGAGAGGTGAGTCGGGCTGATTTTTGGTAATCGATAACTGTCGCACCCACCTAAATGTTGGTACCTGTTGTGTACGGGACACAAACGGCGTGCAAAAAATTTATTCCAAAAGGTTGCCACACGCAGGTGGCTAGGCAAAATGTACAGCAAGAATAACAGTGAGTAGTGAGGCGAGTGGTTGGCTGCTCGGCGTCGTCGTGGTGGCTTGGCGTCGAGGCGTCGTGGAGTGGTGGTGCAGGAACGGGAGTGGCAGTGGTAGACAGATCCAATAGGAATCTCCCTATCAGTGCGGCGGCAGGGGTTTATATAGCGCAGTGGGTGGTCTGTGATTGGCCGGTTTTCGCGCCTAGATCAAAACCGCAACCCACATGGTGATCAGTCGATAAATCAACTGATATTTGATCTCCCATCACAACACCTCCCCTTTTAAGAGGCGTTCTACGGTGAGGAGAACCAATTTGTTATCAACCGACTAAAGTTCGTAGCGCTTTGGTTTACGGCGCTTTCGGGTTGATCTTCGTAACGTAACTGGAGCAAACCCAACTGTTCGCGGTTTTCGAGCTCGCCTTTCAACTACCCCTGGAGTTGCGCGACTCGTACTGGGTTGCTCATCGTTACCCTGTGTAGCGGCATCGGAGGGATCATCACTGGGTATGATCACGGTATCATGCTCTTGATCCGGCCCATCTTCACTAGCTTGTTCTGGCACTCTTTCAGTGCTGAGCGGAGCGGTTTCAAACAAATCCAAGAGCAGATCTCGCGAGTACGCATTGTCGTACTTATGACTCAATATGCTACCTCGCATTTGATTTGCATGTTTGCGAACTGTTCTACCTCCAATGTCGACTTCGTACATGACTTTTCCAATGGTCTTTACCACTGTCCCTTGAGTCCATTCAAAATTGGATGCTCCATTGTAATCCTTTACTAGGACAGGGTCTCCGGGTGAAAAGTCTCGGCGTTCCGTACCATTTTTCCGATTAAATTGTTCTTCAGTCCTTTTCCGATGGTCAGCGGCACTGTCTGCTTCTGTCTGCGCTTCCAACGGTCTTAGCATACTCAACCGGGTTCTTAACTTTCTTCCCAGGAAAACTTCGGCTGGGCAATTGCCTTGCAGAGCAGAATTAGGTGTTGTGCGGTAAGCCAACAACACAGCGTTTAGACAGTCACTTTCTGGGCGAGTGGACGACCTCCCTCCCCTTTTAGCTTCTTAATCCCTCTTTTCAGGATATCCACGAATCTTTCTGCTTGACCATTCGACTGAGGATGGTACGGTGGTGTTCTTACATGGTTAACACCTCGTTCTTCGCACATCTGCTTGAAAAGCTCGGATGTGAATTGTGTTCCATTATCGCTCACTAGCGTCTTTGGATTTCCATAGCGTGCGAAAAGCTCTTTCAACAGCTTCACCGTTGTGCCAGCTGTGATATTTTTCATTTCAAACATCTCCGGCCATTTTACTCAATGCGTCAACAACGACCATGTAGTACACTCCATCCATTGGCCCAGCAAAATCAACATGAATTCGCTCCCATACATTTTCTGGTGTCTTCCAGGTTTGCAGAGGTACTTTAGTCGGAGATTTTGATTGTAGTTGGCAATCAGCGCAACTTCTCACAACCTTTTCGCAGTCTTCATCGATATTTGGCCAGTAGACGTAGCTTCGCGCTAGTCCTTTCATCCTGACAATCCCAGGATGACCATAGTGTAGCTCTTTGAGAACTTCCTGTCTCAGCGTCTGTGGCACGACAACTCTATCGCTTACCATCACGCAGCCTTGCACTATCGATAACGATTCACGTTTACTGTAAAACTGCTTCAAAATCAGCTTTTACAACTTTAGGCCACTTTCCAGTATCAATGAAACTTTTCAGCTTTCGCAGCCAGAACATCCTTTTCCGTGTACTCACGAATCATATTTGCCGTGACGGGCAACCTACGAATAGCGTCTGCAAGCACTACATTCACGTCAACCTCCACTGAGGCGACTACGCCGATCCTCCTGAACAAGAGAATGCCTCTCTATCAGCCTTGACAAACCATCAGCTTGTCCACACGAGTCCGTCTTGATGTACTCGATTTCGAAGTCATAGCCTATCAGCATTGTTGCCCAACGCATCAGACGGTTGGCTGAATGGACTGGTACACCCTTTTTGCTACCAAATATGGCCAGCAGCGGCTTATGGTCAGTTCGGAGCGTAAAACGCCTTCCGTAAACAAATTTGTGGAACTTTTGATTGCCTCCACAAGACCTAAAGCCTCCTTTTCGATCTGGGCATAATTCTTTTCTGCGGCTGTTAGTGATCTCGAGCCGTGGGCGATCGGCTTTTCTGTTCCATTAGGCATTCTATGCGAGATCACATACCCGATCCCATAATCGCAAGCGTCAGCAGCTACGATTAGTTTCTTTCTAGGATCGTAATGTGTCAAACTCAAATCTGACATCAACACTTTCTTCAGTTTTTCGAACGCTGTTTCATGTGTGTGTTTCCATACCCATTTTACATCTTTTTTCAGCAAAGCATCCAGTGGTCCACACATCTCCTTCATGTTCGGTATGAAAGACGAGTAATACGTAACCATGCCTAGGAATGCGCGCAACTGTGCCACATTCTGTGGTGCTGGCATTTTAGCGATGGCAGCCACCTTCTCTGGATTAGGACGACGTCCATCTCGGTCCACAACGAATCCGAGGAAACGGATTTCTGGTTTCGCGAACAAGCATTTTTCCAGTCTTACTCGAAAACCGTATTCTTTGATTCGTTCGAATAAAGCATTAATGTTTCTTCTATGCTCTTCAGGTGTTTTTCCGACTACCAGAATATCGTCCAGGTAGGCTGCTACTCCTTCCAGACCAGATATCATTTTATTCATGATGCTTTGGAAAATTCCTGGCGCCGTCTTGATACCAAAAGGCAACCTTTGTATCGATATAGACCCTTGTGTGTATTGATTACCACCAGCTTTTGGGCCTCATCCGTCAGTTGCACTTGAAGGTAAGCATCCGAAAAGTCAATCTGTGAAAAGATCGTTCCACCATTCAGAGATGCGAAAATATCGTCCGGAATGGGAATAGGATACTCATATGCCTCCAAGGCGTTGTTCAAACCAGTTGAAAAATCGGCGCAGACCCTCATTTTGCCATTCGCTTTACGAACGCAAACTATTGGAGCGGCCCATTCACTGTGGGTTATCGGTTCGATCACACCCATTTCTTCAAGGCGCTCAATTTCTTTTTCAACTGTCTCTAACGATGCATGCGCGACAGGTCTTTTTCATTCTGAAAATCGGCTTAGCGTTTGGCAACAATTTCAGAGCTGCTTTTTCTTTCGTACATGTGCCTAAGCCCTCTTGAAACACACTTTCGAATCTCTGTTTCAACTCTTCCACTATTTCGGCATCATCTGCGGTACTCACACGAGCTACCATTCTTTCCATGTGATATGCCATTTCAGCGTTTTGTTTTATCCAATCGAGGCCGACTAGACTTTTATGGGGGGTGACGTAACAACATCCCTCACCATTAGCCCCTCTCAGTTTGAACTGACATTTCAGCTCACCGTGAACCTTCATCCGGTTCCCACTAGCGTCTTTTACAATCAGGCTAGTGTTTCTGAGTTCAGGACTACCCATTTTCTTCCATTCATCCACACTCAAAAGCGTGATGTCTGGAGCCTGTGTCCAACTGAAACTCTATTTGATGCCCATTGACTTCGGCGGTGACGTACTGTCGAACCGAGTTCACTTCAGCCTCAGCACTTCCTGCGAGAACTACTCGCCCGCAGCGTTTCTTGTGAGGTTTCGCAGCCGTCCTCGATCTGGACCTGCTTCGATATTGCGACGCTTTCTCACAATATTTCTCTTTGTGCCCTTTACCTTTACATGAGTTACATACCCATGCCTTGCTTCGGCACTCACGACTTGTGTGACCAGTTTTACCACAGTTCCAACATTCTGATGTTCTTTCTTTTTCCTTCCGGAATGGCCCTTTTCTGACCTCTCTGACATCAGCTGAATCCTGTTCAATCATCTTTGACGTCTTCAATAACGTCATTATTCGGTCACATTCCTTATACATCTGATGAAGCGTAGGCTTCCGTTGTTCCTTTGCTTCCTTATCCAAGAAGGCAAGCAATCTTGGTCGAATTTCGCGATCTCTATGCGACTTGAGACCATAAATCCACAATAATGCCTTCAACCCTTCACTATCCAACTCGTCAAAACGAGCGTGTTCGCACATTTCATTTATTCGGCCAGTGTATTGCATGTAATCTTCTGTGTCTTGTTTTTCAACCTTCATACACTGATATCGTAATGTGAATAAACACTTCCTTACATCGAACATGTCTTTAAGGGTTGAAATCGTTTTGCTGAACAAAACTTCTGACGGTGCTTTCGAGAGAATTTGACGCTTATATCGCTCGAAGACTTCATTATCAAGCTTCTCGAGCAACAATCTCAACCTCGCATCTTCAGCAAGGGATGCACCGTCTTCCATCAATGTGTCTTCATGTCTTTCATACCACCGAGAGAAACACCGATCAATCTCGGTGTCAAACGCGAATTCTGTGATTCGACCGTTCAATTCCGACATCAATGTCGATTGATGCGGCACCACCTCATTTTCTGGCTTCGCCTCACTTTTTGTAGCCATTAATTTCATCATTTGCTGTACTAATTCCATTTGTTTCTGAGCATTCTCTTGCATCATCAGCCTCATTTGCTGAGCGTTCTGATCTAACAGCTTTTGGACGGTTTCCTGGTCCATGATCAATCAAGGGCGAAAATCTCAAATCAAGCCCAATATGCTCTTTTGCTCAGAAACTTTGCTCCAGCGTCTTGAACGCGAGCTCAATCAATTGCCTTTTGGATCAAGCACAATCAATCAAAATGTGCGATCTCTCGACCAAGTTCCAGCCCAGAGGCGACTATTGGTCTTTCCAGGTGCTCAAGCGCAAGAGCGCGACTTCCCTGATCTTATTGACTCCAGAAATTCAACCGCCAGGGCGGGCTTCTGGTCTATCTTCAGGTATTCAACCGCAAGGGCGGGCACCTGGCACTATTTCGTCAGCAATTCAACCGCTGGGCGGGCTGCTGATCGACTTTTTTTTTGCACTTTTAGTTCGTTTTGCAGGTAATCGACCGCAAGGCGGGAGACCTGATCGCCAGTTGTTGTGTACGGGACACAAACGGCGTGCAAAAAATTTATTCCAAAAGGTTGCCACACGCAGGTGGCTAGGCAAAATGTACAGCAAGAATAACAGTGAGTAGTGAGGCGAGTGGTTGGCTGCTCGGCGTCGTCGTGGTGGCTTGGCGTCGAGGCGTCGTGGAGTGGTGGTGCAGGAACGGAGTGGCAGTGGTAGACGAATCCAATAGGAATCTCTCTATCAGTGCGGCGGCAGGGGTTTATATAGCGCAGTGGGTGGTCTGTGATTGGCCGGTTTTCGCGCCTAGATCAAACCGCAACCCACATGGTGATCAGTCGATAAATCAACTGATATTTGATCTCCCATCACAACAGTACCATTTCATACAAGTTTTGATCGGCCATTCCAAAGATATCGGGGACACATGCACACACATACACACACACACACACACACACATCGGGACATAACTGCTTTAAGTATAAGGAAGTGCACGGCCAAATCAATGGTCCATCATTCCACTCACTTTTTCCCTCGTGCCAAATGTGCCAAATCATACACAAGAAGTGTTTCACTACTTTTAACGAGATTCTCGCAATTTCTTCAATGCCAAATCATAACCCTTTTATAGCGAAGCAAAACAGTTACAAATTTCATTTTATTTTAGCAAAGGTTTCCTTTGAGAAAAAAAAGGAAAAAGGTCGTTTATGACCTTGCGGTCGTTATTTTCCGGAATCTACTGGAAACTTGAAAAAGGACTTCATAATTGTGTTCAGCGCCCCAAATAGCATTCACGATGGGCGGAATATCATACCGAATTCCCCCCCCCCCTGAGGTTGGATTGTGCCTTTCAGAAGCGACCTCCGCCATTCCAGTGGGGTCCCATGCACTTATCAAAGCGTCCTGCGCACTTCCACTTGGGTTCCGTGCACTTTCTACGGCGTCCGACGCACTCCTACTTGGATCCCACACACTTTCTACGGCGTCCCGCGCACTCCCATATGAGTCCCACACACTTTCTACGGCGTCCGGCGCACTCCCATATGGGTCCCACACACTTTCTACGGCGTCCGGCGCACTCCCATATGGGTCCCACACACTTTCTACGGCGTCCGGCGCACTCCCATATGGGTCCCGCACACTTTCTACGGCGTCCGGCGCACTCCCATATGGGTCCCACACACTTTCTACGGCGTCCGGCGCACTCCCATATGGGTCCCACACACTTTCTACGGCGTCCGGCGCACTCCCATATGGGTCCCACACACTTTCTACGGCGTCCGGCGCACTCCCATATGGGTCCCGCACACTTTCTACGGCGTCCCGCGCACTCCCATATGAGTCCCACACACTTTCTACGGCGTCCCGCGCACTCCCATATGAGTCCCACACACTTTCTACGGCGTCCGGCGCACTCCCATATGGGTCCCACACTTTCTACGGCGTCCGGCGCACTCCCATATGGGTCCCACACTTTCTACGGCGTCCGGCGCACTCCCATATGGGTCCCGCACACTTTCTACGGCGTCCGGCGCACTCCCATATGGGTCCCACACACTTTCTACGGCGTCCGGCGCACCCCATATGGGTCCCACACACTTTCTACGGCGTCCGGCGCACTCCCATATGGGTCCCACACACTTTCTACGGCGTCCGGCGCACTCCCATATGGGTCCCGCACACTTTCTACGGCGTCCGGCGCACTCCCAAATGGGTCCCACACACTTTCCACGGCGTCCCGCGCACTCCCATATGAGTCCCACACACTTTCTACGGCGTCCGGCGCACTCCCATATGGGTCCCACACACTTTCTACGGCGTCCGGCGCACTCCCATATGGGTCCCACACACTTTCTACGGCGTCCGGCGCACTCCCATATGGGTCCCGCACACTTTTTACGGCGTCCTGCGCACTTCCACTTGGGTTCCGTGCACTTTCTACGCGCACTCCCATATGGGTCCCACACACTTTCTACGGTGTCCGGCGCCCTCCCATATGGGTCCCACACACTTTCTACGGCATCCTGCCACTCTCACCGTGTTCCCGTACGCCTGCTACGGCATCCTGCGCGCTCTTGGAATCCTACTCACATCATACTGCGGTCCGAAAAATACTTCCAAGGTCTCGTCGAATTCGTACAGCTTGAAACCAAAACCGTCTCTGAACAGGGCACAATCTTGTTTCCGAAGCCTATCAGTAACTGTGTTGTTTTTCATTAGTTCATTTTTAAGGATAAGTGAGCGTCGGCTGGTTTGTATAAACATGTTTACTTGTTTTTGCCTATCTTCGACCTCAATTTTGAGGTTCCGCAAAAATTGAGCTTCCAACTCCAAATTTTAACAGGAGCGACCTGCATCCACTCCCAGCCTACTGTCCAAAAATGAGCTTCCTAGCTCGATTTTAAGTGTACCAACAAGATCGTGAACGCCAACTGAAAAAAAGGAGATTAACATCATAACTTGGCGGCTTATTCAATTTTTCTCAAAAACTAGAACAGAATTCCAAACCATTTTTGGGTGTATACCCTAACTTTTTATGCTCTTTTCAATGGAAAAAGCCACTTCTCCAAGTTTTCTCAGAACATCGATTTCGGTATCGCGGGTTTGCGATACCGAAATTTTTTTGCGCTTCGTGCTCACCACAATAACTAACAGTACTCGTTAAGTACTAGTTACAAGTACTAACAAATACTAGTTAGTGAACTCTTGAAGGAACCGGGTATGTCGGAATTATCTATCTTCTATCGATCGTAGCACGCTGCTAACCGAGGTAAGCATTCTTCGACACTGTTCTTCGCCACAAATGTCTACTGATCCGCGTGTTGTCATCCATCTTATTCCACTCCAGTGTGGTCCCGGTGTTGATGCCGTCCCATCGAGGGAGGAAAGGAAGTTAGCAGAGAGGATCATAAGTGTACCCAAGACTTTCGAAGCAAAGGAACTGGATGAATTTACCGAAGCAGAAGAACTGGAGATCGACGAACAAGAAGAAGAAAACGAGTGGAACCTCGAGCAAGACGAGGACTGCATGATCTCGCAGTCGAATGCATCATGGGCAGTCACCTTCTCGAAAGCAACTGAAGTGCCAGAAAAAAAAGGTGAGTGGTCCTAGCACCACACACCATATCCTGTGGCATCCCTCACTCGAAAAGCTTGTAGAGTACGCGTAATACAAGACCGACGACGTTCTGGTCCGCCCGGGTCCTTTTGAAACTCCAACTGATATCGTATTCCCAGTAGCGCTCGGCCTCTGTGAGGAGATAGGTTCCTAGGAGCCTGTCGCGTTCATTCGCTGTCCTTACTGTGGAGTATGCCTATGTTTCATGCATTACGTGTCCACTCTCCATTGGTGCTAGAAATCGATTTGTATTTTGCGTCCCATAGAATGATAAATTGTTCAAAATATGTGATGTGATAGTTCCCAATCATGTAAGTTCTCCAGATGCATTCGACTGCGAGATCATGCAGTCATCGTCTTGCTCGAGGTTCCACTCGTTTTCTTCTTCTTGTTCGTCGATCTCCAATTCTTCTGCTTCGGTAAATTCATCCAGTTCCTTTGCTTCGAAAGTGTTGGGTACACTTATGATCCTGTCTGCTAACTTCCTTTCCTCCCTCGATGGGACGGCATCAACACCGGGACCACACTGGAGCGGAATAAGATGGATGACAACACGCGGATCAGTAGACATTTGTGGCGAAGAACATTGTCGAAGAATCCTTACCTCGGTTAGCAGCGTGCTACGATCGATAGAAGATAGATAATTTTTGCTTACCCGGTTCTTTCAAGAGTTCACTAACTAGTATTTGTTAGTACTTGTAACTAGTACTTAACGAGTACTGTTAGTTGTTGGTACTAGTAACTCGTTCAGAATATGAGATGTAACAGTTCCGAATCATGTAAGTTTTCTAAAACAATGGAAAACCCTTGAAGGGAAGCAAATCCTTGAATCCCTTGCGCCCGAGTCAATTTCACTGTCGATATGGCTATATCGCGTAGCGAAAGGATAAAATAACATTTGGGATATAATTCTTGATCAAAATATGAAACTTCCGTGTATTTGCAAAAATGCAGATTTGGAACGGATTCGAACCCTGGTATCCTGCCCACCAGGGCTGTGCGTAACCGAATTTTGTGATTTCGTAAATCGAAAATCGTAATTTTTCAAATTCCTCGTAATTCGTAAATCGTAATTCGTAACTGATAATGAGAAATAAGCGCACACATAGCCCGAACCTCATTTCGATGTGGAAACACCTCAGCACTTCGGTGCTGAGGTGTTTCCATATCAGAGAAGGTTTAAGGTTGGGTCTCAACATAGCAATGTTTTCAGCAGTTCTTTGAGATATTGTCAGTGCACACACGTGGAATATAAACGACTTAGATACAAAAAAGGGAAAATTTTAAGCTTGATCAAGTACCAAACCCGTGACACGTTCTGCCTTTTTTTGAATACAAATGAAAAATCATCCCTTTAGGCATCTTTCATAGTCCTCACCGCAAGCGCGGCACGCAAAGGACGGGCGGGACGAGCGGTGGATTGTGAAACTTTTACTCGCGCGGCAAGCGCGTATCGCCCATCCCCAAACCGCAATGGCGGTTTCACCATTTGAATCACTGATCTCTTCTCAGTTCGGGTCCACTCCTACATGAATAATTCTGAAATTATCTACGCTGCTATATTGGCAAGAGCAAACCAGGAATGTCTGTGCATTTCGCAGTTGATACCCAACTGTAACAATACTGTGATGAGAAAAAAATTTGCGGTTCGAGAGTTTTAGGCTATACTAGTGGCCCGTGGACCAACTGTGAGTGCGTTTGAAAGTAGGTTGAGACAATGAACTGAGCACAGTGTAGTGTAGAAAAACGTGCACATTTATCTACATGTGTATAAACCAGCTGCTCACGCCGGCCAGCGCAGCTGGCGGACCGGCACCGCCGTTTCTGTGGTTCCTGTTCCAGATAGCCCATTCAGATGAAACAGAAAATGGGACGATTCTGTTACTAAGGAACGGTTTTGCCAGTGAACACGATATATCTTTAATCAAAGCATCTTTGCTGAAAACAGTTTCCACGACGTCGAAATCTGTGTGTTGGCCTGGCCAAACGATAGGCCGGCTTTCCTCCTTCAACCATGTATAGAATTCGCTTCATTTCGCTGGGCCCTAGGCCGGGTAGAGTCGGCAAGAACCATACTGGTCGTTTGTTTCCCTCTTGATAGTGCAGTTTGCGTCAGCTCAGACCGTGTGCACGTGTCTCTGAACATATATCCCCCGAGATTTCGCCAAAGAAAGGTGAACCAAGAGGAACCAAAGCGATCAGTGCTATCCGTGCCGACTGAACCCACCGACGTCGCGTAATCGTGGGACGCAAAGAATGTACAGGCTGTAGGACCGCGAAATTCCATGGTTTCTACGCGTAATTCTCACGACTCATGGCGCGAGCGGCGTGCGCGATGCTGCTCCCCCCGTCCGTCATGCGCTCTCTCGCTGTCTCTAACCTCAGCTCCGTTAGAGACGGCGAGAGAGCGCTAGGTTGAAACAGATTGAACCAAATGAACACTTTCAGCACGAAGGAGGAATCCCTGGAAGTCAGTTCCATTGCACATGTCTTTTAATCAAATTCTGATTATTTATCCAAATGCACAATAATACAATGAGGAAACAAAAATATATCACTGGATTACACGTGAACTATCATCTCCGTTGAAGTCATATTAGCAGTCTCTGATCCACCTGGAATGAGAAATGCATGTTAAAAAAATTTATGTATTCCCTTGAAGCATCAATATTTGCAATAGAAGCAACTTTGTCATTCATGAAGAAGAATAGAATGAGATTGTCGAAGTAACATACTGTCGTTATCAAAGCGAAATTCCGGTCCGCATTCGCGGACAACTATCACGCAACACTATGATAATCGTGATGGGCCCCGGCACGAATAACCTTTTTTCAGAACGACGATCATCGTGTTCAAAGTTGCCGCAGCGGTCGTCCGCAAAAGTGGACCGGATTTTCGCTAGAAACGATAACAACACCAACTACTCCCATTCCAACACCTGTTGCGAAACCGTACCCTTCGACTCTTGCTGGACACAAGAATCTCCGGACACCTTTTTCATGGTGTGAACTGTAACACAAATAAACCGTCCTGCGGTTTTTGATGCTGCGCGCTTGAGCTTCTACCATAACACTCCGTTTCTGTGTCACTCCCTCCTCTTCGCGTTGCAATCGCGCAGGTTAGGATTATCACAAGCAACCTATGTCATAAAATTATTTTCCCATGTAACACCAAAACTCGGGAAAGTCGCATTCTGAGCGAACTGCCCGTAACCCCTTCCCCACGGCCACCTACATCTCTCTCCCTCCTTCTCGTTCCCATCTTACCTCCGGAGAACTTCAGAAAGGATAAGGCAAGGCATACCGTTACCAGTTTTTAAGACGTTCCCTTAACTATGACTTCTGACTGAAATATGGGAAAGTAAACAAGAAGAAATGCGGTCAATCAGTATCAGGAGCTGCGCGCTTGGCCACGTCAAAAACTGTTATGACCTTTTTCGAAACAAGGCGCCTTTCCAGGCTGCATACCAAACACAATATTTTCGAAAGAAGGCTTACCTTGACTTCAAATAGTTCAACGGCTCCATAATTATGTGAAATCCTGTTTCCTCTGCGGTATTTCTCCCTGGGTTCACCTTATTTTCTTCCGCATAATGCATTCCATGTCAGAGTGAGAAATGAGTTAATGCACCTGAATGATCCAAAATAATCTACAGTAGAAGTAGACATGGTACAGACTCAATTTGAGCTGTCTTTGCGTATTACCGTGGCTGTAAATAGCCCATCGACCGAAACAAATTATTTCTATGCCGCTAGCCCCATAAAGATGCCGAGTGGAATTCCTAACGACACAATCCTAAGCAAGCTCTTGAAAAAGACAAGTCTAGATAACACCGCGTAGAGGGTGATCTTATTATTGGCTAAAATTCGAAGTGGTTGCGTCAATTTTCGGCGGAGCTACGACCCCCTTGTTCACCAGAATTTTTTAAAATTTTCCAAAGTTTAATTATCCCCGCACGGAATGAAAAATTCTTTCAGTTGGGAAACATTCAGAATAGTGATGGTCCATAGCAGTTTTTCCTCCGCACTGTTTACGACCCCCCTCTATTTCATTTTTTACAAAACTTTTCCAAAAATTATACAACACCCGTTGCCCAATGTCGCAACATTGCTTCGGCTGCACCGCCCCGCAAAGGAAGGAAACCCCGGGTGTAGGCTCATCTTACTGTTGGCAAACATTCGGTGTGGTTCAAGTCACTCGAAACCCAAAATGGACGTCCGGCAAGAGAGAAGAACCCCGGGTGTGGGCTCACCTTACTGTTAGCTAAAATTCGATGGGGTTCAAGTTACTCGAAACCCAAAAAGGACGTTCGGCAAGGGAGGAAGCCCCCGGGTGTGGGTTGATATTCCCGTGGAGCCAAATCCTAGGAGGTGCAAATGGGTTGAAACCCAGAATGGACAGTGCAGCCTGCAGCTGCACTGTGAGCAGAGGAGGGAATCCCCGGGTGGGGCTGATATTCCCGAGAAGCCAAATTCTAGGAAGTGCGAATTGGTCGAAACCCAGAAGGGCGGTGCAGCCTGCGGCTCCACTGTGGGCAGGGGAGGGGATCTCCGGGTGTGGGCTGATATTCCCGTGAAGCCAAATTCTAGGTGCAAATTGGTCGAAACCCACAAGGGGCAGTGCAGCCTGCGGCTGCACTGTGGGCAGGAGAGGGAATCCCCGGGTGTGGGCTGATATTCCCGTGAAGCCAAAATCTGGGAGGGGCAAATCGGTTGCAACCCAGAATGGACGATGCAGCCTGCGGCTGCACTGTATGCGGGGGGAGGAAATCCCCGGGTGTGGGCTGATATTCCCGAGAAGCCCAATTCTAGGAGGTGCAAACTGGTCGAAACTCAGAATGGACGGTGCAGCCTGCGGCTGCACTGTGGGCAGGAGAGGAAATCCCCGGATGCGAGCTAATATTCCCGTGAAGCCAAAATCTGGCAGGGCAAATCGGTTGCAACCCAGAATGGACGATGCAGCCTGCGGCTGCACTGTATGCGGGGGGAGGAAATCCCCGGGAGTGGGCTGATATTCCCGTGAAACCAAATTCTAGGGGATGCGAATTGGTCGAAACCCAGAAAGGACGGTGCAGGCTGCGGCTGCACTGTATGCGGGGGGAGGAAATCCCCGGGTGTGGGCTGATATTACCGTGAAGCCAAATTCTAGGAGGTGCAAAATGGTTAAAACCCAGAATGGACGGTGCAGCCTGCGGCTGCACTGTGGGCAGGGGAGGAAATCCCAGGGTGTGGGCTGATATTCCCGTGAAGCCAAATTTTAGGAGGTGCGAATTGGTCGAAACCCAGAAGTGGGCGGTGCAGCCTGCGGCTGCACTGTGGACAGAGGGAATCCCCGGGTGTGGGCTGATATTCCCGTGAAGCCAAATCCTAGGAGGTGCGAATTGGTCGAAACCCAGAAGGCGGTGCAGCCTGCGGCTGCACTGTGGGCAGGGGAGGAAATCCCCGGATACTTTTGACTTAATCGGTTGGCTTTCGCCTGACGCGGTCATTCCGCATCTTCACCGAGGTGTGCCGTCCTAGTAGTCAGCCGTGTCCATTTTTCACGGTCTTCAGCCACAATTTGAACACATTCCATCCAGCTGTCACTATTCCATTTCCTGCGAAACGAAACATCGCGCCTGAACTGTCTTTCGATGCCAAGTGACTTTAAATCCTCTTTAACCACATCCGTCCAGAACTTTCGCCTACGCCCAGGTGGCCGTTTCCAGACAGGATTTGGAAGCATTTTTAAAGCGTGTTGTACGAGACGATCCGGCGTTCTTCTTAGTATATGCCCGAGCAGTCGAAGTCGACTTTCCATTGCTGCTTGAGATGGCGTTAGGAGATGCTGGCACCCCCTCGTGTCAAGCGTTGATGTACTGCGTCGATTTCCTTGTAAAGGTCTTCGTTATGGCATACACGCGGCCAGAAATATCCAAGCAAACGCCTAAAAGCTTCCGCTCCGTGCAATCCAACCTTTCCATCTGCGTTTTCGGTGCTGCCCACGTCTCCGATCCGTACATCATGATAGGGCGAATAGCGGATAGGTAGACGCGCAACTTGACTTCCTTCGCGATGGTGGTAGACCACAAACACTTGGTTAGAGAATTGAATGCAGACGTAGCTTTCGCACATCGTTGTCGAATATCCGCTGCATAACTACCATCGTTCTTCAGCAAACAGCCCAAATAACAGAAATCGTCCACCAGTTCGATACGTTGTCCGTCCACACAAACTCCAGTTGAAGGCCTCTGAGAGACCCACATCTGCTTGCATTTGTCGGGACGAAGACGAAGTCCATAGGCTGCGGCATACTTCGAAACGAGGTTCACAATCCTTTGCAGTTTTGCCTTGTTTTCAGCGAATAACACAATGTCGTCGGCGTACTCCAGGTCGACAAGGGAGCGTCCTGATGGTGTTAGGATCACATCCGCAGGAAACTGTTCTGCAACTCTACGCATGATGTCATCAACGGCGAAGTTGAAAAGAAAAGGTCCTGCAACGGCTCCTTGCCTTACTCCTGTTTTCACCTCGAAAGCTGACGTAAATCCGACAGGTGTACGAACTGCTGCTGTTGTTCCTTTGTTCATGTCCTCGATTAACCGAACATACTTTTCCGGGACTCCATCTGCTCGCAGAGCATTGAGCAATCGATCACGATGAGGAGAGTCGAACGCGGCTTCAAAGTCCAAAAAGCAAGCTGTAATGGCTTCGAAAACCGCTGCCACGATTCAATTACTCTTCTCACGACGAACACTTGGTCGATGGTCGATCTTCCAGGTCGAAAACCGGCTTGCTCATCTCTGGTCGTTCCTTCACGATGTTTGATAAGTCGCTCGAGAATGATACGTTCTAAAACCTTGTACATGACACGAAGTAGAGAGATTCCTCTGTAGTTCTTAGGATCCGTGACGGATAGCTTCTTGTGAAGAGGTACGATGATCGCATGTCTCCACGAATCGGGTATCCTTTCGCTCATCCATATGGCACGGATGGTGTTGGTCATTTCACGAATCCCAGACGGAGGAAGAGCTTTCAGCATTTCAGCAGTGATGTTGTCATCTCCACCTGCCTTTCCATTCTTCATTTTCCGGACACAATCCAAAACTTCAGACTCAGTCGGCGGTTCCTCACTGACATCGTAATGTGCTCTCTGAACATGCGGGAGCTCAGGTACTGATGGCGCTGGACGATTCAGTAGTGAACTGAAGTAATCCTTCCATATTGGCAGCGTCGCATCACCAACTGCAACTCCATTGGTAGTTTACACAAGGTGCTGAGTTGATCGCAAAACGCTTGGCTCCGGGCGAGATTGAACCAGCATATTCCCTTTCCGGGGGAGTCGTAACGTGCACTGCGACGTTGAACTGCAGTTACGGCAAAATCATCCATTGGTAGTGTTCAAGACAGGAGAACATCTCTTCATCTTCCCGCTATACTGTCGCAGCAACGTGTAGGCTTTCTTCGGATTCTTCTCCTCCCAAGCCTTCTCGAACTCCTTAGCTCTACACGTCCACTCTCGTTCGCGGTCACTTTGAAGCTGCCGACGCAACTTCCTCCTCAGACGCTTCTCCTCCACGAAGTTTCCTGCAGTTCGGAGAGCACATACTCTGTTGTAGGTAGATGTTGTTTCTTCTGAGACGTAGGCGAACTTCTTCTTAGGCTGTACAACCGGGAGTGCCTCTTTCGAAGCGTCCTGGATGCACTTGACAAAAGAATCCGCGTCGCAAAGTTTCTTCCTAGTCCGTACTCCGATGTGAATAGAAACGCGTTGTCGGAAATTCCTTCTGCACTCTTCATCTCTGAGACTTGTCATGTCAATCCTCTGGAGAGGCTGAGCCCTCGCTTCCTCTTATGAATCCTCGCAGTGAAGTTCAACAGAACAGGACGGTGATCCGAATCGAATGCGACATCCCACACAGCTCTAGATCTTCGAATGTCCGATACTGGAATATTCCTCGTCAGGACATAGTCAAGCTGTAGTTTCAAAGTTGTCATCTTCCGCTTCCGCTGCTCTTCTGGAGATAGCCGGGTTGGTCCCTGCCACGTAAGCTGATGGCGGCGATGATTCCTCTTGAATGTCGATGCAATAATCAGACCAGTGCGTTCACAAAGTCGACAAGGCGGTAGCCATTGTCCGATGTTTGCTCCACTGGGTAGAACCATTTACCGAGTACTTCGGATTCCTGATCAAGTCCCATCATCGCATTTGCGTCAATCCCCACGACAACAGCATGTTGACAAGGTATCCTGGCCAGCAACGTATTGAGTTCCTCATAAAACGCATCCTTCGAATTGTCTTCGGCGGTTTCAGTGGGCGCATGAGCACTCACTATCCACAGATTGAATCCTCTGTGATCCCGCAGTCGCACGAATGCATTCCGACACGACGTTGAGCCGAACTCCTTGACCATACCATTGAAATCCTTCCTTACAGCTATTGCACAGCCTCCCACTCTCCTATCGTCAGCGTTACCGCAGTAGATGGTGTACTCTCCGACGCTGATGACGGGTCTATCCTGAGGCGGGTTTCCTGCAAAGCAGCAAACGGTGCATGGAAATAGCTCAGAAGTCTGGATAGCGCAGTTTTTTGGATATCACTCGACAGCGATCGACAGTTCAGGGTGGCGAAATTGTGGCTTGTGGTCAAAGACTCCATGACTCCCTAGGTACGGATCCTAAGGTGTTATGGACCAGAGGCCTTAGTGTGCCGGACGGCGACACCTTTATGCAATGTGCGGGATACTTTCGCGATATAGTTGTGCACGCTATATCGCTAATCCCCGGATGTGAGCTGATATTCCCGTGAAGCCAAAATCTGGGAGGGGCAAATCGGTTGCAACTCAGAATGGACAGTGTAGCCTGCGGCTGCACTGTGGGCAGGGGAGGAAATCCTCGGATGTGAGCTGATATTCCCGTGAAGCCAAAATCTGGGAGGGGCAAATTGGTCGAAACCCAGAATGGACGGTGCAGGCTGCGGCTGCACTGTATACGGGGGGAGGAAATCCCCGGGTGTGGGCTGATATTACCGTGAAGCCAAATTCTAGGAGGTGCAAAATGGTTGAAACCCAGAATGGACGGTGCAGCCTGCGGCTGCACTGTGGGCAGGGGAGGAAATCCCAGGGTGTGGGCTGATATTCCCGTGAAGCCAAATTCTAGGAGGTGCGAATTGGTCGAAACCCAGAAGGGGCGGTGCAGCCTGCGGCTGCACTGTGGACAGGGGAGGGAATCCCCGGGTGTGGGCTGATATTCCCGTGAAGCCAAATCCTAGGAGGTGCGAATTGGTCGAAACCCAGAAGGGGCGGTGCAGCCTGCGGCTGCACTGTGGGCAGGGGAGGAAATCCCCAGGTGTAGGCTGATATTCCCGTGAAGCCAAATTCTAGGAGGTGCAAATTGGTCGAAACCCAGAATGGACGGTGCAGCCTGCGGCTGCACTGTATGCGGGGGAGGAAATTCCCTGGATGTGGGCTGATATTCCCGAGAAGCCAAATTCTAGGAGGTGCGAATTGGTCGAAACCCAGAAGGGGCGGTGCAGCCTGCGGCTGCACTGTGGGCAGGGGAGGGAATCTCCGGGTGTGGGCTGATATTCCCGTGAAGCCAAATTCTAGGAGGTCCAAAATGGTCGAGACCCATAATGGACGGTGCAGCCTGCGGCTGCACTGTAGGCAGGGGAGGAAATCCCCGGGTGTAGACTGATATTCCCGTGAGGCCAAACTCTAGAAGGGGCAAATCGGTTGGAACTCAGAATGGACGGTGCAGCCTGCGGCTGCACTGTAGGCAGTGAGGAAATCTCCGGGTGTGGGCTGATATTCCCGTGAAGCCAAATCCTAGGAGGTGCGAATTGGTCGAAACCCAGAAGGCGGTGCAGCCTGCGGCTGCACTGTGGGCAGGAGGAAATCCCCGGATGTGAGCTGATATTCCCGTGAAGCCAAAATCTGGGAGGGGCAAATCGGTTGCAACTCAGAATGGACAGTGTAGCCTGCGGCTGCACTGTGGGCAGGGGAGGAAATCCTCGGATGTGAGCTGATATTCCCGTGAAGCCAAAATCTGGGAGGGGCAAATTGGTCGAAACCCAGAATGGACGGTGCAGGCTGCGGCTGCACTGTATACGGGGGGAGGAAATCCCCGGGTGTGGGCTGATATTACCGTGAAGCCAAATTCTAGGAGGTGCAAATGGTCGAAACTCAGAATGGACGGTGCAGCCTGCGGCTGCACTGTGGGCAGGGGAGGAAATCCCCGGTTGTGGGCAGATATTTCCGTGAAGCCAAATTCTAGGAGGTGCGAATTGGTCGAAACCCAGAATGGACAGTGCACTGTGGGCAGGGAAGGAAATCCCCGGATGTGGGCTGATATTCCCGTGAAGCCAAAACCTGGGAGGGGCAAATTGGTCGAAACCCAGAATGGACGGTGCAGCCTGCAGCTGCACTGTGAGCAGAGGAGGTAATATCCGGGTGTGGGCAGATATTTTTGTGAAGCCAAATTCTAGGAGGTGCCAATTGCTAGAAACCCAGAATGGACGGTGCAGCCTGCGGCTGCACTGTGGGCAGGGAGGAAATCCCCGGGTGTAGACTGATATTCCCGTGAAGCCAAACTCTAGGAGGTGCAAATCGGTTGGAACTCAGAATGGACGGTGCAGCCTGCGGCTGCACTGTAGGCAGGGGAGGAAATCTCCGGGTGTAGACTGATATTCCCGTGAAGCCGAATTCTAGGAGGTGCAAATTGGTTGGAACTCAGAATGGGCGGTGCAGCCTGCGGCTGCACTGTAGGCAGGGGAGGAAATCTCCGGGTGTAAACCGATATTCCCGTGAAGCCAAATTCTAGGAGGGGTAAATCGGTTGGAACTCAGAATGGACGGTGCACCCTGCGGCTGCACTGTGGGCAGGGGAGGAAATCTCCGGGTGTAGACTGATATTCCCTTGAAGCCAAATTCTAGGAGGTGCAAATTGGTCGAAACCCAGAATGGACGGTCCAGCCTGAGGCTGCACTGTGGGCAGGGGAGGAAATTCCCGGGAAGTAGACTGATATTTCTGTGAAGTCAAATTCTAGGAGGGGCGAATTGGCTGGAACTCAGAATGAACGGTGCAGCCTGCGGCTGCACTGTGGGCAGGGGAGGAAATCCCCGGGTATAGACTTATATTCCCGTGAAGCCAAATTCCAGGAAGGGCAAATCGGTCTGAACTCAGAATGGACGGTCCAGCCTGAGGCTGCACTGTGGGCAGGGGAGGAAATCCCCGGGTGTAGACTCATTTTCCCGTGAAGCCCAATTCTAGGAGGGGCAAATCGGTTGGAACTCAGAATGGACGGTGCAGCCTGCGGCTGTACTGTGGGTAGGGAGGAAATCCCCGGGTGTAGACTGATATTTCTGTGAAGCCGAATTCTAGGAGGGGCAAATTGGCTGTAACTCAGAATGAACGGTGCAGCCTGCGGCTGCACTGTGAGCAGGGGAGGAAATCCCCGGGTGTAGACTTATATTCCCGTAAAGCCAAATTCCAGGAAGGGCAAATCGGTCTGAACTCAGAATGGACGGTGCAGCCTGCGGCTGCACTGTGGGCAGTGAGGAAATCTTCGGGTGTAGACTGATATTCCCGTGAAGCCAAATTCTAGGAGGGGTAAATCGGTTGGAACTCAGAATGGACGGTGCAGCCTGCAGCTGCACTGTAGGCAGGGGAGGAAATCCCCGGGTGTAGGCTGATACTCCCTTGAAGCCAAATTCTAGGAGGTGCAAATTGGTCGAAACCCAGAATGGACGGTGCAGCCTGCGGCTGCACTATGGGCAGGGGAAATCCCCGGATGTGGGCTGATATTCCCATGAAGCCAAATTCTAGGAGGGGTAAATCGGTTGGAACTCAGAATGGACGGTGCAGCCTGCGGCTGCACTGTGGGTAGGGGAGGAAATCCCGGGGTGTAGACCGATATTCCCAAGAACCAAATTCTAGGAGGGGCAAATCGGTTGGAACTCAGAATGGACGGTGCAGCCTGCGGCTGTACTGTGGGTAGGGGAGGAAATCCCCGGGTGTAGACTGATATTCCCGTGAAGCCAAACTCTAGGAGGGGCAAATCGGTTGAAACTCAGAATGGACGGTGCAGCCTGCGGCTGCACTGTAGGCAGGGGAGGAAATCCCCGGGTGTAGACCGATATTCCCGTGAAGCCGAATTCTAGAAGGGGCAAATCGGTTGGAACTCAGAATGGACGGTGCAGCCTGCGGCTGCACTGTAGGCAGTGAGGAAATCTCCGGGTGTAGACTGATATTCCCGTGAAGCCAAATTCTAGGAGGGGTAAATCGGTTGGAACTCAGAATGGACGGTGCAGCCTGCAGCTGCACTGTAGGCAGGGGAGGAAATCTCCGGGTGTAGACTGATATTCCCGTGAAGCCAAATTCTAGGAGGGGTAAATCGGTTGGAACTCAGAATGGACGGTGCAGCCTGCGGCTGCACTGTGGGTAGGGGAGGAAATCCCCGGGTGTAGACTGATATTCCCGTGAAGCCGAATTCTAGGAGGAGTCAATCGGTTGGAACTCGGAATGGACGGTGCAGCCTGCGGCTGCACTGTAGGCAAGGGAGGTAATCCCCGGGTGGGGGCTGATTTTAGTGTTGGCTGCAATTTGGAGTGGTTGAAATCACTTGAAACCCAAATTGGACGGTGCAGCCTTCGGTTGCACCGTCAGGAAAGGGAGGTAATCCCGGGAGGGGCTGATTTAGTGTTGGCTGCAATTTGGAGTGGTTGAAATCACTTGAAACCCAAATTGACGGTGAAGCCTTCGGTTGCACCGTCAGGAAAGGGAGGTAATCCCCGGGTGGGGGCTGATTTTAGTGTTGGCTGCAATTTGGAGTGGTTGGAAATCACTTGAAACCCAAATTGACGGTGCAGCCTTCGGTTGCACCGTCAGGAAAGGGAGGTAATCCCCGGGTGGGGGGCTGATTTTAGTGTTGGCTGCAATTTGGAGTGGTTGAAATCACTTGAAACCCAAATTGATTTGGTGCAGCCTTCGGTTGCACCGTCAGGAAAGGGAGGTAATCCCCGGGTGGGGCTGATTTTAGTGTTGGCTGCAATTTGGAGTGGTTGAAATCACTTGAAACCCAAATTGACGGTGCAGCCTTCGGTTGCACCGTCAGGAAAGGAGGTAATCCCCGGGTGGGGGCTGATTTTAGTGTTGGCTGCAATTTGGAGTGGTTGAAATCACTTGAAACTCAAATTGACGGTGCAGCCTTCGGCTGCACCGTCAAGAAAGGAGGTAATCCCCGGGTGGGGGCTGATTTTAGTGTTGGCTGCAATTTGGAGTGGTTGAAATCACTTGAAACCCAAATTGACGGTGCAGCCTTCGGTTGCACCGTCAGGAAAGGGAGGTAATCCCCGGGTGGGGGCTGATTTTAGTGTTGGCTGCAATTTGGAGTGGTTGGAAATCACTTGAAACCCAAATTGACGGTGCAGCCTTCGGTTGCACCGTCAGGAAAGGGAGGTAATCCCGGGTGGGGGCTGATTTTAGTGTTGGCTGCAATTTGGAGTGGTTGAAATCACTTGAAACCCAAATTGACGGTGCAGCCTTCGGTTGCACCGTCAGGAAAGGGAGGTAATCCCCGGGTGGGGGCTGATTTTAGTGTTGGCTGCAATTTGGAGTGGTTGAAATCACTTGAAACCCAAATTGGACGGTGCAGCCTTCGGTTGCACCGTCAGGAAAGGGAGGTAATCCCCGGGTGGGGGCTGATTTTAGTGTTGGGTGCAATTTGGAGGGGGTGAAATCACTTGAAACCCAAATTGACGGTGCAGCCTTCGGTTGCACCGTCAGAAAGGGAGGTAATCCCCGGGTGGGGGCTGATTTTAGTGTTGGCTGCAATTTGGAGTGGTTGGAAATCACTTGAAACCCAAATTGACGGTGCAGCCTTCGGTTGCACCGTCAGGAAAGGGAGGTAATCCCCGGGTGGGGGCTGATTTTAGTGTTGGCTGCAATTTGGAGTGGTTGAAATCACTTGAAACCCAAATTGACGGTGCAGCCTTCGGTTGCACCGTCAGGAAAGGGAGGTAATCCCCGGGTGGGGGCTGATTTTAGTGTTGGCTGCAATTTGGAGTGGTTGAAATCACTTGAAACCCAAATTGGACGGTGCAGCCTTGGGTTGCACCGTCAGGCAAGGGAGGTAATCCCCGGGTGGGGGCTGATTTTAGTGTTGGCTGCAATTTGGAGTGGTTGAAATCACTTGAAACCCAAATTGACGGTGCAGCCTTCGGTTGCACCGTCAGGCAAGGGAGGTAATCCCCGGGTGGGGGCTGATTTTAGTGTTGGCTGCAATTTGGAGTGGTTGAAATCACTTGAAACCCAAATTGGACGGTGCAGCCTTCGGCTGCACCGTCAAGCAAGGGAGGTAATCCCCGGGTGGGGGCTGATTTTAGTGTTGGCTGCAACTTGGAGTGGTTGAAAGCACTTGAAACCCAAATTGACGGTGCAGCCTTCGGCTGCACCGTCAGGCAAGGGAGGTAATCCCGGGTGGGGGCTGATTTTAGTGTTGGCTGCAATTTGGAGTGGTTGAAATCACTTGAAACCCAAATTGACGGTGCAGCCTTCGGCTGCACCGTCAGGAAAGGGAGGTAATCCCCGGGTGGGGGCTGATTTTAGTGTTGGCTGCAATTTGGAGTGGTTGAAATCACTTGAAACCCAAATTGACGGTGCAGCCTTCGGTTGCACCGTCAGGCAAGGGAGGTAATCCCCGGGTGGGGGCTGATTTTAGTGTTGGCTGCAATTTGGAGTGGTTGAAATCACTTGAAACCCAAATTGACGGTGCAGCCTTCGGCTGCACCGTCAGGCAAGGGAGGTAATCCCCGGGTGGGGGCTGATTTTAGTGTTGGCTGCAATTTGGAGTGGTTGAAATCACTTGAAACCCAAATTGACGGTGCAGCCTTCGGTTGCACCGTCAGAAAGGGAGGTAATCCCCGGGTGGGGCTGATTTTAGTGTTGGCTGCAATTTGGAGTGGTTGAAATCACTTGAAACCCAAATTGACGGTGCAGCCTTCGGTTGCACCGTCAGGAAAGGGAGGTAATCCCCGGGTGGGGGCTGATTTTAGTGTTGGCTGCAATTTGGAGTGGTTGGAAATCACTTGAAACCCAAATTGACGGTGCAGCCTTCGGTTGCACCGCCAGGAAAGGGAGGTAATCCCCGGGTGGGGCCTGATTTTAGTGCTGCCTGCAATTTGGACTGGTTGAAATCACTTGGAACCCAAATTGACGGTGCGCCCTTCGGTGGCACCGTCAGGGAAGAGAGGTAATCCGCGGGGGGGGGGCTGATTTTAGTGTTGGGTGCAATTTGGAGTGGTTGAAATCACTTGAAACCCAAATTGGACGGTGCAGCCTTCGGTTGCACCGTCAGGAAAGGGAGGTAATCCCCGGGTGGGGGCTGATTTTAGTGTTGGCTGCAATTTGGAGTGGTTGAAATCACTTGAAACCCAAACTGCCCGGTGCAGCCTTCGGCTGCACCGTCAGAAAGGGAGGTAATCCCCGGGTGGGGGCTGATTTTAGTGTTGGCTGCAATTTGGAGTGGTTGAAATCACTTGAAACCCAAATTGACGGTGCAGCCTTCGGTTGCACCGTCAGGAAAGGGAGGTAATCCCCGGGTGGGGGGCTGATTTTAGTGTTGGCTGCAATTTGGAGTGGTTGAAATCACTTGAAACCCAAATTGACGGTGCAGCCTTCGGTTGCACCGTCAGGAAAGGGAGGTAATCCCCGGGTGGGGGCTGATTTTAGTGTTGGCTGCAATTTGGAGTGGTTGAAATCACTTGAAACCCAAATTGACGGTGCAGCCTTCGGTTGCACCGTCAGAAAGGGAGGTAATCCCCGGGTGGGGGCTGATTTTAGTGTTGGCTGCAATTTGGAGTGGTTGAAATCACTTGAAACCCAAATTGACGGTGCAGCCTTCGGTTGCACCGTCAGAAAGGGAGGTAATCCCCGGGTGGGGGCTGATTTTAGTGTTGGCTGCAATTTGGAGTGGTTGAAATCACTTGAAACCCAAATTGACGGTGCAGCCTTCGGCTGCACCGTCAGAAAGGGAGGTAATCCCCGGGTGGGGGCTGATTTTAGTGTTGGCTGCAATTTGGAGTGGTTGAAATCACTTGAAACCCAAATTGACGGTGCAGCCTTCGGTTGCACCGTCAGGAAAGGAGGTAATCCCCGGGTGGGGGGCTGATTTTAGTGTTGGCTGCAATTTGGAGTGGTTGAAATCACTTGAAACCCAAATTGACGGTGCAGCCTTCGGTTGCACCGTCAGGAAAGGGAGGTAATCCCGGGTGGGGGCTGATTTTAGTGTTGGCTGCAATTTGGAGTGGTTGAAATCACTTGAAACCCAAATTGACGGTGCAGCCTTCGGTTGCACCGTCAAGAAAGGGAGGTAATCCCCGGGTGGGGGGCTGATTTTAGTGTTGGCTGCAATTTGGAGTGGTTGAAATCACTTGAAACCCAAATTGACGGTGCAGCCTTCGGTTGCACCGTCAGGAAAGGGAGGTAATCCCCGGGTGGGGCTGATTTTAGTGTTGGCTGCAATTTGGAGTGGTTGAAATCACTTGAAACCCAAATTGACGGTGCAGCCTTCGGTTGCACCGTCAGGAAAGGGAGGTAATCCCGGGTGGGGGCTGATTTTAGTGTTGGCTGCAATTTGGAGTGGTTGAAATCACTTGAAACCCAAATTGACGGTGCAGCCTTCGGTTGCACCGTCAGGAAAGGGAGGTAATCCCCGGGTGGGGGCTGATTTTAGTGTTGGCTGCAATTTGGAGTGGTTGAAAGCACTTGAAACCCAAATTGGACGGTGCAGCCTTGGGCTGCGCCGCCAAGCAAGGGAGGTGACCCCCGGGTGGGGGCTGATTTTAGTGTTGGCTGCAATTTGGAGTGGTTGAAATCACTTGAAATCCCAAATTGACGGTGCAGCCTTCGGTTGCACCGTCAGAAAGGGAGGTAATCCCGGTGGGGGGCTGATTTTAGTGTTGGCTGCAATTTGGAGTGGTTGAAATCACTTGAAACCCAAATTGGACGGTGCAGCCTTGGGTTGCACCGTCAGGCAAGGGAGGTAATCCCCGGGTGGGGGCTGATTTTAGTGTTGGCTGCAATTTGGAGTGGTTGAAATCACTTGAAACCCAAATTGACGGTGCAGCCTTCGGTTGCACCGTCAGGAAAGGGAGGTAATCCCCGGGTGGGGGCTGATTTTAGTGTTGGCTGCAATTTGGAGTGGTTGAAATCACTTGAAACCCAAATTGACGGTGCAGCCTTCGGTTGCACCGTCAAGAAAGGGAGGTAATCCCCGGGTGGGGCTGATTTTAGTGTTGGCTGCAATTTGGAGTGGTTGAAATCACTTGAAACTCCAAATTGACGGTGCAGCCTTCGGTTGCACCGTCAGGAAAGGGAGGTAATCCCCGGGTGGGGGCTGATTTTAGTGTTGGCTGCAATTTGGAGTGGTTGAAATCACTTGAAACCCAAATTGACGGTGCAGCCTTCGGTTGCACCGTCAGGCAAGGGAGGTAATCCCCGGGTGGGGGCTGATTTTAGTGTTGGCTGCAATTTGGAGTGGTTGAAATCACTTGAAACCCAAATTGACGGTGCAGCCTTCGGCTGCACCGTCAGGAAAGGGAGGTAATCCCCGGGTGGGGCTGATTTTAGTGTTGGCTGCAATTTGGAGTGGTTGAAATCACTTGAAACCCAAATTGACGGTGCAGCCTTCGGTTGCACCGTCAGGCAAGGGAGGTAATCCCCGGGTGGGGGCTGATTTTAGTGTTGGCTGCAATTTGGAGTGGTTGAAATCACTTGAAACCCAAATTGACGGTGCAGCCTTCGGTTGCACCGTCAGGCAAGGGAGGTAATCCCCGGGTGGGGGCTGATTTTAGTGTTGGCTGCAATTTGGAGTGGTTGAAATCACTTGAAACCCAAATTGGACGGTGCAGCCTTCGGTTGCACCGTCAGGAAAGGGAGGTAATCCCCGGGTGGGGGCTGATTTTAGTGTTGGCTGCAATTTGGAGTGGTTGAAATCACTTGAAACCCAAATTGACGGTGCAGCCTTCGGTTGCACCGTCAGGAAAGGGAGGTAATCCCCGGGTGGGGGCTGATTTTAGTGTTGGCTGCAATTTGGAGTGGTTGAAATCACTTGAAACCCAAATTGACGGTGCAGCCTTCGGTTGCACCGTCAGGAAAGGGAGGTAATCCCCGGGTGGGGCTGATTTTAGTGTTGGCTGCAATTTGGAGTGGTTGAAATCACTTGAAACCCAAATTGGACGGTGCAGCCTTCGGTTGCACCGTCAGAAAGGGAGGTAATCCCCGGGTGGGGGCTGATTTTAGTGTTGGCTGCAATTTGGAGTGGTTGAAATCACTTGAAACCCAAATTGACGGTGCAGCCTTCGGTTGCACCGTCAGGAAAGGGAGGTAATCCCCGGGTGGGGGCTGATTTTAGTGTTGGCTGCAATTTGGAGTGGTTGAAATCACTTGAAACTCCAAATTGATTTGGTGCAGCCTTCGGTTGCACCGTCAGGAAAGGGAGGTAATCCCCGGGTGGGGGCTGATTTTAGTGTTGGCTGCAATTTGGAGTGGTTGAAATCACTTGAAACCCAAATTGACGGTGCAGCCTTCGGCTGCACCGTCAGAAAGGGAGGTAATCCCCGGGTGGGGGCTGATTTTAGTGTTGGCTGCAATTTGGAGTGGTTGAAATCACTTGAAACCCAAATTGACGGTGCAGCCTTCGGTTGCACCGGTCAGGAAAGGGAGGTAATCCCCGGGTGGGGGCTGATTTTAGTGTTGGCTGCAATTTGGAGTGGTTGAAATCACTTGAAACCCAAATTGATTTGGTGCAGCCTTCGGTTGCACCGTCAGGAAAGGGAGGTAATCCCCGGGTGGGGCTGATTTTAGTGTTGGCTGCAATTTGGAGTGGTTGAAATCACTTGAAACCCAAATTGACGGTGCAGCCTTCGGTTGCACCGTCAGGAAAGGGAGGTAATCCCCGGGTGGGGCTGATTTTAGTGTTGGCTGCAATTTGGAGTGGTTGAAATCACTTGAAACCCAAATTGACGGTGCAGCCTTCGGCTGCACCGTCAGGAAAGGGAGGTAATCCCCGGGTGGGGGCTGATTTTAGTGTTGGCTGCAATTTGGAGTGGTTGAAATCACTTGAAACCCAAATTGATTTGGTGCAGCCTTCGGTTGCACCGTCAGGAAAGGGAGGTAATCCCCGGGTGGGGGCTGATTTTAGTGTTGGCTGCAATTTGGAGTGGTTGAAATCACTTGAAACCCAAATTGACGGTGCAGCCTTCGGTTGCACCGTCAGGAAAGGGAGGTAATCCCCGGGTGGGGGCTGATTTTAGTGTTGGCTGCAATTTGGAGTGGTTGAAATCACTTGAAACCCAAATTGACGGTGCAGCCTTCGGTTGCACCGTCAGGAAAGGGAGGTAATCCCCGGGTGGGGCTGATTTTAGTGTTGGCTGCAATTTGGAGTGGTTGAAATCACTTGAAACCCACTAAATTGGACGGTGCAGCCTTCGGTTGCACCGTCAGGAAAGGGAGGTAATCCCCGGGTGGGGGCTGATTTTAGTGTTGGCTGCAATTTGGAGTGGTTGAAATCACTTGAAACCCAAATTGACGGTGCAGCCTTCGGTTGCACCGTCAGGAAAGGAGGTAATCCCGGGTGGGGCTGATTTTAGTGTTGGCTGCAATTTGGAGTGGTTGAAATCACTTGAAACCCAAATTGGACGGTGCAGCCTTCGGTTGCACCGTCAGGAAAGGGAGGTAATCCCCGGGTGGGGGCTGATTTTAGTGTTGGCTGCAATTTGGAGTGGTTGAAATCACTTGAAACCCAAATTGGACGGGGCAGCCTTCGGTTGCACCGTCAGGAAAGGGAGGTAATCCCCGGGTGGGGGCTGATTTTAGTGTTGGCTGCAACTTGGAGTGGTTGAAATCACTTGAAACCCAAATTGGACGGGGCAGCCTTCGGTTGCACCGTCAGGAAAGGGAGGTAATCCCCGGGTGGGGGCTGATTTTAGTGTTGGCTGCAACTTGGTAGCCTTCGGTTGCACCGTAAGGAAAGGGAGGTAATCCCCGGGTGGGGGCTGATTTTAGTGTTGGCTGCAATTTGGAGTGGTTGAAATCACTTGAAACCCAAATTGGACGGGGCAGCCTTCGGTTGCACCGTAAGGAAAGGGAGGTAATCCCCGGGTGGGGGCTGATTTTAGTGTTGGCTGCAATTTGGAGTGGTTGAAATCACTTGAAACCCAAATTGGACGGTGCAGCCTTCGATTGCACCGTCAGAAAGGGAGGTAATCCCCGGGTGGGGGGCTGATTTTAGTGTTGGCTGCAATTTGGAGTGGTTGAAATCACTTGAAACCCAAATTGACGGTGCAGCCTTCGGCTGCACCGTCAGGAAAGGGAGGTAATCCCCGGGTGGGGGCTGATTTTAGTGTTGGCTGCAATTTGGAGTGGTTGAAATCACTTGAAACCCAAATTGACGGTGCAGCCTTCGGTTGCACCGTCAGGAAAGGGAGGTAATCCCCGGGTGGGGGCTGATTTTAGTGTTGGCTGCAATTTGGAGTGGTTGAAATCACTTGAAACCCAAATTGACGGTGCAGCCTTCGGTTGCACCGTCAGGAAAGGGAGGTAATCCCCGGGTGGGGCTGATTTTAGTGTTGGCTGCAATTTGGAGTGGTTGAAATCACTTGAAACCCAAATTGACGGTGCAGCCTTCGGTTGCACCGTCAGGAAAGGGAGGTAATCCCGGGTGGGGGCTGATTTTAGTGTTGGCTGCAATTTGGAGTGGTTGAAATCACTTGAAACCCAAATTGACGGTGCAGCCTTCGGTTGCAACCGTCAGGAAAGGGAGGTAATCCCCGGGTGGGGGCTGATTTTAGTGTTGGCTGCAATTTGGAGTGGTTGAAATCACTTGAAACCCAAATTGACGGTGCAGCCTTCGGTTGCACCGTCAGGAAAGGGAGGTAATCCCCGGGTGGGGCTGATTTTAGTGTTGGCTGCAATTTGGAGTGGTTGAAATCACTTGAAACTCAAATTGACGGTGCAGCCTTCGGTTGCACTGTCAGGAAAGGGAGGTAATCCCCGGGTGGGGGCTGATTTTAGTGTTGGCTGCAATTTGGAGTGGTTGAAATCACTTGAAACCCAAATTGACGGTGCAGCCTTCGGTTGCACCGTCAGGAAAGGAGGTAATCCCCGGGTGGGGCTGATTTTAGTGTTGGCTGCAATTTGGAGTGGTTGAAATCACTTGAAACCCAAATTGATTTGGTGCAGCCTTCGGTTGCACCGTCAGAAAGGGAGGTAATCCCCGGGTGGGGCTGATTTTAGTGTTGGCTGCAATTTGGAGTGGTTGAAATCACTTGAAACCCAAATTGACGGTGCAGCCTTCGGTTGCACCGTCAGGAAAGGGAGGTAATCCCCGGGTGGGGCTGATTTTAGTGTTGGCTGCAATTTGGAGTGGTTGAAATCACTTGAAACCCAAATTGACGGTGCAGCCTTCGGTTGCACCGTCAGGAAAGGGAGGTAATCCCCGGGTGGGGGCTGATTTTAGTGTTGGCTGCAATTTGGAGTGGTTGAAATCACTTGAAACTCAAATTGGACGGTGCAGCCTTCGGCTGCACCGTCAAAAGGGAGGTAATCCCGGGTGGGGCTGATTTTAGTGTTGGCTGCAATTTGGAGTGGTTGAAATCACTTGAAACCCAAATTGGACGGTGCAGCCTTCGGTTGCAACCGTCAGGAAAGGGAGGTAATCCCCGGGTGGGGCTGATTTTAGTGTTGGCTGCAATTTGAGTGGTTGAAATCACTTGAAACCCAAATTGACGGTGCAGCCTTCGGTTGCACCGTCAAGAAAGGGAGGTAATCCCCGGGTGGGGGCTGATTTTAGTGTTGGCTGCAATTTGGAGTGGTTGAAATCACTTGAAACCCAAATTGACGGTGCAGCCTTCGGTTGCACCGTCAGGAAAGGGAGGTAATCCCGGGTGGGGCTGATTTTAGTGTTGGCTGCAATTTGGAGTGGTTGAAATCACTTGAAACCCAAATTGACGGTGCAGCCTTCGGTTGCACCGTCAGGAAAGGGAGGTAATCCCGGGTGGGGGGCTGATTTTAGTGTTGGCTGCAATTTGGAGTGGTTGAAATCACTTGAAACCCAAATTGACAGTGCAGCCTTCGGTTGCCTGCACCGTCAGGAAAGGGAGGTAATCCCCGGGTGGGGGCTGATTTTAGTGTTGGCTGCAATTTGGAGTGGTTGAAATCACTTGAAACCCAAATTGGACGGTGCAGCCTTCGGTTGCACCGTCAGGAAAGGGAGGTAATCCCCGGGTGGGGCTGATTTTAGTGTTGGCTGCAATTTGGAGTGGTTGAAATCACTTGAAACCCCAAATTGGACGGTGCAGCCTTCGGTTGCACCGTCAGGAAAGGGAGGTAATCCCCGGGTGGGGGCTGATTTTAGTGTTGGCTGCAATTTGGAGTGGTTGAAATCACTTGAAACCCAAATTGACGGTGCAGCCTTCGGTTGCACCGTCAGAAAGGGAGGTAATCCCGGGTGGGGGCTGATTTTAGTGTTGGCTGCAATTTGGAGTGGTTGAAATCACTTGAAACCCAAATTGGACGGTGCAGCCTTCGGCTGCACCGTCAAGAAAGGGAGGTAATCCCCGGGTGGGGCTGATTTTAGTGTTGGCTGCAATTTGGAGTGGTTGAAATCACTTGAAACCCAAATTGGACAGTGCAGCCTTCGGTTGCACCGTCAGGAAAGGGAGGTAATCCCCGGGTGGGGGCTGATTTTAGTGTTGGCTGCAATTTGGAGTGGTTGGAAATCACTTGAAACCCAAATTGGACGGTGCAGCCTTCGGTTGCACCGTCAGAAAAGGGAGGTAATCCCCGGGTGGGGGCTGATTTTAGTGTTGGCTGCAATTTGGAGTGGTTGAAATCACTTGAAACCCACTCAAATTGGACGGTGCAGCCTTCGGTTGCACCGGCAAGAAAGGGAGGTAATCCCCGGTTGGGGGCTGATTTAGTGTTGGCTGCAATTTGGAGTGGTTGGAAATCACTTGAAACCCAAATTGGACGGTGCAGCCTTCGGTTGCACCGTCAGGAAAGGGAGGTAATCCCCGGGTGGGGGCTGATTTTAGTGTTGGCTGCAATTTGGAGTGGTTGAAATCACTTGAAACTCAAATTGGACGGTGCAGCCTTCGGTTGCACCGTCAGGAAAGGGAGGTAATCCCCGGGTGGGGGCTGATTTTAGTGTTGGCTGCAATTTGGAGTGGTTGAAATCACTTGAAACCCAAATTGGACGGTGCAGCCTTCGGTTGCAACTGTCAGGAAAGGGAGGTAATCCCCGGGTGGGGGCTGATTTTAGTGTTGGCTGCAATTTGGAGTGGTTGGAAATCACTTGAAACCCAAATTGGACGGTGCAGCCTTCGGTTGCACCGTCAGAAAGGGAGGTAATCCCCGGGTGGGGCTGATTTTAGTGTTGGCTGCAATTTGGAGTGGTTGAAATCACTTGAAACCCAAATTGACAGTGCAGCCTTCGGTTGCACCGTCAGGAAAGGGAGGTAATCCCCGGGTGGGGCTGATTTTAGTGTTGGCTGCAATTTGGAGTGGTTGAAATCACTTGAAACCCAAATTGACGGTGCAGCCTTCGGCTGCACCGTCAAGCAGGGAGGTAATCCCCTGGTGGGGCTGATTTTAGTGTTGGCTGCAATTTGGAGTGGTTGAAATCACTTGAAACCCACTCAAATTGGACGGTGCAGCCTTCGGTTGCACCGTCAGGAAAGGAGGTAATCCCCGGGTGGGGGCTGATTTTAGTGTTGGCTGCAATTTGGAGTGGTTGAAATCACTTGAAACCCAAATTGGATTTGGTGCAGCCTTCGGTTGCAACCGTCAGGAAAGGGAGGTAATCCCCGGGTGGGGCTGATTTTAGTGTTGGCTGCAATTTGGAGTGGTTGGAAATCACTTGAAACCCAAATTGGATTTGTGCAGCCTTCGGTTGCAACCGTCAGGAAAGGAAGGTAATCCCCGGGTTGGGGCTGATTTTAGTGTTGGCTGCAATTTGGAGTGGTTGAAATCACTTGACCCAAATTGGACGGTGCAGCCTTCAGTTGCACCGTCAGGAAAGGGAGGTAATCCCCGGCTGATTTTAGTGTTGGCTGCAATTTGGAGTGGTTGAAATCACTTGAAACTCAAATTGGACGGTGCAGCCTTCGGTTGCACCGTCAGGAAAGAGGTAATCCCGGGTGGGGGCTGATTTAGTGTTGTTGCACCGTCAGGAAAGGGAGGTAATCCCCGGGTGGGGCTGATTTTAGTGTTGGCTGCAATTTGGAGTGGTTGAAATCACTTGAAACCCACTCAAATTGGACGGTGCAGCCTTCGGTTGCACCGTCAGGAAAAGGAAGGTAATCCCCGGTTGGGGGCTGATTTTTAGTGTTGGCTGCAATTTGGAGTGGTTGAAATCACTTGAAACCCACCAAATTGGACGGTGCAGCCTTCGGTTGCAAAGCACCACAGCGGAACATCTTCTATGCTGAAGCTCGAATTTGCCAGTTAAAGAGCACTGCCAACCTAAACGCAGCAATGGTTATTAACATTGTCAAGCGGCCTGACTCACCATTAAGAAGGATCATGAATCCCGAGAGAGAGACATATCAGAAGGTCTTTATGGATGTCTCGACAGTTAACATACAGATGA
Source organism: Aplectana chamaeleonis (assembly GCA_029168955.1). Lineage (NCBI taxonomy): Eukaryota > Metazoa > Nematoda > Chromadorea > Rhabditida > Cosmocercidae > Aplectana > Aplectana chamaeleonis. The sequence continues at coordinate 598,152 of JAPDOI010000040.1, forward strand.
TAATCAAACTGGATCGTTCGTGTCTTTATGGAGACAATTGCTCGTCAGGATCACTTGGAGTAGATGACCGTCAATCCCATATTGGGGGGGTCGCACCACCCATAGTCAGCGACACCGAGATGGAACTCGGTAGGCGGGCTAGGAGTAATTCCCTTGCCTCGTTACGCTGCGGTCATTCCCCTATGCTGATGTCATTCTTGCATAAGATCGATCGCAGTAAGCCGGACGAGTGCCCGGACTGTGGTAGTCGTGCCACACAACTGAACACCTATTCGAATGCCCAAAGAGGCCTACCACTCTCTTACAACAATGGATTTGTGGACGAATCCGGTTTCAGTCGCCCGTTTCTGAACCTTTGACAAAAAACCCCTGCGGCTGCAAAGAAGAAGAAGAAGAACTGCATTTTTTTGATTTCATCATGACCATGCCTCGAGCAGGCCTTCAGCGCAATCTGAACGAAAACATTTTGTTTCTCACCATCCAGCTGGAAAAGAAAACGTACCCATGAATGTGAAAAGAATCATCCGGTAGCTCTTTCAATCTCGTTGCCATTCTTTACCGATGGGTCAGTCACGTTTATAGGTACATAGCCGTTAAGACACTGAAGCTGAACATAATAGAAGTTCGAGAGGGAAAAGCAGAGAACAATCCATATTTGAGATTATCTTAGACAAAAGGCACGCCACACGGCACTAGAATCCATCTACCAGAATTGAGATTAACAAAACGATTGGATATAGTAGGAAAAACATTTTCAAAAAAGTGATGACGCAAGAGCAGAAGTTACAAAACGCCAAGGTGGCATCTAGAGTTCTGCGAGCTGCGAGCTGCTCGCAGTGCGAGAGGTTGGGGGCGTGGCTCCTGAAACTCGCAACTAGCTTTCAGAGTCTGCGAGTTGCGGGCAATGCGGGAACCTGAATCAGGGTTGCGCATGAGTCATTGCGTCATATTGAATCAGGGAACGAGTGGCATTGGAGCGCGGTATTGTATTCATAGGCGCTAGTTCACAGGATCATTTCCACCAAACATTTCAGCAATTCAATAATCAAGTCTTCATCATCCATTACGGCACACTTTTTCTGAATTAAAAAATATGGTGGGTCTAGTTCACTGGGACTGGCTTGTCGCACAGATAGGGACGCGGTCAATAATGTTACTAAAAGCGTAGCTGTACACGATACCAGTCAATGTCAAAAAAGAACGATAGCCAACATTCTGACAGGAAACCCACGAGAAATATTTTTATAATTTATAATATCCATATTTTTTCTTGAGAATTTAAAGCACCAGAAAGATAGACGGGACAAAAGCTTGACCTGCTGTTTTGACGACTAAAGAAGAAAAACCACCTCAAAACAACAATCGCATATATAGAAAGAGCAAACATAATAGTTTGGAAATGCTTTTACTTTCTTAGATACGCATCACTTTCTGCACAAATGTTGTGTGTTGAAACTTTAAAAACCGTCATTGAAAAGCAAAACTGGATATAATCACGAGTAGAAACCTTCTACAGGAAAGGAAACAGAAACAATCATGAGTAAAACAAAGAAAAAACCAGCGCAAAGTGTTTTGTTAACAAAAAGAAATGATGATTCAGGAAGTGACTCGCAGTGCGAGCTACGACAAAAATAGTCAGGAGTATCTTTCTCGCAGCTCGCAATGCGTGCGTGAAAATGGTCGCAGTGTCCTCGCAGTGCGAGAGGACTATGAAAGCCCTTCTGCGAGAATTTCGTCGCAGAGCGCTCGCACTGCGAGTTGCGTGCCCGCAGTGCGGCAAGAACTATGAAAGCCCCCTACCATTTCGTCGCAAGACAGCTCGCATGCGAGGACGCTACTACGAGCACGCAGCTATATGCTTATATGTGTCGCAACTCGCAGCTCGCAGAACTCTAGATGCCACCTAATATGTTTCTAATATGACAGCATGATTGGATGACTGATATCAGCGGAGAAACGCTTTCTACTTCGTTCACGAGTCATTCTGGAAAATTGGCTGAAGAGAATCATGAAAACAGGAAAACGAGGAAGAATTTGGCCTATCATGCCGTTTAGACAGGTGGAACAAAATGCACAGCCGTCAACATATTGTGGCGCGTGCAACTGCACACCATGCTCACACTTTACGCGCAAATATGCAAAATCGCTCCATTCATTGAAATGTGTTTTGGGCGAAAAGTTACGTTAACTAGCGGTATTTCGCCTGTAAAAGCGTAACAGGCTAGTTCGGCGACATTTACAAGCGTTTAGCTCAATTTGGAAGCGAAAAACTCCCAGTGGAAGACAGGATAGTCGACCCACTTCAATATTAAGCCGCTGATGACGTTCATATTTCCAGCCTTGAGTCAATCGTTTTGTTGTGTAACTTTTAGTTGTACATCTGAGAAGGTTGAAAAGGCAAGAAGGGTTTTGCAGAGTTTCGGCAGCCTTATTTGCACCAAAACTTTTCTATGACGGTTTTTTCTACGTTTCTGTACATGTAGTCACTTTTGCTACAGTCGCTAAGCTAAAGCATCGAAACATATTTGATGCATATATGGATCGATTTCATTAGATTGTTGTCTTGTCTGACTAAAACAATATTGGCGATAATTATACTGTAAAATATGACACCGATTCAAGGTGTTTCCGGCAATATCACGATCAATAGAGAGCAATGGTAGCGCTTACTAATATTTATAAAGGTCATCGTCAAAAATAAAAAGAACGCTGCTCTTATTTTTGTGCGCGAAAGTTGTGGATTCACCTACTCTTTGCATTTAGAAAGCGTATGAAGAAGAAATATGAGATACCTGCAGCTTACTAGCTATTCAAGTCATCTAACAAGGGGAATCCTTCTAGTCATGCCAAGTGTACTTTCTAGAACCATTTTTCGGACGTGGAGTCCGAATATGTCCTTCGCAGCTGCCTAGACTCACTCTGAAAAAGATTATGGGCGTTTTCAGAAAGCCTCGCGGCGGGTAAAGGGTACCCCATCACGGATTTTTTGGGTGTTTTGGAAAAAATTTCGAATTTCGCTCCAAATCCTGTATGCAGGGGGTAATATATAGGGTACCAAACACGACTCTTTGGTCTGTTTGTCGAAATTCTGAGAGTTTTAATGTAGGTTACGGTATGCGCCATGCTGTACACAGGGGCGCAAAACATACCTTAATAATCCGAAAATCGACAAATAAACATCAAATTAATATTCAGCACACCGAATAATCCCCGGCATAGAACTTTTGAATTAAATTCCGAGACTTTGACCAGCCTCACTGTATACCCAACCGTAACATACCGTATTCTGTCAAAAATCGATAAGTGGACCTCGGATTCGTGTTCAGCACTCCAAGAAACCCTCAGAGGAAGAGAGTTTGAGCCACATCAATAGTAGAATTCCGGGGCAAATAGTCCAGGAAGTCGTGTGTTGCTCTTCAATTTTCCCCCGACAGAAAGCTTTTTAATATTCGTGATCAGCACACCAGATAACCCCAACTGAGTAGCATTAAGTCAAATCTGACACATTTCCGTGTTAAATCGCTTCTTGAACCCCCCTTCATTGATATAAATGAACGCTCAGCCAACAATCGGCGCAACTCGGAAAACGCGCATACATTACCCTTTTTGACAAATTTCTTATTCTTCATACTTCTCTATCGTGTAAATCAGTTTCGTATTTAGTGATTGTATTTTCTTCTAGTTTTTCTTACTTTGTGCCTTGATCAACTATATTCACGTCCAGCCTTTCATTTTCCATGTTTGTCAGTTTGCTTACCCAATATGATTCTTTGAACTCTCACAACCATTTGATATGGGATCCCGCACTGATAGGTCTAGCATAACTTTTTGATTTTTCAGGAGATAGGTGACTAAATTCTTGCTTAATAACGCAATCTAATAAAAGTGTCTTGCAAGCTCGTTGTATCCTGAATCGTAACTGCTAGTACAAGAAGGTAGAAAAAAATCCGCCATGAAGAAGGATTGGTTAAAACATGGACTTCAAGCCGGAAATATTAACTTCATCAACGATTGAGTAGGGAAATAAGATCGACTATCCTGTCTTCCACTGAGAAGCTTTTCACTTCCAAAATAAGCCAACGCTTGTAAATGTCGCCGAACCAGCCTGGACATGCTTTTACACGGGAGGAAATACCGCTGATTAACATACCCTTTGCGCCTGGGTCTTTGCGGTTGAGCAGAGTGCCACTGCGTGTGCGTGGGTTTCGATGATTGAGAAGCCAGTATTGATATATCGCGGCGATCTATCAATACGGCTCTCCATCATCAGACCGCGCCGCGGTGGCACTCTGCTCAGCCCCTAATTTCAACTGATGGAGCGATTTTTGCATATTTGCGCGTAAAGTGTGAGCATGGTGTGCAGTTGCACACGACGCAATATATTTGACGGCTGTGCATTTTGTTCCACCTGTCTAAACGGCATGAGCCTCCATCGGCGCGTGTTCCGATTTGTTTGCTATTTGCCTTTTGTTGTTGTTCGTGAGAAAGAGGAATGGTATAGTTAGGTCCGTGGCCTGTGTCCTCGAGAAAAAACGTTTAAATTCAAACCGCGGCGGTTTAATTCTCAGAGATTGAGATTTAAACCGCCACGCTAGCCGCGATTTGAATTTACAGGTTTTTTCTTGAGGAAACAGGCCGCGGATCTAACCATACATGCCATGTGTTAGCCTCCGTTACTAGCGTAGAGGTGGAGGTTGCTTAAGAATTTTTTTCGCGCATTTGCCACACGCGGCTAAATCTACGCCTGACATCCGACGTCAATTATGGTGTTTCGCGTGTGCAACTGCAGACGACACACCATAAACGACGGCGACCTTCAAAAATGCGTTTCGCCCCAATGTTGTGGTGAAAACCTATCGGAAAACAATGTTTTGCGTTGACGTATGTTCCCTTAGAGGTGTAAAAACGATGGAAGCAGAAATTTTAGGTGGAATATGACAAGGTACAAATGTTGTGGAGATGCGATACTTCAATGGGAATGCACAGTTACGAATTTCTTTTCATTTCATTTCTTTATTACACGGTAGAACCGTGGGAAAGACAAACAACAAAATGAAATACCGAATAGCAAGCCGAAGAGAATAAAACATAGTAGCACAACAATCAAGCAAATGGATAAATTGACCATGAAGCATACACAGGCACCATGAAGGAATGGTATCCCACAAACATCACCCTGGGACAGCAGATAGCTCTCAAGTGCCTTCTTGAATTGAGTGAATTTCCCAACTACCAACCCTGACCGAAGTAATTTTAAACTCAGACCCCGCCCTGTTGGCATGAAGCATACACTCGCCGAATATCGTTGTCTCTAACCTCCACTGCTCACACCCACACGCGAGAGAATCTCGGTGGGAGTTTTTTGCGTGTAGGCCTGAGGTAAGCAAAATGGCCACCTGCGAGTTGCGCGAGAGCGCCTAGACAGGTCGGCTTCCATATCATCGACTCATAGGCACACCGCCAAAAATAGGATTGCTGAGCAGAGGACAGAAGCCAGCAACGAATTGTATGTGCTCTGCCATCTCCTATGTGTGGGCCTAAACCCTTCGCAGTCATTATTACTCTGCTTACCTTGCCTGGTGGGTTTCTTCGGCTTGACCAGCTTATTCATAAGATCTTTGTATTTGTAAGGCAGTTGTTGAGGTTTCTTTTCACGACTCACTGAAGAATGCAATCAAATTAGTAGTTGTTTGGGCATGACCGACAGCTCGGTGGCTCACATCAAACAACTCCAGTTTATCTGAAGAGTGTCCAAATTGTTCGACGGTTCTAGTGGGACAAACTATTCGACTGCCTCTAGTGGGACAAACATTTTTGAAACTTCTGTAGTAGGTCAGTCTGTTCCGAAAGACCCAGTCGTTGGAACACTATTCGTAGACCGAGAACTAGGCTTCAGCCTCCACAAGCCGAACTCTCTGTAAATCAATCAGGGAGATCCTTCACTACCATGAGGAACACATCTCATCGCATCCGCCCTTTGTTGATGTTTCATCGTTGAAAATCATTTTGAGGAACGGTACCGACATCAACATTAAACACAATAAATGTCGTAACCTTCTTATTGAACCGTCTACTTTTCCATCTATGTCATTAATAAAGACAGTTCAACCTGAGGGGTTACTTTTGATACTACAGTTCACATTAAGCCTAATTTGCTGATATGAGTCCGGGCGGAGCAAGCAGCGCAGCGGTTGTCTTGGCAAAGTATAAAAGGGATAAGGAGGTTCTGACATAATAAGCCCGATCTGCCGTACTGGCCGCCTCAAAATGAGGGAGCTAGGCTATATATAGCAACCATTCACATATCGTTTGTCAGTTACTATCGCATACCATGCTAGAGGTTCATTTTTGGATGAGTGTATAAACATCGTCCTCACAAGGGAACTACTTTAGTCATCCTGGCCATTCCAAACGGAATGCTAATGCTCGTTTTTCAAACTAAGGCAAAGCTAATGGTACCCAACAAAATTTTTTAGGTGTTTTAAAAAGAAATCCCGGATTAGCTCAAAACTCTTGTGTGCAAGGTAATCTAGGTGCTCAACACGAACCTGAGCCCTTGTCGACACTTGAGGTTTACTGTACGTTATGGTAGTCACCACGCCCTTTAGCAAAACCCACCTAGCATTTCTCTGAAAATGGACAATGTACGATAGATCCGTTTTACCACTCCATATTATCCACGAATACAAAATTTTGAGTCAAATCTGAGGCTTTTGACCAAATTACCATATAACGCCCCTGTAATCTGTCAAAATCGACAAGCGGACCAGATACGTGTTCGGCACCTGGGCAAGCCCAGGAAACAATTTGAGCCATTTCTGACGTAGCACTCCAGGAATTTTCAAAGCCGCGACTTGCAATCAAGCGAATCGGTCGAAAACTTAGCAAAATTGACAGATAACCCCAGATTCGTGATCAGCGCCTCGAATAACCCACCTGAGAGGTTTTAGAGTCAAATCTGGGACACTTTTCAAAACGCTTCCAGAGCCTCTCTCATTGCTATATAAATAAACGCCCAACAGAAAATCCGTCCAAAACGTCTGTGCAAAGTTTGTAAAATGTTCCTTCACCAAACTTGCCCAGGGGAATTTAGGTGCGCTGAACAGGATTATGAGGTCTGTTTCTGATTTTCCAAAGACTACTTTGAAGGTACAATTGGTAGTTACGTGGGAAATCTGGCAAAAACCTCTTTTTTTCTAGATTGCCAGCAACCGGGTGAAGACCATAATTGATATTTATGCCAAAACGGCTCTAGAAACTACATTTCATTCGATTGGCCAAGCTGACTGAAAGTGACTTTGTTAGTGAATTTATTCAATTGAATTGATCACCACGCCAAGTAAAACCAAATCACTCAGAAATTCGTAGCTGTCCACTCCTATAGAGAACCTCACTTCGACAGCATTTTTGTATACCCTCCGGTATTTCACCCTAAAACTTAAGCCATTGTGTTTACACTCTAAGGAACATACGTCAACGTGAAGCACTGTTTTCCGGTGGTAGGTTTTCACCACAAAATTGCGGCGAAACGCATTTTCAAAGGTCGTCGTCGTTTATGGTGTGTCGTCTGCAGTGGCTCAGGCGAAACACCATAATTGACGTCAGATGTCAGGCGTAGATTTAGCCGCGTGTCGCATTTGCCTTATGTATCTAAATGTAATGAACATAAACATAATTAAGCGCTGGTACATCTCTAGTGACCTGTTGATTTCGATTATCACCAGCAGCGGAGCGGTGGACCTCAGTGAAATATAACTAGTGATAAGGAGGTTTCGACGAAAAAGCCACCGCTCCGCGCTGTGATAACCGAAAACATGAGTTCACTTGGAATGAAACAGAGGCTAGCTCATGTGGTTGCTCCCTTTCTTTGGCTCATCCAGATTATATCCATTTCTTTTATTGTCCTCTTATTTTGAAGAACTTATTTTTCACTGAAGGATTCCGCTTTGATTCTGGTTCTGCACATTTGGTGAAGTTTGGGCTTGCCCAAGGAAGAAACTCCTAGCTGCCGAGATGTCGTACGTTCATGCCGTGGCAGTGTGGAGGAAAGAAGAACATTTCTGTGCAAACCGACGTCACCCCCTCCACGAAGAGGGTTTTCGTCTTGGGAGAGGTGCTGGCCGGCCGCAGCTCTCCTTCGGATTCTCCTGCTAAGGCCGCCGTCAGAGATGGTCGATGAACTGAGTCCCACCCGGTCGATACGCACCGAAATAGTGACAGTCGGGTGCAGAAAAATCAACCCACTGAGTCCGACTGCGACCGACTCATTGCAACCGCAATCCACCCAGTCGATACGGGTGTTTCACGTTCACACACGGGCAGATCCATTGCACCGAGGTCGGTTTTTCTGCCCCGGACTCGGTCGGTTTTTCGACCAAGTCTGACGGGGGCCTAAGGGCCGGCGTGGAGAGGAATCCTGGGCCCGCTCAGAAGTACATACCTATGCTCCACGTGCGCCAAGGATGTCTCAGTTCTGTGAGGCATCATAACTCTGCTTTTCGCTGTGTTTTATGCTCTTCATCTACCAACTCTGATTCCTCTTCCTCAAATCGCTCGTGTACTATCCCGCAGAGTTGGAAGACGGCAAACGTCGTTTCGCTGCCCAAGCCTGGCAAGCCCCTTCTTCTTCTTCTTTGCAGCCACAGAGAGGGGTTCTGTCATAGGTTCAGAAACTCGGCCACTAGCACTGGGTTCGTCCACAGATCCATTGTCGTCAATGTAGTCGGTCTTTTCGGGCAATTGAACAGGTGCGCAGTAGTATGCCCTTGACTACCGCAATCAGGACACTCGTCAGGTTTGCTGTTGTCAATGCTATGCAAGTATGACATAAGCATGGGGGAGTGTCCACAGCGTAACGATGCAAGGGTGCACCTGGCACGCCTGCCAAGTTCCATCTCTGTCTCGGAGACCTTTGGAGGTGCGACTCCCAGGATGGGGTTTATGGCAACTCTGCTCAAGTGTTCCTTCACGAATCGGGTATGCTCCGCGCGCAAGAGACGGAGGCGTTCTTGTTGTGCTTCGGTCCATCTCTGCACATCTACTTTCGACGGAGCATCAGCGAAAGGCTTTCTGATACATCTCTCTCTCACCGGGTTTAGTACTCTTCGCGAAGGATGATTCGGCTGCTTCACGATGTTAATGTACATTTGTTGCGCCTGGAGTTGGCAGTGGTCTCTAACTGGCAATATGCGAGCTTCGGCATGTAAGTGCTCTATTGGAGAGCTTTAGAACAGCCTGTTGCACTGCAGAGCACAATTTTGGACGCGCTGCAGCTTGGACCAAGAGGCGTCCGACACGATGTGCTGCCAGACTGGCGCAGCATACTCCAAGGCGGGTTGCTCAATAGCCTTATACGTGGTCAGGATCGTTTCTTTATTGCATCCCCAGGACGTTCCACCGAGAGCACGCAGGACGTTGAGTCTTGTTTTCACTGTGGCTTGCTTCTGCTCAGTGTTCTTATGAAACTTCAACGAAGGATCCAACACGAGTCCAAGCAGCTTGGGGAATCGGGTGGCCTGCAATTGAGTTCCGTCCCATTTCACCATAGACTGGGCACTGTGCTCTGCATTATCAGTGGAAAAGACGGTGACGGACGATTTGGAGGCAGAGACTGTGAGCATTTTGCGATCGAAGAAACATTTCAATTCGATCAAGTAGTCATTGATCTTACTGGTGGCTACCTTAATGTCGCGATCTCGGCACAGAATAGTAATATCATCCGCGTATGCAACGACTTTGATGTCTTGAGAGGGGAACGGGCAGATCTTCTAGATATAAACTGAAAAAGTGCAGGCGATAAAACTCCTCCTTGAGGGACACCAGCGGCGATGGGGATGCTATTGGAAACATGTCCCTGGAATAGCACATTTGCCCGACGTCCTTTAGTGAATGCAGTTATCCACCGCTTCTGCCATGGCTTGATGGTAGACTTCAACAGACTCTCTGATAGTAGGCCTAGATTGACAGTGTCAAATGCCTTTGTTAAGTCGAGGGCCACACCAACAGTACGTTGGGGTTTGATGGCATTGAAGCCGTCCAGCACATAGCTCACAATTTCCAACAAGGCCGTAGTGGTGGAATGTAATTTACGGAAACCATGTTGGTGCTGCTGTTGGCTGTTATGCTCGGCAAGCTCCTCCACAACCAGTTTTTCGGCAATTTTGGCGATGGGTGAGAGCAGACTGATCGGCCGGTACCCTTTAGCCGTGGATGGTGACTTTCCCGGCTTCGGCAGTGGAATAACACGAGCCACTTTCCAATTTTGGGGTAAAATACATGTACGAAACGATGTATTTATGACGTCAGCAATAAAGAGGCAGTAGTTCACTGGGCAGTCTCTTCAGGACTGCAGGGCTCAAACCGTCTGGCCCTAATGCCTTCTGAGTTGCTCATCTCCTTTATTGCCTTCTCGACCTGTGCAGGCGTGAGTGCATCATCTACATCCATGAGAGGCAACTTACAGAGTTCCTGTACAGTTATTCTTGTTCTGCTTCTCTCTTTTGGTTCTAGTGATGAAAAAAGTGCTTCCCAAGAGCATTTGCGGCCTCCTTCCCTGATTTGAAGACTCCACCTTCAAACTCAATCGTGGAATTGTCGGCGGAGGTGAGCTTTCCGGAGATCCTTTTCAAGGCCTTCCACGTTGCTGCTGCATCATTTCTGAAGTTCATCTTCTCAGTGAACTTTTCCAAGATTCTTTTCTTGTGCCTATCAAGGTCCCTCCTGATCTCGTTATCCAGCTCAGCGATGTCTGGGTCACGGTGATCTGCAGCTCTCTTTGCGTCCATTGTCCTTATCTTCTGCAGTGTTTCTGGTGACATTGGGAAAGAAGGTATTGACGCGACCTTTGGGAATCGCAGCTTTCATAGCCTTAAGGATAGCATCAGATAGGTGGCGCTCCTTCTGGTGTACGTCGCCATTCCACGGATAATCAGCCGCTTGGCGTAGCGCAACCTCCCTGAACAGGCTCCAGTCTGCAAGGCCTAAATTAGGATAAGAACGATGACGATCACCTGCATAGGGAGCAAGAGAGTTAGAGAGATCAATATCGACAAAGACAGGGATGTGATCGCTGGAAAGAGTTGTGGATGTTGACCAAGAGCAAGCATTAAAGAGATTGGAAGAGACGAGGGAGATGTCTGGGCCGGAAGATCGGCCGTTGGCAGGGAGACGAGTGGGCTGATCATCGTTTAGAATAACCAGGTCGCACTCATCCGCCCATTCTTCGACGTCATTTCCTCTAGCATCAGAATCAAGCGACGAGCAGAACGTGTGCGCATTGAAGTCACCCGCAAAGACAATTGAGGGAGATAGAGAACAGTCATACACCTGCTTGAGAAGAGGGATAGGATTGTATGTTGAGGGACAAGAGGTAGAAGGAGGGATACATATATTAAAAAGAGAAAGTGGTGTTTTAAGAGGTAGATGGATGGGGATGTACTCGAGAGTGCCATCCACTGGAGTGTTTGGAATAATGTGAGAGGGAAGAGAGGACAGAACAAAAGTAGAGACTCCGCCTCCTTGAGATGACCTAGGAGTATGATATGCAGTATAGCCCGGGATGTTTGGATGTCTAGAGGTAGCAGAGGGAGAGAGTTTGGTCTCCTGGACCATGATAACATCCGGGTGATGAGTACGGGCAAAGAGAGATAATTCAGAAAGCTTGGTCCGAAGGCCGTTTAGATTGATGTGTACAATAGATAGGGGCGGTTGGTAGATGAGGAATTTGAGTTACTGGAGGCGGAGCACACAATACAACGAAAGGAAGAATCGTGGTGCCTCACAGAACTGAGACCCGAACAAGAGAAGTGCACCCACCTTTGGCATCCAAAACATTGGACGCTGGTTCCATTCCAAGTGACATCTCTGTCGCATGTGGCACATGGGTACTTCTTCTTCTTCGCGGGTCCTGGGTTCCTCTCGACGCCGGCCATTTGTAGAAGAATCCTCAGGAGAGCTGCAGCCAGCCAGCACCTCTCCCATGACAAAAACCCTCTCCGCGGAGGGATTGACGTCGGTTTGCACGGAGGTGATCTTCTTTCCTCCACACTGCCACGGCACGAACGTACGACATCTCGGCAGCTGACAAGCCCCAAGCTTCAGTCAAGGGATATCTGCCCATTAGCTGGTTGTCTTCTTTTGCTAGAGTAGCTGAGAAGCTGATCGTCAAAGACCTGGCCGAACACAAAGAGAGACAGGTGTTTCAGCATGTATTCAGAAGACTGCACTCCACGACGACAGTTTTGTTAGAAATTACTAGCCATGCCATTGATGGTTTCAACGCCAATAAGCCACAGTGAACTGTAGCAGTTGCCTTGGATCTCTCTAAGGCTTTCGACACAGTGAATCTTGGTATCTTATCAAACAACTTGCTGGAGTCATCAATCCCGCCATGGCAAAAGCGCTGGATAGCTGCATTCACTAAGGAAAGACAGGCTAGAGTGATGTTCCAGAATCATGTCTCAAAGAGCATTCCCATTGCAGCTGGAGTCCCACAGGACGGCGTATTGTCGCCTGCTCTCTTCAGTCTGTACCTCGAAGATATGCCCGCCCATCCCCAAGATATCAAGGTGATCGCTTACGCTGATGATACGACCGTCTTGTGTCGTGATCGGGACATAAATGTGGCAGCCGCTAAGATTAACGAGTACTTGATCACACTGAAAAGAGTTCAGTGGTTTTGAATAGTTTCGATTTTACACGTGACCCAAAAGTTTAACCAGGTAAACAAGGAGATACCCCTTTGTGAAATGGCACAACGACACAGTAAACAACAATAATTTATTAAAGATAAACGGGTTAGAGATCAGATTCCTAGACCAAAATTTCTTCACGGAAGAAGTAGAAGTAGTTGCGGGAACGGAGGAATAACCTAAATGAGATGTCTTACAGTCCTAAGCAGTTTAGTCGTGCGGCTCGGATATGGCAATGCGGCGGCCTGAAATCACCCCAGGCACGTCCTAGCTGTCTTTATCCTACGCGCAGCGGATAGCCCTATGCGACCCAGAGGAACAGCTTACGAAGACGCAATATGCCTACTGCAGCAAACAAAATTTCGGCAGAATGCTGGCCGAAAACAATCAACGCGGCTCAAACAGGACTCGGAAACACCGGATGAGAACCCCCAGCAAACCCACAGGATAAGGAAACAAAAATGAGACCTCCACGGCCTCCGACGAATGCAGAGAATAGAATCATATCCCCTTCCTGCCTTTTTGGGCCATCCCTCTCCGACCCCGCTCAAACCTGCGGACTTCTGCAGTTACCGTAACCGGTGCGCTCCACGGCCACTGCCCAATCCTTTAAGACTTTCGCGGATTCTTTCCACGCGTTCTTTCTGTTTCTTTTTCATGTTAATGTTCAATAACACTAGTAACAAGCCTAATCTAACAAAAGCTTCTTAGACCGCGAAATGCTGAAGATTTCTGCGTCAAAGTCATCGGTATCCGTACTCACAACGGACCCATTTGAACACAGCGCACATCCGTATGTCGTATGGAATGGAGGTCGTTTGCCTGCGGCCCGCTTCCCAAAACTTCTTGGACTCGTGCTCGATCCATCGCTCAAGTTCCATAAGAACACGGAACAGATGCAGGCTATCGTTAAAGCGAAGCTTAACGTGCTTAGAGCCCTGGGCGGTACATCATGGGGTAGTAGCAAAGAAACCATTATTACAACGTGGCGATTCTCCAGCCTAAGAAACCATTGTTACAACGTGGCGATTCTCCAGCCTGCACTAGAATACGCCGCGTCAGTTTGGCAGCATCTAGTTTCGGAATCCTCTTGGACTAAGATGCAACGCATACAGAATGCAGCTCTTCGAATCGCCACCGGATGTGCAAGAAGTTCCCCAGTCGATCACTTGCATGCTGGGACCCGCTTATTACCAGTAATGGAGCACTGTCAGCTCCAGGCCCAACATTCTTTCATCAACGTTGTCAAACAACCAAATCACCGCTCTTGGAGAGTGCTAAACTCCGTCAGAGAGAGAGACATCAGAAAGTCATTAGCCGATGCTCCCAGCAAAGTCAATCTGCAAAGATGGCACGACTCACAGCAAGAACGACTCGGTCTATTGCGCGAGGAGCATACTCAGTTCGTATGGTGCCACCTGGAAAAGGCGGACTTTAATCTCATATTGGGGGTAGTGCCGCCCCAAGTCTGCCCATCCGAGGCTCAACTCGGAAGAAGGGCCAGTTTCACCCTGTCATCGCTGTGCTGTGGTCATTCTACCATGCTTATTTCCTACGTCAGCAAAATAGACAGCAGCAAATCAGATGTTTTCACGGACTGCGGCTGCCTCGGCCATGACACTGCGCACCCCTTCAAATGTCCGGAGAGACCCACCACGCTGACCGAAATGGACTTATGGACGAATCCGTTACTGGTCGCCCAGTTTCTCAACCTATGACAAAACCCTCAATGTGGCTGCAAAGAAGAAATCGCCCCCTTCCCATTGTACATACCAAGCTCAACGGCCTTCGTGCCAAACTTTCTGAGCTCTCTTCGCTCTTACTCATCATCCAGACGAGATCATGGTTCAAGAAACCAAGCTCTCCACCCCCTACCCGTCCTCATCTTAATATCCCCAGCTACACTGCCTTCCATGCTCCAAGGTCAGCTCCTGGCGGAGGAGTTTCAACTTTTGTTTTATCTACTCTCCCCTCCCACCTCACACCCAACACCCCCACGGATAATACTCTCGAGTACTTTCCAATCCATCTCCCTCTTATAGGCAGCAGACACGCTCAAAAATGATATCGATTTTATGATATAAATCGAAGTTTTGAAACTTAAGGTATGCGGAATTGACGAAAAAACCAACGAAAACTGCATGCAAATAGAGGAATAAGGGTTGTTTTTGTTATCGGGTTAAATTGGACTAGTTTTACCGCGCGCGGTTGAAACAGCAAATATTAGCAACAAGACAGGTGAGATAGAGAAGCCGATATACTCTTACAGACTGTACTGGAACGTTCACCTCGTTGGAAGCGTCAAAATCCAGCCAAAGCGACCGTATTCGAACGATCAATCTGGACGAGTTTGTATTTTGGGGCGGGGTTGCAGAAGCTCAGGGGCGGGGTTGCAGAAGTTTTCGGATTTGCATTACGCAAATTTAGTAGTGTTGACCCGTTTTTGACACTTACAACGGCGTGGGCATTCTACTAGGAACCATACGATCCCAGTAATGTAGTTATCTCAACAACTTTTTCGAGCGTGTCTGCTCTCTTTAAAACACCTTTCTCTTTTTAACATATATATTCCACCCACTACCTCATGCCTCCCATCTTACAATCCTATTTCTCTACTTAAGTAGCTAAACGACTGCTCCCTCTCATCCTCGGTTGTCTTCGCGGGCGATTTTAATGCTCACACCTTTTGCTCGTCACTTAATTCTGACGCTAGAGGAAATGACGTCGAAGAATGAATGCCGAGTGAGGACTGGTGGGATGAGGCGGCTTTTATACCGGCTGTGCTCATAGTAAACACACCGAGACATGATAAATTGTTTTATCATGTTTTCGCTGAGATGTTTTCACTTGTTTAGAAATTTCTGACATGCCAGCAACGGCGGTAATTTCACCCTTTGCGCTGAGTGATATCCAGCCGCTCAACAACTGATATGCATTAACATGTTAGCGCTGGCGGTATTTTCACGCTTTGCGCTGACTGGTATCCAACCGCTCAGCAAAATCACCCTTTGCGCGGATAAGCTTTGATGACTGCGTTAAAGGTGAATTTGATGCCTTAAGCCCCTTTCACAGTCTGCCGGACGACGTCGTCACGCACGTTATAAGAGTGCCGCAGTGCGAGGGGAACTGCGGTGAACAACGTCAGTTCCGACTCTTCAGTACAAAATGTAAGGCGTAACCAACACGTTTTGACCCGCCATAACTTGCTCCAACGTCGTGTCAATGATTTCACCGCACTGCGACGTCGGTCGGCCGACACCGCAGTGCGGGCCGCACTGACGCCGCAGTGCTACCTTATAACGTGCCGGACGGCGTCGTCCGGCAGACTGTGAAAGACGCTTTATGATAACAGAGCGTGATAAAGGCCGCTTTCCCCGAAGCATCAAGTCTCGAATTGGCAGACACAGCCAACAATCATGTTTGCACAATTTCGACCTCCTCAGCCACTTCCCAGTGGCTTCTCGAAGAGAGCGGTGTGTGAATGAATGCATACCGCTCCTCTGCCCTTTTATACCCCGCATGTTATGAGCGTGTGTTATCGTTCGTTTGTTGTGACAATGAAATCTTTTGTGCCCCTTGTTTTGCAGTTCTCTACTCTCTGTTGCTCCAATCTTTCCTACAGATCCTAACTAGTACTATTTTGCCTGAAATATTCTTCCATTGTCGACTGATCCCATTTTTCACCGGTGAAAACCACCGTGAACATGTTCATACAACTGGTCAACTAGTCCTGGCCAAAAAATAATGTCACTGAAATAAGACGTTTTAGTGCGTTTCTCGCCGTTTCTTCGTAATTTCTGTAACACCCGGTGGCCAACGCTTTGTTTTGAGTGGAAAATTAGGGAACGAAAATCATCGTGAACGCTGCCTTTAAAGAATGGTTACGGTAGCCCTGCGGAAAAAATGATCGGCATGGGCATGCTTGTATTTCGGTCCGGCACACTTTCTACGGCGTCCGGCGCACTCCCACTTGGGTCCCACACAGTTCTACGGCGTCTTGTGCACCTCCACTTGGTCACCGCACAGTTCCTACGACGTCCGACGTACTTTTGTTTGGGTCCCACACACTTTCTGCGGCGTCCAACCACTCTTATTCGGGTCCCTCACACTTTCTGCAGTGTCCGGCGGACTCGCCCTTGGGCCTGGCACACTTTCTATGGCGTGCGGCGTACTTCCACTTGGGTACCGCACACTTTCTCCGGCGTCTTGCGCACCCCCACTGAAGTCACGTACAATTTCTACGGCGTCCTGCGCACTTCCACTTGGGTACCGCACATTTTATACGGCGCCCGGCGCACTCCCACTTGGGTCCCGCACACTTTCTATGGCGTTCTGCGCACTCCCATTTGGGTCCCGCACACTTTGTACGGCGTCCGGCGCACTCTCATTTCGGTCCCGCACACTTTCTACGGCGTTCTGCGCACACTCATTTGGGTCCCGCACACTTTCTACGGCGTCCGGCGCACTCGCACTTGGGTCCCACACACGTTCTACGGCGTCTAGCGCACACCATCTGTGATCCCGCACACTATCTACGGCGTTCTGTGGCGCACTTCTGAGTCACATCGTGCGGCGTTCCAAAAAGTACTTCCGAGATCCCGCCGTATTGATTGAAGCGTTGCCCCGTCTCAGGAAGCGTTCAATACTGAGCAAAAGCCTATCAGTAACGGTGTTTATTTCATTAGTTCATTTTTACGAATGAGTAAACGTCGGATGGTTTATAATAACATGTTTACGTGTTTTTGTCTTTCTTGACCCTCAATTTTGAGGTTCCGCAAAAATTGGGCTACAAACTTCAAAATTTGACAGGACCTAGGTGCAATCATAACCAGCTTTCTAGCAAAAAACGAGCTTTCTAGCTCAACGATAAGTGTTCCAACAAGATCGTGTACGCCAACTGAATAAAAAAAAAGGAGATGAACCCTTTTTTCGACCAAAATCACGTGGTTTTGACAATTTCTCTCGAATCTCAGGTAACCATTCCGGACCATTTCTTGAACAGTTATTCAGCTTTCTAAAGTATTTTAAATGCAAAAAGAACGGTTTTTCTACGTTCGCTCTGGACCCTGATACTGAGATCAGGGGGTTGCGCGATGGCCAATCAAAGCCAAATCTGGTGAGCGCTTCGCGCTCACCACAATGTTGTTGGTAGATATTGTTTAAGAAATCAAGAGACTTTAATCGTATCGTTTAACAACTACTCATAGACAGTGATAAATGTTGGCTTGAATATTCTTATGATTAGGATTGAGCAGGCCGTTGTGGCGATTTTTGTAACGACTACGATCCCCCCCTATTTTCCTGTTTTTCAAAAAAAAATTCCAGAATTTCACGACCCCTGGGACCAAAATTTTTAAAGCTTTATTTAGTGTCTAATTGTCAATTTCATAAAAAAAGTGTCAATTTTCTAAACAGCTTCTCTGTAAATAATCTGCTTTTATATTGTTAAAAATGCATACACCTCGCACGCGACTGACTATTCCTATCTCATTTTACCTTACCATATAGTTTGAAAAAAATTCTATTTTTTTTTTCCAAAAATTTTACGACCCCTCCCCAAATTCTCATTTTTTTTTCGAAATTTCCAACTACCCCCCGTTGTGACCAGTCACAACGTTGCTCAACCCTCCTTATGATATAATGTGATATGTCTTTTCGTGGAAGTACATTGGCATAGCTTTGATTTATATAATACTATACAAAAAAGGTCAAGAAAGTTGGTAGTGCCGCGAAAGGGGGTTCGATTATGCGTACTCGGTCCATACTTCTCTAATACTCGTGATTGTGGCCGGATATTCGAATTATTCGTATTCGAACCATTCGAATAATTCGATTATTCGGAAAAGTCAAATTTTCGAATAATTCGTTTATTCGATTATTCGAAAAGTCAAATTTTCGAATAATTCGCTTATTCGAATATTCGGAGAACTCAAATTTTCGAATAATTCTTTATTCGAATATTCGGACAATTCGATTTTTTGAATAATTCGTTTTATTCGAATATTCGAAGAAGTCAATTTTTCGAATAATTCGTTTATTCGAATATTCGAAGAAGTCAATTTTTCGAATAATTCGTTTATTCGAATATTCGAAAATTTTTATTCGTTTGATATACTCTATTTGCCAAGTGACCATGTCCCCCTCTTTATCCATTCGATCTCTCCAATTCTCTCGCTTCCTATTCTGGTGTTCGTCAACGTTATCTTAATTCAGGCCGAGCAGACTGGAGCCTGTTCAGTGAAGTTGCGCTTCGCCTGTTGTTGTTTTTGTTGTTGTTGCCCATCTTCCACCATATAAACTGATCCTGGATCCAACTTCCGGCACGTAGACGACATAATCGAAGCAGATGGCTGGGATCAGGGGTGTGCGGAAATTTCTGATTTCTGTTTTCTGGCCGTTCTGGCCTTTCTGTTTTCTGATTTCTGTTTTCTGAAAAATCTGCGAAAATCAGAAAAAATCAACGAAATCCGGATCTGTGGAACAGCGCAGCTTATCTAGTCCTTTACGAGGTACTGCTTGTGAGAATTGATCTGTCACGAAGTCTCATGTTTGTTCCGAAATGTTTATTACAAGAGTGTGAAAAATGAGGCTCCAAAAGTTTCAATTTATTCAATTATTCAATTTCAGGTCTGACGAAAGTGTTAAGCACCGAAAGCTAGCCGACGAGTTTTTTTCGCATTCGTTTGAAACTTTTGGAGCCTCATTTTTCACACTATTGTAATAAACATTTAGGTACTACTTGTGTTCAATGGTGCGATTGCTGCTAAAGGTAGGGCTTGCCATAAGAAACGGTTGTTATGGTATCCTCATGAGAAGGTAGACATGATCATCACAAAAGTGAAAATAGGTGAAAACTCAGAGGAAAAACGCTCAGGAACAAAATATGGCTGGTTGTTACCTTACCCACAATTAACTTAATTTCTGAGCATTCTACCACTGAACCACCGATGCCACAAACTACAAAGAGTTCAAAATACAGCTCTCCGTGTCATCACAGGCTGTCCAAGATCTACACCTGTATCGCACCTTCATCAAGAATGCGCAGTACTTCCAGTGAAGCAGCACTGCCAGTTGCAGTCACAACAGTTCCATATTGGCATAGTTAAGAATGCCGCCCATCCCAATTGTTCACTTCTATCATCGGAACCTCATCACCGTAATATTCGCACACCACTGCATACTGCTATCTCTACCACTGATCGTCAAAAGTGGGCTACCTCTGAACTCACACGAAAGAGACTGCAGCAAATGGAGCACACCAGATTTGTATCCGAATACTTGTCTTGTACTCCTAACCCCATCCTTAGTGACGTGCCGCCCAATGTCGATGAAAGTGAGAAGAACCTGCCCAGACGCTCTCGCGCGACTTTGGCGGGCCTACGATGTGGTCATTCTTCGTATTTGAAGGCCTACGTAACATCGGCATGGATCGGGAAGAGACTTCGCGTGCATTGTTGAAGGTTGGCGCCAACTCGGTGCACCTATGTTATAGCACATGGCACCGAGTTTGCGCCAACTTTCAACAGTGAACGCGAAGTCTCTTCGCGATCCATGCCGACGTTACATAGGATCGATGATTCGGTCCGTGATATATGTCCTGACTGTCAATGTACAGGGCATGATTCACTTCATTTATTTTCATGCACAGCAAAACCAACCTCTCTGTCTGCTCGTGATATGTGGAAGAAGCCGTGTGACGTCGCCGCCTTTTTGGGCCTATGAGAAGAAGCTCCGATGTGGCTGATAAGAAGAAGAAGAACTTAATTTCTATGTATGTTTGTTCGCCTTTCTGTTACACCCTATTCATACATTTGCGAGGCGGCAAATGCCGCGGATAATCACTAGAAAAATGAGAAATCAGATGCTCGGTAACGGTATCAAACATCTGATTTCCCATTTTTCTACTGATATTGCGCGGCATTTTCCACTTCCGGAAAAGCATGAATAGGTTGCTAAACGAAAAAACCAGCACTCATATGAATCGTGTTAGTTGGGGCCTGCGGACACCCACCAAATAGCTGTTGTAAGCTGTTTTTGTGCGTTTCTCCTGCAACTTTTCACTTTTCTCACTTTTGTGATGGTGAAACCTCATTCTCATGAAGAGAACTCAGCAACTGATTTTCTCGCGAACCCTGCTCACCTACTCAGTACTTCGGCATAGTAGGGGTTGCATCCCAGGGCAAAGATCGAGTGCAAACCTTCGCTGTCAACAGCGGCTGCTGCTGACAGCGGTATATGATTCCAACACTTGCTGGGGTTGAACCCCTCGATATCAATAGCAACTGCTGCTGTTAGCTGTCAGCTGCAGCTGCTGACAACGAGGGATGCAACCCCTACTGTGCTGACGTACTGGCGTTCTCTGGGAAATTCACCCGATCAATAGACAATAAATAGCCAAGAAATGCCTGCTTTCTGCGTGATAGCCGGAAAATGGTCGGGAATTAGCTGGGTGCCGCGTAATAGCCTAGAAATAACTGCCAAAAAATGTTCGCCGCGAATTGGACGCCAAATAATGCTCTCCAAGGGATGTACATTTCAACTCCGCATTGCCGTTCAGTCCGCAAACTGCACGTTGATTCCGAAAGCGTGCTGCGGGGCGGTTTCAAGTATCTCAGACAGGGATGGCGGATGACCTGGGCACCAAAGGCAAAAACCGCCGGGGCAACCCTACATTTCTGTCTGGGGATACTCGCAACCGCGCCGCAGCACGCTTCCGCAATCAGCGTGCACTTTGCGGACTGGACGGCAATACGGAGTTGAACTGTACACGACGCATTCCTGAGGCATGATTTGGATGTCAACACCGCTGTCGGTTCAACCAGCCAAGTGCGCGGTACTTGGACCCCGCCTAGCATCAGGAGGCCCGCCGAGCTGCAGGAGGCCAAGGCGGCTGCTCGGCGAGCCGGGAAACGCCAAGTTTTGAAATATTCCTGAGAACGATTTGGCGTAGAATAATTTGATTTTTGGGAAATGTAGTGAAATAGTTTAAAGCATGATTTGGCAGTCGAGTTTGAACCTACTATTGATAAGAGTTGTGCAAAATGAGAGATCGCATTGTATGAGCTTATAACATAGAACATATCGAAGCAAAATCACGCGTGTTATGGAACAAACAGTTGATTTTACTTCACTTAATACGTGAAGATCGCGGCATTCCAGCTCCCGAACGAGCTTTTACTGCTTGCCTTATCACGCGTAATTTTGCTTCGATATGTTCTATGTTATAAGCTCATACAATGCGATCTCTCATTTTGCACAACTCATATCAATAGTAGGTTCAAACTTGACTGCCAAATCATGCTTTCAACTATTTCACTACATTTCCCAAAAATCAAATTATTCTACGCCAAATCGCTCTCAGGAATATTTCAAAACTTTTTTTTATTTTTCTTTACCTTCCCCTTTTAACTGAGTATATTTCTAATTTTTCGAAAAAATGGCCATGCCAAATCTTTCCTTTTGCCAGGAACCTAAACTTTCAGGAATTTCATTTATTTTTCCTGAAGGCTTCCTTTCTAACATGATTTATGTCTGGTGGTGTTAATTCAAAATTCAAAGTAAACGCACTGATGCCCTGCCCCCTCCTCCCCTTCTATGACGTCCCGCGCACTCCCATCAATGTCCTGCACACTTTCTATGGCGTCCTGCACGCTCCCACTAATGTCCTGCACACTTTCTACGGCGTTCTGCGCACACCCATTTGGGTCACAAGCACGCTCATGCCGATCAGTTTTTCCGCACCTTCCTTCAGAAATTTTCTGGCGTCAGCTTGGA
Organism: Aplectana chamaeleonis; assembly: GCA_029168955.1. NCBI lineage: Eukaryota > Metazoa > Nematoda > Chromadorea > Rhabditida > Cosmocercidae > Aplectana > Aplectana chamaeleonis. The sequence goes on from JAPDOI010000040.1 coordinate 620,615, forward strand.
AGAGAAAAAAGTGTCAGCCTGGATATGAGCACCTATGCCAATTCGAGACTTGACGCCTCAGCAAAAGAGACTTGATACTCATGTACAAGTCGTCATGAAGTCTTAATTTGCCGCGTTAAATTCACTGCATGGGTGAATTTGCCGCTAGGATAGGTGAGAATGGGGTGAATATCCCGTGGAAATGGTGCGAACTTGCAGCGAGAGAGGGTCTAATTTACCGCGAAAATGAGGTGAACTTACCTCTAGAAATGGATGATTTTGCCTCGAAAATTTCACGAATTTAAAGGTCCAAAGCACAGGAAGCCCTGCCTTTTCCGCAACATGGGCGTAATCTTGACCGAGGTCTGCGGTGAGGAGCCATGCTCCGCGGACCGCGGCGTAACTCACCCCCCCCCGCCGTGAAGATACCCGTTGTATCCTCCCAGCAGCCAAAATTATGCTGGCCTCCGGAGAGTGACCCGAAGTCAACTTTCAGGGCCGGCATCAGAATGCCGAGTGAGGACTCTGGTGGGATGAGGCGGCTTTTATACCGGCTGTGCTCATAGTAAACACACCGAGACATGATAAATTGTTTTATCATGTTTTCGCTGAGATGTTTTCACTTGTTTAGAAATTTCTGACATGCCAGCAACGGCGGTAATTTCACCCTTTGCGCTGAGTGATATCCAGCCGCTCAACAACTGATATGCATTAACATGTTAGCGCTGGCGGTATTTTCACGCTTTGCGCTGACTGGTATCCAACCGCTCAGCAAAATCACCCTTTGCGCGGATAAGCTTTGATGACGGCGTTAAAGGTGAATTTGATGCCTTATGATAACAGAGCGTGATAAAGGCCGCTTTCCCCGAAGCATCAAGTCTCGAATTGGCAGACACAGCCAACAATCATGTTTGCACAATTTCGACCTCCTCAGCCACTTCCCAGTGGCTTCTCGAAGAGAGCGGTGTGTGAATGAATGCATACCGCTCCTCTGCCCTTTTATACCCCGCATGTTATGAGCGTGTGTTATCGTTCGTTTGTTGTGACAATGAAATTTTTTGTGCCCCTTGTTTTGCAATTCTCTACTCTCTGTTGCTCCAATCTTTCCTACAGATCCTAACTAGTACTATTTTGCCTGAAATATTCTTCCATTGTCGACTGATCCCATTTTTCACCGGTGAAAACCACCGTGAACATGTTCATACAACTGGTCAACTAGTCCTGGCCAAAAAATAATGTCACTGAAATAAGACGTTTCAGTGCGTTTCTCGCCGTTTCTTCGTAATTTCTGTAACACCCGGTGGCCAACGCTTTGTTTTGAGTGGAAAATTCGGGAACGAAAATCATCGTGAACGCTGCCTTTAAAGAATGGTTACGGTAGCCCTGCGGAGAAAATGATCGGCATGAGCATGCTTGTATTCCGGTCCGGCACACTTTCTACGGCGTCCCGCGCACTCCCACTTGGGTCCCACACAGTTCTACGGCGTCTTGTGCACCTACACTTGGTCACCGCACAGTTCCTACGACGTCCGACGTACTTTTGTTTGGGTCCCACACACTTTCTGCGGCGTCCAACCACTCTTATTCGGGTCCCTCACACTTTCTGCAGTGTCCGGCGGACTCGCACTTGGGTCCCGCAAACTTTCTATGGCGTGCGGCGTACTTCCACTTGGGTACCGCACACTTTCTCCGGCGTCTTGCGCACCCCCACTGAAGTCACGTACAATTTCTACGGCGTCCTGCGCACTTCCACTTGGGTACCGCACATTTTATACGGCGCCCGGCGCACTCCCACTTGGGTCCCGCACACTTTCTATGGCGTTCTGCGCACTCCCATTTGGGTCCCTCACACTTTGTACGGCGTCCGGTGCACTCTCATTTCGGTCCCGCACACTTTCTACGGCGTTCTGCGCACACTCATTTGGGTCCCGCACACTTTCTACGGCGTCCGGCGCACTCGCACTTGGGTCCCACACACGTTTTACGGCGTCTAGCGCACACCATCTGTGATCCCGCACACTATCTACGGCGTTCTGTGGCGCACTTCTGAGTCACATCGTGCGGCGTTCCAAAAAGTACTTCCGAGATCCCGCCGTATTGATTGAAGCGTTGCCCCGTCTCAGGAAGCGTTCAATACTGAGCAAAAGCCTATCAGTAACGGTGTTTATTTCATTAGTTCATTTTTACGAATGAGTAACGTCGGATGGTTTATAATAACATGTTTACGTGTTTTTGTCTTTCTTGACCCTCAATTTTGAGGTTCCGCAAAAATTGGGCTACAAACTTCAAAATTTGACAGGACCTAGGTGCAATCATAACCAACTTTCTAGCAAAAAACGAGCTTTCTAGCTCAACGATAAGTTTTCCAACAAGATCGTGTACGCCAACTGAATAAAAAAAGGAGATGAACCCTTTTTTCGACCAAAATCACGTGGTTTTGACAATTTTTCTCGAATCTCAGGTAACCATTCCGGACCATTTCTTGAACAGTTATTCAGCTTTCTAAAGTATATTAAATGCAAAAAGAACGGTTTTTCTACGTTCGCTCTGGACCCTGATACTGAGATCAGGGGGTTGCGCGATGGCCAATCAAAGCCAAATCTGGTGAGCGCTTCGCGCTCACCACAATAGCACATCAAGAACCGCTGTGGAGCCTAGTGGGCTATTTCTCTGCTAAAACTCTCAAAGAGACATGTCATTGACGTGCCATCGCTACTATCAATGTCTTATTAGTTAATTGTCCAGTCTCGTAGATATTGTATTACAGGTATAGCAAAGATGGTCAGAATCACACTCTCCTTCATCTTTGAAAAAAGTTAGAATGCAATGAGTATTTTTTCTGAAAATTTTCTGATTTCTGTTTTCTGGCCGTTTTGGCCTTTCTGTTTTCTGACAAACTCGATTTTCTGTTTTCTGAAATTTTTTGAAAAATTTTCCGCACACCCCTGGCTGGGATCCTCTTTTTCGGAGAATCTCGGGATGGGGCGTTATTCTACCCTCTTTTTTATATTCTTTTTTAGTTATTTTTTTCATTCTTAAATGATCGAAGTGACAGTCAATGAATGATCGAAGTGACAGGAAATTGACGACTTCCACTGGTTTCAGCCAGAGATCTTCTATTGTAAGGTGCGTTGGCTTTCCAGAGCATGAGAACATGAGGGGGTACTGTGTGTTCCTCCAGCCTGCATTCCGGACAAAGTGAATTATCATCTGCCTCTATCTTATGGAGGTACCATTGCGATTTTGAGTAGAAACCACTTCGGACCTGAGATAGCGCTGCCAGGGTTGAGCAGGGTTGTGACCGGTCACAACGGGGGGTCGTAAAATATTCAAAAATTTGGAAAAAAAAGAAATTTGGGGGGGATTCGTAAAATTTTGGAGAAAAATAGGCGTCCACAAGTCAGCCGCGACCGAACTTGATCCTAAAAAATATTACCACAAGTTTCGCGGCACTATCCTAGACGGGGGAGGGCAACTCAGGATTCAAGTCAGAAATGAAGCGGTCCACCGATCGGTAACGCTACCAAACGAAGTATTTCTATAGAATTTCAATAGCAACAATGCTTTACAGCAATATCAAGCATTTTTTATAAGGTTTTTCGTTCATTTCTATGAGTAAATCTTGGGTGCCCCCCCCCGTCTAGGATAGAGCCAGTTTCGCTTCTCTTCAAACTTTGACACCAAATAAAGCTAGAATTTTTTTGGTCCAGGGGGGTCGTGAAATTTTGGGTTAAAAAAAGGAAAATGGGGGGGGATCGCCACAACGTTTTCCTCCATTTTTTTTGTTTCTTCTGTACATGTCTGCCACCTAGTCTCACATGAGAAAGATTTTTAAATTTTCCTCAAATTCCTCACCAATTGGATCAGAACTCGCGCTTGTCGTTTCAATTGAGGATTCGCCGTAAGATTGTAGAATTCTGGAATTTCAACATAATGTAGTGGAATGATACAAAGGTATAATCCAGAATTTCAGCCGATGAATTCTGTTTTTGGATCACGGTAAGACAGATGCTGCGTCGCGTACGCGACTAGCGCACGTTGCGCGCCCGTCAGAGACGCAGAGGGAACGCTGCTTCTTTGGACTCCGCTTTCCAACTCGTTTGGGACAGAGTATAGGCGTTGAGGCCCATAGTGAAGGCGTGATGAGCGAGGCGGCGAACAAAATAGCACTCATAATCATGAGTCATCCGCCGCCATCGCGGACTTGAGTCGAGCAAGTCTTGACAACTGCGGAGGTATCCCATAGGTTTGTTCGGGTGGAGATAGCTGTCCGAGAGGCGGAGGTTGTTTAAAATGCCAGAGTACAACAAGTTGAAGGTTCCCTCCAAACCTCCAATTTCAAACATAAAAATTTATTTCTACAATGCGTTTCATTATATAGTTCCACCTTAAGGCTCATTCATAGCTGGTCGCTTCGAATCGACCAACAAAACTGCCGCAATCTGAAATCGCTGGACGAAGCGATTTGAAACCACTGATTTCGAGTCGCTGGGGGGGTCGCAGTTTTGCGTAAAAAATACGGAGAATTGCGGACAACGCCGCAGGAATTAAAAAAAAACATTTTTTCTCGGTTTTTGCTGATTCCTCCTGATTTTTTGTGACTTCGGTGCCTTAATCTTCTAAATAAATTAGTCTTGCATAGTTTTCCAACAAAAACATGGTTTCAAAAGACGACGGGATGTAATTTTCTTGTACAGCAACATAAAACTTCAACTAACGTTAGTAATTGCCGAAAGCTCTGCATGAAATGTGATTTCTCGGTAGCCTTATTGAACTTTCTCATTTCTATAATCGTAAATATGTAAATAATACTCGTTTTTCCCTTTCACATGACGTCTTTTATGTGGATGAGCTGTGACGTCCGCAATTTGGCGCCGAATACACCACGTCCTGACGAAAGATTACGGCCTAGTCGCTTCGACTAGACGAATCGCTTCCATCATGGAAGCGACGCGACTAGTCGAAGCGACCTAACAAAATGGAGCAGGTCGCTTCGACTAGCTATGAAATACCCCAGTCGCTCGGCGACCGTGACTGAAACTGCAAACTGTTCCAACCCTTCGCGACTGTTGGCAGTGCCGCAACTAGTCGAAGCGACCAGCTGTGAATGAGGCTTTAGAATTTGATGATATCGCTCTCCTGCGTTGTGCTAGGCTTTTTCTACTATGATAAGCAAATTCAGGATGTTAAAAAACCCAAATATCCATTCTTCCAGAATATCATCTTTCCAATAACTTTTTTAATAACACTTTTTTTCTATTCTCGGCCGTTTCATAATATACTTCCGCCAAGTTTGAGATAGAATTTATTTCACAATTGAAAAATATAGCACTAATCAGCAGTTCACATGTGCTCCACGACTTGTGAATAAATTGAGAGGTTGTTGTTGTTGTTGCCCATCTTCCACCTTAAACATTGATCCTGGATACAACTTCCGGCACGTCGACGGCGTAATCGAAGCAACGTTGCTGGGATGCTGCCGAGATGTCGTACGTTCGTGCCGTGGCAGTGTGGAGGAAAGAAGATCGCCTCCGTGCAAACCGACGTCAACCCCTCCGAGAAGAGGGTTTTTGTCATGGGAGAGGTGCTGGTCGGCCGCAGCTCTCCTGAGGATTTTATTACAAAGGGCCGGCGTCGAGAGGAATCCTGGCCCAGCGCAGAAGTACCTCTGCCATACCTTCTCATATTATCCCTAATACTCCTAAGGACGGTACTCTCGAGTACATTCCTGTCCACCTCCCCCTCAAATCTCTTATTTATCTCTATTTAACATCTACATTCCTCCTATATCATCTTGTCCCCCCTCTTATAACCCTATTCCCCTCCTTAAGCAGTTGTACGACTGCTCACTCTACCCTTCAGCTGTCTTTGCGGGTGACTTCAATGCTCACACGTTCTGTTCCGCTCTTGATTCTGACGCCAGAGGGGAAGATGTCGAAGAGTGGGCTGAGGAGTGTGACCTGGTTATCCTCAATGATGACCAGCCCACTCGTATCCCTGCCAACGGCCGACCTTCTAGCCCAGATATCTCTCTTGTGTCATCCAATCTTTCTAATGCTTGCACGTGGTTCACATCCACAACTCTCTCCAGTGATCACATTCCCGTCTTTGTCTATATTGATCTCTCTGACTCTCTTGCCCCTTACTCTGGTTTTCGTCATCGTACTTATCTTAATTTAGGCCTAGCAGACTGGACCCTGTTCAGAGATGTTGCACTCCGCTATGCGGTCGACTACCCATGGAATGGTGATGTTCATCAGAAAGAGATCCATCTAACAAGTGCCATCCGCAAGGCCATGAAAGCAGCAATTCCTGAGGGTCGTGTCAAGACCTTTTTTCCAAATGTCAGCAGGGAAATACTGCAGAAGATAAGAACCAGAGATGAGAAGAGAGCCGCAGACCATCTAGATCCGGAGATTGCTGTGCTGGATAATGAGATCAAGCAGGATCTGGATAAGAACAAGAAGGAATGCTGGGAGAAGTTCACTGAAAAGCTGAATTTCAAGGCGGACGGAACTACGAAGTGGAAAGTCTTGAGGAAAATTTTCGGAAAGTCCGCCCCCCCCCCCGATGAGCTCCGCTATTGAGTTCGAGGAGAACATCTTCAAATCAGGGAAAGCGGCTGCTTACGCACTCGGCAAGAACTTTTTCATCACACGCACCAAGCGAGGCGTGCAAAACAGAGGCACGGTTAGAGAGCTGAGCCGGTTGCCGCTCATGAACGCTTCTGAAGCCTTTACTCTCACACAAGTAGAGAAGGCTATCAAAGAAATGCGGAATCCGAAGGCTATCGGACCTGACGGTATCTCCCCAGCCATCCTGAAGAAGCTTCCCACGGAACTTCTACCGATGCTTGCAGATGTCATTAACACTTCTTTCCGGACCTGCACTCTACCCCAAGCTTGGAAGACAGCCAATGTGATACCGTTGCCAAAGCCAGGCATGTCCCAAAGCACGGCGAAAGGCTTTCGACCAATAAGCCTGTTATCGCCCGTCGCTAAATTAGCTGAAAAGTTGATCGTGACGGCCCTGGCTGATCAAAATGAGCGACAGCAGCATCAGCATGGGTTCAGGAAACTTCACTCTACTACTACTGCTCTATTGGAGATCGTGAGCTTTGCGGTCGATGGGTTCAACATGAGAAAGCCTCTGAGAACGGTGGCCGTCGCCCTCGACCTGAGCAAAGCGTTTGACTCTGTTAACTTGGGACTGCTGTCCGAGAAACTGCTCAAGTCGTCGCTACCATCATGGCAGAAGCGATGGATTGCAGCTTTCACGAAAGGCCGCCAGGCTAAGGTTCTGTTCCAGAATCACGTATCCGATAGCATTCCAATAGCAGCCGGTGTTCCGCAAGGCGGAGTGTTGTCCCCTGCCCTATTTAGCCTGTATCTTGAGGACATCCCCGAGCCTCCCAATGATGTAAAGATTGTTATGTATGCCGACGACATCACCATCATGTGCCAGGACCGTGACCTGCAAATAGCCGCTAACAAGATAAGCGCCTATCTCGTCGAGTTGAAGCTCTTCCTCGATAAAATGAAGCTCACAGTCTCTGCTGCAAAATCCTCTGTTTCAGTGTTCACAACAAACACCAAGGAACAGTGCCCATCCAGATGTCAAATGGGATGGTGACCTGTTGCCAGCAGCCAAATTCCCCAAGCTGCTTGGCCTTATTCTTTATCCGTCACTGAAGTTCCACAAAAACGCGGAACAGAAACAAACAGTCGTCAAGGCTAGGCTTAATATCTTGAGAGCTCTCGGAGGAACATCATGGGGAAGCAGCCGAGAGACAATATTGAGAACCTACAGAGCAATACTTCAGCCGGCTCTGGAATATGCGGCACCAGTGTGGCAGCACCTGGTGTCTGACAGCTCCTGGAATAAGCTGCAGCATGTACAGAATGCTGCGCTTAGAATTGCTACCGGTTGTGCAAGGAGCTCCCCAATAGAACATCTTCACGCGGAGGCCTGCATATTGCCGGTCAAGGAGCATTGTGAACTCCAGGCACAGCAGATGTATATTAATGTTCTGAGACAGCCGAATCATCCAACAAAGAGAATCATGAAGCCCATAAGAGAGAGGTCGATTAGGATGCCGTTCGCCGATGCTCCTCGTAAAGTTGATGCACAGAGATGGGCCGACTCCAACATGGCAAGGCTTCGTCTTCTGCGTGAGGAGCACACCGAGTTTGTTCGAGGATATCTAACGAAGGCGGCTGTGAACCCTATCTTAGGAGCAGTGCCGCCTCGGGTTTGCGAGTCCGAGTCTCAACTCGGCAGACGAGCCAGATGTGCTCTTGCCTCGTTGCGTTGTGGTCACTCTATACTGCTCATGTCTTACGTCAACATGATCGACAGCAGCCGACCAGACGCATGCCCGGACTGTGGTGCTCCCGGACACGACACGGCGCACTTGTTCATTTGCCCGAAGAGACCTACCTCCTTAACCACAATGGACCTTTGGACGAATCCTGTCAAGGCCGTTCAGTTCCTCAACCTATGACAAAAACCACTTCGAGGCTGCAGAAGAAGAAGAAGAACGTTGCTGGGATTCTCTTCTTTGGAGGATCCCTGAGTGGGGCGATTTTCGACCCTCTTGTTTTCTTTTTCCATGTTATTCTTTTAAATTTTTTATTTATTAATTTTTTTTCTAATTTTTCTTTTTTTTACATTTCAAATTCATTATTTATTTATTATTATTATTTATTAGAATGCACGCTAAGATGCGTCTGAAAAAACAATATGTATAACAAACAAATCAAACAAATGCAGTGTCGAGAACAGAAACATAAAAGTAATTAATATACAAACAGATTGACTAAAAAAAAGAAGCTTAAAGCAAACTAAGCTTCTCGCCCGCAAAAATTGCGTGATCAAAGTGACAGGAAATTGGCGACTTCCACTGGTTTCAGCCAGAGATTTTCTATTGTAAGGTGCGTTGGCTTTCCAGAGCATGAGAACATGAGGGGGTACTGTGTGTTCCTCCAGCCCGCATTACGGACAAAGTGGATTATCAGCTGCTCCAATCTTATGGAGGTACCATTGCGATTTTGAGTAGAAACCACTTCGGAGCTGAGATAGCGCTGCTCGACTGGGTCTTGACAACGTCTCCTCCTCCTTGGATATCTTCGGCGGCGGTCCATTTAGCAAAGGAGATTTCAGAGTATACAAGAACTCTTTTACAAGCTCTTTGTGCACTTCTTTGCGAATGCTTTCCGCGTTTCCTGGCCTAACCAACATTGGCTTGATCGTTCTGACATGCTTTCTGATCTGTCTTGGTGGTTCCGGTTTCTTCATTATGTCGTGTGAGGGGTGTTCTGGATCGAGTGCCGCAACCGTTTGATATTGAAGTGTCAACATCTCATTATGAGCTTTAACTGGCATGATTCCCGTCTCATTGCTGAGGTGGGTAGTCAGCCATCGCCAGGCTTCCCGTTGCGGTCCTCAAGGCTGCATTTTGACAAGCTTGTAACCGATCCCAGTGAGTCGATGCAATGAGCGGGCTCCAGGCTGGAGCAGCGTATGACATCACGGATTTTCCGGTGGCGCGGTAGGTCAGTGTGAGCAGCTCTTTACTTTGTCCCCAGTTTCTTCCTGCCAACGCTTTCAAGAGATTCGCTCTTTTAGCCGTCTTCTTACGAACAGCTGCCGCATGTAATCGACCCGTCATCATAGTGTCGAAATGATAGCCGAGAATTGCCGGATTTCTTTCGTGTGTGATTTGCATTCCATTTATGAACACTTTCGGTACGTATCTCGCTTGAGCAGAGTGTGTTGTAAGAAGAGAGACAGTGGTCTTCTGAAGCGACAGTTGAAGATGTAGATCTTCCAGGGCCTTTGTTAGCTGCGGGAGATAGTCGTTCAGACGTTTTTCGCAAGTTTCAACATCCGGATCTGATGTCGCCAGTGTTAGGTCATCCGCATATCCGACAAGACGTGTTTCTGGAGGGGGTGCCGGGAGATCTGCTATGTAGAATGAGAACAGGAGCGGAGATAGAACCGCACCTTGCGGTACTCCGAAGCGCACCAATCTTACTTTCGACATCTGGCCTCTAAACTCTGTCCGTATTGTTCTGCCTTTCAGGTAGCTAGAAATCCATCGGGCTAAACCTCTCGGAAGGGATGACTCCGCAAGCTTTTGACAAAGAATGGAGATAACAACAGTGTCATATGCTTTCTTCAAGTCGAGGGCAACCATAATTGAGCGGCTAGGCGGTCTCTTCTCATTTAACCCATCCGTGATGAATCCGGTAAGTTCGACTAACGCTGAGGTTGTGGAGAAACCTTTCCACGTTGGTCTTATTCACCCTCTCACCATAAAGGACTGTGCGCATTGACATCTCCCGTGACGGTTATGGGTTTCACAAATGTCAGGAATTGGGCTATAGATAGCTCATATGAGGGTGGGCATGAGGATCTCGGCGGAGAGTGGATGTTGTGAATGTGAACTGATCCAGCCTTCGTTTCCACAGCTATGAAGATGAATTCCGTCGTACCATCGCTAGTTCCTGGAGTAATTACCCTGCACTGTAAGTCGTTTTTGACCAGAAAAGCCACACCTCCGGAACTCGTTCTGTCACTTCTCAAGCATCTGTATCCTCGAACAACGGGCGCTCCTTGATTCGGATCCAATTTGGTTTCTTGAAGTCCCACAATGTCAACCCCTAAACGGTGAGCGAGAGCTTCTAGTTCCGCTGATTTGTTGCGGAAACCGTTGATGTTCTATTGGATCACCTTCAGAGGGTTGGGATTTGACTGCTGCGCTTGAGATGCTGACATGGTGACGCAGTTAGAGCACACGTATGAGCTGTTCGCATCCTTGAAAGGCTTGAGGCCGGAACATTTCTTCATGTGAGCCCATTTCCTGCACTTGATACATGGACGCTCCCTGCTGCGGCTGAGGTACCAGAGTGGGTGCAGGGCCATCGAATGCGGCGAGGGGGTCCAGGGTTTGCTTCGATTCCGGCACGAATGAGTAGACAACGGATCAGCAGCGCCGGTTTATACTAATCCGTGACCGAAAAATTTGGTTCTAGGACTCGTGAATGAGTGAGATCTGGGAGGTATAGTCGAGAATCTTTGACTTCGGAAGGACGATGGTATTGTAGACGACTTTTTCTTCCGCGTACGCTCTTGCCAACGAGTAGGCGATTCTCCATAAGAGCTTCGCCTGTCGACAAATTATCCGTGAAATGGCAACTTGCACCAGAAAGAGTGCCACTTATCTGACGCAATCAGAGCCATGAAAGCGGCTAGTCCTGTCGGCCGCGTCAAGACGTTCTATCCAAATGTCACAAGGGAGATCCTTGATAAAATTAGGACAAGAGATGCCAGGAGAGGGGTTAACCATCTGGACCCCGTAGTTGCTGAACTTGATGATGAGATCAGAAAGGATTTAGACAGGCACAAGAAAGAACAGTGGGAAAAGTTCACCGGGCCATTGGATTTTAAGACGGACAGTGCAGCTACTTGGAAGGTATTACGGAAGCTCTCGGGTAAGAGCTCGCCTGCTACCGTCGCCGCAATCGAATTCGACAACGGTGTATTCAAATCAGGAAAAGAAGCCTGTTTTGCGCTCGGGAAAAGTTTTGTCGTCACTAGTGCAAAGCGTGGTCCGCAGAATAGAGTGACTGTACTCCCTCTTATGAGCACGGCCGAAGCGTTCATTACGACGCAAGCTGAGAAGGTTATAAAGGGTATGCGGAATTCAAAAGCGATTGGTCCAGACGGGATATGTCCTGCTGTCTTCAAGAAGATACCGAATGAAATCCTTCCACTTCCCGCTGATTTGATAAACACCTCGTTCAGATCGTGCACCATTCCGCAGAACTGGAAGGCAGCTAACGTTGTGCCGCTGCCCAAGCCGCTAAACCTCAGGCTTCAGTCAAGGGATACAGACCAGGGGTGTGCGTTAATGAAAATTATTTTTTTCGTTAAGCGTTAATCGTTAATTTTCGGGAAAAACCCGTTGACCCGTTAATTCGGTAACACGTTAATTTTGCAATTCGTTAAACGATTAAAAAGAAGAACATTGCCACGTCAAAAATTAATAAATTGTCAGATCTCCCATACCAATCAGTGCCATACAGAGTTCGGCGCGGGATAGGGCCCCACAGGGGGTTTTGAGCTCCGGAGATGTCTGACCTTCGGAGGAAGACCCAATGGACAATTGTGTATGTGAGTGAAAACCGCCCGGAGCAGTTTCTCACATGGGATTCAACTGTGCGTTTCTATTTGACTGAAATGCTGTTTGAACTTAGTTGTGAGTGTCGGTGTTCAATTAGGAAGCTTACGGTGAGGTTATCGTGAAGGTGTTCCCAAAATGATAGACAAGACATATGAATTCTCAATGTGAAGTGCCTAAAGCAATTTGCCTACTAAATGCTGAATGATATCTGCGAAAGATTTTTATGAGTCAGTAGAGTTGATATTTGAGTTGAGCGTGGTCGATTTACGCTGTACAAAAAAATGTCCTCGTTTAACATTGACGCCAAGTACCGCTAAATATGAGGGCTAACACGTCTCTCAGGTGTGGTCCCGTCGGAAGTCGGCAATTTTGAAAACTAAGAGTCACGGGAGTAGTATATTTAAGTCCAGCGTGGCCGATTTATTCTTTGCTGAGTTTCGGCGTTTAATAGAACGCCGAATACCGCTACACTGATAGAGGAAGAAAACAAAAAACATCCAAGTTCACGAATCTAAACTAGGATTTTAAAACTGCAGTAACTCAAGTTTCAAATGAGGTACCTGGAAAAATCCTAGCTTTAGGAAACTACATTCTGTACCCTACCGTTTGAAACCTACGGCACCTCCGGAGTGTGCCCTTCGCGAAAATTTTCCTGGTGTGGGTTCTGCGTCAATATTCGCGTTTTCTCAGTTCTTACTTGGTTAGATGTTGACCCACAGTGCATTTTAGAGAAGAACCCCCAACAGGTAAATGTTCTTAAAAGGCACTTCAGATTTGCAGAAGGTTGCAGACGGTAGATTATAAAGTCTAATTTCTCAAAGTCAGGATTTTTCCAAATAACTTATTTTACTACTTAACTTATAACCTTTTGAAACCCTATTTTTTTCGAAGACGCATGTTTTTTCCTCGACGTTTACGAGTACAGTGGAGCGCCTTTCAGCGTCGATCTCAGACGGTGAAATTTCGTGAATCAGCAACGCTTGACTCCAATATCCTACTCTCGTGACTCATATTTTTGAAAACTGTCAACTTCCGGCGGGACCACACCTGAGAAAGTGTTAGCCCATACACTGCAGTAGTGTTCACCCTCCATCTTAGACGGTGAATGTGTATACAAAGGGTATATAGACCCTGTTTGACTCAAACATCCTTCTCTCGTGATTCGTACTCTGCATAACTATAAACTTCGGGCGGGATCGAACCCCCCCCCCCCCGTCGAACATCCGCATTTCATTACACAGCACAGACTGTAACCAATTATAACATACTCCACCAACAGTCGCACATCTAATTACCAATGAGAAGCGGTTGGTCAAGATCGATGTGCTTGAAACTCATGGCAGCACAACCGCTCTCGCTCAATCGGTGGCGAGCGTTTTGCATAGGAATTCATGCATATTGATCTTCTGCCGACCTATTCTCATTGATAAGTACATGTACGAAATTTGCTGGACTGCACTATACATAGTTTTTTGACACTTTAAGCCCCTCTCTACATAAATGCGATGGGCGCTGTTCGTCCTTGCAATTTTTTCGCATAGCGCTAGCTTCACCAATTCAATACGACTAGAGTAATTTAACTGCAATCAAAATGTTGGAGGCAAACCTGCTAGATAAACACTGTTTGAACACATCAGCTCTAGGTGGGGAGGGAGAGGGGTAGAACGCGGTCAAAACTTGACCTTCTCACGCTCCTGGGGAGGGGGTTCTGAGCGAAATTGACATTGGAGTGGGGTCTGAGCAGAAAGGGCCGGTCCGCACCTCGTGCAGTACCCTGGTGCCATAATTCTACGACAATTAACGAATTATAAATTAACGTGATTTGAAGACTTTTTCGTTTTTTGATCGTTAGTTTTCGAGAAAAACCCGCGTTAACCCGTTAATGCGTTAACACGTTAACGTTATAACGCACAGCCCTGATACAGACCCATTAGCTTGCTGTCCTCTGAGGGGATGGGCCTGAGGGACACGAGGACCTGGGTGAGGAAAAGAGGTCCTCCCGTATGTAAATTTATAAAATGTTAGCGAAACAGCAATGAAAAATGTGGTTTGCGGATGGCTACGGAACTGACCTACAGAAAGAGGATGTGAATTAATCACCGCATAGGTTATCAAGATGGGATTGTAGGCGCAGTACACATTGAAGGAAGATCCCAGGCCGAGTTCTGTGCTTAGAGGCGACGAGCGCGCAGGGTCAAGCGGGGCGTTGTGTAAATTTCCGAAATCGAAGCGACCCCCCTCCCGGCCATCAATTTTTTTTTCCAGAATTCAAAAATATTGCGATCCCCCGAGGTGTAATTTTTGACACATTTTTTGCAAAAAAATGTTGAATTTTTTGGTAGTGGAAAGTGAGTTCCATTTATTCCCTTCTGCAAATTTTCATTTTTGGTCTGAAATTTTTGCGACCCCCTGTTGAGAAATTTCACAACCCCGCTTGACCCTGCGAGCGCGGCGTTATAGAGCGGGTTTATCCTAGGCTCCCGAGAAATTCATTGAGTTTTGTGCTTCTTTGTCTCCTTGTCTCCTTTTGTGTTGTCTAAATTTGATCTGCCCACCATCCATTTACTTACCATTAGATCAAACCTAAGCAATATAAAAAAATGAGAAGAGAAATCTTCAAAACTCGAAATGCCTTTGATTTCTTGAGGGCTTGAGGTAAACGCGCTCTGGCGACTTCTTGGACAGGCGGATTTCCGCTGTGCGGATCACGTCCACGCTTCGAAGTTGAATACGGCTTTTTCGATGTCTACAACCCTCTGACCACTGAGGGTTAGGTTGGGGTTAGGCAGGGTTTGGAGCGTCGGCGCGTTTGATGATAGCAGCGCGAGGGCTAAAAGGGGGTTAGGCTAGCACTGAAAAATCGTTCCCTCGCAAACCCTACGTAGGAGGGTGGGGCAGCCGAAACCCCGTTGAGACTCCAACTATTGATTATCTCTAGCACTCGCACAGCAATGATCAAACGCGCCGACGCCCCAAACCCTGCCTAAGGCGCTATTCATACTACTAGTGTATGAATACTTTCTACGCGCGTGACGCGCGTGCCGCGCTTGCGGAGACTATGAATACTCCAGCGGCGACGCCATGGAGGAGCGGTGAAGCTGGAATGAATGAGACGATCGATAAATAATATCAGTGGATGAAAACGCCAAGGCGTTTCGGGTGGCAGTATGAATACTGCAGCGGCGACGCCATGGCGGAGCGGGCGGAGCTGACGCGCGTGCCGCGCGGGCGGGGCGTCAAGCCATTCATACACAAACGCCACGCCAGCGCGGCACGCGCGTGCCGCGCTGGCGTTGAGTAGTATGAATAGTGCCTAACCCCAACCTAACCCGCCTCGTACGTGCATGCCGCCCCAGGGTTGGGCAGGGTTGCGACCGGCCGCAACGGGGGTCGTAAAAATTTCGGAAACTTTAGAGAAAAAAAGAAATTTGGGGGAGTCGTAATTTTTTTGGAAAAATCACACCCTACCCCTAATCTCAGAAAAATGAAAACATATTACATGTAGTATAAAACTCCTCAGTCAATATAAATGTATAAATTGCCCAGCGTATATTACTTGCGAATTATCTCGACCAATGTATGTTACATGTGATATATCGGAGCCTCGCTTGCAGGCCAAATGTCGCACATAATATGTTTTTGATGGTGAAAACATAGTACTTGTAACATATGAGACGATTAAAATACACTTGTAATACATCTCCGTCAATGTAAGTTACATGCGAAATATCTCTACTCAAGTAAATTACATGTAGTAGAAGTGTAATATAATTCAAATACCCTTAGCAACTGAGGGCTCATGCTGAACACGTTCTCCAAACCTGCACAACATACTGGTCGTCGAGCACCCTGGCGATGAGCGCAGGTCCATTGGATTGACGTTCGACAACGCCCAACCGAAAATCCGTACGAGTCCAAAACGCTGTTAGTCTGCGCAAAGTTTGGAAAATGTTGCTTCACCCAAAATATCGTCTAGAGGGATAGTTTTGGGCGTTGAACACGATTATGAGGTCCGTTTCCAGATTTTCTTAAAAATAATGCGCTTTTTGGAGGGTAGAATAGGTACGAAAATCAGAGAAAAAATGCCTATAACTTCTTTCAAAGTGGGTCTATGCAGGTGCGATGGGCATATTCGGACTTCTCGTCCGAAAATGGTTCTAGAAAAGTACGTTTCATTTGGAATGGTTACTATGACTTACAGTGGTTGCCTTTTTTTCCCTTCTAGATTTTGCCCCCTAAATGGCATGGTACCTACAGTAAATCTCACAATTTTGACAAACGGACTCCGGATTCGTGTTTAGCACCCTATAGTACCCCTACATATGGTTGTGTCCGTGGCTTGTTTCCTCAAGGAACAACATTTAAGTCTAAACCGCGGCTGGCGCGGGCCGTTTAAATCTCACCGGCGGCTGGCTGGTAATTATCAGCTAGACGCCGGTGAGATTTGAACCGCCGCGGTTTAGATTCAGATGTTTTTTCTTGAGGAAACAAGCTACAGGCATAACTATACAAGTTTTGAGCCGAAACCGAATTTTTTTTAAAACACTGAAAATTTCATGGAAGTACCCTTACCTTGCCGCCAGACTTTTAAAAGCGCGTCTAACTTTTCTAGAGTGGTTTTAGGCAGCTACGAAGATCGTAATCGGATTCTTCGTCAAAAACTTTTAGGAAAGCACATTTCATCTAGAATGGCTAGGCTGGCTAAAATTGGTTTCTTTGTGAGGAGCTTTGGGCATAGTCCTTCCACTACCAAGAATGGAGGTGTGATAAAGTTACCCAGGTAATTGCTTTCACTGTATTGCATTTAAGTGTTACATTATTTCCCTGTTCAGTGGTACCAACGGGAGGAGACATGGAAATTTTCAAAATCCTTAGTCAGCAAAGACCCCTTGTACAGGCTATAAAACGGCGAAATTCACATGGTTCCTACGCTTGCTGGTGCAGAGCGGAGGTTAGAGATAGTGAGAGAGCGGAGGGCAGACGGAGGCTGAGGCGTCGCGCGCGCTACTCGCTCCTCGAATGATGTGAATTACGACGTTTTATAGAGGTTACGCGCATGTGTACGGGGAGCGGATATTGCTCACCCTACGTGCTGCATCGCGGACGGTGAGTGTCGCGTGCGGCGAAGTGGCATTCCGGCTCTAAGTGAAATCAAAAACCGGCATATCCTAGAGCCTTAATTACCTCGCTGAGTTCGTTTTATGTCATTAACGATAACCGCTTTCCCGTTATGGTGCTTAAAGCTCTTCGAAACGATGTTGGGTGTTCCGCGTTCGCCGCGCATGCGACACACCCGACCGTGACGCATACGCACGCAAGTGAGCAATGTCATAGAGCCCAAGTGTACAGTACTCCCAAAGAAGTGTTTTTAGGATTTCATGCTTACCCTAGAGAGGATCGAAAGCTGATCAAGATTGCGCATATTATTGTTCAAGGCTCTTTACAAACGGAGTTGTGAGTCATTGAGATATCAGGCGTTCTTCTTCCACGTCTCAGGATTTCAAATTTGAGTCTATCTTTTCTCCTATCATCACCTCAGGTCATCATTGTGATGTATGTAAACTGTGTGATCCTATCCATACCCTGGAGGCAGCCGTCTTCTTGACACAGCTTGGCCATTTTACTCGGGTTTTATCCTGCTTTGAAGATTCCGTCTTCCTCTTTATAAATCGTTTCACTGATTCACATTGAGCTCGGCTTGGTCCTTTCAGTCTTGCAAATCACCGGGTGCCCTCCTTGGATGAATTCTATCCTCTAGAAAGTAAGCCGGGAGAGCGACCGCAGCGCGCGATTGAAGCATATCACTAGCGAATTCTCCTAGTCTTGCCGACGACTCTAGTTTTTTTCTTTTGATATGTTATCGCCTATTTAACTGAATTATGGACGAAGACTTGCAGACAATGAAGAAAAAATCGTTGGCGTGACCAGGAGAACTCACCTGTGATCGGCCTCAACCTCGCCGTGCGGTCAACCGTCCGGCTTACTCTGGAGGATAGGCTGTATGTCCGAGCTGTCTGCTCCTTTATGTATGCGGCGCTCAGTCTCTGTTTTCGGCATAAAACACTGATCTAGTGAATAATCTAGCGTCGACAATTGGTTGGCAAGGCCACATTAGTTATGTTCTTTTTCTGTACATCTCCAAGCTTACGACTGACGTGTTTGTTATCTTTATTTCATACCTTTCTCGTATTTTCCAGGTACCTCAAGTTACGTATGGGTATGGGCGACCCATATGTACCTGCTGATCATCTTTCTCCTTCATCAATCGTCGAAAAATAGTAAGAATTCTTGTACGATCAGCGTATTCTGTGAATTAAAATTAAACGCTAGACAATCGAAAGGGAAACCCCAAATCCTAGTTGACTTTAGGGTTTGTGATGAACACAGAAGAGCGATTTATCGCGTTTCTGTGTTAGCCACAAACTCTAAAATGAACTGAAATACGGAATTCCGAATTGCTGAAGAAATGTATTGTTGGGGTAACCACGAAGGAGATAGCTGCGGACCAGGGATGTGCGGAATTTTCTGTTTTCTGCCCATTTTTGGCCATTTTTTTCTGTTTTCTGTAAAAATAGGCAAAAATTGGACAGAAAACAGAAAAAAACGTGAACCTCGATTTGCAGTAGGACTTTCCTAGAAAAAGTGGCCGGATTTATCGATTTTTTTTTACTTTCCCAGGTGCCGCTATCCGCCCGCCAAAACGCAGCGATCCGCCGGTGGAGATGAGAGGCAGCGATCCGCCCGGCCAGGCCACAATAAGCAGCGATCCGCCCGCAACTTGCTGGCGTAACGCCCGCAGAGGCCTTGATTGCCAGCGGTCAGTCCGCACCTATTGTCTGAGTATACTCTAACGGCACAGGCGCGCGGTACGGACGTGACTTTCAGCTCTGTGGAGTAGTACGGTGTTCATACTAGCAGTTATCCCACAATCAGTGTCAAAATATGTACACTAGGGAACGGAAAGCTCGCTCCGACTGCACTACGTACTCTTTGCACCGACATACATATGTATTGAGCTTCTAATAGAGTAATCGTGCTTTTTTTGGCTGGGAAAAGGAAGACTCGATGAACATTTGTCATCTCATGGCACTAATAATCTGCATTTCTTAAAAGTCTATACTTTTTGCTCTGGCCAACTGTAAGGTTTTGAGAACTCAATGAAAGAAGCAAAGATCATTCCAAAAATCTTTTTAAAAAAGTTGAATGTTTTGAAAAATTTCGTTTAGTGTACGCTGAACACCCTTTATTGATTTTTGGAAATTTTCTGTTTTCTGCTCATTTTTGGAGATTTTTTTCTGTTTTCTGTCAAACTAGATTTTCTGTTCTCTGTTTCCAAAAATATTTTTTCCGCACATCCCTGCTGCGGACACCTGAAAGACACCCTCCGACATTCAGACGGTTCAACTACCGTGGAAAATCGGTTGAACTAATGTCCACACTGGAAATCAGCAGAATTTCCCCGTTAGTTCAACGGAAATTGCTCGGTAGTTGATGCGGATTTCCGCGAAAGTTGAACAGAAGTGCTGATTGGAAGCAAATTCAAATAATTTCTGCATGGATATTCCCACACGTTTTAGCTAGTTTCTCCTTATGGTTGAATGTTATCTCCATATACCTGAGCTACCTAGCCCCTAACCAGGCGTGCACTTTCTAGGCTCACCAAAAATCAAAGTGCGAATGCTCTGCCTCTTGCCTGCTCCCACGATAGAGCTCCATGTTGATGCAGGAGCAGGCAAGTGCAGGCACTCGCACCCGCACTCCTCAACTCGAAGGTAGAGCCCGAGGAGTTAACACTTGACAATGAAGTGAATCGGTCTAAGCCCACCTCGAGGCGGCTCGTATATGCCGCTGGTTTGATTTTGGCGTTCAACATTGCGTCGGAGCCGTCGTCTGTCGACACTACGCACGCGACGCTACACGCAGCGCGGCGATAAGCCCAGCAGTTCAACGAATCGTTCTCATCAGTTCAACTCCTCGACAAAATAGCCTCAGTAGTTCAATTCGAACGTCGTTTTCCCCCAAAGTTCAACGCTGCGAATGTCTGAGCCACCACAAATGGTAGAACCATGAATTCGTAGCAGCGACGCTGTTTTTGAGGTAGATTTTGTTCATTCGATATGCTGCTAAAGGCAGATGTGAGAGAAGGCTTAATCCTCACAGACGCCTCGGTCATCGGGACTCACGCGTCAAATAAACTGCGTGTAGTGTAGGCGCACACAACACACGCGCCTCTACGCGCAAATTCGCTGATTTTCTCGCAGGACAGCTGATTTCCAAAATCAAATTCATCACACTTGCGTAGGCACATAAGATGGATGAACAGTCAAAGACACATAAACAAAAAAAACAGCAAATTCAAAAGCTATAAACGTAATGCTAATAGAAATAGAACTAGAATACCATTTATTCCTGTTGAAGATACCCGCTGACAACAGTTTTGAAACCGAATTACGTGAAAAAAAAACTTGTTTCTTACTCAAGCTCAGATAATACTACATATCCCGCACGAACCGGGAGGAAATGCCGCTAGTCTTGAGGCAAGGCCTAGCGAAGCCAAGTTTGTATCTTTGGTCCCTTGTATGAAAGTATGAGAGTTACAAGGAAACTACGTTTAGTCCGCCTCGCTATTCCGGACGAAAGGTACTTTACTAGAACCTTTTTTTGGCTAGAATCCGATTATGGTCTTCGCAGCTGCCTAAAACCACCCTGGAAAAAGTTATAGGCGTTTTTCGTCAGAATTTCGTACCTATTGACCTTTATCGCATTAGTTGTCGTAAAACCCGGAACCAGACCTCATAATGGTGTTCAGCGCCCAAGACTACCTCACTGAGCGAAAATTTGGGTGAAGACACATTTTCCAAACTGTGCACAGACTGATAGCGTACGGATTTTCGGTTCGGGGTTTAATTGCTCCAATTAGAGGGCTCTGAAAGCGTTTTAAAGAAATGTTCCAGAATTGACCTAAAATCCTCACAGGTGGGTTATTTGCGGCACTGATCACGAATCTGGGGGTTTATTTGTCTATTTTCCAAAGTTTTGGACTTGATTCGTTCAACGTACCCATCGTTGGATAACCTGGGGCGGTATGCATATCTTCTCTCGAGGGTCCCCGTCCCCGCGAAGGCCAGCTCTGATTGGTCAATTCTGCCCGATGACAAATCATAGAGTGGCTCCGTGGGGAAGGGGACGTTCGGGGAGAGATGTGCATACGGCCCCTGATGGCAAATCGCGACTTTTGACGATTTCCGTAGCGCAACGATAGATATGACTCAATTTGTTGTTTTTGGGGTTATTTGCAACGATGAGCACGAATCTGATCCGTTTATCGATTTTTGACAGATTACGACAGATTCCGGTGGGTTTACGGTAGCTTGGTCAAAGTCTCAAATTTGACCCAAAACTTGTGTACGGGGGTTATTCGGGGGTGATGAATACGAATTTAACGTCCGTTTGTCGATTTTCGAAATACTAAGGCAGGTTTTGCTTCTTCATTGGCATGGTACCTTCCGTAACCTACAGTATACTTCAGAATTTTAAAAAACAGACTCCAGATTCGTGTTCACCACCTAAGACTACACCCCCATACAAGTTTTGAGCCATTCTCGAATTTTTTTTTCAAAACACCTCAAAAATTTCATGAGGGGTACCCTTACCTTGCCTCCAGGCTTTGAAAAACGCGTTAAGCTTTTTCCAGAGTGGTTTTAGACAGCTGCGAAGACCATAATCGGATTCTACGCCAAAAACGGCTGTGGGAAAGTTTATTTTATCCGGAATGTTCAGGCTGACTAAAAGTGCTTCCGTTGTTAGCATTTTCAAATTGAGTACAAATAAATTCTCTTTCTCCGGGAAACGATCGGGTGCAAATGGAACCTCTTGTTCCTAAGGTTGTCCCTAGGGATTGCGCTAAACGAAAAACCCATTTTCCCTTTGAAGACCTTCCTCGTCAAGCTTTTTGAACCCTTGCTAGTTTTTTGAATGAACATCCGCTCATGCGGCGCATGAACGCAGGTCCCATACTCTAACAAAGCGGACGTAAATCTTACATGCTTTAGTCAGAAGCTGTGGATTCTTCGATAGTAAGGACTTGACCGATAGAGTTGTCATGGTTAATTGTATAAATTTTCATATGTGAAGAATATATGACATGTGAATTCAGTATCACATCACAAAGTTAGCCATTTCAGCCGTATTACTCGACGGTGTAAACAAGGTGGCTGATTTTTGTAAATAAAACGATATTCTGCAGACAAACTGGCTGCAAAGCTGCTTCAGATCCTGTTTCGGACTATGGAGAACTTGGATCCGAGAAGCGGCGAGTTGGGAGCATATTAGCAATTTGCGCGTAAAGGCGCGTGTTGTGTGTGCGTACACAACCCGCATTTTATTTGACGCGTGAGTCCCGATGACCGAGGCGTCTGCGAGGATTAAGCCGTGAGAGAATGGTCAACATAGGAACTAAGAGAGATTTCCGAAACATAAGAAGCGTGAAATAAAGTAGGAAATAAACGAAACTATTAATGAGTAGGTTAGGCGTGCAACAGTTTTGACAGTTCGCCCTTGAAGGATTGGCCACAACCCAGGGATTTCCCTCTATTGAGGCAACCAGAGTCGAAATAGGGTTTAAACTGATTTCCACCCCCCGAAATACCCGATACACGACAGATTTAGCCTCCACGCAGGGGAATTCCTCCCCTGAGGGATGGTGCAGCCGCATCGTCCAAATTAAGTTTAAACTTATTTCCACCCCCCCCCCCCCAAATACCCGGTACACGACAGATTTAGCTTCCACGCAGGGGATTTCCTTCCCTGAGCGACGGTGCAGCCGCAGGCCGCATCGTCCAAATTAAGTTTAAACTGATTTCCACCCCCCAAATACCCGGTACACGACAGATTTAGCTTCCACGCAGGGGATTTCCTTCCCTGAGGGATGGTGCAGCCTCAGGCTGCACCGTCCAAATAGGGTTTAAACTGATTTCCACCCCTGAAATACCCGATACACGACAGATTTAGCCTCCACGCAGGGGATTTCCTCCCCTGAGCGACGGTGCAGCCGCAGGCTGCACTTTCCAAATAGGGTTTAAACTGATTTCCACCCCCGAAATACCCGATACGCGACAGATTTAGCCTCCACGCAGGGGATTTCCTCCCCTGAGCGACGGTGCAGCCGCAGGCTGCACCGTCCAAATAGGGTTTAAACTGATTTCCACCCCCGAAATACCCGATACACGACAGATTTAGCCTCCACGCAGGGGATTTCCTCCCCTGAGCGACGGTGCAGCCGCAGGCTGCACCGTCGAAATAGGGTTTAAACTGATTTCCACCCCCCAAATACCCGGTACACGACAGATTTAGCTTCCACGCAGGGGGTTTCCTCCCCTGAGCGACAGTGCAGCCGCAGGCTGCACCTTCCAAATAGGGTTTAAACTGATTTCCACCCCTGAAATACCCGATACGCGACAGATTTAGCCTCCACGCAGGGGAATTCCTCCCCTGAGGGATGGTGCAGCCGCATCGTCCAAATTAAGTTTAAACTTATTTCCATCCCCCCCAAATACCCGGTACACGACAGATTTAGCTTCCACGCAGGGGATTTCCTTCCCTGAGCGACGGTGCAGCCGCAGGCCGCATCGTCCAAATTAAGTTTAAACTGATTTCCACCCCCCAAATACCCGGTACACGACAGATTTAGCTTCCACGCAGGGGATTTCCTTCCCTGAGGGATGGTGCAGCCTCAGGCTGCACCGTCCAAATAGGGTTTAAACTGATTTCCACTCCTAAAATACCCGATACACGACAGATTTAGCCTCCACGCAGGGGATTTCCTCCCCTGAGCGACGGTGCAGCCGCAGGCTGCACCGTCGAAATAGGGTTTAAACTGATTTCCACCCCCCGAAATACCCGATACACGACAGATTTAGACTCCACGCAGGGGATTTCCTCCCCTGAGCAACGGTGCAGCCGCAGGCCGCATCGTCCAAATTAAGTTTAAACTGATTTCCACCCCCCCCCCAAATACCCGGTACGCGACAGATTTAGCTTCCACGCAGGGGGTTTCCTCCCCTGAGCGACGGTGCAGCCGCAGGCCGCATCGTCCAAATTAAGTTTAAACTTATTTCCACACCCCCCCCCCCCCCAAATACCCGGTACACGACAGATTTAGCTTCCACGCAGGGATTTCCTCCTGAGGGATGGTGCAGCCGCAGGCTGCACCGTCCAAATAGGGTTTAAACTGATTTCCACCCTGAAATACCCGATACACGACAGATTTAGCCTCCACGCAGGATTTCCTCCTGAGCAACGGTGCAGCCGCAGGCCGCATCGTCCAAATTAAGTTTAAACTGATTTCCACCCCCCAAATACCCGGTACACGACAGATTTAGCTTCCACGCAGGGGATTTCCTTCCCTGAGGGATGGTGCAGCCTCAGGCTGCACCGTCCAAATAGGGTTTAAACTGATTTCCACCCCTGAAATACCCGATAAACGACAGATTTAGCCTCCACGCAGGGGAGTTCCTTCCCTGAGCGACGGTGCAGCCGCAGGCTGCACCGTCCAAATAGTGTTTAAGATGATCTCCACCCCCGAAATACCCGATGCACGACAGGTTTAGCCTCCATGCGGTGGATTTCCTCCCCTGAGCGACGGTGCAGCCGCAGGTTGCACCGTCCAAATAGGGTTTAAACTGATTTCCACCCCCCGAAATACCCGATACACGACAGATTTAGACTCCACGCAGGGGATTTCCTCCCCTGAGAAACGGTGCAGCCGCAGGCTGCACCGTCTAAATAGGGTTTAAACTGATTTCCACCCCTGAAATACCCGATACGCGACAGATTTAGCCTCCACGCAGGGGATTTCCTCCCCTGAGCGATGGTGCAACCGCAGGCCGCATCGACCAAATAGGGTTTGAACTGATTTCCACCCCAGAAAAACTCGATACACGACAGATTTAGCCTCCACGCTGGGGATTTCCTCACCTGAGCAACGGTGCAGCCGCAGGCTGTACCGTCCAAATAGGGTATAAACTGATTTCCACCCCCCAAATACCCGATACACGACAGTTTTAGCCTTCACGCAGGGGATTCCCTCACCTGAGCGACGGTGCAGCCGCAGGCTGTAACGTCCAAATAGGGTATAAACTAATTTCCACCCCCCAAATACCAGATACACGACAGATTTAGCCTCCACGCTGGGGATTTCCTCACCTGAGCGACGGTGCAGCCGCAGGTTGCACCGTCCAGATAGGGTTAAAACTAATTTCCACCCCCGAAATACCCGATACACGACAGATTTAGCCTCCACGCAGGATTTCCTCCTAAGCGATGGTCAGCCGCAGGCTGCACCGTCCAAATGGGGTTCAAACTGATTTCCACCCCCGAAATACCCGATACACGACAGATTTAGCCTCCACGCAGGGGATTTCCTTCCCTGAGCGACGGGGCAGCCGCAGGCTGCACCGTCCATATAGGGTTTAAACTGATTTCCACCCCGAAATACCCGATACACGACAGATTTAGCCTCCAAGCAGGGGATTTCCTTCCCTAAGCGATGGTGCAGCCGCAGGCTGCACCGTCCAAATAGGGTTTAAACTGATTTCCACCCCTGAAATACCCGGTACACGACAGATTTAGCTTCCACGCAGGGGGTTTCCTCCCCTGAGCGACGGTGCAGCCGCAGGCCGCATCGTCCAAATTAAGTTTAAACTGATTTCCACCCCCCAAATACCCGGTACACGACAGATTTAGCTTCCACGCAGGGGATTTCCTTCCCTGAGGGATGGTGCAGCCGCAGGCTGCACCGTCCAAATAGGGTTTAAACTGATTTCCACCCCTGAAATACCCGATACGCGACAGATTTAGCCTCCACGCAGGGGATTTCCTCCCCTGAGCGATGGTGCAGCCGCAGGCTGCACCGTCCCAATAGGGTTTAAACTGATTTCCACCCCCGAAATACCCGATACACGACAGATTTAGCCTCCACGCAGGGGATTTCCTCCCCTGAGCGACGGTGCAGCCGCAGGCTGCACCGTCCAAATAGGGTTTAAACTGATTTCCACCCCCGAAATACCCGATACACGACAGATTTAGCCTCCACGCAGGATTTCCTCCCCTGAGCGACAGTGCAGCCGCAGGCTGCATCGTCCAAATAGGGTTTAAACTGATTTCCACCCTTGAAATACCCGATAAACGACAGATTTAGCCTCCACGCAGGGGATTTCCTTTCCTGAGCGACGGTGCAGCCGCAGGCTGCACCGTCCAAATAGGGTTTAAACTGATTTCCACCCCTGAAATACCCGATAAACGACAGATTTAGCCTCCACGCAGGGGAGTTCCTTCCCTGAGCGACGGTGCAGCCGCAGGCTGCACCGTCCAAATAGTGTTTAAGATGATCTCCACCCCCGAAATACCCGATGCACGACAGGTTTAGCCTCCATGCGGTGGATTTCCTCCCCTGAGCGACGGTGCAGCCGCAGGCCGCATCGTCCAAATTAAGTTTAAACTGATTTCCACCCCCCCCCAAATACCCGGTACGCGACAGATTTAGCTTCCACGCAGGGGGTTTCCTCCCCTGAGCGACAGTGCAGCCGCAGGCTGCACCTTCCAAATAGGGTTTAAACTGATTTCCACCCCTGAAATACCCGATACGCGACAGATTTAGCCTCCACGCAGGGGATTTCCTCCCCTGAGCGATGGTGCAGCCGCAGGCCGCATCGTCCAAATTAAGTTTAAACTGATTTCCACCCCCCAAATACCCGGTACACGACAGATTTAGCTTCCACGCAGGGGATTTCCTATCCTGAGGGATGGTGCAGCCGCAGGCTGCACCGTACAAATAGGGTTTAAACTGATTTCCTTCCCCGAAACATCCGGTACACGACAGATTTAGACTCCACGCAGGGGATTTCCTCCCCTGAGCGACGATGCAGCCGCAGGCTGCACCGTCGAAATAGGGTTTAAACTGATTTCCACCCCCCGAAATACCCGATACACGACAGATTTAGACTCCACGCAGGGGATTTCCTCCCCTGAGCGATGGTGCAGCCGCAGGCTGCACCGTCCAAATAAAGTTTAAACTGATTTCCACCCTTGAAATACCCGATAAACGACAGATTTAGCCTCCACGCAGGGGATTTCCTCCCCTGAGCGACGGTGCAGCCGCAGGCTGCACCATCCAAATAGGGTTTAAACTGATTTCCACCCCCGAAATACCCGTTATACGACAGATTTAGCCTCCACGCAGGGGATTTCCTCCCCTGAGCGACGGTGCAGCCGCAGGCTGCACCATCCAAATAGGGTTTAAACTGATTTCCACCCCTGAAATACCCGATACACGACAGATTTAGCCTCCACGCAGGGGATTTCCTCCCCTGAGTGATGGTGCAGCCGCATCGTCCAAATTAAGTTTAAACTGATTTCCACCCCCCCCCCCCCAAATACCCGGTACACGACAGATTTAGCTTCCACGCAGGGGGTTTCCTCCCCTGAGCGACGGTGCAGCCGCAGGCTGCACTTTCCAAATAGGGTTTAAACTGATTTCCACCCCCGAAATACCCGATACGCGACAGATTTAGCCTCCACGCAGGGGATTTCCTTCCTGAGCGAGGGTGCAGCCGCAGGCTGCCCCGTCCAAAGAGGGTTTAAACTGATTTCCACCCTTGAAATACCCGATAAACGACAGATTTAGCCTCCACGCAGGGGATTTCCTCCCTGAGCGACGGTGCAGCCGCAGGCTGCATCGTCCAAATAAAGTTTAAACTGATTTCCACCCCCAAATACCCGGTACACGACAGATTTAGCCTCCACGCAGGGGATTTCCTCCCTGAGCGATGGTGCAGCCGCAGGCTGCACCGTCCAAATAGGGTTTAAACTGATTTCCACCCCTGAAATACCCGATACACGACAGATTTAGCCTCCACGCAGGGGATTTCCTCCCTGAGCGATGGTGCAGCCGCAGGCTGCATCGTCCAAATAAAGTTTAAACTGATTTCCACCCCAAATACCCGGTACACGACAGATTTAGCCTCCACGCAGGGGATTTCCTCCCTGAGCGATGGTGCAGCCGCAGGCTGCACCGTCCAAATAGGGTTTAAACTGATTTCCACCCCTGAAATACCCGATACACGACAGATTTAGCCTCCACGCAGGGGATTTCCTCCCTGAGCGACGGTGCAGCCGCAGGCTGCATCGTCCAAATAAAGTTTAAACTGATTTCCACCCCGAAATACCCGGTACACGACAGATTTAGCCTCCACGCAGGGATTTCCTCCCTGAGCGATGGTGCAGCCGCAGGCTGCACCGTCCAAATAGGGTTTAAACTGATTTCCACCCCTGAAATACCCGATACACGACAGATTTAGCCTCCACGCAGGATTTCCTTCCCTGAGCGACGGTGCAGCCGCAGGCTGCATCGTCCAAATAAAGTTTAAACTGATTTCCACCCCCAAATACCCGGTACACGACAGATTTAGCCTCCACGCAGGGATTTCCTCCCTGAGCGATGGTGCAGCCGCAGGCTGCACCGTCCAAATAGGGTTTAAACTGATTTCCACCCCTGAAATACCCGATACACGACAGATTTAGCCTCCACGCAGGGATTTCCTCCCTGAGCGATGGTGCAGCCGCAGGCTGCACCGTCCAAATAGGGTTTAAACTGATTTCCACCCCCAAATACCCGGTACACGACAGATTTAGCCTCCACGCAGGGGATTTCCTCCTGAGCGACGGTGCAGCCGCAGGCTGCACCGTCCAAATAGGGTTTAAACTGATTTCCACCCCGAAATACCCGATACACGACAGATTTAGCCTCCACGCAGGGGATTTCCTCCCTGAGCGATGGTGCAGCCGCAGGCTGCACCGTCCAAATAGGGTTTAAACTGATTTCCACCCCGAAATACCCGATACACGACAGATTTAGCCTCCACGCATGGGATTTCCTCCCTGAGCGATGGTGCAGCCGCAGGCTGCATCGTCCAAATTAAGTTTAAACTTATTTCCATCCCCCCCCAAATACCCGGTACACGACAGATTTAGCTTCCACGCAGGGGATTTCCTTCCCTGAGGGATGGTGCAGCCGCAGGCCGCATCGTCCAAATTAAGTTTAAACTGATTTCCACCCCCCAAATACCCGGTACACGACAGATTTAGACTCCACGCAGGGGATTTCCTCCCCTGAGAAACGGTGCAGCCGCAGGCTGCACCGTCGAAATAGGGTTTAAACTGATTTCCACCCTTGAAATACCCGATAAACGACAGATTTAGCCTCCACGCAGGGGATTTCCTCCCCTGAGCGACGGTGCAGCCGCAGGCTGCACCGTCCCAATAGGGTTTAAACTGATTTCCACCCCCCGAAATACCCGATACACGACAGATTTAGACTCCACGCAGGGGATTTCCTCCCCTGAGCAACGGTGCAGCCGCAGGCTGCACCGTCGGAATAGGGTTTAAACTGATTTCCTTCCCCGAAGTACCCGATACACGACAGATATAGCCTCCACGCAGGGGATTTCCTCCCCTGAGGGATGGTGCAGCCGCATCGTCCAAATTAAGTTTAAACTGATTTCCACCCCTGAAATACCCGATACGCGACAGATTTAGCCTCCACGCAGGGGATTTCCTCCCCTGAGCGATGGTGCAACCGCAGGCCGCATCGACCAAATAGGGTTTGAACTGATTTCCACCCCAGAAAAACTCGATACACGACAGATTTAGCCTCCATGCAGGGGATTTCCTCCCCTGAGGCCGCAGGCTGCATCGTCCAAATAAAGTTTAAACTGATTTCCACCCCCGAAATAACCGGTACACGACAGATTTAGCCTCCACGCATGGGATTTCCTCCCCTGAGCGATGGTGCACCGTCCAAATAGGGTTTAAACTGATTTCCACCCCTGAAAAACTCGATACACGACAGATTTAGCCTCCACGCATGGGATTTCCTCCCCTGAGCGATGGTGCTGCCGCCGGCTGCACCGTCCAAATAGGGTTTAAAGTGATTTCCACCCCTGAAATACCCGATACACGACAGATTTAGCCTCCACGCAGGGGATTTCCTTCCCTGAGCGACGGTGCAGCCGCTGGCCGCATCGTCCAAATAAAGTTTAAACTGATTTCCACCCCCGAAATACCCGGTGCACGACAGATTTAGCCTCCATGCAGGGGATTTCCTCCCCTGAGCGACGGTGCAGCCGCAGGCTGCACCGTCCAAATAGGGTTTAAAGTGATTTCCACCCCTGAAATACCCGTTACACGACAGATTTAGCCTCCACGCATGGGATTTCCTCCCCTGAGCGATGGTGCCGCAGGCTGCATCGTCCAAATAAAGTTTAAACTGATTTCCACCCCCGAAATACCCGATACACGACAGATTTAGCCTCCACGCATGGGATTTCCTCCCTGAGCGATGGTGCAGCCGCAGGCTGCACCGTCCAAATAGGGTTTAAACTGATTTCCACCCTGAAATACCCGATACACGACAGATTTAGCCTCCACGCAGGGGATTTCCTCCCTGAGCGATGGTGCAGCCGCAGGCTGCACCGTCCAAATAAAGTTTAAACTGATTTCCACCCCCGAAATACCCGATACACGACAGATTTAGCCTCCACGCAGGGGATTTCCTCCCTGAGCGACAGTGCAGCCGCAGGCTGCATCGTCCAAATAGGGTTTAAACTGATTTCCACCCCGAAATACCCGGTACACGACAGATTTAGCTTCCACGCAGGGGGTTTCCTCCCCTGAGCGACGGTGCAGCCGCAGGCTGCACTTTCCAAATAGGGTTTAAACTGATTTCCACCCCCGAAATACCCGATACGCGACAGATTTAGCCTCCACGCAGGGGATTTCCTCCCCTGAGTGATGGTGCAGCCGCATCGTCCAAATGAAGTTTAAACTGGTTTCCACCCCTGAAATACCCGATACACGACAGATTTAGCCTCCACGCAGGGGATTTCCTCCCCTGAGCGACGGTGCAGCCGCAGGCTGCACCGTCCCAATAGGGTTTAAACTGATTTCCACCCCCCGAAATACCCGATACACGACAGATTTAGACTCCACGCAGGATTTCCTTCCCTGAGCGATGGTGCAGCCGCAGGCTGCACCGTCCAAATAGGGTTTAAACTGATTTCCACCCCCGAAATACCCGGTACACGACGGATTTAGCCTCCACGCATGGGATTTCCTCCCCTGAGCGATGGTGCAGCCGCAGGCTGCACCTTCGAAATTGGGTTTAAACTGATTTCCACCCCTGAAATACCCGATACGTGACAGATTTAGCCTCCAAGGATGGGATTTCCTCCCCTGAGCGATGGTGCTGCCGCAGGCTGCACCGTCCAAATAGGGTTTAAACTGATTTCCACCCTTGAAATACCCGATAAACAACAGATTTAGCCTCCACGCAGGGGATTTACTCCCCTGAGCGATGGTGCAGCCGCAGGCCGCATCGTCCAAATAAAGTTTAAACTGATTTCCACCCTTGAAATACCCGATAAACGACAGATTTAGCCTCCACGCAGGGGATTTCCTTTCCTGAGCGACGGTGCAGCTGCAGGCTGCACCGTCCAAATAGGGTTTAAACTGATTTCCACCCCTGAAATACCCGATAAACGACAGATTTAGCCTCCATGCGGTGGATTTCCTCCCCTGAGCGACGGTGCAGCCGCAGGCTGCACCGTCCAAATAGGGTTTAAACTGATTTCCACCCTTGAAATACCCGATAAACGACAGATTTAGCCTCCACGCAGGGGATTTCCTTTCCTGAGCGACGGTGCAGCCGCAGGCTGCACCGTCCAAATAGTGTTTAAGCTGATTTCCACCCCCGAAATACCCGATACACGACAGGTTTAGCCTCCATGCAGTGGATTTCCTCCCCTGAGCGACGGTGCAGCCGCAGGCTGCACCGTCCAAATAGGGTTTAAACTGATTTCCACCCCGAAATACCCGATACACGACAGATTTAGCCTCCACGCAGGATTTCCTCCCCTGAGCGATGGTGCAGCCGCAGGCTGCACCGTCCAAATAGGGTTTAAACTGATTTCCACCCTGAAATACCCGATACACGACAGATTTAGCCTCCACGCAGGGATTTCTCCCTGAGCGAGGCCGCAGGCCGCATCGTCCAAATAAAGTTTAAACTGATTTCCACCCCCCGAAATACCTGATACACGACGGATTTAGCCTCCACGCATGGGATTTCCTCCCCTGAGCGATGGTGCAGCTGCAGGCTGCACCGTCCAAATAGGGTTTAAACTGATTTCCACTCCTGAAATACCCGATACACGACAGATTTAGCCTCCACGCAGGGGATTTACTCCCCTGAGCGATGGTGCAGCCGCAGGCCGCATCGTCCAAATAAAGTTTAAACTGATTTCCACCCCCGAAATACCCGGTACACGACAGATTAATCCTCCATGCAGGGGATTTCCTCCCCTGAGCGACGGTGCAGCCGCAGGCTGCACCATCCAGATAGGGTTTAAACTGATTTCCACCCCCCCCCCCCCCGAAATACCTGATACACGACGGATTTAGCCTCCACGCATGGGATTTCCTCCCCTGAGCGATGGTGCAGCCGCAGGCTGCACCGTCCAAATAAAGTTTAAACTGATTTCCACCCTTGAAATACCCGATAAACGACAGATTTAGCCTCCACGCAGGGGATTTCCTTTCCTGAGCGACGGTGCAGCCGCAGGCTGCACCGTCCAAATAGTGTTTAAGCTGATTTCCACCCCCGAAATACCCGATAAACGACAGATTTAGCCTCCACGCATGGGATTTCCTCCCCTGAGCGACGGTGCAGCCGCAGGCTGCACCGTCCAAATAGGGTTTAAACTGATTTCCACCCTTGAAATACCCGATAAACGACAGATTTAGCCTCCACGCAGGGGATTTCCTCCCTGAGCGATGGTGCAGCCGCAGGCCTGCATCGTCCAAATAAAGTTTAAACTGATTTCCACCCCGAAATACCCGGTACACGACAGATTTAGCCTCCATGCAGGATTTCCTCCCTGAGCGATGGTGCAGCCGCAGGCTGCACCGTCCAAATAGGGTTTAAACTGATTTCCACCCTGAAATACCCGATACACGACAGATTTAGCCTCCACGCATGGGATTTCCTCCCCTGAGCGATGGTGCAGCCGCAGGCTGCATCGTCCAAATAAAGTTTAAACTGATTTCCACCCCCCAAATACCCGGTACACGACAGATTTAGCTTCCACGCAGGGGATTTCCTATCCTGAGGGATGGTGCAGCCGCAGGCTGCACCGTACAAATAGGGTTTAAACTGATTTCCACCCTTGAAATACCCGATGAACGACAGATTTAGCCTCCATGCAGGGGATTTCCTCCCTGAGCGAGGCAGCCGCAGGCTGCATCGTCCAAATAAAGTTTAAACTGATTTCCACCCCGAAATACCCGGTACACGACAGATTTAGCCTCCACGCATGGGATTTCCTCCCCTGAGCGATGGAGCAGCCGCAGGCTGCACCGTCCAAACAGGGGTTAAACTGATTTCCACCCTTGCAATACCCGATAAACGACAGAATTAACCTCCACGCATGGCATTTCCTCCCTGAGCGATGGTGCAGCCGCAGCCTGCATCGTCCAAACAAAGTTTAACCTGATTTCCACCCCCGAAATACCCGACACACGACAGATTTAGCCTCCACGCAGGGGATTTACTCCCCTGAGCGACGGTGCAGCCGCAGGCCGCATCGTCCAAATTAAGTTTAAACTGATTTCCACCCCCGAAATACCCGGTACACGACAGATTAATCCTCCACGCATGGGATTTCCTCCCCTGAGCGACGGTGCAGCCGCAGGCTGCACCGTCCAAATAGGGTTTAAACTGATTTCCACCCTTGAAATACCCGATAAACGACAGATTTAGCCTCCACGCAGGGGATTTCCTTTCCTGAGGCCGCAGGATGCATCGTCCAAATAAAGTTTAAACTGATTTCCACCCCTGAAAAACTCGATACACGACAGATTTAGCCTCCACGCATGGGATTTCCTCCCCTGAGCGATGGTGCTGCCGCAGGCTGCACCGTCCAAATAGGGTTTAAAGTGATTTCCACCCCTGAAATACCCGATACACGACAGATTTAGCCTCCACGCAGGGGATTTCCTTCCCTGAGCGACGGTGCAGCCGCAGGCTGCACCGTCCAAATAGTGTTTAAGCTGATTTCCACCCCCGATATACCCGATACACAACAGATTTAGCCTCCATGCAGGGGATTTCCTCCCCTGAGGCCGCAGGCTGCACCGTCCAAATAAAGTTTAAACTGATTTCCACCCTGAAATACCCGATACACGACAGATTTAGCCTCCACGCATGGATTTCCTCCCTGAGCGATGGTGCAGCCGCAGGCTGCATCGTCCAAATAAAGTTTAAACTGATTTCCACCCCGAAATACCCGGTACACGACAGATTTAGCCTCCACGCAGATTTCCTCCCTGAGCGATGGTGCTGCCGCAGGCTGCACCGTCCAAATAGGGTTTAAACTGATTTCCACCCCTGAAATACCCGATACACGACAGATTTAGCCTCCACGCAGGGATTTCCTCCCTGAGGCCGCAGGCTGCATCGTCCAAATAAAGTTTAAACTGATTTCCACCCCCGAAATACCCGGTACACGACAGATTAATCCTCCATGCAGGGGATTTCCTCCCTGAGCGATGGTGCAGCCGCAGGCTGCACCGTCCAAATAGGGTTTAAACTGATTTCCACCCTGAAATACCCGATACACGACAGATTTAGCCTCCACGCAGGGGATTTCCTCCCCTGAGCGATGGTGCAGGCTGCATCGTCCAAATAAAGTTTAAACTGATTTCCACCCCCGAAATACCCGGTACACGACAGATTTAGCCTCCACGCATGGGATTTCCTCCCCTGAGCGATGGTGCAGCCGCAGGCTGCACCATCCAGATAGGGTTTAAACTGATTTCCACCCCCCCCCGAAATACCTGATACACGACGGATTTAGCCTCCACGCATGGGATTTCCTCCCCTGAGCGATGGTGCAGCCGCAGGCTGCACCGTCCAAATAAAGTTTAAACTGATTTCCACCCCGAAATACCCGGTACACGACAGATTTAGCCTCCACGCATGGGATTTCCTCCCTGAGCGATGGTGCAGCCGCAGGCTGCACCGTCCAAATAGGGTTTAAACTGATTTCCACCCTGAAATACCCGATACACGACAGATTTAGCCTCCATGCAGGGATTTCCTCCCTGAGGCCGCAGGCTGCATCGTCCAAATAAAGTTTAAACTGATTTCCACCCCGAAATACCCGGTACACGACAGATTTAGCCTCCACGCATGGGATTTCCTCCCTGAGCGATGGTGCTGCCGCAGGCTGCACCGTCCAAATAGGGTTTAAACTGATTTCCACCCCTGAAATACCCGATACACGACAGATTTAGCCTCCACGCAGGGATTTCCTCCCTGAGCGATGGTGCAGCCGCTGGCCGCATCGTCCAAATAAAGTTTAAACTGATTTCCACCCCCGAAATACCCGGTGCACGACAGATTTAGCCTCCATGCAGGGGATTTCCTCCCCTGAGCGACGGTGCAGCCGCAGGCTGCACCGTCCAAATAGGGTTTAAAGTGATTTCCACCCCTGAAATACCCGTTACACGACAGATTTAGCCTCCACGCATTTGATTTCCTCCCCTGAGCGATGGTGCACCGTCCAAATAGGGTTTAAACTGATTTCCACCCCTGAAATACCCGATACACGACAGATTTAGCCTCCACGCATGGGATTTCCTCCCCTGAGGCCGCAGGCTGCATCGTCCAAATAAAGTTTAAACTGATTTCCACCCCCGAAATACCCGGTACACGACAGATTTAGCCTCCACGCATGGGATTTCCTCCCCTGAGCGATGGTGCTGCCGCAGGCTGCACCGTCCAAATAGGGTTTAAACTGATTTCCACCCCTGAAAAACTCGATACACGACAGATTTAGCCTCCATGCAGGGGATTTCCTCCCCTGAGGCCGCAGGCTGCATCGTCCAAATAAAGTTTAAACTGATTTCCACCCCCGAAATACCCGGTACACGACAGATTTAGCCTCCACGCATGGGATTTCCTCCCCTGAGCGATGGGGCTGCACCGTCCAAATAGGGTTTAAACTGATTTCCACCCCTGAAATACCCGATACACGACAGATTTAGCCTCCACGCATGGGATTTCCTCCCCTGAGCGATGGTGCAGCTGCAGGCTGCACCGTCCAAATAGGGTTTAAACTGATTTCCACTCCTGAAATACCCGATACACGACAGATTTAGCCTCCACGCAGGGGATTTACTCCCCTGAGCGATGGTGCAGCCGCAGGCCGCATCGTCCAAATAAAGTTTAAACTGATTTCCACCCCCGAAATACCCGGTACACGACAGATTTAGCCTCCACGCATGGGATTTCCTCCCCTGAGCGATGGTGCTGCCGCAGGCTGCACCGTCCAGATAGGGTTTAAACTGATTTCCACCCCCCGAAATACCTGATACACGACGGATTTAGCCTCCACGCATGGGATTTCCTCCCCTGAGCGATGGTGCTGCCGCAGGCTGCACCGTCCAAATAGGGTTTAAACTGATTTCCACCCCTGAAATACTCGATACACGACAGATTTAGCCTCCACGCATGGGATTTCCTCCCCTGAGCGATGGTGCTGCCGCAGGCTGCACCGTCCAAATAGTGTTTAAGCTGATTTCCACCCCCGAAATACCCGATACACGACAGGTTTAGCCTCCATGCAGTGGATTTCCTCCCCTGAGCGACGGTGCAGCCGCAGGCTGCACCGTCCAAATAGTGTTTAAGCTGATTTCCACCCTTGAAATACCCGATGAACGACAGATTTAGCCTCCATGCAGGGGATTTCCTCCCCTGAGCGATGGTGCAGCCGCAGGCTGCACCGTCCAAATAGTGTTTAAACTGATTTCCACCCCCGAAATACCCGATACACGACAGATTTAGCCTCCATGCAGGGGATTTCCTCCCCTGAGGCCGCAGGCTGCATCGTCCAAATAAAGTTTAAACTGATTTCCACCCCCGAAATACCCGGTACACGACAGATTTAGCCTCCACGCATGGGATTTCCTCCCCTGAGCGATGGTGCTGCCGCAGGCTGCACCGTCCAAATAGGGTTTAAAGTGATTTCCACCCCTGAAATACCCGATACACGACAGATTTAGCCTCCACGCATGGGATTTCCTCCCCTGAGGCCGCAGGCTGCATCGTCCAAATAAAGTTTAAACTGATTTCCACCCCCGAAATACCCGGTACACGTCAGATTTAGCCTCCACGCATGGGATTTCCTCCTGAGCGATGGTGCTGCCGCAGGCTGCACCGTCCAAATAGGGTTTAAACTGATTTCCACCCTGAAATACCCGATACACGACAGATTTAGCCTCCACGCATGGGATTTCCTCCCTGAGCGATGGTGCAGCCGCAGGCTGCACCGTCCAAATAAAGTTTAAACTGATTTCCACCCCCGAAATACCCGGTACACGACAGATTTAGCCTCCACGCATGGGATTTCCTCCCCTGAGCGATGGTGCAGCCGCAGGCTGCACCTTCGAAATTGGGTTTAAACTGATTTCCACCCCTGAAATACCCGATACGTGACAGATTTAGCCTCCATGCAGGGGAGTTCCTCCCTGAGCGAGGCCGCAGGCTGCATCGTCCAAATAAAGTTTAAACTGATTTCCACCCCCGAAATACCCGGTACACGACAGATTTAGCCTCCACGCATGGGATTTCCTCCCCTGAGCGATGGTGCTGCCGCAGGCTGCACCGTCCAGATAGGGTTTAAACTGATTTCCACCCCCCGAAATACCTGATACACGACGGATTTAGCCTCCACGCATGGGATTTCCTCCCCTGAGCGATGGTGCAACCGCAGGCCGCATCGACCAAATAGGGTTTGAACTGATTTCCACCCCAGAAAAACTCGATACACGACAGATTTAGCCTCCATGCATGGGATTTCCTCCCCTGAGCGATGGTGCTGCCGCAGGCTGCACCGTCCAAATAGGGTTTAAACTGATTTCCACCCCCGAAATACCCGGTACACGACAGATTTAGCCTCCACGCAGAGATTTCCTCCCTGAGCGACGGTGCAGCCGCAGGCTGCATCGTCCAAATAAAGTTTAAACTGATTTCCACCCCGAAATACCCGGTACACGACAGATTTAGCCTCCACGCATGGGATTTCCTCCCTGAGCGACGGTGCAGCCGCTGGCCGCATCGTCCAAATAAAGTTTAAACTGATTTCCACCCCTGAAATACCCGATACACGACAGATTTAGCCTCCATGCAGGGGATTTCCTCACCTGAGGCCGCAGGCTGCATCGTCCAAATAAAGTTTAAACTGATTTCCACCCCCGAAATACCCGGTACACGACAGATTTAGCCTCCACGCATGGGATTT
Organism: Aplectana chamaeleonis; assembly: GCA_029168955.1. Taxonomy (NCBI): domain Eukaryota; kingdom Metazoa; phylum Nematoda; class Chromadorea; order Rhabditida; family Cosmocercidae; genus Aplectana; species Aplectana chamaeleonis. The sequence continues at coordinate 659,195 of JAPDOI010000040.1, forward strand.
CCTCCCCTGAGCGATGGTGCTGCCGCAGGCTGCACCGTCCAAATAGGGTTTAAACTGATTTCCACCCCTGAAAAACTCGATACACGACAGATTTAGCCTCCACGCATGGGATTTCCTCCCCTGAGCGATGGTGCCGCAGGCTGCATCGTCCAAATAAAGTTTAAACTGATTTCCACCCCCGAAATACCCGGTGCACGACAGATTTAGCCTCCATGCAGGGGATTTCCTCCCCTGAGCAGCGGTGCAGCCGCAGGCTGCACCGTCCAAATAGGGTTTAAACTGATTTCCACCCCTGAAATACCCGATACACGACAGATTTAGCCTCCACGCATGGGATTTCCTTCCCTGAGCGACGGTGCACCGTCCAAATAGGGTTTAAACTGATTTCCACCCCTGAAATACCCGATACACGACAGATTTAGCCTCCACGCATGGGATTTCCTCCCCTGAGCGATGGTGCACCGTCCAAATAGGGTTTAAACTGATTTCCACCCCTGAAAAACTCGATACACGACAGATTTAGCCTCCATGCAGGGGATTTCCTCCCCTGAGCGACGGTGCAGCCGCAGGCTGCACCGTCCAAATAGGGTTTAAAGTGATTTCCACCCCCAAATACCCGGTACACGACAGATTTAGCCTCCACGCATGGGATTTCCTCCCTGAGCGATGGTGCAGCCGCAGGCTGCACCGTCCAAATAGGGTTTAAACTGATTTCCACCCCTGAAATACCCGATACACGACAGATTTAGCCTCCACGCATGGGATTTCCTCCCCTGAGGCCGCAGGCTGCATCGTCCAAATAGAGTTTAAACTGATTTCCACCCCGAAATACCCGGTACACGACAGATTTAGCCTCCACGCAGGGATTTCCTCCCTGAGCGATGGTGCAGCCGCAGGCTGCACCGTCCAAATAGGGTTTAAACTGATTTCCACCCTGAAATACCCGATACACGACAGATTTAGCCTCCACGCAGGGGATTTCCTCCCCTGAGCGATGGTGCACCGCAGGCTGCATCGTCCAAATAAAGTTTAAACTGATTTCCACCCCGAAATACCCGGTACACGACAGATTTAGCCTCCACGCATGGGATTTCCTCCCTGAGCGATGGTGCTGCCGCAGGCTGCACCGTCCAAATAGGGTTTAAACTGATTTCCACCCCTGAAATACTCGATACACGACAGATTTAGCCTCCACGCAGGGATTTCCTCCCTGAGCGAGGCCGCAGGCTGCATCGTCCAAATAAAGTTTAAACTGATTTCCACCCCGAAATACCCGGTACACGACAGATTTAGCCTCCACGCATGGGATTTCCTCCCTGAGCGATGGTGCTGCCGCAGGCTGCACCGTCCAAATAGGGTTTAAACTGATTTCCACCCCTGAAATACTCGATACACGACAGATTTAGCCTCCATGCAGGATTTCCTCCCCTGAGGCCGCAGGCTGCATCGTCCAAATAAAGTTTAAACTGATTTCCACCCCGAAATACCCGGTACACGACAGATTTAGCCTCCACGCATGGGATTTCCTCCCTGAGCGATGGTGCAGCCGCAGGCTGCACCGTCCAAATAGGGTTTAAACTGATTTCCACCCCTGAAATACCCGATACACGACAGATTTAGCCTCCACGCATGGGATTTCCTCCTGAGCGAGGCCGCAGGCTGCATCGTCCAAATAAAGTTTAAACTGATTTCCACCCCGAAATACCCGGTACACGACAGATTTAGCCTCCACGCATGGGATTTCCTCCCTGAGCGATGGTGCAGCCGCAGGCTGCACCGTCCAAATAGGGTTTAAACTGATTTCCACCCCTGAAATACCCGATACACGACAGATTTAGCCTCCACGCAGGGATTTCCTCCCCTGAGGCCGCAGGCTGCATCGTCCAAATAAAGTTTAAACTGATTTCCACCCCGAAATACCCGGTACACGACAGATTTAGCCTCCACGCATGGGATTTCCTCCCTGAGCGATGGTGCAGCCGCAGGCTGCACCGTCCAAATAGGGTTTAAACTGATTTCCACCCTGAAATACCCGATACACGACAGATTTAGCCTCCACGCATGGGATTTCCTCCTGAGCGAGGCCGCAGGCTGCATCGTCCAAATAAAGTTTAAACTGATTTCCACCCCGAAATACCCGGTACACGACAGATTTAGCCTCCACGCATGGGATTTCCTCCCCTGAGCGATGGTGCTGCCGCAGGCTGCACCGTCCAAATAGGGTTTAAAGTGATTTCCACCCCTGAAATACCCGATACACGACAGATTTAGCCTCCACGCAGGGGATTTCCTCACCTGAGGCCGCAGGCTGCATCGTCCAAATAAAGTTTAAACTGATTTCCACCCCGAAATACCCGGTACACGACAGATTTAGCCTCCACGCATGGGATTTCCTCCCCTGAGCGATGGTGCAGCAGCAGGCTGCACCGTCCAAATAAAGTTTAAACTGATTTCCACCCTTGAAATACCCGATAAACGACAGATTTAGCCTCCATGCAGGGGATTTCCTCCCCTGAGGCCGCAGGCTGCATCGTCCAAATAAAGTTTAAACTGATTTCCACCCCCGAAATACCCGACACACGACAGATTTAGCCTCCACGCAGGGGATTTACTCCCCTGAGCGACGGTGCAGCCGCAGGCTGCACCGTCCAAATAGGGTTTAAACTGATTTCCACCCCTGAAATACCCGATACACGACAGATTTAGCCTCCACGCATGGGATTTCCTTCCCTGAGCGCCGGTGCAGCCGCTGGCCGCATCGGCCAAATAAAGTTTAAACTGACTCCCACCCCCGAAATACCCGGTGCACGACAGATTCAGCCTCCATGCAGGGGACTTCCTCCCTGAGCGATGGTGCAGCCGCAGGCTGCACCGTCCAAATAGGGATGAAACTGATTCCCCCCCCTGAAATGCCCGATACACGACAGATTTAGCCTCCACGCATGGGATTTCCTCCCCTGAGGCCGCAGGCTGCATCGTCCAAATAAAGTTTAAACTGATTTCCACCCCCGAAATACCCGGTACACGACAGATTTAGCCTCCACGCATGGGATTTCCTCCCCTGAGCGATGGTGCTGCCGCAGGCTGCACCGTCCAAATAGGGTTTAAAGTGATTTCCACCCCTGAAATACCCGATACACGACAGATTTAGCCTCCACGCAGGGGATTTCCTTCCCAGAGCGACGGTGCAGCCGCTGGCCGCATCGTCCAAATAAAGTTTAAACTGATTTCCACCCCGAAATACCCGGTACACGACAGATTTAGCCTCCACGCATGGGATTTCCTCCCCTGAGCGATGGTGCTGCCGCAGGCTGCACCTTCCAAATAGGGTTTAAAGTGATTTCCACCCCTGAAATACCCGATACACGACAGATTTAGCCTCCACGCAGGGGATTTCCTTCCCTGAGCGACGGTGCAGCCGCTGGCCGCATCGTCCAAATAAAGTTTAAACTGATTTCCACCCCCGAAATACCCGGTGCACGACAGATTTAGCCTCCATGCAGGGGATTTCCTCCCCTGAGCAGCGGTGCAGCCGCAGGCTGCACCGTCCAAATAGGGTTTAAACTGATTTCCACCCCTGAAATACCCGATACACGACAGATTTAGCCTCCACGCATGGGATTTCCTCCCCTGAGGCCGCAGGCTGCATCGTCCAAATAAAGTTTAAACTGATTTCCACCCCCGAAATACCCGGTACACGACAGATTTAGCCTCCACGCATTTGATTTCCTCCCCTGAGCGATGGTGCTGCCTCAGGCTGCACCGTCCAAATAGGGTTTAAACTGATTTCCACCCCTGAAAAACTCGATACACGACAGATTTAGCCTCCATGCAGGGGATTTCCTCACCTGAGGCCGCAGGCTGCATCGTCCAAATAAAGTTTAAACTGATTTCCACCCCCGAAATACCCGGTACACGACAGATTTAGCCTCCACGCATGGGATTTCCTCCCCTGAGCGATGGTGCTGCCGCAGGCTGCACCGTCCAAATAGGGTTTAAAGTGATTTCCACCCCTGAAATACCCGATACACGACAGATTTAGCCTCCACGCAGGGGATTTCCTTCCCAGAGCGACGGTGCTGCCGCAGGCTGCACCGTCCAAATAGGGTTTAAACTGGTTTCCCCCCACGAAATACCCGGTACACGACAGATTTAGCCTCCACGCATGGGATTTCCTCCCCTGAGCGATGGTGCTGCCGCAGGCTGCACCGTCCAAATAGGGTTTAAACTGATTTCCACCCCTGAAATACCCGATACACGACAGATTTAGCCTCCACGCATGGGATTTCCTCCCTGAGCGATGGTGCGCAGCCTGCATCGTCCAAATAAAGTTTAAACTGATTTCCACCCCCGAAATACCCGGTACACGACAGATTTAGCCTCCACGCATTTGATTTCCTCCCCTGAGCAATGGTGCTGCCTCAGGCTGCACCGTCCAAATAGGGTTTAAACTGATTTCCACCCCTGAAAAACTCGATACACGACAGATTTAGCCTCCATGCAGGGGATTTCCTCCCCTGAGGCCGCAGGCTGCATCGTCCAAATAAAGTATAAATTGATTTCCACCCCTGAAAAACTCGATACACGACAGATTTAGCCTCCACGCATGGGATTTCCTCCCCTGAGCGATGGTGCTGCCGCCGGCTGCACCGTCCAAATAGGGTTTAAACTGATTTCCACCCCTGAAAAACCCGATACACGACAGATTTAGCCTCCCCGCAGCGGATTTCCTTCCCTGAGCGACGGTGCAGCCGCTGGCCGCATCGTCCAAATAAAGTTTAAACTGATTTCCACCCCCGAAATACCCGGTGCACGACAGATTTAGCCTCCATGCAGGGGATTTCCTCCCCTGAGCGACGGTGCAGCCGCAGGCTGCACCGTCCAAATAGGGTTTAAACTGATTTCCACCCCTGAAATACCCGATACACGACAGATTTAGCCTCCACGCATGGGATTTCCTCCCCTGAGGCCGCAGGCTGCATCGTCCAAATAAAGTTTAAACTGATTTCCACCCCCGAAATAACCGGTACACGACAGATTTAGCCTCCACGCATGGGATTTCCTCCCCTGAGCGATGGTGCACCGTCCAAATAGGGTTTAAACTGATTTCCACCCCTGAAAAACTCGATACACGACAGATTTAGCCTCCATGCAGGGGATTTCCTCCCCTGAGGCCGCAGGCTGCATCGTCCAAATAAAGTTTAAACTGATTTCCACCCCGAAATACCCGGTACACGACAGATTTAGCCTCCACGCATGGGATTTCCTCCCCTGAGCGATGGTGCTGCCGCAGGCTGCACCTTCCAAATAGGGTTTAAACTGATTTCCACCCCTGAAATACCCGATACACGACAGATTTAGCCTCCACGCAGAGATTTCCTCCCTGAGCGATGATGCGTGCAGGCTGCATCGTCCAAATAAAGTTTAAACTGATTTCCACCCCGAAATACCCGGTACACGACAGATTAATCCTCCATGCAGGGGATTTCCTCCCCTGAGCCGTGGTGCTGCCGCAGGCTGCACCGTCCAAATAGGGTTTAAAGTGATTTCCACCCCTGAAATACCCGATACACGACAGATTTAGCCTCCACGCAGGGGATTTCCTTCCCTGAGCGACGGTGCAGCCGCTGGCCGCATCGTCCAAATAAAGTTTAAACTGATTTCCACCCCCGAAATACCCGGTGCACGACAGATTTAGCCTCCATGCAGGGGACTTCCTCCCCTGAGCGATGGTGCTGCCGCAGGCTGCACCGTCCAAATAGGGTTTAAACTGATTTCCACCCCTGAAATACCCGATACACGACAGATTTAGCCTCCACGCATGGGATTTCCTCCCCTGAGGCCGCAGGCTGCATCGTCCAAATAAAGTTTAAACTGATTTCCACCCCCGAAATACCCGGTACACTACAGATTTAGCCCCCACGCATTTGATTTCCTCCCTGAGCGATGGTGCTGCCGCAGGCTGCACCGTCCAAATAGGGTTTAAACTGATTTCCACCCTGAAGTACCCGATACACGACAGATTTAGCCTCCACGCAGGGGATTTCCTCACCTGAGGCCGCAGGCTGCATCGTCCAAATAAAGTTTAAACTGATTTCCACCCCCGAAATACCCGGTACACGACAGATTTAGCCTCCACGCATGGGATTTCCTCCCCTGAGCGATGGTGCTGCCGCAGGCTGCACCGTCCAAATAGGGTTTAAACTGATTTCCACCCCTGAAATACCCGGTGCACGACAGATTTAGCCTCCATGCAGGGGATTTCCTCCCCTGAGGCCGCAGGCTGCATCGTCCAAATAAAGTTTAACCTGCTTTCCACCCCGATATACCCGGTACACGACAGATTTAGCCTCCACGCATGGGATTTCCTCCGCTGAGCGATGGTGCTGCCGCAGGCTGCACCTTCCAAATAGGGTTTAAAGTGATTTCCACCCCTGAAATACCCGATACACGACAGATTTAGCCTCCACGCATGGGATTTCCTCCCTGAGGCCGCAGGCTGCATCGTCCAAATAAAGTTTAAACTGATTTCCACCCCTGAAATACCCGGTACACGACAGATTTAGCCTCCACGCAGGGGATTTCCTTCCCAGAGCGACGGTGCTGCCGCAGGCTGCACCGTCCAAATAGGGTTTAAACTGATTTCCACCCCTGAAATACCCGATACACGACAGATTTAGCCTCCACGCATGGGATTTCCTCCCCTGAGGCCGCAGGCTGCATCGTCCAAATAAAGTTTAAACTGATTTCCACCCACGAAATACCCGGTACACGACAGATTTAGCCTCCACGCATTTGATTTCCTCCCCTGAGCGATGGTGCTGCCGCAGGCTGCACCGTCCAAATAGGGTTTAAACTGATTTCCACCCCTGAAAAACTCGATACACGACAGATTTAGCCTCCATGCAGGGGATTTCCTCCCCTGAGGCCGCAGGCTGCATCGTCCAAATAAAGTTTAAACTGATTTCCACCCCCGAAATACCCGGTACACGACAGATTTAGCCTCCACGCATGGGATTTCCTCCCCTGAGCGATGGTGCTGCCGCAGGCTGCACCGTCCAGATAGGGTTTAAACTGATTTCCACCCCCCGAAATACCTGATACACGACGGATTTAGCCTCCACGCATGGGATTTCCTCCCCTGAGCGATGGTGCAGCTGCAGGCTGCACCGTCCAAATAGGGTTTAAACTGATTTCCACCCTTGAAATACCCGATGAACGACAGATTTAGCCTCCATGCAGGGGATTTCCTCCCCTGAGGCCGCAGGCTGCATCGTCCAAATAAAGTTTAAACTGATTTCCACCCCCGAAATACCCGGTACACGACAGATTTAGCCTCCACGCATGGGATTTCCTCCCCTGAGCGATGGTGCTGCCGCAGGCTGCACCGTCCAAATAGGGTTTAAACTGATTTCCACCCCTGAAAAACTCGATACACGACAGATTTAGCCTCCATGCAGGGGATTTCCTCCCCCGAGGCCGCAGGCTGCATCGTCCAAATAAAGTTTAAACTGATTTCCACCCACGAAATACCCGGTACACGACAGATTTAGCCTCCACGCATGGGATTTCCTCCCCTGAGCGATGGTGCTGCCGCAGGCTGCACCGTCCAAATAGGGTTTAAAGTGATTTCCACCCCTGAAATACCCGATACACGACAGATTTAGCCTCCACGCAGGGGATTTCCTTCCCTGAGCGACGGTGCAGCCGCTGGCCGCATCGTCCAAATAAAGTTTAAACTGATTTCCACCCCCGAAATACCCGGTGCACGACAGATTTAGCCTCCATGCATGGGATTTCCTCCCCTGAGCGATGGTGCACCGTCCAAATAGGGTTTAAACTGATTTCCACCCCTGAAAAACTCGATACACGACAGATTTAGCCTCCATGCAGGGGATTTCCTCCCTGAGCGATGGCAGCCGCAGGCTGCACCGTCCAAATAAAGTTTAAACTGATTTCCACCCCCGAAATACCCGGTACACGACAGATTTAGCCTCCACGCATTTGATTTCCTCCCCTGAGCGATGGTGCTGCCTCAGGCTGCACCGTCCAAATAGGGTTTAAACTGATTTCCACCCCTGAAAAACTCGATACACGACAGATTTAGCCTCCATGCAGGGGATTTCCTCCCCTGAGGCCGCAGGCTGCATCGTCCAAATAAAGTTTAAACTGATTTCCACCCCCGAAATACCCGGTGCACGACAGATTTAGCCTCCATGCAGGGGATTTCCTCCCCTGAGCAGCGGTGCAGCCGCAGGCTGCACCGTCCAAATAGGGTTTAAAGTGATTTCCACCCCTGAAATACCCGATACACGACAGATTTAGCCTCCACGCAGGGGATTTCCTTCCCTGAGCGACGGTGCAGCCGCTGGCCGCATCGTCCAAATAAAGTTTAAACTGATTTCCACCCCCGAAATACCCGGTACACGACAGATTTAGCCTCCACGCATTTGATTTCCTCCCCTGAGCAATGGTGCTGCCTCAGGCTGCACCGTCCAAATAGGGTTTAAACTGATTTCCACCCCTGAAATACCCGATACACGACAGATTTAGCCTCCACGCATGGGATTTCCTCCCCTGAGGCCGCAGGCTGCATCGTCCAAATAAAGTTTAAACTGATTTCCACCCCCGAAATACCCGGTACACGACAGATTTAGCCTCCACGCATGGGATTTCCTCCCCTGAGCGATGGTGCTGCCGCAGGCTGCACCGTCCAAATAGGGTTTAAAGTGATTTCCACCCCTGAAATACCCGATACACGACAGATTTAGCCTCCATGCAGGGGATTTCCTCCCCTGAGCCGCAGGCCGCATCGTCCAAATAAAGTTTAAACTGATTTCCACCCCCGAAATGCCCGGTGCACGACAGATTTAGCCTCCATGCAGGGGACTTCCTCCCCTGAGCAGCGGTGCAGCCGCAGGCTGCACCGTCCAAATAGGGTTTAAACTGATTTCCACCCCTGAAATACCCGATACACGACAGATTTAGCCTCCACGCATGGGATTTCCTTCCCTGAGCGACGGTGCAGCCGCTGGCCGCATCGTCCAAATAAAGTTTAAACTGATTTCCACCCCCCGAAATACCCGGTGCACGACAGATTTAGCCTCCACGCATTTGATTTCCTCCTGAGCGATGGTGCTGCCGCAGGCTGCACCGTCCAAATAGGGTTCAAACTGATTTCCACCCCTGAAAAACTCGATACACCACAGATATAGCCTCCACGCAGGGATTTCCTCCCTGAGCGACGGTGCCGCAGGCTGCATCGTCCAAATAAAGTTTAAACTGATTTCCACCCCCCGAAATACCCGGTGCACGACAGATTTAGCCTCCACGCATGGGATTTCCTCCCCTGAGCGATGGTGCACCGTCCAAATAGGGTTTAAACTGATTTCCACCCCTGAAAAACTCGATACACGACAGATTTAGCCTCCATGCAGGGGATTTCCTCCCCTGAGGCCGCTGGCCGCATCGTCCAAATAAAGTTTAAACTGATTTCCACCCCCGAAATACCCGGTGCACGACAGATTTAGCCTCCATGCAGGGGATTTCCTCCCCTGAGCGACGGTGCAGCCGCAGGCTGCACCGTCCAAATAGGGTTTAAACTGATTTCCACCCCTGAAATACCCGATACACGACAGATTTAGCCTCCACGCAGGGGATTTCCTCCCCTGAGGCCGCAGGCTGCATCGTCCAAATAAAGTTTAAACTGATTTCCACCCCCAAAATAACCGGTACACGACAGATTTAGCCTCCACGCATGGGATTTCCTCCCCTGAGCGATGGTGCACCGTCCAAATAGGGTTTAAACTGATTTCCACCCCTGAAATACCCGATACACGACAGATTTAGCCTCCACGCAGGGGATTTCCTCCCCTGAGCGATGGTGCTGCCGCAGGCTGCACCGTCCAAATAGGGTTTAAACTGATTTCCACCCCTGAAAAACTCGATACACGACAGATTTAGCCTCCATGCAGGGGATTTCCTCCCCTGAGGCCGCAGGCTGCATCGTCCAAATAAAGTTTAAACTGATTTCCACCCCCGAAATACCCGGTACACGACAGATTTAGCCTCCACGCATGGGATTTCCTCCCCTGAGCGATGGTGCTGCCGCAGGCTGCACCGTCCAAATAGGGTTTAAACTGATTTCCACCCCTGAAATACCCGATACACGACAGATTTAGCCTCCACGCATGGGATTTCCTCCCCTGAGGCCGCAGGCTGCATCGTCCAAATAAAGTTTAAACTGATTTCCACCCCCGAAATAACCGGTACACGACAGATTTAGCCTCCACGCATGGGATTTCCTCCCCTGAGCGATGGTGCCGCAGGCTGCACCGTCCAAATAGTGTTTAAGCTGATTTCCACCCCCGAAATACCCGATACACGACAGGTTTAGCCTCCATGCAGTGGATTTCCTCCCCTGAGCGAGGCCGCAGGCTGCATCGTCCAAATAAAGTTTAAACTGATTTCCACCCCGAAATACCCGGTACACGACAGATTTAGCCTCCACGCATGGGATTTCCTCCCTGAGCGATGGTGCTGCCGCAGGCTGCACCGTCCAAATAGGGTTTAAACTGATTTCCACCCCTGAAATACCCGATACACGACAGATTTAGCCTCCATGCAGGGATTTCCTCCCCTGAGCGCCGCAGGCTGCATCGTCCAAATAAAGTTTAAACTGATTTCCACCCCGAAATACCCGGTACACGACAGATTTAGCCTCCACGCATGGGATTTCCTCCCTGAGCGATGGTGCTGCCGCAGGCTGCACCGTCCAAATAGGGTTTAAACTGATTTCCACCCCTGAAATACCCGATACACGACAGATTTAGCCTCCACGCATGGGATTTCCTCCCCTGAGGCCGCAGGCTGCATCGTCCAAATAAAGTTTAAACTGATTTCCACCCCCGAAATACCCGGTACACGACAGATTTAGCCTCCACGCATGGGATTTCCTCCCCTGAGCGATGGTGCTGCCGCAGGCTGCACCGTCCAAATAGGGTTTAAACTGATTTCCACCCCTGAAAAACTCGATACACGACAGATTTAGCCTCCATGCAGGGGATTTCCTCCCCTGAGCGACGGTGCAGCCGCAGGCTGCACCGTCCAAATAGGGTTTAAAGTGATTTCCACCCCTGAAATACCCGTTACACGACAGATTTAGCCTCCACGCATGAGATTTCCTCCCCTGAGCGATGGTGCTGCCGCAGGCTGCACCGTCCAAATAGGGTTTAAACTGATTTCCACCCCTGGAATACCCGATACACGACAGATTTAGCCTCCACGCATGGGATTTCCTCCCCTGAGGCCGCAGGCTGCATCGTCCAAATAAAGTTTAAACTGATTTCCACCCTTGAAATACCCGATAAACGACAGATTTAGCCTCCATGCAGGGGATTTCCTCCCCTGAGCGACGGTGCAGCCGCAGGCTGCACCGTCCAAATAGTGTTTAAGCTGATTTCCACCCTTGAAATACCCGATGAACGACAGATTTAGCCTCCATGCAGGGGATTTCCTCCCCTGAGGCCGCAGGCTGCATCGTCCAAATAAAGTTTAAACTGATTTCCACCCCCGAAATACCCGGTACACGACAGATTTAGCCTCCACGCATGGGATTTCCTCCCCTGAGCGATGGTGCTGCCGCAGGCTGCACCGTCCAAATAGGGTTTAAACTGATTTCCACCCCTGAAATACCCGATACACGACAGATTTAGCCTCCACGCATTTGATTTCCTCCCCTGAGCGATGGTGCAGCCGCTGCCGCATCGTCCAAATAAAGTTTAAACTGATTTCCACCCCTGAAATACCCGATACACGACAGATTTAGCCTCCACGCATGGGATTTCCTCCCCTGAGCGATGGTGCTGCCGCAGGCTGCACCGTCCAAATAGGGTTTAAACTGATTTCCACCCCTGAAATACCCGATACACGACAGATTTAGCCTCCACGCATGGGATTTCCTCCCCTGAGGCCGCAGGCTGCATCGTCCAAATAAAGTTTAAACTGATTTCCACCCCCGAAATACCCGGTACACGACAGATTTAGCCTCCACGCATTTGATTTCCTCCCCTGAGCAATGGTGCTGCCTCAGGCTGCACCGTCCAAATAGGGTTTAAACTGATTTCCACCCCTGAAATACCCGATACACGACAGATTTAGCCTCCACGCAGGGGATTTCCTCACCTGAGGCCGCAGGCTGCATCGTCCAAATAAAGTTTAAACTGATTTCCACCCCCGAAATACCCGGTACACGACAGATTTAGCCTCCACGCATGGGATTTCCTCCCCTGAGCGATGGTGCTGCCGCAGGCTGCACCGTCCAAATAGGGTTTAAACTGATTTCCACCCCTGAAATACCCGATACACGACAGATTTAGCCTCCATGCAGGGGATTTCCTCACCTGAGGCCGCAGGCTGCATCGTCCAAATAAAGTTTAAACTGATTTCCACCCCCGAAATACCCGGTACACGACAGATTTAGCCTCCATGCAGGGGATTTCCTCCCCTGAGCAGCGGTGCAGCCGCAGGCTGCACCGTCCAAATAGGGTTTAAACTGATTTCCACCCCTGAAATACCCGATACACGACAGATTTAGCCTCCATGCAGGGGATTTCCTCCCCTGAGGCCGCAGGCTGCATCGTCCAAATAAAGTTTAAACTGATTTCCACCCCCGAAATACCCGGTACACGACAGATTTAGCCTCCACGCATGGGATTTCCTCCCCTGAGCGATGGTGCTGCCGCAGGCTGCACCGTCCAAATAGGGTTTAAACTGATTTCCACCCCTGAAAAACTCGATACACGACAGATTTAGCCTCCATGCAGGGGATTTCCTCCCCTGAGGCCGCAGGCTGCATCGTCCAAATAAAGTTTAAACTGATTTCCACCCCGAAATACCCGGTACACGACAGATTTAGCCTCCACGCATGGGATTTCCTCCCCTGAGCGATGAGCAGCCGCAGGCTGCACCGTCCAAATAGGGTTTAAACTGATTTCCACCCTGAAAAACCCGATACACGACAGATTTAGCCTCCACGCATGGGATTTCCTCCCCTGAGGCCGCAGGCTGCATCGTCCAAATAAAGTTTAAACTGATTTCCACCCCCGAAATACCCGGTACACGACAGATTTAGCCTCCACGCATTTAATTTCCTCCCCTGAGCGATGGTGCTGCCGCAGGCTGCACCGTCCAAATAGGGTTTAAAGTGATTTCCACCCCTGAAATACCCGATACACGACAGATTTAGCCTCCATGCAGGGGATTTCCTCCCCTGAGGCCGCAGGCTGCATCGTCCAAATAAAGTTTAAACTGATTTCCACCCCCGAAATACCCGGTACACGACAGATTTAGCCTCCACGCATGGGATTTCCTCCCCTGAGCGATGGTGCTGCCGCAGGCTGCACCGTCCAAATAGGGTTTAAAGTGATTTCCACCCCTGAAATACCGGATACACGACAGATTTAGCCTCCACGCATTTGATTTCCTCCCCTGAGCGATGGTGCACCGTCCAAATAGGGTTTAAACTGATTTCCACCCCTGAAATACCCGATACACGACAGATATAGCCTCCACTTATTCTGATCGAAACCAATCACCTGTAAGCCAAAAACTAGCATGGAATCATGTTTCGCGTTCTTTTCCTACGCGAAATCAAGGAAATGGCGCTGTGCCAACTATGGAGAGCCCATCTTCGAATAGGATTAAACTGATTTCATCGGCGCTACTACATCGATACACGAGTGATGGGTCACCGTTTGAATCATCTAGTGACGCGCCCAAATAGGGTTCGAAATGATTTTTAGAGAGTTTCCACTTCGAAATTCACGGATAACAGCCGACATCCTCATTAGTAGTACGTTTTCATTCTCATTAATGATTTGCGATCAGTTAATCTTGAATTGAGTCGGGGGGTCGTGAATCAACAATATAGGCGTAACTGGGAGCGGTGTGTGCAAGTGCATACCACACCCCACAACGCATTATTTGACGGCTATGCTGGCAATTGGTGCGGTCCGGCATTTCTCCTCCAGTGCGGACACCTCAGAAGCCCCCGGACGTCATGTGCGCCCACGAAAAATGTGGTGATCGATCGGCGCACGTGACAGGCGCGCGGACTGCTGGGTGGTCCGCTGCTATCCCTTTCACGGCTACACCCACAATATATTCGTGGAAATCTTATGGCCCGCTACCACCCCCTCCGCGGAAAGACGCGTGTGCCGCCAAAGTTTTCAAAAGTTGATATTAGATTTGATTAAACGTACTTCGATATAATTAAACAAAGAAAATATACCACGCGCCGTTTGCAGATGCTCCTCGTAAAGTTGTACAGAGATGGGCCGACTCCAGCATGGAAAGGCTTCGTCTTCTGCGTGGGGGCACACCCAGTTTGTTCGAGGATATCTGGAGAAGGCGGGGTGTGAACCCTATCTTAGGAGCAGTGCCGCCTCGGGTTTGCGAGTCCGAGTCTCAACTCGGCAGGCGAGCCAGATGCGCTCTTGCCTCGCTGCGCTGTGGTCACTCTATTCTGCTCATGTCTTCTTCTTCTTCTTCTTTGCAGCCACGTCGAGAGTTTTGTCATAGGTTGAGGAACTGGGCGACGAGTAATGGATTCGTCCACAGGTCCATTGTGGTCAGCGTGGTTGGTCTCTCCGGACAATTAAACAGATGTGCCGTATCGTGGCCTTGGCATCCACAGTCTGGGCAAACGTCCGATTTGCTGCAGTCAATCTTGCTGACGTAAGCCATAAGCATAGTAGAGTGACCACAGCGCAGCGATGCCAGGGTGCATCTGGCCCTCCTTCCGAGTTTAGACTCGGATGTGCAGAAACGGGGCGGCGCCACTCCCAGGATGGGATTTACCGCAGCCCTTTCCAGATGAAACCGTACGAATTGTATGTGCTCCTCGCGCAATAGACGGAGTCGTTCTTGCTGTGAATCGTGCCATCTTTGCAGATTGACTTTGCTTGGAGCATCGGCGAATGGCTTTCTGATGTCTCTCTCCTTGACGGGGTTCAGCACTCTCCATGAGGGGTGGTTGGGTTGCTTATTGATGAAAAATTGTTGGGCCTGGAGCTGACAGCGCTCCTTTACTGGCAATAGTCGTGTCTCCGCATGCAAGTGCTCGACTGGGGAACTTCTTGCACATCCGGTAGCTATACGAAGTGCGGCATTCTGTACCCGCTGCATCTTGGTCCAGGAGGTTTCTGATACCAAGTGCTGCCACACCGGTGCGGCGTACTCCAGAGCGGGCTGAAGTATGGCCTTGTAGGTCCTGATAATAGTTTCCTTGCTACCGATGTACCGCCCAGGGCTCTGAGCACATTAAGCTTCGCTTTGACGACGGCCTGCTTCTGCTCGGTGTTCTTGTGAAACTTGAGCGATGGATCGAGCACCAGACCGAGCAGTTTGGGAAAGCGAGCAGCAGGTAATCGATCTCCGTCTCACTCGACATGCGGGTGGGCGCTGTGCTCTGATGGATCCGTTGTGAGTACGGATACCGACGATTTGGATGTCGAGATCTTTAGCATTTTGCGGTCGAAAAAGCTTTTCAGTGTGACCATGTACTCATTGATCTTGGAGGCAGCCACATTTATATCTCGATCCCGACACATTATTGTCATATCATCGGCATAGGCGACCACCTTGATATCCTGGGGAGGAGCGTGCATGTCTTCCAGGTACAGACTGAAGAGAGCAGGCGATAAAACGCCGCCCTGCGGGACTCCAGCTGCAATAGGAATACTATTAGAGACATGATTCTGGAACACAGCTCTGGCTCGTCTGCCTTTGATGAATGCCGATATCCAGCGTTTCTGCCACGGCGGTATTGACGATTCCAGTAAGTTGCTTGACAGAACTCCATGGTTTACTGTGTCGAATGCCTTGGTAAGATCGAAGGCAACAGCCACAGTTCTCTGTGGCTTCTGGGCATTGAACCCATCGATGGCGAAGCTTGTAATTTCCAGCAGAGCTGTCGTGGTGGAATGCAGCTTTCTGAATCCATGCTGAATCACTTGCTTCTCATTGTGCTCCGCCAAGTCCTTTACGATCAGTTTTTCGGCTACTTTTGCGAACGTGGACAGCAAGCTAATAGGTCTGTATCCCTTGACTGAAGCCTGAGGTTTCCCCGGCTTGGGCAGCGGCACAACGTTAGCTGTCTTCCAGTTCTGTGGGATGGTGCACGATCTGAACGAGGTATTTATCAAATCAGTGAGAAGCGGAAGGATTCCATTCGGTATCTTCTTCAAGACAGGGCATATTCCGTCGGGACCAACAGCTTTAGAGTTTTGCATATCCTTTATAACCTTCTCGACTTGCGTCGCAGTAAACGCTTCGGACGTGCTCATAAGGGGGAGTACAGTCACTCTATTCTGCGGACCACGCTTTGCGCTGGTGATAAAAAAAAAACTTCTACCGAGCGCATAAGCGGCTTCTTTTCCTGATTTCAATACACCGTTGTTGAATTCGATTGTGGAGACGGTAGCAGGCGAGCTCTTACCCGAAAGCTTCCGTAATACCTTCCAAGTGGCTGCACTGTCCGTCTTGAAATCCAACTGCCCGGTGAACTTTTCCCACTCTTCTTTCTTGTGCCTGTCTAAATCCTTTCTGATCTCATCGTCAAGTTCAGCAACGACGGGATCCAGATGGTTGACCGCTCTCCTGGCATCTCTTCTCCTGATCTTATCGAGGATCTCCCTAGTGACATTCGGATAGAAAGTCTTGACGCGGCCGACAGGAATAGCCGCTTTCATGGCTCTGCGGATCGCGTCAGATAAATGACACTCTTTCTGGTGCACGTCGCCATTCCACGGGTAATTTGCCGACAGGTGAAGCGCAACTTCACTGAACAGGCTCCAGTCTGCTCGGCCTAAATTAAGATAAGAACGTTGACGAACACCAGAATAGGGAGCGAGAGAGTTGGAGAGATCGATATGGATAAAGACGGGGACATGGTCACTTGGCAAAGTGGTTGAGGTGGACCATGAGCAAGAGTTAGAGAGGTTGGACGAGACAAGAGAAATGTCTGGGCTGGAGGATCGGACGTTGGTAGGGAGACGAGTGGGCTGATCATCGTTTAAGATGACCAGGTCGCATTCCTCTGCCCAATCTTCGACGTCATTTCATCTAGCGTCAGAATCAAGTGACGAACAAAAGGTGTGAGCATTAAAATCGCCCGCGAAGACAACCGAAGATGAGAGGGAGCAGTCGTTTAGCTGCTTAAGTAGAGGAATAGGATCGTAAGATGGGTGGCATGAGGTAGTGGGAGGAGTATATATGTTGAAAAGAGAAAGGGGTGTTCTAAGAGGGAGATGGATTGGAAGGTACTCGAGAGTACCATCCTTGGGGGTGTTGGGTATGAGGTGGGAGGGGAGAGATGAAAAAACAAAGGTTGCAACTCCTCCGCCAAGAGTTGACCTTGGAGCATGGAAGGCAGTGTAGCCCGGGATATTAGGATGAGGACGGGTAGGTGATGGAGAGATCTTGGTTTCTTGAACCATGAGCACGTCTGGATGGTAAGTACGTGCGAAGAGAGAGAGCTCAGAAAGTTTAGTACGAAGGCTGTTGAGATTGATATGTACAATGGAAAGGGGGGCGATTTGAGGAAGAGGAATCAGAGTTGGTAGGTGAAGAGCATAAAACACAGCGAAAAGCAGAGTTATGATGCCTCACAGAACTGAGACCCGAACAAGAGAAGTGCACCCACCTTTGGCATCCAAAGCATTGGACGCTGGTCCCATTCCAAGTGACATCTCTGTCGCATGTGGCACATGGGTACTTCTTCTTCTGAGCGGGTCCAGGATTCCTTTCCACGCCGGCCCTTTGCAGGAGAATCAGAAGGAGAGACGCGGCCAGCCAGCACCTCTCCCATGACAAAAACCCTCTTCGTGGAGGGGATGACGTCGGTTTGCACAGAGGTGATCTTCTTTCCTCCACACTGCCAAGGCATGAACGTACGACATCTCGGCAGCTTCTGCTCATGTCTTACGTCAACAAGATCGACAGCAGCCGACCAGACGCATGCCCGGACTGTGATGCTCCCGGACACGACACGGCGCGTTTGTTCATGTGCCCGAAGAGACCTACCTCCTTAAAAACAATGGACCTTTGGACGAATCCTGTGAAGGCCGCCCAGTTCCTCAACCTATGACAAAAACCATTTTGAGGCTGCAGAAGAAGAAGAAAATATACCACAACAGGGTGTTCAGAAACCGCATCTGAACTGAGATTTAGAAAATTCGGTTGTTGTCACCAAGTTGATTTTCATGCTTGCGTTCTGGGTGGTGGCCATCGTGTATCAACACCCCTGAGGAGGCGGGAGAAACGGGGAGGAGCGAGGTTCCTGATTGGACGCTACAGCCGGGGGCCGGGGCTAGCCCACGTTGCGTTCAATCAGGAACCTCGCTCCTTCCCCGTTTCTCCCGCCTGCTCAGGAGCGTTGATACACGATGACCACCACCCTTGCGTTCTCACTCAGAACTTCGTTCCGGCCTTGCCGGTTCAAAAAAAACTGCATTTCGGGCCACCCGGACACTCAAAATCGGGGCCAGATCCCGTTTCGGGCGACCCGCTAACCCCTCAATTGTTACCAGCCACCCGGATGACGAAATTTGCCTTCCCGGTGCAACGAATTTGCGTGTGAATGTACGTTACGGACGATTAATCTACAATGTACAAATTTTCTCGCGACCCGATTCACCATTTCGGGCGACCCGGACGAGCAGCGATTGGTTGCCCGGTACCAGGTTCTGAGTATGGTAGAATGAATCAGCGGTATTGTTTTCCTTCTATTTTATGAAAAATCGAGAAACTGTCTGCTATATTATGATATGCAACATCCAACCTATTTCTTAGGAATACTCTCTTGAAATTCAAAAGAGACTCCATGGATCTCTCCGATTGATAGCGTTATCGATCTCATTCCTTCTTGTGCCCCTTAAAGCGAACCAAAGTGATGGTACTATCGCAGTTGGGGAGGGGGTCGCTTAAGATCAAGGACAAGATGAAATCGATGGCTAACTGATAACGCCATCAATCGAAATACTTCTCAGCAATTTTTTTCCATAGATATCGCATATCGTGAAATAAGAGGCAGTTTTTTTTCAATTTCTGTTGTATAAGGCGTAATCGATGACACTGCATCGATCCACCGTGATCGCCTGTTGCACGATTAATCGTTGTTCCATTTTCGAAATAAGTTTATTCAAATTTATCATGATTTTTGGAGGCTTATGTTGTGCGCTCTGCCGCGGGGCTCAGCGTATCACTCGAAACACTTCAAATTTTGAACTTGTAGGTTCTTTTTTTTTTCTTTGCAGCCGCGAAGGGATGATTATTATAGGCTCAGTGTGCAAATGGCTCGTCTACCGAGTTGAGACTCGATCTCACAAGCTCGAGGGGGGGGGCAGTGGTTCCGAAATGGAATAGTTGCCGCCCTTTCCAAAAACCCTCAAACGAACTAGGTGTGCTCCTCTCGCCACAGACGGAGGCGTTCTTGTTGTGAGTCGTGCCATCATTGCAGGTTGACTTTATCTGGAGCATCGGCAAACGGTTTTCATATGGCTCTCTCTCTTCCTCTCTTACAAGATCGGGTAATTCTCAAGTATGTAGTTTGGCTGTTTGACGTTGTCTATATGCAGGTCTTGGGCCTGGAGCTGATAATGCTCCTTTACTTTTAGTAGCCGGGTCTCGGCTTGTAAATGCTCAATGGACGAACTCATAGCACACCCGGTGGCGATCCGGAGGGCTGCGTTTTGTACACGCTGTTTTTTAGTCGCGGGTGAGTCCGACTCCAAGTGCTGCCGAACCGGTGCCGCGTACTCTAGGTCGGGCTGCAATATAGAATACGTGATCAGAGGTTTCTTGATGCTGCCCCATGATGTACCTCCCAGCGCCCTTAGTACATTGAGTTTGGCTTTTACAACTGCCTGCTTTGGCTAGGTATTCTTGGGAAACTCCAGCGATAGATCGAGTTTAAGGTCGGGTAGTTAGACGAAGCGAGCAGCAGGCCGGCGATCTTCACCCCAGTTGACATCAGGATGGGCGCTGAGCTCTTTGGGGTCCGTTGTGAAATTTGACACAGAAGACTTGGCGGCTTA
The DNA here is from genome assembly GCA_029168955.1 of Aplectana chamaeleonis. Lineage (NCBI taxonomy): Eukaryota > Metazoa > Nematoda > Chromadorea > Rhabditida > Cosmocercidae > Aplectana > Aplectana chamaeleonis. The sequence goes on from JAPDOI010000040.1 coordinate 679,291, forward strand.
GACCCTGAGCATCTTGTTATCAAAGTAGCTTTTCAAATCGATCAAGTTCTCGTTGATCTTGCTCACGGCAACTTGTATGTCGCGGTTTCGGCACACGTTTGTCAGTCATGTTATCAGTATAGGCGACAACTTTTACATCAATTGGGGGGGGGCGCCGGATTGTTCTCTTAGTATAGGTTAAAGAGAGCCGGCGATAAGACTCCGCCTTGCGGGACACCGGCCGCTGTGGGAATACTGTTTGAAATGTGATTTTGGAACATAACTTTCGCACAACGGTTCTTAATGAATGCAGTTACCTGACGCTTCTACCGCGATGGGATAGAGGACTTCAGTAAGATTTCCCATAGTATGCCCGGGTTTAATACTGCCGAATACCTTCGTTTTCGACCATGCTTTACCGATTAGACGAACGACATTCATGTTAGATTTTTTCTGTCTCGCCGATTACCCGTTTCATCTGAACTCTCACGCGTGCGTTTCCATATGTTGAAAAAGCGGCCTCTGGTTTTTCGGAGATCTGTCAATACCACGTGTCTTCTCTGAAAAAAAGCTTTCGGCCACTTTGCCAGCCTGCGTGTGCGCGCAATGCTGCTTCCTCCGTTTCCCCTCCGCCCTCTCACTGTCTAGGCTCCGCTCCACAAACGCACGCGAAGGAACCATGCTTTTTTTCCGAATTTTGCTTTTTTACATGTTTTTTTTCAAGCTGATGCAAGTTAGAGATATTTCTAATTCATGTCTTTTCACCTTATTCGCGGCAGCATGTGAAAGCGAAATATCATTCGAAAAAAATTTTTAGTAGAAAGATGCTGATCTGAATTTATTGGCAAAAGACGGTTTAAGTGTCATATAACTCATCATGGTTGTTGTCAAAAGTGAGACCGTCTGGTCCTTTTTATTCAGTTAGGGATTAGTGAATAGAAACAGGCATTCATATAATTTGTCCATTTTTTGTTCCAGCACTCTTGACGGCGGAGACGGGGTAATAAAGTTCGCCAATGGTAACAATGTCAGCCTCTCCCTCGCAACTGAAGCTCAAACGAGAGATCGTGATAGCGCTCGAATCCATACCACCACTATCAGCGACTACAAGGGAGATGTGAGTCTTTGTTGACATATTTGTATTTATTACACAAGTATGAGCTTATCCTCTGGTTCCGAGCCAAATTTTCTCTGTTCCCTCGCGCGCTTGTGCGCAGCGAGGGTAGAGACAGCGAGAAATTCTGGGGAGAAGGAGCAGAGTACGGTAGCAGAGTATAATTCAAAGGAGAACAACCATTTGGAAAACAAGACATTGACAGTGCATTAGATCACGGACGAGGCTTTTGTTGACGGAGTGCCTTGTTGCATGAAGTTGCCTGCGTTGGGAAATAACTTAGTTATAGTAAAGGTTCTTATTATAGTGAAGGCTCTCCTAATGTTTCATATGAGACACAGGCTTGGACGTGTTTCCAGAAATCGTGAATAATTTCGTGAAGGAAGCTAAGGTATGTGGTGGAAGAGAAGAGTGGAGAAGATGAAGTGATTGGCAAAGGACAAGAATACGAGATGAGTTGAAGAAATAAATGTGTTCTCAAATTAATATGAGTTCGTAAATTTATTTCGCAAGTCCAGAAAGAACAGGTCACTTCAGATGTATGGACTGCTAGTTGGAAAGAGCGTCATCTAATCTGGTTACGTTGAGAATTTCATTCTCCGAAAACCACTCATACACGAAACACACGACACGGATTCGATATCGCAAGGTGCTTAATTTCTGCAAAACGTTAACTTCACTTTTTTTTTGCAAAGTAAGGGTCACGAAAGAACGATGGTCGAGTTGAGAGTGGTAGATTTACCCTATATACAAACTTTCATCGTCTAAGCTGAACGCTGTGAGGCGCTACACTGTGTGGCCCACACCTGCCGCAGGTGCGGTTCCGCAGGAAGTCTACATTTTGGCAAGGTATTAGTCAGGAAAATACGTAATCAGAGTCGAGCATGGTTTATTTACCCTGTAGACAACCTTTAACGGCATCATAGGAACGCCGAAGATCGCTACACTGCATGGGCCCACACTTTTCTCAGGCAGGTCATGCCGAAAAGGGGCATTTTCGAAATTTAGGTGTCACGCGAGTAGGATATTTGAGTCCAGCGTGGTCAATTCATTCTGTATACGATCTTTTACCGTCACAGTGTAACACCGAAGACCGCTACATAGACAGCGGGACAAAGTAGAAAATCGTCCAAGTCCACAAACCGAACTAGGGTTTTAAAACAGCTGTAACTCAAGTTCCAAATCAGCTACCCGGGGTTTGAGCAAAACTAAGAGACTAGGTTTGCAACCCTACAGAATGAGACCCTAACAGACCCCAGAAGTTGCCTTTCAGAAAAATTTATTAGGTGTGGACTTTTGATGTTTTGAGCACCAAAGTCCACATCTAAACCCGTTGGCTAGGTGTGGACTTTTATGCTCAAAACATCAAAAGTCCACACCTAGTAAACTTTTATATAAGGCGTCCTCTGGGAGCGAGTAAGGTTCCATTTTGTAGGGTTACAACCGTAGTTTCTTAGTTCTGCTCAAACCCCGAGTCCCTAATTTAGAACTTAAGTTACTGCAGTATTAAAAGCCTAGTTTAGGTTCGTGGACTTGGACGTCTTGCTACATTGTCCCGCAATCTATGTAGCGGTCTTCGGCGTCGCACTGAGACGGTAAAAGATTTTATTTAGGGTAAATCAACCACTGTGGACTCAAATATCCTACTCTCGGGGCTCCTTGTTTTTAAAATTGCCGACTTCCGGCGGGCCCACACTTGAGAAAAGTGTGAGCCCATGCAGTTTAGCTGTCTTCATCGTTCCTATGATGCCGTTAAAGGTTGTATACAGAGTAAGTCAACCACGCTTGACTCGAATATCGTGTTCTACTGACTCATACCTTGCAAAAATGTAGACTTCCAGCGGAACCGCACCTACGGCAGGTGTGGGCCCCACAGTGTAGTGCCTTTCAGCGTCCATCTTAGATGGTGAAAGTTTGTATATAGGGTGAATCTACCACTCTCGACTCGACTATCCTACTTTCGTGACCCTTAGTTTGCAAAAAAAAGTGAAGCCTAACGTTTTGCAGAAATTAAGCACCTTGCGGTATCGAACCCGTGTCGTATGTTTCGTGCATCAGTGGTTTCCGGAGAATGAAACTCGCAACGTAACCAGATTAGATGTCGCTGTTTCCAACTAGCAAGTGTTTGTGCCATGTCCGGTCTGGCTAATGTTCAAGAACCTATTTTTGTATCTAACCATCTATTAGTGTGTGTTTTTCCATATATATAAAGTGACCTGTCCTTCTATGAAAACAAATTTATTACTTTAATCCATCTCGTCGTCTTCGCATTTGCCAATCACTTCATCGCATCCACTCTTCTCTTACGCCCCATTCCGTAGCTTCCAATCATAACTTATTTACAATTCAATACGCAACTACCCTGAATACACGCCCAGAACCTATGTGCCTTATATTCAACCGTAGGAGAACCTTAACTATAAATTTAACATTTTCGAAAACTTAATACAACAAGGTTTCATGTTAATTGGACGGTATCATCGAATTCTTCGCAAAAAAAAAGAATTTTAAACAGTGTACCTACCCCCGGTCAGAATGGTTCACTTGGTCTCCCGGTGGAGCTCAGACCCCCCTCCCTCCACTCTTGCGCAGCTCAGACCCCCCGGTGTGGATATCAACACCCCGCGCCGAACCCTGAGTAGGAGTCGCAGCGCATGCGATGAACGGAAATAAATTTCACTCGGGAACAGAGGATATGTGCAGGTATACAAAGAGAAACATGTTATCAACACAATATGTCATGATTAAAAAATTTCTCCAACCAATCAATCCGAATCTCACCTGCCAAACGTCTAGGGCTTATTTTCCGCAAGAAATTTTTGAACGAGTTGAAGTTGCTTGGGGTAGCCTCAATCGCTCTGAGACTTTCAAACGTAGGAGGTGTTCTGTTGGTGAAGAATTAGGGTCTGCAATTAAGATTAGTTGAGTAGCATTGGAATTTGATCCACCTCCCCGTGTCCTGTAAATTCTCAGTCTAACGAAATCGTGTGGATTGAGACCGTACTCAGGGTTGAAAAAGGTATTATGCAGGCGTAGCAAATCATTTATTTCCCTTCTATGAGCTAAAGCTTCAAGAGCAAAGATTTTGTTTCTGTCAGATGGTCAAGGCATCACTTCATAAATAATTTCTCTTCCGTTTTCATTCATTTTGAGCTCTTTTAGAGTTTCACTCTGGTTTTGTGATCAATTTTTGATTTAGAGTTCACCGATCAAGATTGTTAAACTATGTCGTTCAAAAAATTTTGACGTTCATAAAAGAAGGATACATGTTGATGAAGTTTTGGCCGCTCAAATCAAAATTTAATTAGAAGTCTGGGGCGGTCTTTCAGCTCTTCCCTTGATTCATCCTTTTCGATGGTCCAGGCAGTTTCTGTACTTTTTTATAGCCACTTGTTTAGGTTCGAACTCTTCGCGGACGCATTCTCGCTGTGCAAGGTGACCTGATTGCGTTTCGCTTTTTCAACGAAAACACCGGTGATGTCATACGTATTATTAATAGAGTTTCCCGAAATCGTCGTCTCATCAAGGTGAATTTACTGGAGGAGCGTTTCAGCAATATCCGTGTTTGTATTTAGCAGACTTTTACAGGGATTCACCAAAGCACCAGTGGATCTTCGTTTTGCTACGCATCTTCCACTTCTGGCTGTAGTTGACGGAGAATCAAATCTACATGTCTATTCCGTGGCAGCAGATTGTCAAGACGTGTGCGTGTAGTTATTAAGATTAAGAGATAGTTAGTATTACTACAAACCTTTTTCATCTAGAGAGACCTATATGACAGTCATGAACTGGCCAGTAGATGGGGCATCAGACAGTACACCAAGAGTCGTGTGGTGCCCTTACGTCGCAGAAAATCCATCCGATCCATCAGACATAGTGAACATGGTCGCACTTTTCAAGGTGATTTGGCAATTTAGTGGCACGTTGAAATGTTAACGAGACTGTTTCTGATTTCGAATTATTCAGAAAAACAAGATCTACGTCGTGAATCTCAGCATTCTGAAGGAACATGGCTCAAGAATGACATACGATGAAGCACTAGCTGTCGAAGAAGCTATTCTATCAGTTGAATTGGAAGAGGTTCGGCAGAAATTTCATGTTTGGGAAAACATTGGGCTAGAATAATTTAAAAGCCTTGAATCGGGGGATTGTGTTAAACTCCTTTCTCGTCGACTTCTGAGTCCTGGGCTGAGCATTGTTTTCGGTGAGTCGTCGCTGTTGCTCCGTCCTCTCAGTACATAATCTTGCAGTTGGTGTGTAAGGCGCTTTGGACTGGGCAAAACCAATCCACCTGGCCCCCTTTCACAGTTTGCCGACGACGCCATCCGATGTAGGCAGGGCTGCGACATCGTTGAGGCTGCCGAGATGTCGTACGTTCGTGCCGTGGCAGTGTGGAGGAAAGAAGACCACCTCCGTGCAAAATGACGTCAATCCCTCCGCGGAGAGGGTTTTGTGATGGGAGAGGTGCTGGCTGGCCGCAGCTCTCCTGAAGATCCTACTGCAAAGAGCCGGCGTCGAGAGGAACCCAGGACCCGCGAAGAAGAAGAAGTACCCATGTGCCACATGCGACAGAGATGTCACTTGGAATGGAACCAGCGTCCAATGTTTTGGATGCCAAAGGTGGGTGCACTTCTCTTGTTCGGGTCTCAGTTCTGTGAGGCACCACGATTCTTCCTTTCGTTGTATTGTGTGCTCCGCCTCCAGTAACTCCAATTCCTCATCTACCAACCGCCCCCTCTCTATTGTACATATCAATCTCAACGGCCTTCGCGCCAAGCTTCCTGAATTATCTCTCTTTGCCCGTACTCATCACCCGGATGTTATCATGGTCCAGGAGACCAAACTCTCTTCCTCTGCTACCTCTAGACATCCAAACATCCCGGGCTATACTGCTTATCATACTCCTAGGTCATCTCAGGGAGGCGGAGTCTCTACTTTTGTTCTGTCTTCTCTTCCCTCTCACATCATTCCAAACACTCCAGTGGATGGCACTCTCGAGTACATCCCCATCCATCTACCTCTAAAAACTCCACTTTCTCTTTTCAGTATATACATTCCTCCCTCCACATCCTGCCCATCAACTTACAACCCTGTCCCACTTCCCAAGCAGTTGCATGACTGCTCTCTATCTCCCTCAATTGTCTTTGCGGGTGACTTCAATGCTCACATGTTCTGCTCGTCGCTTGACTCTGATGCTAGAGGAACTGACGTCGAAGAATGGGCGGAGGAGTGCGATCTGGTTATCCTTAACGATGATCAGCCCACTCGTCTCCCTGCCTACGGCCGATCTTCCAGCCCAGATATCTCCCTTGTCTCTTCTAATCTCTCTAATGCCTGCTCTTGGTCTACATCCACAACTCTTTCCAGTGATCACATTCCGGTCTTTGTCAATATCGATCTCTCTAACTCTCTTGTTCCCTATACAGGTGTTCGTCATTGTTCTTATCTCAATTTAGGCCTTGAGTAATTTAGTGTATACCAAAAACCCACCCAAAGAGTTATTATCGAAACGGTTAACGCCCTCGACGGCAAAGACACAATATGTTAAGAAGATTTATTAAGAAAAAAAAAACAAAAATTATACAAGACTATGGTGAAGTCGGCAGGAACGTGGTGGTCACTGGAGGACACCTCACGAAGAGCCAAAACAGGAGGGAACTACCTGGAAAAGAGAGAAAAACAATGAATGAAAGGAGCAGCGTGCACCCTTTCAAGCGGTCGTCGATCCAAGAACTACCTGTGCCATTGCCCCAGCCGCCTTTGCGATTTCCCTTTTCCAGCATTGCCACTGGCGGCCTGGGTTTCCGGCGGCAATTCAAAACTCGACGATCAAATGCTTGATCGTGCAATTCCATTGGCATCATTCGTACTCTCATTTTTATGTCTTGCCTTATGTTTTTACCTTCCTACTACTCATGCACACTGGAGCCTGTTCAGGGAGGTTGCACTCCGCCAAGCGGCCGAATATCCGTGGAATGGCAATGTCACCAGAAGGAGCGCCACCTCTCTGATACCATCCGGAAGGCGATGAAAGCTGCGATCCCTGAAGGTCGTGTCAAGACCTTCTTTCCCAATGTCACCAGGGAGACACTGCAGAAGATAAGGACAAGGGACGCAAAGAGAGCTGCTGATCATCTTGACCCAGACATTGCTGAGCTGGATAATGAGATCAGGATGGACCTTGATAGGCACAAGAAAGAATCTTGGGAAAAGTTCACTGAGAAGATGAACTTCAGGAGTGATGCTGCAGCAACGTGGAAGGCTTTGAAAAGGATCTCCGGAAAGTACACCTCCGCCAACAATTCCACGATTGAATTCGACGGCGGAGTCTTCAAGTCAGGGAAAGAGGCGGCAAATGCTCTTGGGAAGCATTTTTTCATCACAAGAACCAAACGAGAGAAGCAGAATAGAATAACTGTACGGGAACTCTGTGAATTGCCGCTCATGGCTGAAGATGATGCAATCACGCCCGTTCAGGTCGAGAAGGTTATCAAGGAAATGAGTAACTCGAAGGCAGTAGGGCCAGATGGGCAGTTCTAAAGAGACTGCCAAGTGAACTACTACCCCTGCTCGCTGACGTCATTAATACATCGTTTCGCACCTGTACATTACCTCAAGATTGGATAGTAGCACGCGTCATCCCATTGCCGAAGCCGGGTAAATCAACATCCACTGCAAAAGGTTACAGGCCAATCAGTCTTCTCTCACCTATTGCCAAAGCTGCGGGAAAATTGGCTGTGGAGGAGCTTGCCGAACATAATAGCAAACAGAAGCATCAACATGGTTTCCGTAAGCTACATTCCACCACTACGGCCCTGCTGGAAATTGTGAGCTATGTTTTGGACGGCTTCAATGCCATGAAACCTCAGCGAACCGTAGGTGTAGCCCTCGATCTAACGAAGGCTTTTGACGCTGTAAACTTGGGCATTTTGTCGGAGAGCCTGTTAAGGTCTACCATTCCGCCCTGGCAGAAGCGGTGGATAACCGCATTCACCAAAGGACGTCGGGCAAATGTGCTATTTCAAGGGCACGTCTCCAATAGCATCCCAGTTGCCGCCGGCGTACCACAAGGAGGAGTTCTATCGCCTGCTCTTTTTAGTCTGTATATTGAAGATCTACCCGTTCCATCCCAAGACATCAAGGTCGTTGCATATGCGGATGATATTACTATACTATGCCGGGATCGCGACATAAATGTAGCTGCCAGTAAGATCAATGACTACTTGATCGAGTTGAAATGTTTTCTCGATAGCAAGATGCTTACGGTCTCTGCCGCTAAATCATCTGTCACCGTCTTTTCCACTGATCCTGCGGAGCACAGTGCTCATCCCATGGTGAAATGGGACGAAACTCGCTTGCCGGCCGCCCGATTCCCTAAGCTGCTCGGACTCGTGTTGGACCCTTCTTTGAGGTTTCATAAGAACACTGAGCAGAAGCAAGCTGCAGTGAAAACAAGACTTAACGTCCTACGTGCTCTCGGCGGAACGTCCTGGGGGTGCAGTAAAGAAACGATCCTGACCACGTACAAGGCCATCGTACAGCCCGCCCTGGAGTATGCTGCACCAGTCTGGCAGCATATCGTGTCGGACACGTCCTGGACCAAGCTGCAGCGCATCCAAAATGGTGCATCGCGAATCGCAACAGGCTGTTCTAAAAGCTCTCCAGTAGAGCACCTACATGCCGAAGCTCGCATCCTGCTAGTTAAGGACCATTGCCAACTCCACGCACAACAGCTGTACATAAACATTCTGAGCCAAATCATCTGTCGCGAAGAGTATTAGACCCCGTGAGAGAGAGAGGTATAAGAAAGCCGTTTGCTGATGCTCCCACGAAAATCAATATACAGAGATGGACCAACGCACAACAAGAACGCCTACGTCTCTTACGTGCTGAGCATACCCAATTCGTCAAGGATCACTTATGCAAGCAAGACCGCCGTAAACTCCATTCTCGGAGTGGTGCCGCCTGAGGTCAGCGAAACCGAGATGGAACTCGGTAGGCGTGCCAGGTGCACCGTTGCCTCATTGCGCTGCGGGCACTCCCCCATGCTTATGTCTTATTTACATAAGATCGATAGCAGCAGACCTGACGAGTGCCCGGATTGTGGTAATAAAGGACATACTACTGCGCACCTTTTCAACTGCCCGATGAGACCGACATCGTTAACAACAGTAGATCTGTGGACGAATCCGACGCATGTGGCTCAGTTCCTCAATCTATGACAGGGCCCTCTCTGTGGCTGCAGAAGAAGAAGAAGAAGACATCGTTGAGTGCCGCAGTGCGATGCCGGATGAGCGACGTCGCACCGCGGCGTTCAACTTCGCTACGAAGTTTCTTCGTTGATGGTCGGGTGATTGATATTATGAGTTGCTCTATCACAGGCCTGGTGTGCCCGCGAGCGACGTTGGATAGCATCGCCCGACGTCGGACGGCAAAATGAAAGGGGCTTTACCTTACTGAACCACCGAAGCTCCAGCACCAATTTCTTCAGCTCAGTGTTCAGTGGTGGATGTGATCTGTTACACCAGGGTAGTCAGGCAACCTCGGAAAGTACGGTGCGTTTCATAACCTCAAGATCACCACTGAAATCAGTATTTTCGAAAAGAAGAACGAGAATTCTAATGAAATCATGGTCATGTTTTTTCGGATTCTACCTCTAAAACAAATGCGGAGTGCATAATTGTGGTTTGATACCTCAAATTGGTGTTTTAAAACAACATTTTGGCTCTATCCTAGACGGGGGGGGGCACCCTAGATTTACTCATAGAAATGAACAAAAAACCTTATAAAAATGCTTGATATTGCTGTCAAGCATTGTTGCTATTGGAATTCTATGGAAATACTTCGATTGGCAGCGCTACCGATCGGTGTATCAATTAATTTCTGACTTGAATCCCGAGTGCCCCCCCCCGTCTAGGATAGTGCCAACATTTTATCGATTAACGCACCGTTTCATAACCATGAAATCACTTACTTTAAATCAATTCTGCTTGTGTGGAATCGTGACGGCATGGAACCTGGGCTGCCGAGATGTCGTACGTTCGTGCCGTGGCAGTGTGGAGGAAATAAGACCACCTCCGTGCAAACCGACGTCAACCCCTCCGCGTGGAGGGTTTTTGTCATGGGAGAGATGCTGGCTGGCTGCAGCTCTCCTAAGGATTCTACTACAAATGGCCGGCTTCCAGAGGAATCCAGGACCCGCTCAGAAGTACCCATGCGCCACCTGTGGCAAGGATGTCACATGGAGTAAAACAAGCGTCCAGTGCTTCGGATGCCAAAGGTGGGTGCATCTCTCCTGTTCGGGTCTCAGTTTTGTGAGGCATCACAACTCTTCCTTCCGTTGTGTTCTGTGCTCTGCCCCCAGCAACTCTGATTCCTCTTTTACCAACCGCCCCCTCTCTATTGTACATATTAACCTCAATGGCCTTCGTCCCAAGTTGTCTGAACTCTCTCTTTTTTCTCGTACTCATCATCCTGATGTCATAATGGTTCAGGAAACAAAGCTTTCTCCTTCTACTGCTGCTCGTCACCCTAACATTCCTGGCTATACTGCTTATCATGCTCCAAGGTCATCTCACGGCGGAGGAGTTTCCACTTTCGTACTATCAAATCTACCCTCTCATATCATACCAAACACCCCATCGGACGGTACTCTTGAGTGCCTACCTATCCACCTCCCTCTTAAAACACCTCTATCTCTTTTTAATATCTATATCCCTCCTACCACGTCCTGTCCCCAATCTTATGACCCCACTCCTTCACTCAAGCAGCTGTACGACTGCTCCCTTTCACCCTCTGTTGTCTTTGCAGGCGATTTCAATGCTCATACATTCTGCTCGTCGCTTGACACTGACGCTAGATGAGAAGACGACGAAGAATGGGCGGAGGAGTGCGATCTGGTCATTCTCAACGATGGTCAGCCCTCTCGTCTCCCGGCCAACGGCCGATCCTCTAGTCCAGACATCTCTCTTGTATCATCTAATCTCTCCAGCGCCTGCTCTTGGTCTACCGCTACAACTCTGTCCAGTGATCATATCCCCGTCTTTGTCCATGTCGATCTCTCTAATTCTCTTGATCCTTATTCAGGTATCCGTCAAAGGTCTTATCTAAATCTTTGCCTTGTAGACTTGCGCTTGTTCAGGGAGGTGGCACTTCGCCATGTGGATGACTACCCATGGAATGGAAATGTGCATCAGAAGGAGCGTCACTTGACTGACGCGATTCGCAAGGCCATGAAAGCAGCCATTCCGGAGGGCCGAGTCAAGACCTTCTTTCCCAATGTCACCAGGGAAATCTTGGAGAAGATAAGGACAAGGGATGCAAAGAGAGTCGTAGATCACCTGGATCCGACCATTGCTGAGCTGGATAGTGAGATTAAGCGAGATCTGGACAAGCACAAGAAGGAGTGTTGGGAGAAATTTACGGAGAAGATGAATTTCAAGAGTGATGGAGCGTCAACTTGGAAAGTTCTAAAGAAGATCTCGGGCAAGAGCACCTCCACCAAATATTCCACGATCGAGTTCGAGAATGGAGTCTTCAAATCGGGAAAGGAGGCTGCAACTGCTCTCGGAAAGAATTTTTTCATAACTCAGGCTAAGAGAGGGAAGCAGAACCGAGTGACTGTAAGAGAGCTCTGTAAGTTACCTCTTATGAATGTAGCAGAAGCTGTGACGCCCGCGCAGATTGAAAAGGTGGTTAAAGAGATGCGCAACTCGAAGGCTGTAGGGCCGGATGGCATTAGTCCTGCGGTCTTGAAGAAACTACCGAGTGAGATTATGCCAATTCTGGCTGACGTCATCAACACATCCTTTCGAACGTTCATCTTACCGCAAGACTGGAAAACGGCAAGCGTCATCCCGTTGCCCAAGCCATTTAAATCGCCCTCCACGGCTAAGGGATACAGGCCAATAAGTCTTTTATCACCAATCGCCAAAGCCGCTGAGAAACTGGTCGTCAAGGAGCTGGCCGAGCATAATAACAATCAGCAGCACCAGCATGGATTCCGCAAATTACACTCTACCACCACGGCGCTGCTGGAGATTGTGAGCTATGTTCTGGATGGCTTCAACGCCGGAAAGCCTCAACGCACTGTTGGAGTAGCCCTGGACCTCACGAAGGCATTTGACACTGTCAACTTAGGCATACTGTCTGAGAAGCTATTGAGGTCCACCATCCCGCCTTGGCAGAAGCGATGGATTACCGCACTCATCAAAGGACGCCGCGCAAAAGTGTTGTTTCAGGAACATGTCTCTAATACCATTCCGATCGCTGCCGGTGTCCCTCAAGGAGGAGTCATATCGCCTGCTCTGTTCAGTCTTTACCTGGAAGATTTGCCCGTCCCCCCAAGTGACATCAAAGTCGTTGCGTATGCGGATGACATCACCATCTTGTGCCGACACAGAGACATTAATATAGCTGCACGAAAGATCAATAGCTACCTCATCGTTCTGAAAAGCTTTCTCGATGATATGATGCTCACTGTCTCTGCCGCTAAATCATCTGTATCAGTTTTCTCCACTGACCCTAAGGAACACTGCGCTCACCCCGTTGTGAATTGGGAAGACGCTCGTCTGCCTGCCCCACGTTTCCCTAGGCTGCTCGGCCTAGTATTGGATCCTTCGTTGAGGATCCACAAGAATACTGAGCAGAAACAAGCTTCAGTGAAAGCAAAGCTCAACGTTCTACGAGCTCTGGGAGGAACGTCGTGGGGAAGTAGCAAGGAGACAATTTTGACAACCTACAAGGCAATATTGCAGCCGGCGTTGGAGTACGCTGCACCGGTATGGCAGCACATGATATCGGAGTCATCGTGGACAAAGATGCAGCGAGTTCAAAATGCTGCACTTCGGATTGCCACAGGGTGTGCTAAAAGCACCCCAGTGGAACATCTTCATGCTGAGGCCCGAGTTCTGCCGGTTAAGGAGCACTGCCAACTCCAAGCGCAGCAACTGGTTATTAACATTGTCAAGCAGCCTGACCACCCATTAAGAAGGATCATGAATCCCGTGAGAGAGAGACATATCAGAAGGCCTTTTGCGGATGCTCCCGAGAAAGTCAATATACAAAGATGGACGGACTCCCAACCAGGGCTGGGCACGCGTCCCGGTTAACCTTAGGGGGTGCATATTAGACGTTGCAGAGAGGGCAAAAGGGGGTGCCTAAACCGAACACCAAAAGAAAAAGAACGAAGTGCAAGTTCTGTCGAATTTCCGGAAAAAATAATATTTACGCACTATTCTTCTGATTTGTCATATATTCTTCCCCGCTTTTTGAGTCGAACACTTAAAGAATTCAAATTATTGATAGAGATGCAGGTTGTGTTCGCAATAATTCATAGTTGCTGTCAAAGTTTGCTTTGATGAAGGAATACACACTACTCTGTTATCTTGTAGCAAGTAAGGATTGATGTGATGTCATGTTTCTTTGGTGCAACGTTCATTGATTACGCGGGTGGCTACCGATTCGAGGCAAAGATACTAAGACAGCGCCCAGAAAAACTATCATTCAAGTTCAAAAAAGATTAGCGAACTGATGTGTAGCCTAGGTCGCTCATTTTGAGCCAGTCAAAGCAAGGCTTATCGGGCTTATCATATCAATATCTTCTTATCACTGTTATACTCTGCCATGACCGACCGCTACGCTGCTTACTCTGCCCGGACTCATCCGAGCAGGCTAGGATTTATTTCGACAGTTTAAAAGTACTGATAGCACAGTCAGCATCACAACTAGTCAATATATTTTAATTCAAGAGAATGTGACTTATGAAGAGAACCAACTGTAAAAATTGAAGACTGCAAGTTACTGAGAAAGAAGCGAAGGACCGTGTCCTCCTCATTGAGAGGTACCCTGTACATAAAAACCCGAGTTTTATCCACCTTGAATGCCGCAATCCCTTGAAATTCGGTTAGCCGTGCGATACGGTGTATGTCCGCAGCTACACAACGCGCACTGGAGTGGACGCGCACGCAATATTAATTAAAAAATGTATTTTATTACAGAACGGGGCGGAGAAAATGATTGAAACTGGAGTAAATGGAAGGAGGCAGAAATAGGATTCTTTCAATGTGTCCAGTATAGAAATTTAATGTAAACAAACTATGTTGGAGCGGAGTGAATTTTTTGTACGTGATAAGGTTCATTCAAATGAACCTACCTGATTAAAAACACCCACAAACATGAGAACTAAGAGCATTGAGAGAAAGAGGAGGATCGGGCAAACATTTTAATAACAATAGGTTTGATATTCAATGTGATTTAAGGACCTTAAAACTCGTCCCGGTTTTGTCCCGGTTTTCGGGGTAAAACCGGGACGAGATTTAAGGTCTTTAAATCACATTAAAAACCGATCCCATTGATGCTAAAATGTTTGCCAGATTCTCCTCTTTCTCACAATGTCCTTTGCTCTCAGTTTAATGCTAGTTTTGATCAACTAGGTTCGTTTGAATGAACCTTATCACGGCTAAATATTGACACCCGCTCTAACTTTGTTAATTTACATTAAATTTCTAAATTGGGTACATCCAGAATAGACTACCTTTACCATCTTCCATTTTCTTCGGCTTCAATCCTTTTCTCCTCCCCGTTCTGTAATAAAATACATTTTTTATTAATATTGTGTGCGCGTCCATTCCCGTGTGCGCTGTGTAGCTGCGTACAAACACCGTATCGCGCAACAAGCTTTCGATTTTTTTAAGGGATAGCGGCACTCTAGGAGGGTAAAACTCGGGTTTTCTACTCCCTACGAATCACATGAATCCTAACATTGTTCCACAACACAAAATAGTTCTGATTTCCACATCAGAACAATCAAACACAGATTAACTAATCCTTCATAGGTTTATGAAAACATTCGACAGAGAACATTAATTATCGCAATAGTAGTAGTTCTGTTGTTGGTAATTGTTCAATTGTTTTGTATTGAAAAATGTTTTATCTTTTGTCATAACTTACCGTCCTACTAACAAATTTTCCTCATGGGGCTGTTTTGAAGTTCAGAAATTACACTACCCTTTTTGTTGCCATTTTCGGAATTTTCGCTATTCAGTGCTTTTTTATATTCTTGTTTATAAAAATCAGGAAGTCAAGATCATAGCTGTCCAACTATTCGGGAAACAGCCGATTTCGATTTCCCATAAGGGGGTGCCTAAAAATTACCGAGCTAAGGGGGGTGCATATTCAGAATCGCCATGCCGGGACGTGTGCCCAGCCCTGCTCCCAACTGGATCGTCTGCGTCTTTTACGTGCGGAGCACACCAAGTTCGTCAGGGATCACTTGAGTAGGATGGCCGTCAATCCCATATTGGAGGTCGTACCACCCATGGTCAGCAACACCGAGATGGAACTCGGTAGGCGGGCTAGAAGTACCCTTGCCTCGTTACGCTGCGGTCATTCCCCTATGCTGATGTCATACTTGCATAAGATCGATCGCAGTAAGCCTGATGAGTGCCCGGACTGTGGTAGCCGTGGCCACACAACTGAAGACCTATTTGATTGCCCAAAGAGGCCGACCACTCTGACAACAATGGATTTGTGGACGAATCTGGTTTCAGTCGCCAGTTTCTTGAACCTTTGACAAAAACCTTCCTGCGGCTGCAAAGAAGAAGAAGAAGGAACCTTGGTCCTCCACGTTACGCAGCAACGTCGAGGTGTTGTTGCGGCCTACTCTCAGCCGCGTTTCTAGTGCGGAAGGTCTGATACCGACCCAAGCTTCTATATCCAAAACCGAAAAGAACTGGCGAATACTGTTCTTATCGAAACGAAATTCCGCTCCCCAGCTGCGGACAGCCGCTGCTGCAGCACGCTTATAATCGTGCCGAACCACCTACCGCTTTGTCCCAACACGGTTATAATCATGCTGCAGCGGTTGTCCGCAACTGTGGAGCGGACTTTCATTCCGATAAGGACAGCATGGGCATAAACTTGCCTCGCAACGATCTCGCAGTGATATTCCACAGGATTGGAGGCGAGTCTGAAACCAGACCACGTTAGGGAACAGCTTTACCCGACCTTAATCACTGTCGCGTTTTGTCAGCTAACGTGAGTAGTGGAATTGATATGCTGGAAGACACTACCTTCTCAGGCTGGAAGTGCAGGATTAGATAGCAGGCGGGTTTGGAGAGCTGCCTGCGAGATATCTATGTCATATTTATTCACCAAAATGCCAGTCCCAGAGTGGAGTCGCTAGAGAAGGCGCGCCTTACCACAGCTCTTTATGAACCGACGTTGCGCCGATTTAGGTTCACCTTTTTAAGGCTATTGGCATACTTCAGCGACAGCCGATACCAGCAACGGCCACGGAGTTGTTGCAGCTGCATAAATTTCCACGCGCTTGTGCGTATCTACATTTCTGCACACGCGCATCTGCCAGCTAGTGTATAAGATCGTTCATGGGTGTGCTGATATTAAGGCTAGCCGGCTGTCCAAGCTGAGGCCGTCAACCACAAGGGAGCGCCGACAAAATTGGCGTTTGTTGAGATAAGCGGAATGTCAGACAGCACTTTTTTTGTCAATAGAGCATGTTCTTATATCAACAAACCCCTACGATTAGCTTTAGTAATTGGAACACTCACTACTTTCAAAAAGGCGCTTGAGAGACATCTGTTGTCCCAAGAGCGATCTTTATAGGATCTCATACTTCGATGGATCGTACGTTTTGCAGTACACAGTTTATTCGAAAGGGGCCTTAATACGTGGGTGTGTGCAGCAATAGCGAGGCGAGTCTCGCCCTGTTTGCCGTCGGCGTCGTCGATGGCGTGGCATCGAGCCGGTGATTGGTGCAAGAACGATGACGTGGTTGTCGAAGACTGATGCTCACTAGAATAGAGTAACTGTATTCATAGGGCTTCAATGCAACACTACAGAGTTGTCAATATCATCACAGCAACTGATGCCGATGCCTTGTGATACGTATATCCGTATACCCTTATTTGCTTTGCCCTGGAAGCAGCGTGCCCAACTGTGCGTTTTAATGTTTAAAATTAAAATTGGGGTTAAAAGCTCATTTCCGTATTGTGATGCTTCCGTACAATCAGTTCTTCCTTATAGAGATCAGAATTTTGCAGGAGGTGACTGCCGTCTGTATCTCTCCTGATTCGACTGCTGTCGCCATTGCGCGAGCAGATGGTGTTGTGTCCTTCTACGTGATGAATTCAAACGAAAGCGAACTTAAATTCGCTCATACTTGGAATCCGCAGATGAACCGACCTATTGTTGAACTCTTCTTTCTTGATGGCGCGCGACAAAAGAATCAGTAAGTATTTTTTACTTTTGATTGTCTGGTCAAGTTCCTTCCGAGGAACGGTATACTGCTTTGGGGATTCAAACGGCTCATTCTTGTTTGAACACGATGAAAAGTTTTAACACTGTGATAAGCATCACAGCGTAGCTTGATATGGTGGTTATTATACATTCCATCCGACGGAGTCGGTTTCGGATATCCGGGTCGGATAATCCGATCGGATAACTATTCGAAATCCGATCCGACATCAAAATGGCGATTTCGGATTGATCCGAAATCCGATCAGACGAAAAAACACGATATCCGAAATATCCGATATCCGGAAAAAAGAAAACCGAAGGATCCGATCAGAAAACCGGATAATCGGATAGAAAAATGGCTGAAAACGGATAATCTATCGGATCGAAATCGGATATGTTTGGACGAGAATCGGATGAATCCGGATAAAAACCGGATAGAATTGCGTTCATTTCACTCAATTCAACAATCGCGCCCTAAAGGTAATTCCTGACCCACCGCCCACTGCTTACGCCCTGTTCGGGGTGGTAGCCATCGTGTATTCCAACCAATGAAGAGGCTAAAAAATTGGGGGGGGGGGAGCGATGTTCCTGATTGGACGCAACACGGGGCTAGCGACAGCCCACTCGCTGCGTCTCTTCCATTTCTTCCGCCTCTTCAGGTGTTGGATGACACCTTGGCCACCACCCCTTAGGTCGAAATTTGAAATCAATATTCGTTGACGTGCACGACGCAAATGACGATGATGTGCTTCCGTGATTTACTCGCGCACGTGTACATTGCGACATTGTTGGCGCCCGAATTGAAATCTCGAAATCCAGAAGGTTCTTTAATCAACTATTCTTCTTCTCAGCTTTGAGAGGGCATCACATCAGAGGCGCAGAAAGTTGGCAACCTCACTCGGCTTGTTCCATGAATCTTGAGCAGACAGGGTGTAGGTTTGACCGGGCATGAAAATAGATGCAACGAATCATGTCCAACACGTTGACAATCAGGACATTTACCGGGGACTGACTGGTCAATCCTGTATGCGTAGGCCTTGACGTAGGTGGAATGCCCGCATCGTAGACCTGCTAGGATGGTTCGAGTACGCCTGGGCAGGTCAGCTTCATTATCGACTCGAGGAGGCACACCGCCATGTATGGGATTGGGCTGAACAAAAGACAGGTATTTTGCCACGAAACGCGTATTCTCAACCATCTGCAGTCTTTTGCGCAAAAGCTCGGAGGTAGCCCAACGTTGATAGTCAACAGCAGACAGGGCAGCATAGAGCGGTGTGCGTATGTTGCGAGTTTGGGGGCCGGGTGATAGGAGGGAACAGTTGGGATGGGTCGGATTCTTGACGATGCCAATGAGGAACTGCTGAGACTGCAACAAGCAGTGCTGCTTGACGAGGAGCAGGCCGGTTTCCTGGTGGAGATGGTGGATAGGCGTCGATTTGCAACATCCTGTAACCAGCCTGAGCGCAGTAATCTGCGCTCGCTGCAGTCTTGCACCAGAAGATTTCAGACAGATGTCTAGTTCAAATGGGGACACCATATTTGAAAACAGGCAGTACCATGGCTCTATATGTACGTTGTACGCAGAACTTCCTTTGTGCTGGCCCAGGCAGTGCTCAGCAAGGGCACGCAGAAAGTTTTTGCGTGAATTGGCTGCAGCAGCACGTAAAGCCTAGCTTGCTCAGATGAGTCCGGGCGGAGCAAGAAGCGGAGCGTTCGGTCTTAGCGAAATGCAACAATGAGAATTAGATTTTGACATTATAAACCCGATGAGCCCTACTTCGACCGGCCTTCTCGTGGAAACGTAGAGAGATCCAGGAAAGGTGTTTCACACCTGTACTTGTATTGTGCCGCAGCCGACCACGTCGCGAGGGATGCGTCCCCAAATATTTAATTGCCCAGGATTTGCTGAGCTACATTACTTTCCAAACGTCAGACCTTGAAAAATTCTCTGTATCAACATGTAGTCGTTGAGAAGTATGGGCGCAGTATGGTCGAATCCGATTGTGATGAAGCTGACTCGGACAGTGACGAATCCACTTTCGGAGAGGAAGATGTGTCGGAAAACGACACCGGAATAGTAGACTGAACGCGTGTCTTCAAATGCGCTGTACGATTAAAGCAACTATATCAGTCGAAGATCTCCAAATATGTCTTGTTTTATGGTCACCACGATAGTTTGTTGTATTTTTTTTTCCAATCTGAAGGTTTGCTAGTACCGGTCTAACTGCTCATGTGAACTATTGCTTTAAAATTTCCCGAAATGGTTTTAGAATGGTATTTGCTTGAATACACGGAGTTGAATCCTCGGTACTAATGAAAATTTTCTTATCCGTTTTTCTATCCGAATTATCCGGTGGATCCGATTTTATTCGATGGGATATCCGATAACCGATCCGGTCGAAAATTCTAGTTTCGGATAGGATCCGTTATCCGAAAATCTCGTTTGGGCCAGAATCCGTTTTATCTGATGGGTCGCTATTGCGAAATCGGCAATATCCGAAAATCCGATCCGACGCGATTTTCGCCATCGGATGGAATGTATAGTGGTTATCAACACGTGATCACGTTGTGACGTGCTTATCACGTGCACAGCCGGTATCAAAAGCGTCTCTTTTCACTCGAGTCCTCATTCGGCATTCTGACGCCGGCCCTGGGAGGTGACCTCGAGTCACTCTCCGAAGGCCAGCATATTTTTGACCGCTGGGGGATAGGGGTATCCTCTCGGCTGGGGGCGGTTTTCGCCGCGATCCGTGGGGAGGGTGGTTCCTCACCGCAGACCGCGGCGAAGATCCTTGTCGTGGACCCAGGCGGGGTCCTTCTCCGCCGTGGGACCGCGACAACCCGGGGCGACATGCTTGTGGTGAGTATTAAAATGAATAACCTGTGAAGTCAATGACGTCATCGTTGGGCTGCTCGTTGGGGTCTCTCGCTAGGCATTTAGGTAGTGTGCCAGCCGTGATTAAGACGTCATCACGAGCGTAGCGATGTGGTACTCCCGCTGCCCTTTATCGTATGTCTCCACGTAGGTCTGTGTTTTTTCTCCTGTCGGGAGTCTTACGTGGAGTCAGGGTCTAACGGAGCGTTGCGTAATTTTTCGAAATCGGAGCGGCCCCCCGTCACATTTTTTTAACCAAAATTTTTGCGATCCCCCCTTCCCGAGGCCGGGCAGTTTATAGTTGATTACTAAAAGTGTCAGACGCCGAAAATTCGTTCAGTAGTCGAGCCCAAGCGTCTAAAACCGAATGCTACGATCCTTCCCTTGGGGACCAAAAGTGATCGAGAATTTATGGGATATCCACGAAATTCTCATTTTCGTACCGATATTTTTGCGTTCCCCATAGCATTCATTTTCGATGCCAAATTTTTGCTACCCCCTGTTGCCAAATTTCGGAACCCCACTCGACCCTGCGCGGAGTGTCCCCCGATTTAAGACTGAGCATACTCCGAACAAAGCGCTTCTCACTTTCACTACTCATTCGCGCAGTACTTTTCCTGTTGAGAGCTGTGCCCCCCCAACGATGCGCTATCTCGATCTCAATGACGCGGTGCACGCTTCCGAAGTTACGCTAATCACATTTAAAGACTGCGCACATTCTGAAAGGAATGCTACTTCCCAAAAAGCACACAAGCACTTGACGGAGCATTGCTTATTTTCCACGACGCTGCCCTCGTTGATCGCTTCTCTCTTCTTATAATGCATGCTTCCTGTGAAACGCTACCGTCATGATACGCACACAATATAATGAGGCACTACACACTTGACGACTCGACGAATTTAAATTTTGGCGACGCGAAATTGAGTGAAATTTCGCCGATTTCTTTATCGAAAATACCATGATTGGTACACTTTTCGATCATACAAATTCGACTTGATTCAACTTCGACACAATCAGAATTATTGCTGCTTGGGCGCTATTCATGCTCCTCAACGCCAGCGCGTTATGCGCAGGCGTGGCGTTGGAGTATGAATGGCGTGAGGACACGCCCACGCGGCACGCATCTAACGCCCGCTCCGCAGTAGTTTGTTAATACGCCACCAATTTCATTGCGTTTCATAATATTTCATTCCAGTATTATCCTTTGCTACCATGGTGATGGACTAGTGCACTGAAATCGCGTGCTTGGAAAAGTTAAGGTTCACTTTTTTCCGCTCCGCCATGGCGTCTCCGCTGGCGTTTTCATAGTCTCCGCAAGCGCGTGACGTGCGTAGCGCGCTGGCGCTGACGAGTATGAATTGCACCTTACAACGACTCGTCGGGACATTGTTAAGCTCTGGTCCAGCCGTAGTGTCCTGTTGATTTCTATTATCACCAGCAGCGTAGCGGTGTGCCTCGGTGAAATATAACTAGTGATAAGGAGGTTCCGGCGAAAAAGCCACCGCACCGCGCTGTGATAACCGAAAACATGAGTTCACTTGGAATGAAACAGAGTCTATCTACTATGGCTGCAGAGCTCGTCCAGACGCTGAGCTGACCAAACTTCTTAATGACTTCGTGTTTGAACAAGAATGAGCCGTTTGAATCCCCAAAGCTCTGTACCGAAAGTCAGTTCCTTCCCACAGATTTCTTCACAAAGAATGGAAGATATTAGCCTTGTACTAGTTTTCGTATAATCGTTTTGAAGTGAAAACGGGACAGTCTTAAGCTTTCAGTAAGTAGGTGAATTACGTCTAGTATGCCGTAATGGGGTTTACTGCGAAACTTCTCTTCAGAAATGAATTAGGAAGGTGCAATAATTCATATGATTTTGATCGAAATTTCTTGATATTTAGAGCTACCGCGTGGAAGCCGACGGTCGTAGTTTCACCTTAGTATTCCGATGCTGAAATCCCTTTTTTTCATTAATTAGCTTGAGTGTTGTAGCCTGTCTACATTTCTTTTCGGAACAGCTCGGAACTACTAGTTTCGCTGAACATTCTAGCAACTTGTGGTAGGATAGGTCATTTCTCTGGCAATGTGATCCGTGCGTCTCGTTTTAGGCTCATCTAGATACTGTTTCTAAACTCATATTTTGTGCAGTTTGAGGCTTTTTTTTGTAAATCCTTTGTAATCCGTCCATTTAGGGAGCAATTCTGGAGGCATTGCCTAGTGGTTGCTGAAGGAGGTCGTCGACTGGCTCTTTTCGAGTGCGAAGACTGGCGCTGTCTCGGACGTGTACGTTTTGAGTCCTCAGTTGAGATAGCTACATTCAGTGTATACGTTGATCCTCAAGCACGATACGCTCACATACTAGACATTGATGGATCGGTGAGTTGTGTGAACTCCATCCGTTTATTCCTCATACATATTATTAATCATTCTCATGAAATACGTTTTCTCATTTGTTGTAGAATGTGTTCTGTGTCGAGTTAGAGTATACTGATCATCCGCGGTTTGCTGGCATCACTCAAGTTACATTTTCTCATCCAATTGTTGCTATAGTTCCCTACGAGGTGGATACTAAAGAGAAGCATGATTCAAGTGTCGGTAAGGCGTAAATAGAATCACGTATCTTACAATATCTTGCATTTAGGGACTTATTTGTCTAGTATTTTTGTATAAAAAAAACAAATTTCTTTCCCTAGGTTAAATTCTAATGCGACAGTTTTCAGAATACTCTTTGGATGACGAGTTCGATAATGATCGTAATCCCAATGATGTTGTTGCTCACTACATCGCGATCGGTCATCGTAGTCTTCTCCAACTTGATGTTCACTTAGAACTGGCAGAACAACACAAACTCCTCTCCGATGTCATGCCATCAATCAAAACCGAGGAGGTCGACGACGATGGGGCTGAACAGTACGTTGGCTTCATATGTAGATCATGAAAGTTTCGAGCAGTCACTTGGTTGGCCATTTTCCTCACCATTCACGTGGATGAAATTATCAAATGGATTTTAGGCACACACAGCCCCTGCGAATTGTGAAATATGCAAGGAATGCTTATTGTTTATGTAGGCTTAAATTGTGAAGGAGTAAGGGCTGAAAATTTGATGTTCGATACGAGTTCTTGCGAGACCACTTCTCAGTTTACTCAGATATGTTCACCTAACCCAGCTTTCGTACTAGCGGCAAACTGCCGCTTTTCGGGTTACAGCGAAACCAGCATTTCGGATAAGGTGGAAGTAGGTGGAAAAAAATAGGTGGAAGTTGGCAACTGACTTCTATGCACATGAGATTGCTGGGAAAATGGCCAGATCGGCAATGGATATCCGACTGAAAGTAAATAGTACCGATACAGTAAAGCGCGGCAATCGCTGTCGTGTCGGCAATAATGATCAAGACTAATTTTGCCGCCATGGCGACGTTTGCTGCGTTTTATTCTATGCGTACTAGTTTCGATCGGGGATCCATTGCCGATTTTGACATTTTGCCGGCATTCTCATCTACAAAGGATTCAGTTGTCAATTTCCACCTAGTTTTCTTGCACTCAGAAACACTGATTCCGTCGTAGCCCAGCGAGCGGCATTAGCCGCATCGCCGTTTCTATGGAAATCGGGTAAAAGCAGCCTTGGTGGCATAGATGCAGTGATGATGCTTACTATCCGACGCAAAGATGACGATTGGGGACAGTCCACTGCGTCCTTGGCCTGTTTTAGAGTTTGATCGCCATGCTATGCGACAGCATGATAATCATGAGCATCGATCGTGATCGCTTCGCACGCCGATTCTCACTCGAAGCATGCGATCGCATTGCACGGTGATCAAACTCTAAAACAGGCCTTAGGCATCTTTCATAGTCCTCACCGCAAGCGGGACAAGCGGGACAACTTTTCATCGCGTGGCACGCGCGGGACGAGTGGTGAGCGACTATGAAATCTCCGGCGGCACCGCCATGGCGGTGTGAACTAAATTTGGGCCTCAACTGTGACATGCACAGAAATTCCTGGCTTGCCTTTGCGTACTCAGGCAAACTAGGGATCGGAGCGCCGTAGAATACGTCAGATATGGATCGGGCTGGCGGACAGCCGGTGCACCTGCCGAAAGTGCCAGCGCTGGCTTTCGGCCGGCAGGCTGTGCGAGCGCTGGCTTTCCGCATATTGCCATATTGCATGCACATACGGGTGTGGTTACGTCATTGATCTGCCCGTCTTCATCAACTCCTGTCAACTCGTCTCGCCATTTCCTTCTCATTCAGTGTCCTCACGCGCTCTCGCATTCATTCATTCTAAAATTCGCATCTCGCCCGCTTCCATATTTTGTTAGAATACTGTAGCATTTAAAATTGAAATGAGTGTTGTTCGAATCATTCGAACTATATGTATTGGGTCTACAAAGAAGTTTTGAGGATTTCACGAAGCGTTGCATGGCTGGTTTGTTGATTCATTTAGGCTACCACTTCTGCTAACCTGAAGGATATTGCTCATGACCGAGCAGAATTTAAGTTTTTTCAAATAATCCATAGATTAGTGCGACCTATGGGTCAACTAAAATGGAACTTTCTCTTTCTCATAGTCCTGGCCGCCTCCTCGCTTGTGAGTGAGCAGTTTATCACATGCGTATCGAATGCAACGGCCGCGGACGGCATAGGCGTGCTCACAAGGAAAGCATACAAAGCGGAGGCGGTTGTGCGCAAGCGAATTGTATTGCTAGTATCTCTTGGGCATCTATAGCAAAACAGCGTAGTACCCCGTCCCGAGCCGCTTGTTCTGAGCAGCCTCAAGCTCGAGAAGTTCGTTTTTTGTGCCTTTTACCCTTCAAAAACGCTCAGTAAACTTCCGAAAACGTGAAACGGATCTCATAATCATATCTAGCGCCTAAGCGAAATATGGGTGAAAACACATTTTCCGCACTATGTGCAGACTTATAGCGTTCGGACTTTTCGGATTCTCGGTTGAGTATTCGCTTCTTCCAGCAAGGGGTTCAGAAAAGCTTCAGGAAAGGTTCCAGATTTGGCATAAAAGTCTCCCAGGAGGTTTTGGGGCCACGATTATGAAACTGAGTTTACTTGTTCATTTTACAAAGTTTTCGCCTTGAATCGCTTGAAGCATCCCAGCAGGGGAAAATTTTGAGAACAAAACGCCACTTTCCGAATTTAACGATTTATTCTACGGATGTGTCTCAAATTCATTTTCTGAGGGTGAATTGATATGCCTAACATCAATCTGAGGTCCCCGTGCCGATTTTCTACAGATTACGGTGGATAATGGTGGGTATACGGTAGTTTGATCAAAATTTGTATGCGGGGGTTATTCGGTGAGGTGAATACGAATTATATGTCCTTTTGCCGATTTTCGAGCTCTTAAGATATGTTTAACCTCCTGGATTGCGTATTACATACCGTAACCTAGAGTGAACCTCTAAATTTTGACAAGCACACCCTAGGGTCGTTCTCTGCACCCTAGGCTACCCCTACATACAAGTTTTGAGCAGAATCCGAAACTCTTTTCAAAACATCCCAAACAATTTTTGATGGTAACCTTTTCGCGAAAAAATTTTTGGAACCAGTTGCTCGAGGCGGGGTACTTCAAAGTTTTTACTACAGATGCTCAAGGGACACTGACAACACAAATCGTTCCCGCAGATCCGACCTACGCTTTGTATACTTCCCTTGTCAGCCCGGCCACTATAAGTGGATTTTTGAATCGAATCGCATGGTGTAGATTATACTTCGGACCGAATTGTATTATTCGAAAATTATTCGAATGATTTTTCGAATTTGGAATCATTCAAAATTCGAAAATTTTGGTTTTCGAATAATATTCGTGGTTCGAATACTCCGGAAACGGGCTTTCGAATAATGTTCGAAATTCGAATACCTCGTAAAAAGCGGTTTCGAATAATATTTGAAATTCGTATATTTTGAAAACAAACTTTCGAATAGTATTCGGAATTCCATTATTTCAAAAACAGACTTTCGAATAATATTAGAAATTCGAATATTTTGAAGAGCATATTCGAATTTTTGAAATTCGAATAATCTAAATGCAGAATCATAATTTCATTAGTTCTTTTTTTCTGATCAACCTTTGAAAACGTACTCTATCCATCTTGACCTGTTCACCCCGCGCCCGAGTTGAGGTTCCCATACGCTTGGATCGTGTGAGATGTTGCGTCACCGTACAACGTGCTCCATCGGTGAGATAGGAGGGTGGATTGCCAGCCAATGCGAACCGTTTTTTTTTCTGTTTCGCATTTATTATGTAGCTATCAGCCAGATATAGACAGTACCAGGGTTATACATAGCTTCCGAAACCCTCTCTCTCCAGAGAAACAGTTACTTGAAAAACGAGCGGCAGCGTTTGAGCTCACTAATCTACATATAATCACTACTCTGAGAATATCGGCTTTGAGGGGCTATTCTGGGTTGTGTTTAGCGAATATACGTCCATTTCTGGACTTTCTGAGCGGCAGTGAATTTACCTAGCCGCGCAGTGGCGTAGTGTTAGGTCTTGAGAGCGGCGCTAGGGTTTCGGCGCTTGGGTGCGATAAGGCGCTTCCCCAGAAAGGGATAGTGGTGGCCAAGTCTCGCCTTAAGCAAAGCGTTTTGTGCTAGCATTTTGGTGAGCCCTCCTGATTAAAAATGGCTTGAGATTAAGAGTACGTGTAACCGATGAATTTTTCTACACAGTGATAGTCACAGCAAATGACAGCTCAAAACATGGTTTTAATATCGAAGCTATCATTTGTAAAATCGAGAAAATTTTTCCGAAAAGTAGAAAAAAAATCCCAGAAAACTATTTGAAAATTCGAAAAAATGGTTTTCGATTTCATCCAAAAATTCGAAAAAAATGGATTTCGATTTCATTCAAAAATTCGAAATTCAAAAATTTCACCAGCTTTGCCCTAGTATATGTAGTGTAGATGCTTGCCGACCGGAATGGCTACAGCCGATCGGCCGACTATGACAGCCTTCTTAAAGGCACTGTTCGCGATAAACTTCATCCTCGAATTTTTCATGACAAACGCTTCTCGTGGCTCTCAGAAGCAGAACAGCGTCGAAAAAACGGGACGAAAAGCTACCCAGGGGCCGCAAAACGGCTTAGAAAAGTGGGCAAGCCCCGCCATTGTGGGCAAGTCCCGCCTCTTCCCGCCCCTCGATGTGAACAAAGGAACACTAGAAATCGTGAGTTGAGCGATGGTTTCCGATCAAAAGCCCCGTTCTTCCCTTCATTCTCAACTTCTCTCTTCACTCAGGTCAGCTCGCACACATTGGCTGCAAAAAACGGAAGTTACAAGCCTTGGACAACTCGTCCACTATTTTCCCTAGCTCAATTTTTGAGGGACCATAACTCCATTCCCAGAAGGTCTTGTACGATTCCAGAAACATCATTGGAATCAGAATGGGACCGGTTTCAAGACAGCCAAAAAAACAGAAAAGCGATTTTTATCGCGAACAGTGCCTTTAATTAAAGAGGCTTCAGAGTTACGACAAAACCGTGAAACCCAATTGTAGACCTAATACATGTTAAATGAGGAAGGATTTGCTTCGCCTAGTCCCCTCATCCTGTTCAACAACACTTACTTCAGTTTTGGGTTGCGCTGCGCTTCTTACCCCAATTAAAGAAATGTGTTCTCAGGTGATATAAAAAGTGTAGCGACAGCGAATTTGACGGCGCAAACATTAAAAAGCCGTGCAACTTCAATGAAGGTGGGAACGCTTAACTTTGCACTGGAATGAAATCAGAGTGAGGGTGAGTCGTCCGTCATGATAGGTTCCGAATGATAGTCAGCGTCTATGTAGCTTTCCACAGGTTTTTTCTCAAGAAGTTGCTGGTTTGTCAAGCATAACAACCGCTGGAAGATTTTGTGGGTTGGAAGAGCACAACACCTGCTGAAAGTGATACGGATTAGGCGCGTCTCCGTCGCTATTCTAAACGGTACGGTTTTTCTTCCAGATGTTCGACAAATTCTTGAGCATTCAGTATTGTTATTCACGATTTTTTTTCTTTTGCAATACATCGAAAAACACAAAGTTTTGAGATCCCAGATTACCAACTTTTACATTAATTCCAGTTGTTAATTCTTTGTGACCATGCAAATTCTGCACCCTTCAGCCGCTTGTTCTTGTCCATACATCCGTTCCCAGCTCAGAAAAAAAGATACTGTGGTTCATAAATATGAACAGTCATTCAATGATAACGCTAGCACTCACATCTGCGCACCCGAAAACTATTGTTGACATACCTACCACTCCCTCAAACAAAAACCCGCTCCACGCCCCATTGAGAAGCCGGCGTCGCCAGTGAGATAGTGGCCGTGGAGACCGAAATTCGAAGGTCTTGTCGCCAGCGGTAGTGGCTGTAGCGGGCACGGTATAAACTGTAGTAGACGAGCAGCTGCTTCATGCCTGGGCGACTGCGGACCGCGGTGAAATGGCCCCACAGTTGGGTACCACCTATTCCTTTCCGAGCCGTGGAAAGATTTTATCGGTAACAAGAATTATCCTCCGGCATCGGGTGGATCTTCTGGAAAGTGACTTGAGGCCATCTTCCCCGTCCGATTCCGAAGAGCCGACTGAAGCACACTGTGAGATGAGAAGCCTTTAATACCAGTGTCATTGTCAATACTTTCGTCTACACATGATAACGTCCTGCCATGTCAAGGACGTTGTCATGTGTAGACGAAAATATTGACAATGACACTGGTATAAAAGGCTTCTCATCTCACAGTGTGCTTCAGTCGGCTCTTCGGAATTGACGGGAACATAAACTCCTTATCCCGCGCTCTGCCAAAATCAATGTTTTTTACTGGGATCAACATCCACGAGGTCATCATCCACGAAAAATTTTTGTGAAAGGCGGTTCCCGGAAAGTCATGAGAAATAGCCTGCGCTCTATCCGAGTAGGTATTTTGATCAGCGCTGCACAAAAATCAGTATTTTCGCACTGTGTTCAACATCAGCGAGTGCCTGAGTTTTTCATACAGAACGACCGCGTCGGCCACACAAGGTCTTTTTTCAACCTTTCTCGTCCAGGTTTTTCATACGTATCGACGGGGCAGGCCACGGCAGATCACGCCCAACTCTGACCGAGGCCTAAACCGCCTCGTTCTACTGAATGCTCGCTCGGCACTTCAGAGCATGCCCTGTAGTGTAGCTTTGAGGATCTTGAGAGTCTTCCAGAACCCATAGGAGTCTCTAGAGAGGGACTCAGAGTCCTTTTTCATCGCCGGCATCGACCGCTGCGGCAACTTCTTCCCCTTACCACCACCAACGGCCTCTAGTGGGATGGTCCCTCACGGCTGATTCTCAGAGGGGTGATGCCCTTGCCGCAGAAGTGGCGGCAAGGATATAACCTCCCTTACGGTCGGCACTGCCCCACGATCTCTGTTGCGGTACATGGTAAATGAGACGCGTGACGCGTCTGGCCGAAATGGTCAGATGGTGCGGCTTGGCCGAAACAATACAATATTGTGCGTTCGGGCAATACAGGATGATGGTACGGGTCTGGAAGGCGTGATCGGGCTCGCGAAAGCACTTAATTCGCCTCAGACCCGTCTGAGAGAGGTCTGGCAGTGGAACGGTTTGCTCACCTTTTGGCTACGTGCGTGAACTTGTCAGCGGACGGCTCGCTTACCATACTAAAAGTGCCTGATAGTGCGAGTCCGCCGGTATCGGTTTCCCTCCCCTTAACATAAAACGTTCACCGCCCTTGACAGCATATGGCACGCCTCCGAGTATCTTAGATACAAGGTGTTCAGAAACGCGCATATTTTGGCGCGGCAAGACTTTGCCACAATATTTCTGAGCACAAAACATTTAAGCGTTTTGATTATCTGCTCACGAAAAGGAATGATGGATATTGAAGGACTTTGAATGTTTGGACAAAAAAGGTCTTTCGTTTTTCGATAAAAACTGTTTGACAGCTTCTTCGTACTCACACAATGGGCCGATCGCGGGCGAAAAATCCCGTTTCGTACCGATCGCGTGCGACTATCGTACTGACGACGGGCTAAAATTGCATTTCTTACCGAATGAGCGCATTTGAGTACTGACCGCGCACACGAAATACTTCTCGCGGTCTGTACGTCTAAGCTCCGTACCAACCCCTCGCAAACCTCTATAAACGCGTAATGACCTCGCGCATTAATCCATGCAAATGGTCGGCACGAAATAAGCCTTTCTCGCCGCGTTCGGTACGAGAGCCCACGCGGTTAGTACGCAAGTGCTCGCGTTCAGGACGCAAGAAAACTGGTGGGTGAGGTTGGTTTGTCAGTTCGTGTGGTCGATACCCAAGTGTTCGGGTCGGTCCACTCCATTGTCTGAGTAGGTATGAGCGAAATTCAGAACACAGAATTTGCTAGAAAGTTCTCACTATTACTTCCACGCGGCGATCCAATAAGTTTGCATTCTTCAGGTGCGCAAGATCATCAAGGGAACGCACAAATTTGAAGAAATCACGAAGAAGCGGACGAATGGCGAAAATGGATACACATATTCAGTTTGATGAAGTTTTCAATAATTGGGCACGTCTGCGATTATGTCGTGTTTATATCGATGTTTGCATTTCGATGAGGAAGATAAAATTTATGAAATATTTTTGATCATTTTATTTTTTATGTGGGGTTGCTCCACATTAGCAGAGGTAGCGAAAACTGTAGTAGTTTTGAATGAGCCGGAGGAGGAGTTCAGAAAACGGCAGCAGGGCACCGAAGGCGGAAGCAAGGGCACCTTGAAAGTGCCAGAGCACGAGAATCAAACGCGGTTGCGGGGGCACCCTCAGAGTGCCGTAGCAGGGGCACCGAGCGCGGCTGTAGGGGGGCTTTGAAAGGGCTGGAGCAGAGGCGCCGAAGGCGGTTGCAGGGGCTTCTTAAAAGGGCTGGAGCAGAGGCACCAAACACGGCTGCAGGGGGCTTTGAAACGGCTGGAGCAGGGGCACCAAAGGCAGCAGCAGGGGCATCTTAAAAGTGCCGGAGCAGGGGCACCGAACGCGGCTGCGGGGGCATTGAAGGCGGCAGCAGGGAGAACGACTCCGCCCACTTTGGCTGTCGGAGCCGACGTCCTCGACCGCTCCGACGGCCGTCGGACGGGGTTCCGATCCCCAGTTTGCCTGAGTATGTACTAGCGTAGGATAGTCCTAGGATAATCTGTGAAAAAGGGGTCTTCCCAGCAAAGGTGGTTTGGTTCGCGTTACAAATGTTTCAACAAAAACGGTACAATAGGAAAGTGAAATGAGGAGAGTCTACGAAAAATGAACAATATCCTCTTCTTCTTCTTCTTTGCAGCCGCAGAAGGGTTTTTGTCATAGGTTCAAGAAACGGGCGACCGAAGTTGGATTCAACCACACATCTATTGTCGTCAGTGAGGTGGGCCTCTTCGGACAGTCGAATAGATGTGCTGTAGTGTGGCCAGGGTTACCACGATCCGGACACTCTTCAGGCTTACTGCTGTCGATCCTATGCATGTATGACATCAGCATAGGGGAACGCCCGCAGCGCAACGAGGCGAGGGAACACCTAGCCCGCCTGCCGAGTTCCATCTCGGTGTTGCTGACTTCAGGTGGTGCGATTCCCAATATGGGGTTGACAGCCACCCTACTCAAGTGCTCCCTGACGAAACGGGTGTGCTCCGCACGTAAAAGACGAAGACGATCCAATTGGGAGTCCGTCCATCTTTGTATATTGACTTTCTCGGGAGCATCCGCAAAAGGCCTTCTGATATGTCTCTCTCTCACGGGATTCATGATCCTTCTTAATGGGTGGTCAGGCTGCTTGACAATGTTAATAACCAGTTGCTGCGCTTGGAGTTGACAGTGCTCCTTAACAGGCAGAATACGGGCTTCAGCATGAAGATGCTCCACTGGAGTGCTCTTTGCACACCCAGTGGCAATCCGAAGTGCAGCATTTTGAACTCACTGCATCTTTGTCCACGATGAATCCGATACTTTGTGTTGCCATAGCGGTGCTGCATACTCCAACGCCGGCTGCATGATTGCCTTGTACGTGGTCAGGATCGTCTCCTTACTGCTTCCCCACGACGTACCTCCCAGAGCTCGTAAGACGTTGGGCTTAGCTCCCACTGTAGCCTGTTTCTGCTCAGTGTTTTTATGGAACTCCAGCGAAGGATCCAATACTAGACCAAGCAGCTTCGGGAATAGTGCGGCAGGAAGACGAGCGTCTTCCCAGTTCACAACGGGGTGAGCACAGTGTTCCTTAGGGTCAGTGGAGAAAACAGACACAGATGATTTAGCGGCAGAGACAGTGAGCATCATATCATCGAGGAAGCTCTTTAGGACGATGAGGTAGCTATTGATCTTGGGTGCAGCTATATTAATGTCCCTGTCTCGGCGCAAGATGGTGATGTCATCCGCATACGCAACGACTTTGATGTCACTTGGGGGCGGGCAAATCTTCCAGGTAAAGACTGAACAGAGCAGGCGATACGACTCCTCTTTGAGGTACACCGGCAGCGATCGGGACGCTATTAGAAACATGTCCCTGGAACAGCACTTTTGTTCGGCGCCCTTTGATGAGTGCGGTTATCCATCGCTTCTGCCAAGGCGGGATGGTGGACCTCAAAAGCTTTTCAGACAGTATGCCCAAGTTGACAGAATCAAAAGCTTTCGTGAGGTCCAGGGCTACACCAACAGTGCGTTGAGGTTTATAGGCGTTGAAGCCATCCAAGACATAGCTCACAATCTCCAGCAGCGCCGTGGTGGTAGAGTGTAATTTGCGGAATCCATGCTGGTGCTGCTGATTGTTATTATGCTCGGCAAGCTCCTTCACGACCAGTTTCTCAGCGACCTTTACAATTGGTGATAAAAGACTTATTGGCCTGTATCCCTTAGCCGTGGAGGGCGATTTACCTGGCTTGGGTAACGGGATGACGCTTGCCATTTTCCAGTCTTGCGGTAAGATGCACGTTCGAAAGGATGTGTTGATGACGTCAGCCAGGATTGGCATAATCTCAGTCGGCAGTTTCTTCAAGACCGCTGGACTAATGCCATCCGGCCCTACAGCCTTCGAGTTGCGCATTTCTTTTACTACCTTTTCAATCTGCGCGGGCGTCTTTGCTTCTGCTTCATTCATGAGTGGCAAGTTACAGAGCTCTCTTACAGTCACTCGATTCTGTTTCCCTCTCTTAGCCTGAGTTATGAAAAAATTCTTTCCGAGAGCAGTTGCAGCCTCCTTTCCCGATTCGAAGACTCCATTTTCGAACTCGATCGTAGAAGAGTTGGTGGAGGTGCTCATGCCAGAGATCTTCTTTAGAACTTTCGAAGTTGATGCTCCGTCACTCTTGAAGTTCATCTTCTCCGTGAATTTCTCCCAGCACTCCTTCCTGTGCTTGTCCAAATCTCGCTTAATCTCGCTATCCAGCTCAGCAACTGTCGGATCCAGGTGATCTGCGACTCTCTTTGCATCCGTTGTCCTTATCTTCTCCAAGATTTCCCTGGTGACATTGGGAAAGAAGGTCTTGCCTCGGCCCTCCGGAATGGCTGCTTTCATGGCCTTGCGAATCGCGTCAGTCAAGTGACGCTCCTGGTGCACATTTCCATTCCATGGGTAGTCATCCACATGGCGAAGTGCCACCTCCCTGAACAAGCGCCAGTCTGCAAGGCAAAGATTTAGATAAGACCTTTGACGGATACCTGAATAAGGATCAAGAGAATTAGAGAGATCGACATGGACAAAGACGGGGATATGATCACTGGACAGAGTTGTAGCGGTAGACCAAGAGCAGGTGCTAGATAGATTAGAGGATACAAGAGAGATGTCTGGACTAGAGGATCGGCCGTTGGTCGGGAGACGAGTGGGCTGAGCATCGTTGAGGATGACCAGATCGCACTCCTCCGCCCATTCTTCGACGTCTTTTCCTCTAGCGTCAGTGTCAAGCGATGAGCAGAATGTATGAGCATCAAAATCGCCTGCAAAGACAACAGAGGGTGAAAGTGAGCAGTCGTACAACTGCTTGAGTGAGGGAGTAGGGTCGTAAGATTGGGGACAGGATGTGGCAGGAGGAATATATATGTTAAAAAGAGATATGGGTGTTTTAAGAGGGAGATGGTTAGGTAGGTACTCGAGAGTACCGTCCTTGGGGGTGTTTGGTATGAGATGAGAGGGTATATTTGATAATACGAAAGTAGAAACTCCTCCGCCGAGAGATAACCTTGGAGCATGATAAGCAGTGTAGCCAGCAATGTTAGGGTGACGAGGGTTAGCGGAAGGACACAGCTTGGTTTCCTGAACCATAATGTTATGAGGATGATGAGTAGGTGCGAAAAGAGAGAGTTCAGACAGCTTGGTTCGAAGGCCGTTGAGGTTGATATGAACAATAGAGAGGGGGCGGTTGGCGAATGAGGAATCAGAGTTGCTGGGGGCAGAGCACAGAACACAACGGAAGGAAGAGTCGTGATGCCTCACAGAACTGATACCCGAAAAGGAGAGATGCACCCACCTCTGACATCCAAAACATTGGACACTTATCCCATTCCAGGTGACATTCTTGCTGCAGGTGGCACATTGATACTTCTGCACAGGTCCAGGATTCCTCTAGACGCCAGCCCTTTGTAGTAGAATCCTTAGGAGAGCTGCAGCCAGCCAGCATCTCTCCCATGACAAAAACCCTCCACGCGGAGGGGTTGACGTCGGTTTGCACGGAGGTGGTCTTCTTTCCTTCACACTGCCACGGCTCGAACGTACGACATCTCGGCAGCAACAATATCCTCTAAAAACTTTTTCTTTGTCGAAACTTCTAAACAGCGGAAACAAACCGTTGTGGTTCTCTATGAGGAAGCGCTTTTGGCTTCATAAAGGACTTTTATTATGTGAGTGCCGATAAAATATGTATATATGCATGTGTACCCAATATCTATCATTAAAAGAGATGATGTCAAATTGTTTTAGGAAACCATTCAATTCTTCCTCATTAAATACCACAACGGTTTGTTTTCGCTGTTTAGAAGTTTCAACAAAGAAAAAAGTTTTTAGAGGATATTGTTCATTTTTTGTAGACTCTCCTCATTCCACTTTCCTATTGTACCCTTTTTGTTGAAACATTTGTAACGCGAACCAAACCACCTTTTTTCATGAAAAAACGAATTGTGGATCATCTCCAGAATTTTTCCATTATACCTTCCAATCAGCATGGGTTTCAGAAAGGGAAGTCAACTGTCACTGCTATGGTTGAAGTTTTAAATGACTGGACTAAGCACGTGGATGAAGGCAAGAGCGTGGATGTTGTATTCTTCGATTTTTCGAAACCTTTCGATAGAGTCCCACATCAAAAATTGATGCTCAAGCTCGAAATGGTCGGAGTTCATCCTAGAATTATTGCGTGGCTCCGTTCATTCCTCTCTGATAGAACTTTTTTCTGTTCGTATGAAGAACTCGTTTTCAAGCTCCAGGCCGGTTCAGTGGAGTTCCACAGGGAGTGTACTCTCCCCAATACTATTCAATATAATATATATATATATATATATATATATATATATATATATATATATATATATATATATATATATATATATATATATATATATATATATATACGTTCGAATTGTGCGACATAATTCGCGGCCACGATGTAGAGTTTTGTTCATTTGCAGACGACCTCAAAATTTACCGTGTTGCAGATAGCCAAACAGATAACAGCGCGATTCAAGCAGCGATAAATTCTATCACTAAATGGTCTCAAGAGTGGGAGTTGCCTTTGTCTAAAGAGAAAACGAAAGTTTTGCACATAGGGACTCGAAATAGGAACCATGCGTACAATATTCAAGGCACCTCAATTGCACTAGCGGAAGAAGTAGGAGACCTCGGATTTCTGCTTACCAAAAATCTCAGTTTCGACAAACACTGTGACAACATCTCTATGAAAGCAAGTAGAATGGTCAACAACCTTTTCAGAGCTCTTTCAACGCAAAATACCAGTGTTTTGATTCACGCGTATAAGTGCTATGTGTATACAAGTCTGTTGGTACCTGCTCGTTGGTGCCCCTGCTTCTACTGAACCCAGCAGACGTTTGAGTGTACACAGGGAACGTTCGAGCGATATAGCGTGCACAACTATATCGCGAAAGTATCCCGCACATTGCATAAAGGTGCCGCCGTCCGGCACACTAAGGCCTCTGGTCCATAACACCTTAGGATCCGTACCTAGGGAGTCATGGAGTCTTTGGCCACAAGCCACAATTTCGCCACCCTGAACTGTCGATCGCTGTCGAGTGATATCCAAAAAACTGCGCTACCCATACTTCTGAGCTATTTCCATGCACCGTTTGCTGCTTTGCAGGAAACCCGCCTCAAGGATAGACCCGTCATCAGCGTCGGAGAGTACACCATCTACTGCGGTAACGCTGACGATAGGAGAGTGGGAGGCTGTGCAATAGCTGTAAGGAAGGATTTCAATGGTATGGTCAAGGAGTTCGGCTCAACGTCGTGTCGGAATGCATTCGTACGACTGCGGGATCACAGAGGATTCAATCTGTGGATAGTGAGTGCTCATGCGCCCACTGAAACCGCCGAAGACAATTCGAAGGATGCGTTTATGAGGAACTCAATACGTTGCTGGCCAGGATACCTTGTCAACATGCTGTTGTCGTGGGGATTGACGCAAATGCGAAGATGGGACTTGATCAGGAATCCGAAGTACTCGGTAAATGGTTCTACCCAGTGGAGCAAACATCGGACAATGGCTACCGCCTTGTCGACTTTTGTGAACGCAGTGGTCTGATTATTGCATCGACATTCAAGAGGAATCATCGCCGCCATCAGCTTACGTGGCAGGGACCAACCCGGCTATCTCCAGAAGAGCAGCGGAAGCGGAAGATGACAACTTTGAAACTACAGCTTGACTATGTCCTGACGAGGAATATTCCAGTATCGGACATTCGAAGATCTAGAGCTGTGTGGGATGTCGCATTCGATTCGGATCACCGTCCTGTTCTGTTGAACTTCACTGCGAGGATTCATAAGAGGAAGCGAGGGCTCAGCCTCTCCAGAGGATTGACATGACAAGTCTCAGAGATGAAGAGTGCAGAAGGAATTTCCGACAACGCGTTTCTATTCACATCGGAGTACGGACTAAGAAGAAACTTTGCGACGCGGATTCTTTTGTCAAGTGCATCCAGGACGCTTCGAAAGAGGCACTCCCGGTTGTACAGCCTAAGAAGAAGTTCGCCTACGTCTCAGAAGAAACAACATCTACCTAAAACAGAGTATGTGCTCTCCGAACTGCAGGAAACTTCGTGGAGGAGAAGCGTCTGAGGAGGAAGTTGCGTCGGCAGCTTCAAAGTGACCGCGAACGAGAGTGGACGTGTAGAGCTAAGGAGTTCGAGAAGGCTTGGGAGGAGAAGAATCCGAGGAAAGCCTACACGTTGCTGCGACAGTATAGCGGGAAGATGAAGAGATGTTCTCCTGTCTTGAACACTACCAATGGAGTTGCAGTTGGTGATGCGACGCTGCCAATATGGAAGGATTACTTCAGTTCACTACTGAATCGTCCAGCGCCATCAGTACCTGAGCTCCCGCATGTTCAGAGAGCACATTACGATGTCAGTGAGGAACCGCCGACTGAGTCTGAAGTTTTGGATTGTGTCCGGAAAATGAAGAATGGAAAGGCAGGTGGAGATGACAACATCACTGCTGAAATGCTGAAAGCTCTTCCTCCGTCTGGGATTCGTGAAATGACCAACACCATCCGTGCCATATGGATGAGCGAAAGGATACCCGATTCGTGGAGACATGCGATCATCGTACCTCTTCACAAGAAGCTATCCGTCACGGATCCTAAGAACTACAGAGGAATCTCTCTACTTCGTGTCATGTACAAGGTTTTAGAACGTATCATTCTCGAGCGACTTATCAAACATCGTGAAGGAACGACCAGAGATGAGCAAGCCGGTTTTCGACCTGGAAGATCGACCATCGACCAAGTGTTCGTCGTGAGAAGAGTAATTGAATCGTGGCAGCGGTTTTCGAAGCCATTACAGCTTGCTTTTTGGACTTTGAAGCCGCGTTCGACTCTCCTCATCGTGATCGATTGCTCAATGCTCTGCGAGCAGATGGAGTCCCGGAAAAGTATGTTCGGTTAATCGAGGACATGAACAAAGGAACAACAGCAGCAGTTCGTACACCTGTCGGATTTACGTCAGCTTTCGAGGTGAAAACAGGAGTAAGGCAAGGAGCCGTTGCAGGACCTTTTCTTTTCAACTTCGCCGTTGATGACATCATGCGTAGAGTTGCAGAACAGTTTCCTGCGGATGTGATCCTAACACCATCAGGACGCTCCCTTGTCGACCTGGAGTACGCCGACGACATTGTGTTATTCGCTGAAAACAACGCAAAACTGCAAAGGATTGTGAACCTCGTTTCGAAGTATGCCGCAGCCTATGGACTTCGTCTTCGTCCCGACAAATGCAAGCAGATGTGGGTCTCTCAGAGGCCTTCAACTGGAGTTTGTGTGGACGGACAACGTATTGAACTGGTGGACGATTTCTGTTATTTGGGCTGTTTGCTGAAGAACGATGGTAGTTATGCAGCGGATATTCGACAACGATGTGCGAAAGCTACGTCTGCATTCAATTCTCTAACCAAGTGTTTGTGGTCTACCACCATCGCGAAGGAAGTCAAGTTGCGCGTCTACCTATCCGCTATTCGCCCTATCATGATGTACGGATCGGAGACGTGGGCAGCACCGAAAACGCAGATGGAAAGGTTGGATTGCACGGAGAGGAAGCTTTTTAGGCGTTTGCTTGGATATTTCTGGCCGCGTGTATGCCATAACGAAGACCTTTACAAGGAAATCGACGCAGTACATCAACGCTTGACACGAGGGAGGTGCCAGCATCTCCTAACGCCATCTCAAGCAGCAATGGAAAGTCGACTTCGACTGCTCGGGCATATACTAAGAAGAACGCCGGATCGTCTCGTACAACACGCTTTAAAAATGCTTCCAAATCCTGTCTGGAAACGGCCACCTGGGCGTAGGCGAAAGTTCTGGACGGATGTGGTTAAAGAGGATTTAAAGTCACTCGGCATCGAAAGACAGTTCAGGCGCGATGTTTCGTTTCGCAGGAAATGGAATAGTGACAGCTGGATGGAATGTGTTCAAATTGTGGCTGAAGACCGTGAAAAATGGACACGGCTGACTACTAGGACGGCACACCTCGGTGAAGATGCGGAATGACCGCGTCAGGCGAAAGCCAACCGATTAAGTCAAGTAAGTCAAGTGCTATGTAAGGCCTATAATGGAATATGGTAGCTGCCGAGATGTCGTACGTTCGTGCCGTGGCAGTGTGGAGTAAAGAAGATCGCCTCCGTGCAAACCGACGTCAACCCCTCCGAGAAGAGGGTTTTGTCATGGGAGAGGTGCTGGTCGGCCGCAGCTCTCCTGAGGATTTTATTACAAATGGCCGGCGTCGAGAGGAATCCAGGTCCAGCACAGAAGTATCCATGTGCCACCTGCGGCGAGGATGTTACCTGGCATAAGACAGGTGTCCAGTGCTTCGGATTCCAAAGGTGGGTGCACTTCTCCTGTTCGGGCCTCAGCTCTGTGAGGCATCATGACTCATCCTTTCGTTGTGTTCCATGCTCTGCCCCCAGCAACTCTGATTCCTCAATTACCAACCGCCCCCTCTCCGTTGTTCACATTAATCTCAACGGCCTTCGCAACAAGTTTTCTGAACTCTCTCTAATCGCACGTTCTCATCACCCGAATGTTATCATGGTTCAAGAAACCAAGCTCTCTCCTTCTACCACTTACCCCCAGCCTAACATTCCGGGATGCACCGCCTATCACATGCCAAGGTCTGCTCTTGGGGGCGAAGTGTCTACTTTTGTGCAATCTGCCTTACCTTCTCATATTATCCCTAATACTCCGAAGGACGGTACTCTCGAGTACATTCCTGTCCACCTCCCCCTCAAAACCCCTTTATCTCTATTTAACATCTACATTCCTCCTATATCATCTTGTCCCCCCTCTTATAATCCTATTCCCCTCCTTAAGCAGTTGTACGACTGCTCACTCTCCCCTTCAGCTGTCTATGCGGGTGACTTCAATGCTCACACGTTCTGTTCCGCTTTTGATTCTGACGCCAGAGGGGAAGATGTCGAAGAATGGGCTGAGGAGTGTGACCTGGTTATCCTCAATGATGACCAGCCCACTCGTCTCCCTGCCAACGGCCGACCTTCTAGCCCAGATATCTCTCTTGTGTCATCCAATCTTTCTAATGCTTGCACGTAGTCCACATCCACAACTCTCTCTTGGATCACATTCCCGTCTTTGTCTATATTGATCTCTCTGACTCTCTTGCCCCTTACTCTGTTTTTCGTCATCGTACTTATCTTAATTTAGGCCTAGCAGACTGGACCCTGTTCAGAGATGTTGCACTCCGCCATGCGGTCGACTACCCATGGAATGGTGATGTTCATCAGAAAGAGCGCCATCTAACAAGTGCCATCCGCAAGGCCATGAAAGCAGCAATTCCTGAGGGTCGTGTAAAGACCTTTTTTCCAAATGTCAGCAGGGAAATACTGCAGAAGATAAGAACCAGAGATGAGAAGAGAGCCGCAGACCATCTAGACCCGGAGATTGCTGTGCTGGATAATGAGATCAAGCAGGATCTGGATAAGAACAAGAGGGAATGCTGGGAGAAGTTCACTGAAAAGCTGAATTTCAAGGGGGACGGAACTACGACGTGGAAAGTGTTGAGGGAAATTTCCGGAAAGTCCGCTCCCCCGATGAGCTCCGCTATCGAGTTCGAGGAAAACGTCTTCAAATCAGGGAAAGCGGCTGCTTACGCACTCGGCAAGAATTTTTTCATCACATGCACCAAGCGAGGCGTGCAAAACAGAGTCACGGTTAGAGAGCTGAGCCGGTTGCCGCTCATGAACGCTTCTGAGGCCTTTACTCTCACACAAACAGAGAAGGCTATCAAAGAAATGCGGAATTCGAAGGCTATCGGACCTGACGGTATCTCCCCAGCCATCCTGAAGAAGCTTCCCACGGAACTTCTACCGATGCTTGCAGATATCATTAACACTTCTTTCCGGACCTGCACTCTACCCCAAGCTTGGAAGACAGCCAACGTGATACCGTTGCCAAAGCCAGGCAAGTCCCAAAGCACGGCAAAAGGCTTTTGACCAATAAGCCTGCTTTCGCCCGTCGCTAAATTAACTGAAAAGTTGATCGTGACGGGCCTGGCTGATCGAAATGAACGACACCAGCATCAGCATGGCTTCAGGAAACTTCACTCTACTACTACTGCTCTATTGGAGATCGTGAGCTTTGCGGTCGATGGGTTCAACATGAGAAAGCCCCTGAGAACGGTGGCCGTCGCCCTCGACCTGAGCAAAGCGTTTGACTCTGTTAACTTGGGACTGCTGTCCGAGAAACTGCTCAAGTCGTCGCTACCATCATGGCAAAAGCGATGGATTGCAGCGTTCACGAAAGGCCGCCGGGCTAAGGTTCTGTTCCAGAATCACGTATCCGATAGCATTCCAATAGCAGCCGGTGTTCCGCAAGGCGGAGTGTTGTCCCCTGCCCTATTCAGCCTGTATCTTGAGGACATCCCCGAGCCTCCCAATGATGTAAAGATTGTTATGTATGCCGACGACATCACCATCATGTGCCAGGATCGTGACCTGCAGATAGCCGCTAACAAGATTAGCGCCTATCTCGTCGAGTTGAAGCTCTTCCTCGATAAAATGATGCTCACAGTCTCTGCTGCGAAATCCTCTGTTTCAGTGTTTACAACAAACACCAAGGAACACAGTGCCCATCCAGATGTCAAATGGGATGGTGACCTGTTGCCAGCAGCGAAATTCCCCAAGCTGCTTGGCCTTATTCTTGATCCGTCACTGAAGTTCCACAAAAACGCGGAACAGAAACAAATAGTCGTCAAGGCTAGGCGTAATATCTTGAGAGCTCTCGGAGGAACATCATGGGGAAGCAGCCGAGAGACTATATTGAGAACCTACAGAGCAATACTTCAGCCGGCTCTGGAATATGCGGCACCAGTGTGGCAGCACCTGGTGTCTGACAGCTCCTGGAATAAGCTGCAGCGTGTACAGAATGCTGCGCTTAGAATTGCTACCGGTTGTGCAAGGAGCTCCCCAATAGAACATCTTCACGCGGAGGCCTGCATATTGCCGGTCAAGGAGCATTGTGAACTCCAGGCACAGCAGATGTATATTAATGTTCTGAGACAGCCGAATCATCCGACAAAGAGAATCCTGACGCCCATAAGAGAGAGGTCGATTAGGACGCCGTTCGCCGATGCTTCTCGTAAAGTTGATGCACAGAGATGGGCCGACTCCAACATGGAAAGGCTTCGTCTTCTGCGTGAGGAGCACACCCAGTTTGTTCGAGGATATCTGGAGAAGGCGGCTGTTAACCCTATCTTAGGAGCAGTGCCGCCTCGGGTTTGCGAGTCCGAGTCTCAACTCGGCAGACGAGCCAGATGTGCTCTTGCCTCGCTGCGCTTTGGTCACTCTATACTGCTCATGTCTTACGTCAACAAGATCGACAGCAGCCGACCAGACGCATGCCCGGACTGTGGTGCCCCCGGACACGACACGGCGCACTTGTTCATGTGCCCGAAGAGACCTACCTCCTTAACTACTATGGACCTTTGGACGAATCCTGTCAAGGCCGCCCAGTTCCTCAACCTATGACAAAAACCACTTTGAGGCTGCAGAAGAAGAAGAAGGAATATGGTACACCAGTTTTTAGCCCATACAAGCGGAAAAGCATAGAAAAGTTAGAAAGAGTGCAAAATGGTTTTACAAGAAAATTGATGATAAGATCGCTCGGGTTTCTATATGAGCGAATACCTTCGAGTAAACAAAGGAATGAAAACTTTGGGTTGCGAAGCCTTTCGATGAGAAGGAAAATGTTCGATATTCTTTTGCTTCATGAAATTCTCCACGGCCAGTGTGGTCTCCGATCTGCGAACCTCTTCACAGAGAGGGCTTCAGTCACTAGAGGGGGTACATTCAAGCTACAACTGAAAAGAGCCAGGCTAGACTGTAGGCGTTACTTCTTTATTAATAGAACAGTGCCATTGTTTGAAAGACTCTGCAGAACATCAGCAATTCCTTTTAGCTGCACCTTATTCAAAAAGCTCATTCTTAATAGTTT
Source organism: Aplectana chamaeleonis (assembly GCA_029168955.1). NCBI lineage: Eukaryota > Metazoa > Nematoda > Chromadorea > Rhabditida > Cosmocercidae > Aplectana > Aplectana chamaeleonis. The sequence continues at coordinate 722,641 of JAPDOI010000040.1, forward strand.
CACATCCTGATGCTTGCCTATACTGTTCTCGCTGTCCATTTCAACTTCTCGTGTTTATGTGATTTCATTTGTTATTAGCTGGTTTCAATTGAGCTACTCTTATTCCTTTCACTTAAGTTAATCTTATGTAATAAACATACAAACATACATACAATTAAATACCACAACGGTTTGTTTCCGCTGTTTAGAAGTTTCGCCAAAGAAAAAAGTTTTTAGAGGATATTGTTCATTTTTTGTAGACTCTCCTCATTCCACTTTCCTATTGTACCCTTTTTGTTGAAACATTTGTAACGCGAACCAAACCACCTTTGCTTGGAAGACCCCTTTTGCACAGAATTGCTCACTTTTTCTTGATATTACGCAGTAATATCCCACGCAAGAATTTTGAACAAAGACCTCTTCCTCTCCACACTAGATCAGTCCTCTTTCTGTGGTCACAAGAATCAATGACCCAACCTGTTATAAAACTATCTCAGAAAAATCACCCGATGTGGCTGACAAGACCGATGTTCACATAATATTAGCTAAGAAATGAATGATATACATGATATCGTTCCACATAATTCATTCATAATGATCGCGTCAGCCACAGCTGGCTACACCGCGTGTTTTTTGCAATCTCCATGTTTTTCATACGTATCGAACGGGTCGGATAAGAACGTAAAGACCAACCGAACATTGCTCGGCACGACGCGGTAGCGTCACGGCTCTCGTAAACAAATCTTATGATAGCAATTTGATAAAGGGTAGGGTATAAAAGAAGTGGAGAGCGGTGTGTCTCCATTCACATACCGTCCTTCTCCAGGGGTCAGCAGTTCAGGATCTCCCTAGAGTAGATATGTAGTAGGAAAACAGCACCACCGGTAGTCAAGATATAAAAAAGCAGGAGTACAAACTTAGAAAATTATAGAGCCGCGACGCAACCGCGTCGTGTCGAATAATGTTCGGTTGGCCTTTACGTTCTTATACGGGTCGGCCACGGTGATTTTCTAAACCAACTCTGACAGGGGCCTTAGGCTCCGGTTATAGTTGGTCGCTCAGATGTATCCAGCCCGCTCGATAATCACGAAAGCCTACTGGCCAACAGCCGGATGCAGACTCTGCTCGCAGTTCTTCGCTTTCGAATGAGACTAACTCAAAACCTGCACAGTCAGAAACCCTTCCATTCCATGTGGGCACTTTTACATCAGTGGAGCGGAGCGGTTTTCCAAACGCATTATTTCGTTTCCGCCGCCCCATTCCTTCGCAGAACAGCCGCCTCGATTCCATGAATTGTGGTGAGCGCGAAGCGCTCACCAGGATTTGGCTTTGATCTCTTCCCGCGCGGATGCCCTACAATGAGATCACCTATTCATACCGTCAACAGAGGTATGAGCTGTACACTATTCGACGCGCTGCAAGAAATTACATATGTGTGCAACTTTTCATCCCAACTGGTCCCCGCTTTCTAAAGTTATGACCTCTCAAAGTACGCAAAAACGTTCTCCACCACCGCCTCCGCCTCCGCCTCCGCCTCTGCCTCCGCCTCCACCTCCGTCCGTCGAAAACCATTTTTTTGGAAGGCGTGGACCAATCGCTCGAGAATTTGTGACTAGAGGTAATCGGCCACGGGAATGACGAAAATAATTGTCAGAACTCACCATAATGACTTCTGGGCCCTAACGGGCGTTTGAAACTCGGAAACCGGCCTCTCAAGATTAGTTTATAAAAATGACGGGTTTTCGTTATCAGTCATTGTTTTTCTTAGAGACTCCATATAAATACCTTGCTCTCTAGGGTGGTGTACTCTGAACGTCCGGCTTGGAACAGGACGCTATGCGGAAGGGTTGATTTTTGAGCGTGGCGCGTGTTTGTACCATGCGCACCAAAGATAAGAAGTCGTCGCAGGGTGTGCTGAAGTGTCGGTTGACTATGTGCGAGACCGCAGTAGGAGTATGCAGGACGTCGTGGAACTACAGCAACCCCTCAGTAGGGGTGTGCAGGACGCCGTAGAATGTGTGCAGGACCTCCGGTAGGGTGTGCAGGACCTTAGTAGGAGTGTGCAGGACATCATGGGACCTGTGCAGGACCCCAGTAGGGGGTGTGCAGGACGTCGTAGAATGTGTGCAGGACCTCCGGTAGGAGTGTGCAGGACCTTAGTAGGAACGTGTGCAGGACATCATGGGACCTGTGCAGGACCCCAGTGAAGGGGTGTGCAGGACCTCAGTAGGAGTGTGCAGGACATTTTGGGACCTGTGCAGGACCTCCAGTAAGGGTGTGCAGGACGTCGTAGAATGCCTGTGCAGGACCTCCCAGTGGGAGTGTGCAGGACGTCGTAGAATGTGTGCAGGACCTCAGTAGGGTGTGCAGGACCTTAGTAGGAGTGTGCGGGACATCATGGGACCTGTGCAGGACCTCAGTAGGGAGTGTGCAGGACATCATGGAACCTGTGTAGGACCCCAGTAGGGTGTGCAGGACATCGTAGAATGTGTGCAGAACATCAGTAGGAGGGACATCATGGGACCTGTGCAGGACCCCAGTAGGGGTGTGCAGGACGTCGTAGAGATGTGTGCACAACCTTAGTAGGAGTGTGCAGGACATCATGAAACATGTGCAAGACCCCTGTAAGGATGAGCAGGACTTCATGGAATGTGTGCAGGACATCCCAGTAGGAGTGTGCAGGACATCATGAAGCGTGTGCAGGACCCCAGTAAGGGATGAGCAGGACGTCATGGAATGTGTGTAGGACCTAATAAAATTACACAGGACATCATAGAACGTGTGTAGGACCCCACAAGGGGTGTGCAGGACATCATGGAATGTGTGCAGGACCTTAGTAGGAGTGTGCAGGACATCATGAAACGTGTGCAAGACCCCTGTAAGGATGAGCAGGACTTCATGGAATGTGTGCAGGACATCAGTAGGAGTGTGCAGGACATCATGAAGCGTGTGCAGGACCCCAGTAGGGATGAGCAGGACGTCATGGAATGTGTGGCAGGACCTTGGTAAAATTACACAGGACATCATAGAACGTGTGCAGGACCCCAATAGGGGTGTGCAGGACATCATGGAATGTGTGCAGGACCTTAGTAGGAGTGTACTGCAGGACATCATGAAACGTGTGCAAGACCACTGAGGATGATCAGAACTTCGTGGAATGTGTGCAGGACATCATGAAGCGTGTTGCAGGACCCCAGTAGGGGTGTGCAGGACATCATGGAATGTGTGCAGGACCTTAATAGGAGTGTGCAGGACATCATGAAACGTGTGCAAGACCCCTGTAAGGATGATCAGAACTTCGTGGAATGTGTGCAGGACATCAGTAGGAGTGTGCAGGACATCATGAAACGTGTGCAAGACCCTGTAAGGATGAGCAGGACTTCATGGAATGTGTGCTGGATCTCAGTAGGTGTGCAGGACCTCAGTTTCAATGTTCAGGACACCGTATGCAAGCCAGGCCTCCGAGATCTACAAGAACGATAGTTAAGTCCGCCAGAACAGGGCTACCGTAATCTCACTCCGGGAGTTGGCTCTAAAATTTTCTAAGTTCTGACTCGAATTCGCTTCATCTTCCCTACAGGTGGTGATGTTTTCCTGCTTTTTAGTCGAGGCAGATCCTCAACTGCTGACCCTAGAGAAGGACGGTGTGTGAATCCAAGACACACCGCTCTTCACTTCTTTTATACTTTATCATTGATCAATTGGGTATCATCAAATTTGTTTACGAGCCGAATAACATCATTCCTAGGATTACGGTAGTCCTCTTCTGGCGCACTTAACTATCGTTCGCGCTGGAAATCAATTTCCATTTTCGGGCTCAATTTCATGATTGAGCCAGTGCAGATCCACATTGGTAAACTTTGGCGCGTCAAAAACGTTGGACGATGAGGGTTCAATATCCGCCACCAATTCTCACCAGTCATCTAGCCCTTTTTCCTAGAATGTTGGTGCGACAGTAAGATAACAGGAAAAATTGGTTACGGCACGAACTCCACATGCAGAAAAACTCCCGAAAATGATTTTGGCGCAAAATTCAAATTCGTATTTACAATGTGTTCCGATTGACTTTTCTTTACAAATGAAGGCTTTTCATGGGCCCCTTCAACATTTTCTTTGCTAGAGGGCCAAGCTACGCAAAAACTCATAGAAATGATGAAAAACTCTGATAAAAAGAGGCCTGATACTGCGCTATCAATCACTGTTTTATTAGAGCTCTGCGGAAATACTTCGACTGGTAGCCTCACCAATGGGCCGTTCATTTTCATTTCTGTCTTGAATGGTGCGTGACCCCCCCGTCCAGAAGAGTGCCTAGAACCTGTACAATTGGGTCATTTTGAAACTCATTTCTTCATTTTCGACTTTTAAATTCAAAAGTATATGCCTTGCATCTATTTGTAGGAAGCCGCGTTGCAACAATTATCTCGCAGTCTTAGCAGCGGAGCGGTTGTTTCTTCATTTCTACCACTATGTTTTGAAGAAAAACAACTTGCCTTTTAGAGCTTGACGATATTGTAGAAGAAACCCTTGCAAAAAGTTGTGAAATTTCTGAAAGTTGGGCTCCGCATGAAAAAGGTCAGAGATTTGGCATTGCTCTTAAATGTCGTGGAAATTGTTTTATTGGATTGGGCTCTCAACTTGATTTTCAAATGTAGTAGAAATTGTTGAATTGATTTGGCTGTGATGATACTATATGCAGATAACATAATCATTAAATGTAGTGAAATTATTTGCAAACGAATTTGGCAGGAGCTCTATGAATTATCACAGTCAAATCACGCGTCAGAAGGGGTTTCTCTTGGAGCGCATATTGAATAAAATGAGAACAAGAATAACTCTAGCAGAAAAACCTTCTCATACAATGTGAACCGTGAAAGCGTTCAGGACACGAAGACATAGCATTAGTAGCTAATAAATTGCGTTAGATTTCGTTTTCATGATCCTTATCTAATCGGTGAAGGAAGGTCTGGTACCTTAGTAGGAGCTACACTGAAAAGGCAGAATAACATTCGAAAACCTTATTTCTAGTCGATAAGGCCAGGTTTCGTTCATTGTTGGCTGTTTTCTTTTTGTCTTTATTTGCTCGCCATGAAGACCTTCTGACGCGTAATTTGACTGTGATAATTCATAGAGCTCCTGCCAAATTCGTTTGCAACAATTTCACTACATTTAATGATTATGTTATCTGCATATAGTATCATCACAGCCAAATCAACTCGACAATTTCACTACATTTGAGAAATCAAGTTGAGAGCCCAATCCAATAAAACAATTTCACGACATTTAAGAGCAATGCCAAATCCTTGACCTTTTCTGCGGAGCCCAACTTTCAGAAATTTGATATGAAAAAGCTCTGCTGAGCTGCGAATGGAGATAATTCTAACTATTTGTTGTTGATTTTAGGTGCTGATAAGCAAGTACCATTTATTGCAGAAAAAATCAGTAGGCTGGTGAAGAAGAATGAGAGAGCACTAAAAATGGTAATGTGTGAATGGCCTCAGCGCGTTACGAAACTGAAAGCAGCCTGTCAACATGACCTACATAACATCTCAAGCTTTCTGCACGCCATGTTTGTCATCCTTATACTTTTAAAAACTTTCGCAAGGTGTTCTCAGACTCCTGCGCTAACTCCGATGCATCCAGCACACTATCTCAGACGACTAGCGCAAAGCTCAAGACTCTTGCTCATTCTTTGGGGTACCCTGCATGGTTTCTCGGATAGCTAGCATCGAGTCTGGACTCCTGCTCACTCTCCGGGGTGTCCTGCACAATCTTACGGATGACCAGCTACGGGTCCGAGACTCCTAATTACTCTACGGGGTGGTATGCACAACTTCTCGGATGATCAGCAACGGGTCTCAGACATCTGCCCTCTATCCGGGCTTCCACGGCGTCCCGTTGGCGTCATCAGAAGCCCGAAGCACTTTTCACGACGTCCCTATGACGTCATCAGAAGCCCGAAACATATTTCACGACGTCCCGATTACGTCATCAGAAGCCCGGAGCACTTTTCACCACGTCCCGATGACGTCATCAGAAGCCCGAAGCACTTTTCACGATGTCCCGATGACGTCATCAGAAGCCCGAAGCACTTTTCGCGACGTCCCGATGACGTTATCAGAAGCCTGAAGCACTTTTCATGACGTCTTGATGACGTCTTCAGAAGCCCGAAGCACTTTTCACGACGTCCCGATGACGTCATCAGAAGCCCGAAGCACTTTTCGCGACGTCCCGATGACGTCATCAGAAGCACGTAGCACTTTTCACGACGTCTCGATGACGTCATCAGGAGCCCGAAGCACTTTTCGCGACGTCCCGATGACGTCATCAGAAGCCCGAAGCACTTTTCACGACGTCACGATGACGTCATCAAAAGCCCGAAGCACTTTTCACGACGTCCCGATGACGTCATCAGAAGCCCGAAACATATTTCACGACGTCCCGATTACGTCATCAGAAGCCCGGAGCACTTCACCACGTCCCGATGACGTCATCAGAAGCCTGAAGCACTTTTCACGACGTCCCGATGACGTCATCAGAAGCCCGAAGCACTTTTCGCGACGTCCCGATGACGTTATCAGAAGCCTGAAGCACTTTTCATGACGTCTTGATGACGTCATCAGAAGCCCGAAGCACTTTTCGCGACGTCCCGATGACGTCATCAGAAGCCCGAAGCACTTTTCGCGACGTCCCTATGACGTCATCAGAAGCTCGAAGCACTCTTTACGACTACCCGATGACTTCATCAGAATCCCGAAGCACTTTTCGCGACGTCCCGATGACGTTATCAGAAGCCCGAAGCACTTTTCACGACGTCCCGATGACGTCATCAAAAGCCCGAAGCACTTTTCACGACGTCCCGATGACGTCATCATAAGCCCGAAGCGCTTTTTACGACGTCCCAATGACGTCATCAGAAACCCGAAGCACTTTTCACGACGTCTTCCACGACGTCCCGTTGACGTAATCAGGAGCCAGATGCACTTTTCACGACGTCCTGATGACGTCATCAGACGCCTGAAGCACTTTCAACGACGTCCCGATGACGTCATCAGAAGCCCGAAGCACTTTTCACGACGTCCCGATGACGTCATCAGAAGCCCGGAGCACTTTTCACGACGTCCCGTTGACGTCATCAGAAGCCCGAAACACTTTCCACGACGTCCCGTTGACGTAATCAGGAGCCAGATGCACTTTTCACGACGTCCTGATGACGTCATCAGACGCCTGAAGGACTTTCAACGACGTCCCGATGACGTCATCAGAAGCCCGAAGCACTTTTCACGACGTCCCGATGACGTCATCAGAAGCCCGGAGCACTTTTCACGACGTCCAGATGACGTCATCAGAAGCCCAAAGCACTTTTCACGATGTCCCGATGACGTCATCGGAAGCCCGAAGCACTTTTCACGACGTCCCGTTGACGTCATCAGAAGCCCGAAGCACTTTTCACGACGTCCCGTTGACGTCATCAGAAGCCCGAAGCACTTTTCACGACGTCCCAATGACGTCATCAGAAGCCCGAAGCACTTTTCACGACTTCCCGATGACGTCATCAGAAGCCCGAAGCACTTTTCGCGACGTCCCGATGACGTCATCAGAAGCCCGTAGCACTTTTCACGACGTCGATGACGTCATCAGAAGCCAAAGCACTTTTCGCGACGTCCCGATGACGTCATCAAGCCCGAAGCACTTTTCGCGACGTCCGATGACGTCATCAAACCGAAGCACTTTTCGCGACGTCACGATGACCTTATCAGAAGCCCGACGCACTTTTCAGGACGTCCCAATTACGTCATCAGAAGCCCGAAGCACTTTTCGCGACGTCCCGATGACGTCATCAGAAGCCAAGCACTTTTCGACGTCGATGACGTCATCAGAAGCCTGAAGCACTTTTCACGACGTCCCGATAACGTCATCAGAAGCCCGAAGCGCTTTTCACGACGTCCCAATGATGTCATCAGAAGCCCGAAGCACTTTTCACGACGTCCCGATGACGTCATCAGAAGCCAGATGCACTTTTCACGACGTCCGATGACGTCATCAGAACCGTAGCACTTTCACGACGTCCCGATGACGTCATCAGAAGCCGAAGCACTTTTCGCGACGTCCCGATGACGTCATCAAAGCCAAAGCACTTTTCGACGTCCCGATGACGTCATCAAAGCCCGAAGCACTTTTCCGACGTCCCGATGACGTCATCAGAAGCCCGAAGCACTTTTCACGACGTCCTGATGACGTCATCAGAAGCCTGAAGCACTTTTCACGACGTCCCGATGACGTCATCAGAAGCCCGAAGCACTTTTCGACGTCCGATGACGTCATCAGAGCCCAGACACTTTCACGACGTCAGATGACGTCATCAGAAGCCCGAAGCACTTTTCACGACGTCCCGATGACGTCATCAAAGCCCGAAGCACTTTTCACGACGTCCCGATGACGTCATCAGAAGCCCGAAGCACTTTTCACGACGTCCGATGACGTCATCAGAAGCCCGGAAGCACTTTTCGCGACGTCCCGATGACGTCATCAGAAGCCCAAGCACTTTTCACGACGTCCCGATGACGTCATCAGAAGCCTGAAGCACTTTTCGACGTCCCGATGACGTCATCAGAAGCCCGAAGCACTTTTCACGACGTCGATGACGTCATCAGAAGCCCGAAGCACTTTTCGCGACGTCCTATGACGTCATCAAAGCCCGAAGCACTTTTCACGACGTCCCGATGACGTCATCAAGCCCGAAGCACTTTTCGCGACGTCCGATGACGTCATCAGAAGCCCGAAGCACTTTTCACGACGTCCCGATGACGTCATCAGAAGCCCGAAGCACTTTTCGCGACGTCCCGATGACGTCATCAAGCCCGAAAGCACTTTTCGACGTCAATGACGTCATCAGAAGCCCGAAGCACTTTTCACGACGTCCCGATGACGTCATCAGAAGCCCGAAGCACTTTTCGACGTCCCGATGACGTCATCAGACGCCTGAAGCACTTTTCACGACGTCCCGATGACGTCATCAGAGCCAAGCACTTTTCACGACGTCCCGATGACGTCATCAGAGCCCAAGCACTTTTCGACGTCCCGTTGACGTCATCAGAAGCCAGAAACACTTTTCACGACGTCCCGTTGACGTAATCAGGGCCAGATGCGCTTTTCGACGTCCTGATGACGTCATCAGACGCCTGAAGGACTTTCAGCGACGTCCCGATGACGTCATCAAGCCCGAAGCACTTTTCACGACGTCCCGATGACGTCATCGAAGCCAAGCACTTTTTCGACGTCCGATGACGTCATCAGAGCCTGAAGCACTTTTCACGACGTCCGATGACGTCATCAGAAGCCCGAAGCACTTTTTCACGACGTCGATGACGTCATCAAAGCCCGAAGCACTTTTCGACGTCCGATGACGTCATCAGAAGCCCGAAGCACTTTTCACGACGTCCCGATGACGTCATCAAGCCTGAAGCACTTTTCGCGACGTCCCGATGACGTCATCGAAGCCCGAAGCACTTTTCGCGACGTCCGATGACGTCATCAGAAGCCTGAAGCACTTTTCACGACGTCCCGATGACGTCATCAAGCCCGAAGCACTTTTCGACGTCCCGATGACGTCATCAGAAGCCAAGCACTTTTCACGACGTCCCGATGACGTCATCAAAGCCAGAAGCACTTTTCACGACGTCCCGATGACGTCATCAAGCCCAAGCACTTTTCACGACGTCCCGATGACGTCATCAAAGCCAGAAGCACTTTTCACGACGTCCCGATGACGTCATCAAGCCTGAAGCACTTTTCACGACGTCCCGATGACGTCATCAGAACCCTGAAGCACTTTCGACGTCCCGATGACGTCATCAGAAGCCTGAAGCACTTTTCGCGACGTCCCGATGACGTCTTCAAGCCAAGCACTTTTCGCGACGTCCCGATGACGTCATCAGAAGCCCGAAGCACTTTTCGCGACGTCCGATGACGTCATCAGAAGCACGTAGCACTTTTCACGACGTCTCGATGACGTCATCAGGAGCCCGAAGCACTTTTCGCGACGTCCCGATGACGTCATCAGAAGCCCGAAGCACTTTTCACGACGTCCCGTTGACGTCATCAGAAGCCCGAAACACTTTTCACGACGTCCCGTTGACGTAATCAGGAGCCAGATGCACTTTTCCTGACGTCCTGATGACGTCATCAGACGCCTGAAGGACTTTCAACGACGTCCCGATGACGTCATCAGAAGCCCGAAGCACTTTTCACGACGTCCCGATGACGTCATCAGAAGCCAGACACTTTTCGACGTCAGATGACGTCATCAAACAAGCACTTTTCACGATGTCCGATGACGTCATCAGGAAGCCCGAAGCACTTTTCACGACGTCCCGTTGACGTCATCAGAAGCCAAGCACTTTTCGACGTCCCGTTGACGTCATCAGAAGCCAAAGCACTTTTCCGACGTCCCAATGACGTCATCAGAAGCCGAAGCACTTTTCACGACTTCCCGATGACGTCATCAGAGCCTGAAGCACTTTCACGACGTCCCGATGACGTCATCAGAAGCCGAAGCACTTTTCACGACGTCCGATGACGTCATCAGAAGCCTGAAGCACTTTCACGACGTCCCGATGACGTCATCAAGCCCGAAGCACTTTTCGCGACGTCCCGATGACGTCATCAAAGCCCAAGCACTTTGCGACGTCCCGATGACGTCATCAAGCCCGAAGCACTTTTCGACGTCCGATGACGTCATCAGAAGCCCGAAGCACTTTTCACGACGTCCCAATGACGTCATCAAGCCGAAGCACTTTCGCGACGTCCCGATGACGTCATCAGAAGCCTGAAGCACTTTTCACGACGTCCGATGACGTCATCAAAGCCGAAGCACTTTTCGACGTCGATGACGTCATCAGAAGCCTGAAGCACTTTCGCGACGTCTTGATGACGTCATCAGAAGCCAAGCACTTTTCGACGTCCCGATTACGTCATCAGAAGCCGAAGCACTTTTTGCGACGTCCGATGACGTCATCAGAAGCCCGTAGCACTTTCGACGTCCCGATGACGTCATCAGAAGCCCGAAGCACTTTTCGCGACGTCCGATGACGTCATCAAAGCCCGAAGCACTTTTCACGACGTCCGATGACGTCATCAAGCCAATGGCTTACTTTCGACGTCCCAATGACGTCATCAGACCAGAAGCACTTTTCGACGTCCCGATGACGTCATCAGAGCCCGAAGCACTTTTCACGACGTCCCGATGACGTCATCAGAACCCAAGCTTACTTTTTCGCGACGTCCCGATGACGTCATCAGAAGCCTGAAGCACTTTTCGCATGACGTCTTGATGACGTCATCTTCAGAAGACCAGAAGCACTTTTCACGACGTCCCGATGACGTCATCAAACAGAAGCACTTTTCACGACGTCCCGATGACGTCATCAAGCCAGTAGCACTTTTCGCGACGTCTCGATGACGTCATCAGGGCGAAGCACTTTTCGCGACGTCCCGATGACGTCATCAGAAGCCCGAAGCACTTTTCACGACGTCACGATGACGTCATCAGAAGCCCGAAGCACTTTTCACGACGTCCCGATGACGTCATCAGAAACCATGCACTTTTCACGACGTCCGATGACGTCATCAGAAGCCCGGAGCACTTTTCACGACGTCGATGACGTCATCAGAAGCCCGAAGCACTTTTTCACGACGTCCCGATGACGTCATCAGAAGCCCGAAGCACTTTTCACGACGTCGATGACGTCATCAGAAGTCGAAGCACTTTTCACGACGTCCCGATGACGTCATCAAAAGCCCGAAGCACTTTTCGCGACGTCCCGATGACGTCATCAGAAGCCCGAAGCACTTTTCGGCGTCCGATGACGTCATCAGAGCTCAGAAGCACTTTCGATAGTCCGGTAATCATCCAGAACCCGAAGCACTTTCGCGACGTCCCGATGACGTCATCAGAAGCCCAGAAGCACTTTTCGCGACGTCCGATGACGTCATCAGAAGCCCAAGCACTTTTCGCGACGTCCGTTGACGTCATCAGAGCTCGAAGCACTTTTCACGACGTCCCGATGACGTCATCAGATCGAAGCACTTTTCGCGACGTCCCGATGACGTCATCAGAAGCCCGAAGCACTTTTTCACGACGTCCCGATGACGTCATCAGAAAGCGAAGCTTACTTTTCACGACGTCCCGATGACGTCATCAGAAACTCGAAGCACTTTTCACGACGTCCCGATGACGTCATCAGAAGCCCGAAGCACTTTCGACGTCTTCCGATGACGTCATCAGAAGCCAGAAGCACTTTTCGACGTCCCGATGACGTCATCAGAGCCCAGAAGCACTTTTCACGACGTCCGATGACGTCATCAGAAGCCCGAAGCACTTTTCACGACGTCCCGATGACGTCATCAAACCAGAAGCACTTTTCACGACGTCCGTTGACGTCATCAGAAGCCCGAAGCACTTTCCACGACGTCCCGTTGACGTCATCAGAAGCCAGAAGCACTTTCCACGACGTCCTGATGACGTCATCAGAAGCCTGAAGCACTTTCAACGACGTCCCGATGACGTCATCAGAGAAGCTCCAGGCCAAGCACTTTTCACGACGTCCCGATGATCGTCATCAAGCCAGACACTTTTCACCCGACGTCAGATGACGTCATCAAGTAAAGCACTTTTCACGATGTCCCGATGACGTCATCAGAAGCCCGAAGCACTTTTCACGACGTCCCAATGACGTCATCAGAAGCCCGAAGCACTTTTCACGACGTCCCGATGACGTCATCAGAAGCCCGAAGCACTTTTCACGACGTCCCAATGACGTCATCAGAAGCCCGAAGCACTTTTCACGACTTCCCGATGACGTCATCAGAAGCCTGAAGCACTTTTCACGACGTCCCGATGACGTCATCAGAAGCCCGAAGCACTTTTCGCGACGTCCCGATGACGTTATCAGAAGCCTGAAGCACTTTTCATGACGTCTTGATGACGTCATCAGAAGCCCGAAGCACTTTTCACGACGTCCCGATTACGTCATCAGAAGCCCGAAGCACTTTTTGCGACGTCCCGATGACGTCATCAGAAGCCCGTAGCACTTTTCACGACGTCCCGATGACGTCATCAGAAGCCCGTAGCACTTTTCACGACGTCCCGATGACGTCATCAGGAGCCCGAAGCACTTTTTGCGACGTCCCGATGACGTCATCAAAGCCTGAAAGCACTTTCACGACGTCTTGATGACGTCATCAGAAGCTCGAAGCACTTTCGCGTCCCGATGACGTCATCAGAGCCCGAAGCACTTTCGCGACGTCCCGATGACGTCATCAAAGCCCGAAGCACTTTTCGCGACGTCCCGATGACGTCATCAGAAGCCCGAAGCACTTTTCGCGACGTCCGATGACGTCATCAAGCCCGAAGCACTTTCACGACGTCCCGATGACGTCATCAGAAGCCCGAAGCACTTTTCACGATGTTCCGATGACGTAATCAGAAGCCCGAAGCACTTTCCACGACGTTCCGATGACGTCATCAGAAGCCCGAAGCACTTTTCACGACGTCCCGATGACGTCATCAGGAACTCGAAGCACTTTTCACGACGCCCCGATAACGTCATCAGAAGCTCGAAGCACTTTTCACGACGTTCCGATGACGTCATCAGAAGCCCGAAGCACTTTTCACGATGTTCCGATGACGTCATCAGAAGCCTGAAACACTTTTCACGACGTCCCGATGACGTCATCAGAAGCCGAAGCACTTTCACGACGTCGATGACGTCATCAGAAGCCCGAAGCACTTTTCACGACGTCCCGATGACGTCATCAGAAACTGAAGCACTTTTCACGACGTCCCGATGACGTCATCAAGCCCAGAAGCACTTTTCGCGACGTCCGATGACGTCATCAGAAGCCCTGAAGCACTTTTCACGACGTCCGATGACGTCATCAAGCCCGAAGCACTTTTCACGACGTCCGATGACGTCATCAAGCCCGGAGCACTTTTCACGACGTCCCGATGACGTCATCAGAAGCCCGGAAGCACTTTCCGACGTCCCGATGACGTCATCAGAAGCCCGAAGCACTTTTCACGACGTCCCGATGACGTCATCAGAAGCCCGGAAGCACTTTTCACGACGTCCCGATGGCGTCATCAGAAGCCCGAAGCACTTTTCGACGTCCCGATGACGTCATCAGAAACTGAAGCACTTTTCACGACGTCCGATGACGTCATCAGAAAGCCCGAAGCACTTTTCGCGACGTCCCGATGACGTCATCAGAAGCCCGAAGCACTTTTCACGACGTCCCGATGACGTCATCAAAGCCCGAAGCACTTTCGGCACGACGTCACGATGACGTCATCAGAAGCCTGAAGCACTTTTCACGACGTCCGATGACGTCATCAGAAGCCACAGGAAGCACTTTTCACGACGTCCCGATGACGTCATCAGAAGCCCGAAGCACTTTTTCACGACGTCGATGACGCGTCATCAGGAGCCCAGAAGCACTTTTCACGACGTCCCGATGACGTCATCAGAATTAAGCGCTAGCGTCCGATGACAAATCAGCCTGAAGCACTTTCACGACGTCCCGATGACGTCATCAGAAGCCCAAGCACTTTCACGACGTCCCGATGACGTCATCAGAAGCCCGAAGCACTTTTCACGACGTCACGATGACGTCATCAGGAGCCAAGCACTTTTCGCGACGTCCTGATGACGTCATCAGAGCCAGGAAGCCACTCTTTCACGACGTCCCGATGACGTCATCAGAAGCCCAAGCACTTTTCACGACGTCCCGATGACGTCATCAGAAGCCCGAAGCACTTTTCACGACGTCCCGATGACGTCATCAGAAGCTCGAAGCACTTTCACGACGTCCCGATGAAGCGTCATCAGAAACCAGAAGCACTTTCACGACGTCCCGATGACGTCATCAGAAGCCAGAAGCACTTTCACGACGTCCCGATGACGTCATCAAGAAATCGAAGCACTTTTCACGACTTCCCGATGACGCGTCATCAGAAGCCGCGAACACTTTCTCGCGACGTCCGATGACGTCATCAGAGCTCGAAGCACTTTTTCGCGACGTCCCGATGACGTCATCAGGAGCTGAAGCACTTTTCAGCGACGTCATGATGACGTCACCAGGGCCCAGCACTTTTCACGACGTCCCGATGACATCATCAAAAGCCCGAAGCACTATTCTCGACGTCCCGATGACGTCATCAGAAGCCCGAAACACTTTTCGCGACGTTCCGATGACGTCATCAGAAACTCGAAGCACTTTTCGATGACGTCCCGATGACGTCATCAGAAACACGAGGCACTTTTCTTGACGTCCCGATGACGTCATCAGAAGCCCGAAGCACTTTTCTCGACGTCCCGATGACGTCATCAGAATCCCCACTCACCTACAAATCGATTGCACTTACTCAGGCCTACTTACCTCCTACCAACTTCTACCTGTCTGCCCAAGTTGATTGCCTGAGACCACTGGCAGTGGCTATTAGCAGTGAGGACTGAGAAAAGCGTGACGGCTTCATGGCCCACGGCCCACTGGCCCACGACAGCCTACGGCGCACACCACATGGCAAATTTTCTTAGAGCTTTCCCGGGCTTCAACAACTTTGTTATTTGTGAACCGATTTTGCTGGAAATTTGGATAGCAGGTGTCTTCTGGACCCCTTCACTTATATCCAGAAGGAAATCTTTCCAGAATTTTTGTTTCAAAGATTCTATAAATTATGTTATAAAATTCTAAGTGATCACAAGGCCTAGGCAGAAACCAAACCTCTCTTCTAGCCGCTTCGCGGCTGGAAACGGTATAGTATAGGGAACAGCCCTAGTAGATTAGCTGTGTTTAGTAAGAATTTTAAAAAATGATCGCGGAATAACGATTGACTCCGTGATAACGGAGGTGTATCGAAGGACTTGTCGAAGTGAACAATTCACACTCTGATAATGGAGAAGGTCATTAACACCTATCTGGGATACTCGTGGGATTTATACCTAAGGCAGTTATTGTATGTGCTGCCTCGCCGAATGACAACGCTTGCCGAGGGTCGCACAAATCTTTCCGACTAACGGGTCAGCGTAATCACGGAGAAAAAATCTATACATTAAAAAAGTGTGGTAATCTATACACTTCATGATCTGCGACTACGATAGGTCTGCCAGTTGAAAGTTAATTCTGAAAACTGGTCGAGATGTTTATTGAATTCGAAGACCTAGGCCTGAACGAATAACATCTGTTTAGCAGTGTCTAGATGAGTGATTAAGTTGATGTTTCTAGTCTTTTTGTCACATTTTCGAATTGGCTTGAAACGTTACTGCTGTAGTGTTAGATCACAGAAATAAACCTGAAAAGTAAAGAATAGAAGAAAATGAAATGATGAAAGAGTAAGGAGACGCTTTGACCACGCTTTTTAAAAATCCGCGGGCGCGACTGGCTCGCAGGTAACAGCTTGCGATCCGCTATACCATTTCTTCACTCGGGCTCTGCGACCTGTTGTACCGCATAGCGGGTGGCGAGGCGGAGGCGAGGGCGGCAGCGGCTGGCGAGCGCACTTCGAAACGAGGGGTTAGCGGGTGGCGAGCAAGAGGCTCAAAGAAATGCGCTCGCGGGTCGCGAGCACCGAGTCTCTGAGTATATTAAGAAGGCGGTATCCACGTGATAAGAAACCATGTCTGTTTTTTTTTTGGTGGAGATCGGCAGCTGCGGGGCCTAGCGGAACCTAACGTTGAAAAAACTGAAAGAAATGAGCTCGGAACGGTCCCCTACGGTCCCAATGTTGGACACCCATCAGCTCGTCACCCCCAGATGCACTTTCCACGCCCACCGACGTGAACAAATGAATGCTCGAGATTGTGAGATGAGCGATAGTTTCCGATCAATGGCCCCGTTCTTCCCTTCATTGTCAACTTCTCTCTCTACTCAGTTCAGCTCGCATACATCGGCTGCAAAAGACGGAAGTTACAAGCCTCGGACAACTCGTCCACCATGTTTCCTTAGCTCAATATTTGAGGGGCCATAACTCCGTTCCCAGAAGGTCTTGCACGATTTCAGAGATATCATTGGGATCAGCATGGGGCCGTTTTCAAGATAGACGGAAAAAAGAGAAACGACTTCTATCGTGAACACTGCCTTTAAATGGAAAAAGAAAGGTCTTCCTACGTTTACTCTGGACCCTGATACTGAGATCAGGGGGTTGCGCGATGGCGAATCAAAGCCAAATCTGGTGAGCGCTTCGCGCTCACCACAATTGTACAGATTTTCAAACCAGACAATGGCTGATAACGCTATCGGAAAACCCACATCAGAGGCACCTTTCATTTTTAGGATTGAATCTTGGAAGGCCCCCTCCAACTAGATTTGAGCCGAGATAAATAATCACATGACAGCCTTGCCGGTTTCTTGCATACCTTCCGCGTGGAGGCGAGCATTTCGACCCTCGTATTGAACATTCAAACCTAATTGCAACCTTCCCGATCATCTGTGCACGCGCACTCCCATTTTATTTCCGTATACTTTCTACGACGTTCTGCGCACTCCCACTGGGATGCCGTACCCTTTTTACGGCGTCGTGCGCACTCCCACTTGGACCCCACACACTTTGTGCGGCGTCCCCCGCACCTCCACCTGGGTCCCACAAAATTTTTCCGGCGTCCTGCGCACTTCCACTGCGGGGGTGAATACTTTTTGCGGCGTCCGGCGCGCTTCCACATGGGTTCCACACGCTTTCTACTGCGTCTTGCAATCTCCCACTAAGAACACGCGCACTTTCTATGGCGTATTGCGCGCTTTCACTGAGGCCCCGCTACACTTATATGACGTAATTTAGTGCAAAAAGTAATGCTACCAACAAACACCTCGGCGGTGCGAAAGGGGAGTATGAATGCTTCAGAGACGCCGCTGTGGCGGGGCAGAAGGGGCGGGAGGTCATGTTTTCAGTCATACTTACTACTTTTTTCGCGCCGGCCGGTCTCGCAGAGCGAGAGGTTGGAAGGATGAATAGCCCCTAAAAGGAGTGTGCAGAGTTGCACCGACCAGCGACTGGTCGCCGAGCGTCATCCTTGACGCGGCGATCGCGACTTCCTAGATATAGGATACAAACCATATTCACAACTTGGTGTAGGTTGAACTTTGCTATAACCGTTGAAAGGTACAGGGCAGGATAGTTTTCCTTTCCGAGTTTTCCGTAGATTGTGTAATAGCTAGCACTCCGGCGGCGCGGTCCCGGCGGGGTGCTCGCCGTGACCTAACGCAAAAAAATGTTCCCGAATATTATCGTCGCCGCTTCGGTTGCCGCTCGCTGGCAGTGACGCAGGGTCGTCGCAGCGTCAAAACACTCTGTGGTGCCCGCTCGTCGCCCTTCACGCCGCGTCGGCCGCCCTCGTCGCTGAATTTAATCAATATTGCATCACCCAGCGCAGTTCGTCGCTGCGAGCAACGCCGCGACTTCAACCCTGCAGACCCCCAAAGTAGTCCTCTTGTCAGAGTTGGTTGAAAAAACGCCGTGGCGGCTAGCTGTAGCTGACGTGATCGATATGTTTGAACTATGTGGAACGATTGGATGTCGATGCGTAAATGATGATGTTGATGTTGATGATTCCTCGGGTTGCATTTGCACGTCCCGCGCTGGTATGGAAAAAATTGTGGTGGATTTCTACAGCACTCTCTTCAACTCAACACTGTCCGTGCCGCGTAGCCCACTACCTGCAATAGCAGATGACCCGCCTCCAATCCTTGAGAGTGAAGTTGCTTTTGCTGTCAAAGGGATGAAGGAAAACACAGCTACTGGACCAGATGGCATTACAACCGAGTCCCTCAGAGCGGGTGGTTCACCTTTATGGAAAGTTCTTGCGGAACACTTCTCCAGATACCTCGCGCAAGGATTGGTTCCCGCGCAGTGGAAATCGTCAGGAACGATTCTCCTATTCAAAAAGGGTGATCGGGATGACATCAACAACTACAGGCCAATCGCTCTACTCTCAGTGCCGTACAAGGTCTTTACGAAGATTCTGCTGAACAGGATAGAGAAGGCTCTGGACGACTTCCAGCCCAGAGAACAGGTAAGGGTTACTGCTGTCTTGATCACATTCAGGCGCTATCGCAAGTCATTGAAAGGACAAAGGAGTACCATCTACCTCTAGCGCTCGTCTTCGTGGACTATACCAAGGCATTCGATTCGGTTGAAGTCCCGGCTGTTCTTAACGCTCCCATCCACGCTGGTGTTGACGCCCAGTACATCAGAATATTGGAAGAGTGCAACAACGGAAGCAACACCATAATTCAACTATTCGAGAGGAAACTGAAGGTGTCGATTGGAAAGGGTGTCAGACAGTGAGATACCATCTCGCCGAAGCTGTTCACGACCGTGTTACAAGACGTGATGCGCCACATCGACTGGGACGGCAAAGGTATCCTCATAGACGGGTGCAGACTATCCAACTTGCGCTTCGCTGACGACATTGTGCTGCTGGTTCTGTCTTCGCAGAAGTCGAAGGAATGCTTAACGAACTGGACGCTGCAGGAAAGCGATTGGCCTTACAACGAATCTAAGGAAAACCCAAGTGATGCGCAACCAGTGGTGTGACGACAGCCCCATTCGTCTCTCTGGCACTCTACCCACTACGAACAGCTACGTCTATCTCGGAAGAGAGGTGAACATGCAAAACGACTTGTCTACGGAGATCGGACGGAGACGACGAGCGGCCTGGTCTGCACTTGGATC
Source organism: Aplectana chamaeleonis (assembly GCA_029168955.1). Classification (NCBI taxonomy): domain Eukaryota; kingdom Metazoa; phylum Nematoda; class Chromadorea; order Rhabditida; family Cosmocercidae; genus Aplectana; species Aplectana chamaeleonis. The sequence goes on from JAPDOI010000040.1 coordinate 742,343, forward strand.
GATAGTGGAAGTGACAGACAAATTGCGGGATGTGAAGACACGAGCACGTTTGTTCGACACCACGGTGCTACCTGCGCTGTGCTGTGGAACCGAGACATGGCCGGAAACGAAGGCGACCACACAGGCTATAAGGACAGCTCACAGGGCCTTGGAACGCAGACTACTGAAGACTAATCGTCGTGCCCAGCGAGCTGGTGGCCTACGCAGTGCCGATCTTCGAAAGCAGTCGCAGTTAATGAACCCTCTTCTGTTCATGGCCCAGTCTAAACACCGATGGGCAGGACACGCGCATGGATGACCGATGGAGCCTCCGTACAACAGTCTGGTTACCACGTGATTGCCACCGGCCTCTAGGCCGTCCTCCCACAAGATGGAACTCTGTATTTTCAGGCAGAGTCAAGACGTTCTGCACCGAGCGAGGTCTTCCTGAAAATCACCATCACTGGATGTCCCTTGCTCGGGATCGGTCGAGCTGGTTGAGATGTGGTCCACACGGCGGCGACGCGCAGTGAAGATGGATCATCAAGGTATCAAGGTAAGGTAAGGTATGTGGAACGATATCATGGATATCAATCATTTATGTCACGTGAACATCGGTCGGGTCAGCCACATCGGGTGTCTTTTCCACCCCACCTCACACATGATTATCGTCCGGGATGGCTACGCCGATCAACCAACTATGACCGAGGCCTTGAAGGCACAGAACACCCAGATATATATTTTCTGTTTTTATGTTGGTCTTGGAGAGTCACACGCTGATCACAGCGGTCTCTCTGGAATCGTTCAAGGCCCCTGTGAACAGAGTTATGGCTACTTGAAGATGCCTACATTATGAGGGTGAAAATTTTGCAAACGGGTTGCCTTAGGCCTGTATTTCTCTTCATTCGCAATCGTTATGCGAGTGCCAGCCAGGATAAGGGACAGTCCGGCGATGAACTGAAGAACGACGGCTGTTGAAAATTCATCCATCTATCTAGCCGCCATCGACTTGAAAACTGGTAGAGGGTGTAATGGTGGGCGAAGGAGGTCGGGCCTGTGGTGGTCGCTTATATCTCGCTTATTTGGAGGAATTGAGATCTCGCGAGGGGTCTACTACACAATCTAATAAAAATCACAAAATTGATGTCTGAGGGTGTGCTGTGTCTTTAAAGTTGCACATCAAAAGGCAGAGAAGCGACCGGTTGGAGATCGATATGCATGGCATTTATTTCAGCACAGCCGCTCTCACTCAATTGGTGGCGAAAGTGTTACAGTGAGCTTCAAGCATACTAATATCCGACCGACCGCTTCTAGATGTAGTTACATACAACTTTTGATGGACAACGCCAAAAATAATCAAATCAAATATCAGCTTTCCGTGCTCAAGTGGAGATGTTTCTCCAAACTCTGATAGAATTTAGCACTTTCCTTTTCGTACTTCCCGCTTTTCTTCATGCAGAGTACGACCGATCGCTTCAACACGAAATCTGTAAGTACTGCTATACTTGAAGATGGAAAGCAGGTCAAATTAGAGTCCTTGTTACTTAGTGGTACCCCAGCTGTACTATCGCTATCATAGAGGTGGGACCAGAGTCAAGCAGGGCTGTGATCGTGCACAACAAGAGTTGGGGGGAGGGGGCATAAAACTCTGGCCTGAAGAGAAAATTTGAAAAATATGGATGAATAGACAGGGTTGAGCAGGCCGTTGTGGCGATTTTCGACGCGGCTACGTCCACCCCCATTTTCCTTCTTTTAACCCAAAATTTAATGACCCCCTAGGACCAAAAAAATTCTAGCTTTATTTGGAGTCCAAATTTGAAGAAAAGCGGAACTTGTGGCAGTATTTTTTAGAATCAAGTTCGGTCGCGGCTGAAGTGGACGCCCATTTTTCTCCAAAAATTTTCGACCCCCTCCATATTTTTATTTTTTTTACCAAATTTCCAAAAATCTTACGACCCCCGTTGTGGCCAGTCACAACGCTGCTCAACCCTGGGAATAGAGTCGTAGTTTCTTGGGTGAAAAAAAAAGAAAATTGCCACCTAATACGGGGTTCATGAAAATCATAAAAGATTTTCCAATTTTTTTTCAGTCACTGAAGAAGAAGGTTCGTAGCTCAGTCGAAGTCGGTCACAACATCCCGATGGACCCTTGGTGGAACGAATGTTTTGCAAAAAAAATAGGAGAATGAAGAAAGGACCGAATCCCTTCGAAACTAGAAAAAAAACAAGATATAGCAGGTCACTGGAAACCGATGCGAGCGATGAAGGTTTGTCGATTTCCCCAAATTGCCCCTTTCCCTTCATTAGAATATCTGAACGCATTGCACTCTTCGGGAATGAAAAGATCCCGAAGATCGCAATGCGATCATGATCATGTGCGTATCAACGAGCACTTAGATGGGAAAGAAAGGTCGCGTAGTTACACTGCACTGGGGACCCACAGAGATAATTGCCACCCGGGGGAGGATTTTGAGGTGCGAGTGGAGCCACTGGCGCAAGAGGTCACGACAAGTGCGCGAAAAGCTCTCGAGGCGTTCTGGATACATGCGAGAGATCCCAAGATCAACCGGAAGGACGAGGGCCTATATATAACCCGGGAACTCCAGCCATATATCAGACTTGCCTTCTGATTCGAGCCGAATATCTGTTCCATCGGTGCCCCTCCGTACTCCTACTGATCCATTATCGCTTGAGGACTTGATTAGGTACGATAAGTTGTCTACTTTTCTCCTGTTTATCAGTTTGGAAATTTGGAAGTCGATTTTCTGTAGTTTACCGTTACGGCGTTTGAAAGTGTATTTTTATAAATGGAATTGGCTCTTTCAGACTCTGAAGAAGGCGAAGCCGTTGAAACGTCAGTCGAATAAAGTCGGTTACCACCTCGTGCCAAGCTGTATTCAACTTCAACAATATTGTACTAACGCCGAGGTTCAATGAGAGTCGTACATGGCAACTGCTTCGAAATGTACCAGCTGAATTCCAACGACTCGTCCAACAAGCATTGTCTCTGAGACAAAAAATCGTGTCAACGAGGCAATCAATCCACTTCCTCTCCCGATGCCTGAGCCACAACGTCGTCCCGAAGTTTATCACGAAGAAGAAATTGCGTGACGTATGCCGAAGGCCGGCAAGCGATCCAAAGATACGAAAAATCGAGCTGCAACTTCTCCGAATCGCTCTACGCGATAAGAAAGATCATTTGTTCATTGTGCTCAATAAGTGCAGTTCGAAAGGAATTGTGTAAAGTTTTTGGAGGGTTGTCTTTGGGGGAGGATATTGGGGGAGTCAAAATCTATTTGTGATCATATACGGTCTAAGGCCAAGGCATCTCTACAGAAGAAATTCGATGACCTTTTGTGTACAGCTCATGGCCAGGAGAATGGGCGTTCTAGTGTTGCATCGGATCAAGTTCCTAGCCATCAAACAGTTGTCATGTATGTAATCTTCTAATAATACGTTGTAACACTTTTTTCTTAAGTAATCTCCTTTTGTAATAAATTGCATGTGGTTGGTCCCTAATTCGTTTGACCCAGTTGTCCTTGACACTGCATTGGCCACTTCCGGTCAGCGTACCAGGCAGTGCCACTTCCGGTCACGCTCTATGACTGCCACCCCCGTTCAAAGTCCAAGTGATCACTTCCGGTACACCAGACAGTGCCACTTCCGGTGCCGCCTCTTGGGGCTGTAGCCAGCCCTATATAAGTCGACTTTTTCTTCCCTTAAGATAGATTTGATTCTTGCTCTTGTTGTTTTTCTTTGTTTTAATAAACCTCTGTAAACTCTCTCTCTCTCTTGTTTCAAACCCCGAAACTCTCAGTCCTCCGCTTGTCCACTGGGAAAAACCACTAGACAAGCTCTTCTGCGGAATCGTAGAAGAACTCTCCCCTATAGAGTACCCCCCTTGGATTACACAGTCAGTAGTGCACCGAGGTCGGAAACTCGTAGAGTTACCGTGTTGGGCAATGCCTCCCTCTCCGAAAATGCACTCGCAGTCTTAAAACTGGGTCCTAGTTTTTCTCCGTCTCAGAGCATTTCCACTCATGTCATGCGCAAAGTCGTCTGCGGTCTCCACGAGCTCCAAGATCGCCTCCGTTGGAAGGCTAAGATCGAAGGTGGGCAAATCAGTGCGGCGCAAATTCGGGCGTTTCGTACCATCCCCTTCCCACAAACGTAATTCAAACAGCAGGAACCCAATATAGGCGTCGATATAAACTTTCGTCTCTTTGCCGACGAAGTTTTCAGGGTGTTTAGGCGTTTTCAAGAGAGAAAAATCCCCAAGAATCTAAGCCGCTTGCAATTTGCGGGCTTAAAAGAGGTGCGCAAACTTATAGACTCCAATAACATCCGTTTATCCGTCAGCGACAAAGGTGGGGAGTTTGTCGTAATCCCTCATGATATGGACGTGGCAATAACCGGAAACCATCTGTCCGATACGTCCATTTATCGCCCCTCCTCGGATAAAGAGTTCAGATCCCAATATCGCAGGCTGAATAGGTTATGGGTTGCGGAGGCTAAAACGGCTGGTCTATCCCAAGCAATAATTACGCGCCTTAAAATTGAAACCCCAACTTGTCCCGTTTTGTACTTGCTCATCCAAGCTCATAAATTCGGGGCATCGGAGGACCTTTGTCAAGTCGACCCGGCCGCAGTCAATGTTAGACCCATCATCAGCTGCGTGGGTGGTGCCACGGACCGAAACGCGTGGTTTCTTAGTTCAGTACTGAGCAAACTCTTACCTTTTATTCCAGCTCACCTGCCCAATACACAAGTTTTTCTTGACCGCCTGCGCTCCACACAACTAAGCAGCAGTTGTGTATGGGAATCTTTTGACGTTACATCGCTTTACACCAATGTTAGCAACGACTCCGCAATGCAGGCAATTTTCGAGCTTCTAAACCAGCACCAAAGCAGCGTCAATATGTATGGGCTCTCTGTGCGCAGTCTTATGGCTCTCCTAAAAGAGTGCCTCAGTTGTGATGTTTTCAAGTGACGGGTAGCTATTTTTCACAATTGCGGGGCTGGCTATGGGACAGCGGCTGGCACCAACGCTCGCCATCGCCTTCATGGCGAAGGTCGAAACACCTGTGCTCGAAACCCTTCCCTTGATTTATAGTCGTTACATTGACGACTGTTTCATGATTTGCTCGACGCAACAGGAGCTGAACCACTGTTTCGACCTAATGAACGCCCAGTACGAACACATCAAGCTAACTCGGGAAAAGCCTTGCGATAGCTGGTTGTCTTTCTTAAATGTTCAGGTTCAAGTTTTGGGGGATAGAAAAATAACAAAATGGTATCGCAAGCCCTCAAACAAAAACATTTTAGTCCACTGGCAATCGGCCCACCCCACCCAAACTAAAAGGGCAGTTGTCCGGAATATGTTCCACACCGCAGTGTGTGTTCGGGCGAACAAGAGCGGCAGGAGTCTAAAAGACTCGCAAGTCAAATTGCACCTCTCAACGGATATGAACCTCATCCAACGAGGTCAAGACCCGGGCGCGAGCAGGGACCCAACAGACCGCCCGGCGATAAAATTTCCTTCACGATACCTTTCATCTCGGATGAAGTGAGCAGCGCCGTCAGAAACTGCTTGCAAAGAACGGGGTTAGAAAACACAGTGGCTTTGGTGGACATCCCACCCAATAATTTGAAACGTCAACTGGTCAGAAATCGCCTACACGATCGCGCCTGCGTTATACCACAATGCATCATTTGCCCTCAGGGCAGGGAAGGTGATTGTGCTGCTACAGGTGTCACCTATCTCACCAAATGCCAGAGCTGCGCTGAGGAATATAAAGGAGAGACAGCTCGACCATTGCATGTGCGTATGAACGAGCACTTGGATGGCTTGGATGGGAAAGGAAGGTCGCGTAGTTACACTGCACTGGGGACCCACAGAGATAATTGCCACCAGGGGGAGGATTTTGAGGTGCGAGTGGAGATACTGGCGCGGGAGGTCACGACAAGTGCGCGAAAAGCTCTCGAGGCGTTCTGGATCCATGCGAGAGATCCCAAGATCAACCGGAAGGACGAGGGGCTATATATAACCCGGGAACTCCATCCCTATATCAGACTTGCCTTCTGATTCGGGCCGAATATCTGTTCCATCAGTGCCCCTCCGTACTCCTACTGATCCATGATCGCTTGAGGACTTGATTAGGTACGATACGTTGTCTACTTTTCTCCTGTTTATCAGTTTGGAAATTTGGGAGTCGTTTTTCTGTAGAGAGTTTACCGTTATGGCGTTTGATCGTGTATTTTTATAAATGGAATTGGCTCTTTCAGACTCTGAAGAAGGCGAAGCCGCCGAAACGTCAGTCGAATAAAGTCGGTTACCACCTCGTGCCAAGCTGGGTGCTATGTGGGACGGGGGGGGGCACTATGGCGCGATGGACTTGTCCACGCCCATTTTACTGTGCCGCACTAAATTTGAGCACCTACCCGGGGTTTCCCTCCCTTGCCAAAATCAGGAGAATCATTGCGGCACGGAAAAATGGGCGTGGCCAAGTGTGATACAACAGTGGCCGGTGCTATGTGGGAAAGGGGGGGGGGCACTATGGAGTACAGTTACGGAGCTTCGGGAGCGAAAAATATTTTGACACTGGAGCGCGTTTTCCTCCCGTCCCTTTAATCGTTGCCGGTTTTGCAAGCTGCCGAGATGTCGTACGTTCGTGCCGTGGCAGTGTGGAGGAAAGAAGATCGCCTCCGTGCAAACCGACGTCAACCCCTCCGAGAATAGGGTTTTTGTCGTGGGAGAGGTGCTGGTCGGCCGCAGCTCTCCTGAGAATTTTATTACAAAGGGCCGGCGTCGAGAGGAATCCAGGTCCAGCACGGAAGTATCCATGTGCCACCTGCGGCGAGGATGTTACCTGGCATAAAACAAGTGTCCAGTGCTTCGGATGCCAAAGGTGAGTGCACTTCTCCTGTTCGGGCCTCAGTTCTGTGAGGCATCATGACTCATCCTTTCGTTGTGTTCTATGCTCTGCCCCCAACAACTCTGATTCCTCAATTACCAACCGCCCCCTCTCCATTGTTCACATTAATCTCAACGGCCTTCGCAACAAGTTATCTGAACTCTCTCTATTCGCACGTTCTCATCACCCGGATGTTATCATGGTTCAAGAAACCAAGCTCTCTCCATCTACCACTTATCCCCAACCTAACATTCCGGGCTACACCGCCTATCACATGTCAAGGACAGCTCTTGGGGGCGGAGTGTCTACTTTCGTGCAATCTGCCTTACCTTATCATATTATCCCTAATACTCCTAAGGACGGTACTCTCGAGTACATTCCTGTCCACCTCCCCCTCAAAACCCCTTTATCTCTATTTAACATATATATATATATATATATATTCCTCCTATATCATCTTGTCCCCCCCCCCCTCTTATAATCCTATTCCCCTCCTTAAGCAGTTGTACGACTGCTCACTCTCCCCTTCAGCTGTCTTTGCGGGTGACTTCAATGCTCACACGTTCTGTTCCGCTCTTGATTCTGACGCCAGAGGGGAAGATGTCGAAGAATGGGCTGAGGAGTGTGACCTGGTTATCCTCAATGATGACCAGCCCACTCGTCTCCCTGCCAACGGCCGACCTTCTAGCCCAGATATCTCTCTTGTGTCATCCAATCTCTCTAATGCTTGCACGTGGTCCACATCCACAACTCTCTCCAGTGATCACATTCCCGTCTTTGTCTATATTGATCTCTCTGACTATCTTGCCCCTTACTCTGGTTTTCGTCATCGTACTTATCTTAATTTAGGCCAAGCAGACTGGACCCTGTTCAGAGATGTTGCACTCCGCCATGCGGTCGACTTCCCATGGAATGGTGATGTTCATCAGAAAGAGCGCCATCTAACAAGTGCCATCCGCAAGGCCATGAAAGCAGCAATTCCTGAGGGTCGTGTCAAGACCTTTTTTCCAAATGTCAGCAGGGAAATACTGCAGAAGATAAGAACCAGAGATGAGAAGAGAGCCGCAGACCATCTAGACCCGGAGATTGCTGTGCTGGATAATGAGATCAAGCAGGATCTGGATAAGAACAAGAGGGAATGCTGGGAGAAGTTCACTGAAAAGCTGAATTTCAAGGCGAACGGAACTACGACGTGGAAAGTGTTGAGGAAAATTTCCGGAAGGTCCGCTCGCCCGATGAGCTCCGCTATTGAGTTCGAGGAGAACGTCTTCAAATCAGGGAAAGCGGCTGCTTACGCACTCGGCAAGAATTTTTCATCACACGTACCAAGCGAGGCGTGCAAAACAGAGTCACGGTTAGAGAGCTGAGCCGGTTACCGCTCATGAACGCATCTGAGGCCTTTACTCTCACACAAGTAGAAGACTGTCAAAGAAATGCGGAATTCAGAAGGCTATCGGACCTGACGGTATCTCCCCAGCCATCCTGAAGAAGCTTCCCACGGAACTTCTACCGATGCTTGCAGATATCATTAACACTTCTTTCCGAACCTGCACTCTACCCCAAGCTTGAAAGACAGCCAATGTGATACCGTTGCCAAAGTCAGGCAAGTCCCAAAGCACGGCAAAAGGCTTTCGACCAATAAGCCTGTTATCGCCCGTCGCTAAATTAGCTGAAAAAGTTGATCGTGACGGACCTGGCTGATCAAAATGAGCGACAGCAGCATCAGCATGGGTTCAGGAAACTTCACTCCACTACTACAGCTCTATTGGAGATCGTGAGCTTTGCGGTCGATGGGTTCAACATGAGAAAGCTCTGAGAACGGTGGCCGTCGCCCTCGACCTGAGCAAAGCGTTTGACTCTGTTAACTTGGGACTGCTGTCCGAGAAACTGCTCAAGTCGTCGCTACCATCATGGCAGAAGCGATGGATTGCAGCGTTCACTAAAGGCCGCCGTGCTGAGGTTCTGTTCCAGAATCATGTATCCGATAGCATTCCAATAGCAGCCGGTGTTCCGCAAGGCGGAGTGTTGTCCCCTGCCCTATTCAGCCTGTATCTTGAGGACATTCCCGAGCCTCCCAATGATGTAAGGATCGTTATGTATGCCGACGACATCACCATCATGTGCCAGGATCGTGACCTGCAGATAGCCGCTAACAAGATCAGCGCATATCTCGTCGAGTTGAAGCTCTTCCTCGATAAAATGATGCTCACAGTCTCTGCCGTAAAATCCTCTGTTTCAGTGTTCACAACGAACACCAAGGAACACAGTGCCCATCCAGATGTCAAATGGGATGGTGACCTGTTGCCAGCAGCAAAATTCCCCAAGCTGCTTGGCCTTATTCTTGATCCCTCACTGAAGTTCCACAAAAACGCGGAACAGAAACAAACAGTCGTTAAGGCTAGGCTTAATATCTTGAGAGCTCTCGGAGGAACATCATGGGGAAGCAGCCGAGAGACTATATTGAGAACCTACAGAGCAATACTTCAGCCGGCTCTGGAATATGCGGCACCAGTGTGGCAGCACCTGGTGTCTGACAGCTCCTGGATTAAGTTGCAGCGTGTACAGAATGCTGCGCTTAGAATTGCTACCGGTTGTGCAAGGAGCTCCCCGGTGGAGCATCTTCACGCGGAGGCCTGCATATTGCCGGTCAAGGAGCATTGTGAACTCCAGGCACAGCAGATGTATATTAATGTTCTGAGGCAGCTGAATCATCAGTCAAAGAGAATCATGAAGCCCATAAGAGAGAGGTCGATTAGGACGCCGTTCGCCGATGCTCCTCGTAAAGTTGATGTACAGAAATGGGCCGACTCCAACATGGAAAGGCTTCGTCTTCTGCGTGAGGAGCACACCCAGTTTGTTCGAGGATATCTAGCAAAGGCGGCTGTGAACCCTATCTTGGGAACGGTGCCGCCTCGGGTTTGCGAGTCCGAGTCTCAACTCGGCAGACGAGCCAGATGTGCTCTTGCATCGCTGCGCTGTGGTCATTCTATTCTGCTCATGTCTTACGTCAACAAGATCGACAGCAGCCGACCAGACGCATGCCCGGACTGTGGTGCTCCCGGACACGACACGGCGCACTTGTTCATGTGCCCGAAGAGACCTACCTCCTTAACAACAATGGACCTTTGGACGAATCCTGTGAAGGCCGCCCAGTTCCTCAACCTATGACAAAAACCACTTTGAGGCTGCAGAAGAAGAAGAAGGTTTTGCAATGTCAGTCGCGATCTGCACGTGTATAAATAATGTTTTTGGGGAAATGGCAAATCTTTGAATTGAAAAAATACCTCAATTCTGTACTAAGGATTGAAACTCCGGGTGGGCGAAATCCTCGTATGCGTTGTAAATTTCTCACACTCCGGGGTTCCAACCCCTGGCCCAAAATCGGGGAAACCTCCCCACAAATGCAAGCTTAATACCGAATCCAGCTCATCGCAAGCGCGACTGTACATACGACACTCAAAAATTTTGTTAACGCATGCTTATACAACAAAATGATGTATTCAGATGCTTCAGAGAAATGCTGGGGGCTAATTTCCTGGAACTTTGGAGAGCAAAAATGTATTTGGCCTGAATAAACGTACGTATGTACTGGAGAGGGATGTCAAAAAAGAATTTGCATCCACATCAAAATTTTCCACTTTTGGAATTTCTATAAAATTTGATGCGTGTGCCAAACGTTTTCCAAATTGCTCCAAGGGGTTGAAACTCCGCGTGGACAGATTTTGACGTGGGTACGGAATTTCTCTCCCCCCCCCTCTATTATGCGTATTTCAACCTTCTCCAAACCGTCACACCATCCAAGGGTGTGGCAGTACAAGCCTGTAAGTATGTCTCACAACATACGGTAACTATGACAATTTTGTAAATGAGAATTGTTTAACAGTGTTGTATTCAGTGTTCTTGGTTTAACTGATTTTCCTCGGTGGCGTCGGAACTCGTCCGCGCCATGATTTTTACACCCAACAAACTTTGAACCAACCCGGGGTTTCCCTCCCCTTCCGAAATCAGGAGAGTTATGGGCCCTAAGAAGTGTATCGTACATACGAAGTCAAATTTCCAATTTGAGTTTAACCTCTGGTTTCAGAGCTCAAAAAATCGCGGCCTCCTGCGAGCTCCGACGGGAATTCTCCCAGGAAATTCCTCACGGCGTTTCCACAGACAGTTCACATTTGGCGAAATCAATCGTCTTTGTCGTCAAGTATTACTATAACATCCGAATTGATCTTCCGTTAACACGAGCATGCATTTTCTGAAGATTGCAATGCTTCTGCCGTCCACCATCTAATCGATAAAAATGGCGCGATTGTGATCGAGAAATTGACACGGGTAGGAAAACGCGCCCCAATGCTAAATTATTTTTCGCTCCCGAAGCTCCGTAAATGTACTCGGCACTATGGCGCGATGGACTTGGCCACGCCCATTTTACTGTGCCGCACTAAAATTGAGCACCTACCCGGGGTTTCCCTCCCCTGCCAAATCAGGAGAGCCATTGCGGCACGGAAAAATGGGCGTGGCCAAGTGCGATACAACAGTGCCCCCCCCCTTCCCACATAGCACCCCAAGCTGTATTCAACTTCAACAATATGAAAAGATCTCCCACACAAAAATTCTGATAATCAGATTTCACTATACGGAAACTTCGAAAAAGTTAACAGGCGAAAGAGAACAAAAAAACTTTTTTTTCCACGAGAATCCTCCGAGCAATACAGCGCAGCCAGAAATACTTAAACTAAAGGAATATGAAGACCAGTCTGAAAAATAGTGCACCTCTTCAAGGGCTCCAAGTAGTGAGATTCAGCTTCATTAAGGATTTTCGTTCGCTCCTCTTCAACTTGATTGATAAGTTTTCCAAATTCCCGAAGACAATTTCCTAAAATAAATGAAGCAAGCTGAAACCGCTTAGAAATAAATGAGTATAAAGATGTGACTAGATTTACCGATCACTCTTTCATCGTCCGTTTGTGTTGTTCCAACAGTTTCAATTTTGAATTCAGTGAGAGTCTTTGCGAAAGCGCGTTGAGCAAGCGACAGCTCTGAAAAAAAGAAGAAGTTACTCGAGCCCAGTAGGACATCAAGTAATCCAGTATGTATGTATCATGATGCCCTTTGATAATGCTCTGCGCCTCCACCTCTAAAGAATAACAGCAGCACTGAGTCAAAAGCATGACGTCGTAGCTGACGAATACAGAAACAGTGCAGCACGGAGAAAGAGCATTAAACAAAAACACATAGAAAAGGATCGTCAGAGAAAGGTTCTCAAAAAAAAGATCCCTAAAAGTGGCGAAATGTAAAATAACAGCTGCAAGATAACTCAAATAAACTGAAATATTTGCACAAATAGCTTTCCGCTTCGAGTCTCTAGAATTTCCTTCGGCTTCATTGTAGCACATGCTTATTTACCTGGAGGCAACTGGTGCTGTTGCTACAAAATTAAAAATTGTGCGAAGTGGAAATGGAAAAAATTACGAATTTGTGTCCAGCTTCGGCTTTCCACTTTATAAGCTACAAAGGCGAGCTTGAAAAGTGGATTTATCGAACCCACCCGACAATTATGAGTTTAAGAAAAAAATTGTATCAGTGGCTTTGGAAAATTCTCAACTTTTTCACTCCTTGAAATTAAGGTTGTACCCAACTTTGAAATTTTGCTAATCAAATTGCTCCACAATGAAGAATAGATTGCATTTACATTTTACAAAATTTGAGCTCGACCACCTTGCATGAGTTACCCAAGGCTTCATAAACACATTTTTTAAAGTATGAACAATTTAAAAAAAATAATTGGAAGCCAGACCCATATTCAAATCCAGTAGTTCGTAGTAGAAATGGGGTTAACGCATTAATATCATCGAATTGCTGGTCAAGAAAAGTTTCATGTTGACATGGAAACATGAAAACTCTCATGAGTTAGCAAACCAATGCATTTGGGATCAGCGTTTATCGAAAGGGGTGTCATTGGGGTTGAATAGAATTGTTTATCAGCAGAATAGTAGCTCATGATTCAGTGGAATACAGACGAATACAGTGAGGAAGTAATCAAATCGAAGCACTTGTGAAAGAGGCACTCTGGAGGCAATCTCGTCCGCGCCGAGGGGCGGAGTCGGGCCCGCCCCTCTGGCTCCGCCCACAGCAGAGTGCCTGTTGTCTACCCCCCGACATAAAAGCACAGTCCAACCTCAGAACCGTTTTCTTTTTTTTTCGCCTATCTTGAAAACGGTCCCACGCTGATACCAACGATGTCTCTGGAATCGTACAAGACCCCCTGAGAGGTCATGGCCGCATTTTTTGCGACGGGGTCGACTGCGGCGCGGTCGCGGCGCGCCCCTACTGGCGTTCGCCAGAGCACGGTTTCCGCCCACGTTCCTTATGGTAAAAGGAAGAGTCGTGAAAGAATATTAGCATATATTCCTTTTTGAACATCAACAACTTGTACAGAGCTGTCATAAATGAAACATCTATTGGTTTCGCTCGTTTCAAGAGTATCTGCAAACGGTCGCGATGAAACGGGTCAAAGGTTTTCCTCGCCGGAACTAAAAATGCTCTCAAACCGGATGTTTCCAAATTATCTAACCACAGAGATAGATTTTCCGAATGCTTCCGTTGAGATCGAGTGCGGATACCTCGTAGGTGCAATTAAAGGCATCTTACAAGGGCTACAGTAGTCTTGCCCATGTATGCAGTGAAGCTTTTAACTGCTCAGTACCCATCTGCAGGATCTGAACGCCACTTTCGGAGAAATCGTTAAACTTCACAGTAAACGAATGTCTGTGGTAAATAAAACCTCCTCAGACTACCTTTCATAGGATGTAAATAAAGCCTTATTAATGGCGAGCCGTCATCGAGAGTCCAAAGCGTCCCCGAAGAATGTTCGGCGTGTACGTCAAAATTTCATTCATTCATTCATTCATTCAACGACTTTATTGTGGAAATAAAGAAACATACATATACACGTATGTGAATGAGATTCTTTGTTAAAGTAAAAAAAGATGCATAACAATGGAAGAATTGAGAAGGTGACAAAATATGATTTTTTTCAGAGGATTTTTTTTTACAATTCGAATGACATCTTGTCTCAAGATACATGAGCCCACCGCTTCTGGGGCAAAGAAAAGCACAACAAGCTGAAAAAACCCGTCACATTAGATTATTAGTAATACCCTTTTAATCAGAATGGACGCTCACTCGTTCCTTGTAATGACCTGAGATCGTACTTGGATAGTCTACTTCGAAAGATAGAAAAGTTTCCAGATTCAGCGATTTCTGCAGGCAAATTGTTCCAAGTTCTGACAACCCAGAACGCAAAGGAATTCAATATACTTACTGCCTTTAGAGGTGAATTTCCGTTCAAGTTGGAATCCATGTTTGCGAGAACGGACATGGTGGCGAGTAAACACGAAAAGGCTGTCAAAGCGAATGTCGCAAAAACCATGCACGATCTTATAGCACAGATGCAAATCAAATTCAGCTCTGCGATATCGTAAAGTATTAAACCCTAGCATATCCAAACGAGCTGCATAATCTGGAACTTCTCTGTTTGGCTATACTTTGGTAAACACACGTCTAGAGTATCGCTTTTGCACATTTTCAACGATCTCATCATCTTCCACTGTGGAAGGTGACCAAACCTGAGTACAGTACTCCAGTAGGGGTCGGCAGTAAACGGTGAATGCTTTCTTGTAGTGAACAAGACAGGGATGTTTCTGGGATCTCAAAATACAGTTAGCCACCGAGGTAGCTCTTTTGGAGATTTCTCTGCAATGGGAGTTCCAGCTAAGATTCGAACTAATGAGAACACCTAGGTCCCTGATAACCTCGTGCACAGGAAGCTTCAAACCGTTTAAACGTAAGGGGCATTCATGACGAAAGTTAATATGCAGCAAGCTGCATTTTTCTTCTGATAATTGTAGCTGCCACACTTTCGACCACTCGGCTAGTCGATCGAGGTCACATTGAAGCTTATAAAAGTCAACTGCACGCTCATTAAGAGGCCGATAGATCTTGAGGTCGTCCGCATAGAGCTTACAAGAACTTGATAGACTATCCGGAGCGTCGTTTATGTATATAAGAAACAACAATGGACCCAGAATACTACCCTAAGGAACACCACTGGTGATCGGGTATGGACGAGAACAGAAATTGCCAGTTTTTACACAAAATGTCCGAGATATTAAAAAAGACTTTAGCCAGTTCCAAATATCAGCGCAAATACCGTAACTTTTAGTTTAATTAACAATTTGTGATGACATACAGTGTCAAAAGCTTTTGCATAATCTATATAGACTACATCAGTCTGGCAGTTTTCGTTAAGTGCCGAACACCAGTCATGAAACGAGGATAACAACTGGGACAATGTTGACTTGCCAGGCAGGAAACCATACTGGGCAGGATTGAGGAGCTTATTTGATGTTAGGTGGGAAAGGATACAGTCTTTGACAATAATCTCGAGGACTTTACACACCGAGGAGGTTAGACTAATAGGCCGATAGTTAGAGACCTGATTAGCTGGTGCCTTTTTAAGCAAAGGTGAGACAATTGCAGTTTTCCACGCAGTCGGTAGGGTTCCCACTGCTAGACTGTGTTTGAAGATGCGCAAGAGGGGGTAACATAATCCAACGGAGGCTCTCTTCATAAAATAAGAAGGTAAAGAATCTGGAGTAAGAGAGATTTTTTTCGCTCAATTTCTTAATTGCTGACGCAATCAATTCGCAGTCAATGGTGATGGATCGCAAATTAAGCGGGCATCGTTTGGGAAATGGAGGAGCGGTACCGTTATCCTGAACAAAAACCTTTGAAAAATAAATTGCGAAGGCCTCGCACTTTTGTTGATCATCAGCGATGATTTCACCTGACTCGCTTTTCAATGCGGAAATACCCTTACGAGTCTCCACCCTAGTATTCATATACTTGAAAAAATTTTTACGGTTACCAGAACAAATAAGCCGTTTTTCACGGTTTTTCGCAAAGCGTTTGCATTCCCTTTCAAAGTCCTTTGCGCACTTATTGAAGGCCACCCGTCCACCCGGTTTAAAGCGATCTCGCCATAGGAAATGCTTCCTAGCAGCCAATTTTTGCAAATGCGGTGGGAAGTTTTTGGACTTATGGTCGCCTTTTTGAAGGGGGACACATTTTTCTATTACGAAGTGAACGTATGAGATAAAGGCTTCATACATTTCATTTATGCTCAGGCAGTCCGAAAAGCATGTACCCCAGTCCATATCCAATAGATAAAGATTGACATGGTCCCGATTTGCCCTGCGGAGATCCAATTTTTTTGTTGTTTGGTTAACGTCGGATTCAAACTCAATTTTGAAGGTTATGCTACAGTGATCACTCGTGGAAAAATTCGGTTGAAGTTCCCATTCAGAGATCAAAGTGAGACGCCTTCCGCCCACTCCGTGACTCAAAGCTATGGAAAAAATTGAGAAACGTTCTGCATCTATACCGCAATATCCTTACAACTACAAAAAGCTCCTATCAACAGGGTCGAGCAGGACTTGAAAGCTTGCTAACGGGGGTGGTAGAAATTTTCGGAAATTTTTTCAAAGGGGGATAGTGCATTTGTGGAACGGAGAAAAGTATAATTTCTAGAAGAACGAGGTTACAGAAAATTATGAGAAATTCGTTGTACAAACCACAGGAATATAACTTAGTCAAGGTTTTTTTTTCAAGCAGTGATGGAGATCGCTTGCGAAAATTTCCCGAGCAAAGTAGAAAGTTTAATTCGAAGCACTTTACATGTTAGGAGTGTGAAATATTTCAATACAATACCGTTGGGATCGTAGATTCCCTCGAATAAAAAGTTCTTATAGTCGGCCGTTAATCCGGCAAGAACCTTGCCAGCAAGCTGCTGGACCCTGCCTTTCAGCTCAAGCCCGACTATTTCGCTATTTTTGAAGCGTATTTGACCTTTTGCTTGCTTACACAACGCTCACGGCTAGCAGGACATTTGACGCAAGCAAGGAACAAGTTGGTATCCAGCGCTTTTTGAATTCACTTTGATTAGCCCTTTCATTCAGTTCTCGTTCTGCCATATTGAGATTGTGACGTAATCTGTGCCGAAATTTCATGATTCTTCATCAATACAGTTATTGCTACTACTGTGCTTATCTGGGTCAAATTCCGGTCCGCAACCGCGTCTCGACACGCTTTGCGGCCGCGCGCTTTCGAGTCGGAAGAGTTTTCAGCGCCGCAGCTGCCGATCTGTTGACTCTAGAAGGGTTTTAGAAACTGAAAACTAAACAAAATTGCAGAAAACTGCATAAAAAAGTCATATCGAGCCGGCTTTGGAGGTGGAAACTCAACTGACTCGAGCGCGTGCGGCCGCAAAGCGTGTCGAGACGCAATTGCGGACCGGAATTGGACCCGGATAAGCACAGTATACGGCACTGCTTTTCACTGACAAGTACACCGCTATGACTGAAATTAAGGACGGAAACCGTGCTCTGGCGATGCACCAGTAGAAGTGCGCCGCGACCGCGCCGCAGTCGACCCCGTCGCAAAAAAATGCGGCCAGAAGTCATAGCCCCTCAAAAAATTAAACTGCTGAAGCATTGTGGACGAGTTGTCCAAGGCTTGTAACTTCAGTCATCTGCAACCGATGTGCGCAAGCCGACCTAAATAAAGAGAGAGGCTGAGATTGAAGGAAAGAACAGGGCTATTGATCGGAAGCCGCAGCTCATCTCACCGTTGTTGAGCTCGAAAGATCGTAAAAGGGGCGTGCCAAAATGGCTTCCTGATGTGGGCGCCCAAGGATCGCTTCCTCCTCTATTTCGGAGGAATCGAAAGCTCGCACTTGGCAGGTGTTATATAGGGTGGGTCTACTTCACAAGTATGTGGAAATCTCAGATTTCGTTCCTTAGGTTGGACTGTGCCTAGGATGACACGCCCGGTTGTTACATAATACAAGAGGAAATGATCGAACACGGCTAAATGTCAGGTTTATACCTTCTACTCTCACGCTTACAGGGTACTGCACGAGGTACGGAGAGCGCCAATTTTACTGAGACACCTCCCCAGGAACGTGATTTGGTCAAATTTTTTACGTTTTGCTATATTCGACCTTGACAGGATCTTTACTGTAAGCAAAGCCCCGGGTATAGCTCAGTTGAAACAATATTTCATATAAATTGGAAGGTCGAATCGGATTCTTTGTGGAAAAACTGATCATGAACAGTATATACCCCCATACAGAATGGTCCGCTTGGTCTGTCGGCGGATCTCAGACCCCCCCCCACTTCCTCAGCTCAGACCCGTGGAGCTCCACAACCGCGTCGAATCCTGCTCGGTTAGTACACAAATGCATTAGCAAAGACGAAAACTGAATAGGTTCAAATGTGGCATTGACTCAGACACAGGGAGGGGGTCCGAATCGGCTAATATAGGCTTTCTAATCAAATACCTCGTTTAATTGAAAGGCTGTTAAGCTGCGACATGTGCTGCTTCGAAGAGCACGTGGTCGATTCGAAGGGGCTACGTGGCGCTGATGGGCAGAAGTTTTGCAACGAGAGAGCTTCCTTCGTTGAGAACCGTAGGGGAAACCATCTCAGCGGTCAAAAATCGTCTAGGAAGTGACCCGTAGTCACCTTCCAGGAGCGGCCATGAATGGTTAGCTGCGCCCTCTATGGAATGGGCCCCCCCCCCTATATAAGTGCTCTGCCGCTGATAGACGCCTGATCATCTGTGAAGCAATTGATCGGCGTATCTAATGGGGAGCATTGTGGCAAGACTGTCGCCCAAACTGCATTACAGTCTATTCGAAAGCCTATAGAGGCCGAATCGGACCCCCCCCCCCTCAGTGTCTGAGAATCTACACAGAACATCAATGCAAGTGATAATTAAGTGCACGGTTTGGCAGGGGCTGTAGGGCATTACAGGGTTAGGGTCTGAACATAGGTTACCCAGAGGTCTGGCGGAAAACAAGAGCGAGGCTAGAAACCATTTTATACAACTCCTCTTCCCTCGTCCTGACACACTTCACTCGATCCCTCTCGTCTCTGACAACTTTTACTCCATAGTACACTTATGTCGAGTCGAGTCATCGAGTCTTGGTATCGACTGAAACAGTCGACATCGAGTCATTCGGCTACTAGATTAATCGTAATTTTGAAAAATCGGATTAGTCGAAAACTCGATTATTCGAGATTTTGAAAAATCTAGTTAGTCGAGAACTCGATTATTCGAAATTTTGAAAAATCGACTCAGTCAAAAACTCGAATATTCGAAAATTTGAAAAATCGGATTAGTCGAAGACTCGATCATTCGAAATTTTGGAATTTCGAGTTAGTCGAAGACTCGATAATTCGATAGACCCTGATAGTTGAATGAACTCGATAGTCGACTGTTTCGAGTGAAAAAAATCACCGTCAGGTAAACCCTCTGGTACCCTCTGGTTCCGAGCCAGATTCACTCTGCTCCCTCGCGCGCTTGTGCGGAGCGAGGGTAGTGACAACGAGAAACTGTGGGGAGAAGGAGACGCAGCGTACGCACGCAGATGCACGCAACGAACAGAAATAAATCATACTCGGAAACAGATGATAGTTAACCGAAACTGAGCCACCAGTTTTCGAAGACGTAATTGCGGACCATGATGGCGGAGACTCCTCCATGAGTTTTGAAGATTTCGAAATAGACGGCTAAAAGTCGTCACTTATTAATGTTAAACTCACGCCCGGCTATTTCCACGGTTCTAGTCTCCAAGGGAGATTTTCGCTTGCTCATTTATGCTGTGATCCCTCTGAGTTGCATTCCTCCCCAATAATGAAATTTGTTCGGTTTTCGTCAGTTTTGGAATTTCGCCTTTGGAATTTACTAACGGACAATAAAAAATAAGTGTTGGTTCCGACAGTCCTACACTGACAAGGGAACACCTTTCAGTCTGCGTGGCCATTCCATACGAAATGTACTTTTCTAGAACTATTTTGAGCGTAGAATCCGAGTGCGCTCCTTGCAGCTGCCTAAAAGCACTCTGAAAAAAGTTATATGCGTTTTCGAAAGCTTGGCGAACAGGCAAGGGTACCCCCTCATGGAATTTTTTTGAGGTGCTCTGGAAAAAAAGTTCCGCATTTTGCTCAACACTTGTATGTAGAGGTGGTCTAAGGTGCTGAACACGAATCTGGGGTCCGTTTGTAAAAATGCTGAGGTATACTAAAGGTTGCGGTATGTGCCATGCTATTGAGGAGGGAGAATTCATCTTAATAATTCGAAAACCGATACCGATAAATGATTATCAAAGCTGTATTTAGCTCCCCGAATAACCCCCAGGAACAAATGCTGAGTCGAATCGCTTCCGTTCCGCGAAAGTCTGACTAAATTGCCGTATAACCACCGTAATCTACCGTAATCTGTCAGAAATCGTCAACTGGACCTTAGGTTCGCGCTAAACACTCAAAAGCACCCTTCGAAAATTAATATGAGCCACATCTATTGTATAAATCCGCAAATCTCAGAAGTCGCGTTCTGCCCTCGAAGTTTTTACATGGTGCGAAGCTTTGAACGAAGCAAGTCGTAGACAGACGTAAACAAGTAAACCCCAGATTCGCCCCAAATAACCGACCTGGGATCCAGGTCAAATCTGGAACACTTTTATAAACAGTTTCAGAGCCCTCTATATGATATAAATAAAAGCTCAGCGCAAACTCCGTGAAAGTGGAAAACGCTGTCACTCTGTGCAAAAATCCGAAAATATGCTCTCACTTGAACTTCGAACAGGGGGTGGTTTAGGCGCTGAGCACCTATTATGAGGACCGTTTCCAGATTTTCCAAAGACTAATGCGCGTTTTGGAACGTACAAGAGGTGCAGAGTTCCGGCGAAAAGAGCCTATAACTTTTTCCAGAGTGGTTTTAGGCAGCTTCAAAGAGCGCACTTGGATTCTACGTCAAAAACTTTGGGAAAGTACACTTCAATCGGAATGGCCGGAGCAACTAATAACAGTTCCCTCGTAAGAGCATCTTTCGCGCCGGTACCGCAATCCGCGATTGTGCCGCGCTCGTCTTCCCCCTTGTCCCGCGATCCGCCTCCGTTCCGCGAAAGTTGCCCAAACGACCCACCCGTGGTCATTCCCGTGCTCGTGCCATGATGTTATCGTGATCGTTCCCCCCCTCCGGTCCAGCGCTCTCATGCTGTGCAGATTTGGAACGCGGCGCAAAATAGGACACCGGCAACTACCTTATAGTTCTGGGTTAATCTGATAGGCAACACTCGTTCGGGTAAAACACCGAGACGGCACGGGTGATAGAAAGCAGTACGATAAGAGGTGAGGCTGACAGAATCGCGCTACGCTCCTGGTTCAAGAAAAGTAAAGTGATTCGAGTAAAACAGTCGAAATAAGGTGTTTTAGAATTTCAATTGTCGAGATTTGCAAAAAATGAGTTATCCGAAAACTTCATCATTCGATTATTCGGAAAATCGAGTCAATTCGACTACTCGATTATTCGAAATTTTGAAAAATCCCATTAGTCGAAAACTCGATAATTCGATATTTTGAGAATTCGAGTTAGTCGAAAACTCGATTATTCAAAATTTTAAAAAGTCGAGTTAGTCGAAAACTCGATTATTCGAAATTTAGAAAAATCGAATTAGTCGGAAACTCGATTATTCGATATTTTGAGGATTCGAGTTAGTCGAAAACTCGACTATTCAAAATTTTGAAAAGTCGAGTTAGTCGAAAACTCGATTATTCGAAATTTCGAAAAATCGAATAAGTCGAAAACTCGATTATTCGAAATTTTGAAAAATCGAGTTAGTCGAAAACTCGATTATTCGAAATTCTGAAAAATCGAGTTAGTCGAAAACTCGATTATTCGAAATTTCGAAAAATCGAATTAGTCGAAAACTCGATTATTCGAAATTTTGAAAAATCGAGTTAGTCGAAAACTCGATTATTCGAAATTTTTGTCGAGTCGCCGAAGTATACTCCATAGCGACCAAACTATGTGACTCCGGCAAAAGAAAAATCGAAAATGTTGGTGCCTAGCCAGGGAAGGATGATCACACAAACTGGCCATTTCGAATGAAATATCTTCTTTTCAGCCACAGAGAGGGGTTCTGTCATAGGTTCAGAAACTCGGCCACTAGCACTGGGTTCGTCCACAGATCCATTGTCGTCAAAGTAGTCGGTCTCTTTGGGCAATTGAACAGGTGCGCAGTAGTATGCCCTTGACTACCGCAATCAGGACACTCGTCAGGTTTGCTGTTGTCAATCCTATGCAAATATGACATAAGCATGGGGGAGCGTCCACAGCGTAACGAAGCAAGGGTGCACCTGGCACGCCTGCCAAGTTCCATCTCTGTCTCGCTGACCTTTGGAGGTGCGACTCCCAGGATGGAGTTTATGACAACTCTGCTCAAGTGTTCCTTCACGAATCTGGTATGCTCCTCGCGCAAGAGACGGAGGCGTTCTTGTTGTGCTTCGGTCCATCTCTGCACATCTACTTTCGACGGAGCATCAGCGAAAGGCTTTCTGATACATCTCTCTCTGACCGGGTTTAGTACTCTTCGCGATGGATGATTCGGCTGCTTCACGATGTTAATGTACATTTGTTGCGCCTGGAGTTGGCAGTGGTCTCTAACTGGCATTATGCGAGCTTCGGCGTGTAAGTGCTCTATTGGAGAGCTTTTAGAACAGCCTGTTGCAATTCGCAGAGCACAATTTTGGACGCGCTGCAGCCTGGACCAAGAGGTGTCCGACACGATGTGCTGCCAGACTGGCGCAGCATACTCCAAGGCGGGTTGCATAATAGCCTTATACGTGGTCAGGATCGTTTCTTTATTGCATCCCCAGGACGTTCCACCGAGAGCACGCAGAACGTTGAGTCTTGTTTTCACTGTGGCTTGCTTCTGCTCAGTGTTCTTATGAAACTTCAACGAAGGATCCAACACGAGTCCAAGCAGCTTGGGGAATCGGGTGGCCTGCAATTGAGTTTCGTCCCATTTCACCATAGGATGGGCACTGTGCTCTGCATTATCAGTGGAAAAGACGGTGACGGACGATTTGGAGGCAGAGACTGTGAGCATTTTGCGATCGAAGAAACATTTCAACTCGATCAAGTAGTCATTGATCTTACTGGTGGCTACCTTAATGTCGCGATCTCGGCACAGAATAGTAATATCATCCGCGTATGCAACGACCTTGATGTCTTGAGGGGGAACGGCCAGGTCTTCTAGATATAAACTGAAAAAAGCAGGCGATAAAACTCCTCCTTGAGGGACACCAGCGGCGATGGGGATGTTATTGGAAAGATGTCCCTGGAATAGCACATTTGCCCGACGTACTTTAGTGAAGGCAGTTATCCACCGCTTCTGCCATGGCTTGATGGTAGACTTCAACAGACTCTCTGATAGTAGGCCAAGATTGACAGTGTCAAATGCCTTTGTTAAGTCGAGGGCCACACCAACAGTACGCTGGGGTTTGATGGCATTGAAGCCGTCCAGCACATAGCTCACAATTTCCAACAAGGCCGTAGTGGTGGAATGCAATTTACGGAAACCATGTTGGTGCTGCTGTTGGCTGTTATGCTCGGCAAGCTCCTCCACAACCAGTTTTTCGGCAATTTTGGCGATGGGTGAGAGCAGACTGATCGGCCGGTACCCTTTAGCCGTGGATGGTGACTTTCCCGGCTTCGGCAGTGGAATAACACGAGAATGAAATATGTGTTTCCAGGACAAATTTTTGACGAAGAATTAAATTTTTTTCATAACAACTACAGAACATTGCTCTAAACAGAGTTAAGAGCGTTTTTGGCGCTTCTCTCGTGGGCACATCATACCATGCAATCTGTGAATCTTCGGCGCCTGAAATAGATCGATGTCGTTTCTACAATAGGAATCATCCCATAGTTTGTTTTTACTTCGAAATATGCGCGCTCCCATAAACCAAATCAACGCCACACATAACGCTGTAGCAGTGACAGTGGACGCTGCAGTGTGAGTTGAGGTCAAGGGTACGAATACATGCTTCATTCGCTTTTTTTTTTCGCATTCTTTTAAAATGCTCATATTTATCACCTGAAGTGTTGCGGAACAGCAGCGCGAAATTTTTTTAATAGAAAATGAAGCGTTTCGGTCGTGAATGTTTGATCCCGCAGCTGTTTTTTATAGAAAAAATGGACTTGCAACAAATTTCTAGCACGTGCGGTGATTATGCAAAACAATCACTGCACGCAAAATCTCGAAACAAAAGATCGTCGAAAACAACGAATGAAGTGGGCTTCCAAGAAAAAACATCAAAATCCTCACGCTGAGGGCTGAACATTACAAGAGAATTCGCCTGATGGGTTGATTGGTTGGAGAGAGTGTGGGCGTACTAAACCAATACTGATTAAGAGTTCACGGATTTGAAACGAGTGAGCGATCAGACGCAAATGCGGTCAGCACGAAAATTCTCAAAAGAATCGGAGTACTACGAGCGCTGTCGCAGGGGGAAGCGCGATGCACTTGACCACGCCCATTTTACCGTGCCGCACTGAATTCGAGCATTTACCCAGGGTTTCCATCCCCTGCCAAAATCAGAAAAGTCGTTGCGGCACGAAAACATGGGCATGGCTAGGTGGGATACCACAGTAGCCCCCCCCCCTGCGATAGCACCGAACTACGCTAGGTTTTAGTAGCTAACAAACACACAATCTTCCTGTCGTAACCTACGATAATCGACTCGAATATTGAGAAAAGGACTTCATATTCGTGTTCAGCGCCCCCAAATAACCACTATGAGGACATTTAGGCGGAAAAAGTTTTCAACTTCCACATCACGTGAGGTGGGGCAATACTAAATCCCATTTTTTGGTTCCTTCTGTCGAAAAATTTTTCTCCCTCTGGCTTTGTCCAGGGGGTTAGGTTATTTGGAGTGCTCAACGGGGGATACAAAGTCACTTTTTAGGTTTCTCAGAGAACACCTTTATGCTACGGCAGCCAAAATGTCATTTAGCTATAGAAATAAATTGAAAAACGCTCATAATTCCGTACAGAGAAATGTTCCGCAGGATTTAAAAAAAAATAGAATTTTACGTCCCATAGCCGCATATTTCATTAGAAATGGCCACTTTGCGTAAGTATCCATCTCTTGTTAGGAGCACTGAAACCAAAACAAAGTCCAGGTTTGGGAGTATCTGCCGAAAACTGGGCTGTAACTTACCCGTGCAGAAATCTGATGCAAAAACTGAATATGTTGGAATCATATTCGAGCTGAACTGTGGTCTAGGAGCTTCCGAGAAACTCCACCCCCCCCCCGCTGACATTGAGTCATAGTTTTTTTTAAACAGACGATCTTCCGGAAAGGCTAGCCTGGGAATGATGTATCAGCTGAGCCTGACTGTGATTGTGCAACCATTACGTTAACATAACACATTAGACAGGGCAAAGAAAACTGATCCTTTCATAAAGGTCTACTTCACTACTTGGTCTGAACTTTCGAGAAAGGGGAGAGGAGTTTGTACCAAAAACGGGAATTCCCCATCCTTGTTGGTAGGATAGGGAATGTAGCCTTCATTACAGAAAGATAAAAAAATTAACTGAGAATGACTGAACTTTCTATTTGCTCGAAAAATTTCAGCGTTAAACGGTCTCGCTCAGAAAAAAAAACGATTGTTTTTCGAAAAATTTCAGAATATTTTGGTCACAAATAAGGGACGCAATTTCGTGGAGGTTCGAGACGACTTGCTTGACCCTGCCACTAGGTAATCTGTTTTGTAGAGAATGGAAACAAGGGAGATATTCTGGTGCAATCGCAGCAAGGTGGGGGGGGGGGGCAACGGGCCATCGCACTTGACCACGCCGATTTTCCCGTGCGGCGACGACTCTCTTGATTTTCAATGGGGGAGGAGAACCCCGGGTTGGTGCTCAAATTGTGCGGCGGCACAGAGAAACGGGCGTGGCTAAAAGCGATGGCCAAGTGGCTCCCCTCGCTGCCATAGCACCGATATTCTAGTTAGGGAGCCACATCATCAATTGGTGATCAGAAACGCCAGGGTCAAGCGGGGTGTTGCGTAGTTTTTCAAAAGCGAAGCGACCCCTCACCATCGAAACGTTTTCTTCAAAATCCACAATGTTTGCGATCCCCACTCCCAAGGCGCGATTTCTGGGCAGTTTATATTTGATTACTGAAATTGTCAGACGCCGAAAACTCGTTCAGTAGCCGGGCTCAAGCGTCTACAACCTACGATTCTTTTCTTTGGTGACCGAAAAAATTGAGTTTTCTAAGAAATATTAGCCAAATTATCATTTTTGGTCCAAAAATTCAGCGATCCTCCCTAACCTTCACTTCCGGTTCAATATGTTTGCGACCCCCTTCCACCCCTCGTTGCGAAATTTCGCACCCCCGCTTGACCCTGAGAAACGCCGTGATAGGTGTAATTCCGAGGCCATGTGCCAGAGAGGAGGACGGGAACCTCTCTGGGGTGCGTTCCAAGAATGTTCCCACAATGTTTTGGGGGGAGCAAAAGGCCTTTCCATGGACGAATTTGCTTCCCATGGCCACGAATCATTACTGCAAATCGCTTCCATGCCACCGTGGTTACGATTCGGTGGGAGCCTTTTGTCATGGGAATGTTTTCGGAACGCAACCCTAATCGTTCCTTAGATTAAATTCTTCGATAACTTTTGAGACGGAGCCTCCTCATCCGCGACAGAGGAGGAATAGCGTATGGTCCTTGACGAAGGGCTCAAACTCGACAAAATTCTGACGAAAGGACGAAGGTCGTTATCTTTAATAAGGCATTTTCTCATGTATTTCATCTAGTTAGTCCCCTACGCAGACTAGCACATAAAGCCTAGCTTGCTCGGATGAGTCCGGGCGGAGTAAGCGTGGTGGATCTGTGAAGTCGACTATCAAGATCGAGAAGACTCATCAAACGAGCATCAACAACTCCACGTGGTTTTTTTTTCTGTGTGGGAGTGTAAATGGCTGGCTGCTACACTCCTTCGCATTCTGCTGTTACGGGCTGGCATTGAGAAGAACCCTGGACCGAGCAGAAAGACACCAAGATATCCTTGCTGTCACTGTGGATTATCGGCACAGCATGCGAGCATCCAGTGCGGTGGTTGCCTAGGCTGGATACACCTCAAGTGTTCGGGGTTGACTAGCTATAATGATTACACTGATGCTTATTGCTGTATATCTTGTACTAACTCGTCTTCTAGGGTTCCTCTTCACAGTCTAAACATTTTTCAATTGAATATCAATGGCTTGCGCGCCAAACTTATGGAACTTTCATTGTACATTGAACGCTCACAGCCTGATGTCATCCTCCTACAGGAGACTAAATTTAGCGTGTCCTCCCCTTCCCAACCCCGCCTCCCGGCTATACATCATACCATATTCCCCGTACATCACATGGCGGAGGCGTCTCGACTTTTGTAAAATCCTCTATTCCATCTCATCTCATTGTACTCCCTAATGATAATGTTGTTGAATGCATAGGAGTTCATATTGTACTACAAAGTTGTCCCCTAGATATTATCAATGTATACATTCCCCCATCCACTTCTTGTCCCAACTCATATGATCCCACCCCATACCTACATGATGTATATTCAGTCCTCTCATCTTCTTCTGTTGTCATGGCTGGAGACTTCAATGCTCACTCCTCGTCCTGGTTCTCCTCCCTAGAACCCGATGACAGAGGAGAACTACTTGAGCTTTTTGCAGATGATTGTGACCTAATTCCTATAAACGAAGATTCCCCTACTCGCCTCCCGTCGTCGGGCAGACCCTCCTCACCGAATGTCACGTTTGTTTCCTCTTCTCTTGTTATGTCTTGCAGCTGGTCCACATCTGTGGCCATGGGCAGTGATCATGTACCTGTATGTACGTCATTGGATCTGTCTCTTAATAGTCATCTCGCACCTTTTTCTGGCTCTCGTAGCAAATCTTACACAACCTATCGTAAGGCTAACTGGGTCCTGTTTGAAGAGGTGCTACTCAGCCGGGTAGCCAACTATCCGCTAGCTGGCTCCGTACATGACAAAGAGAAGTTCGTCGTCGACACCATATGCGATGCCTCCAGAATAGCCATCCCCACCGGTCGTGTTAGAACGTTTCATCCTAACGTATCAAAGGAAGCCCTGGAGCTAATCACAGAACGGGATGACAGACGCGGAACTGATCCTTCTGACCCGTACATTACACAGCTATCCGAGATCTCCAAACTGCTGAATGACTATAAGCAGAAACGCTGGAAGGATTTCACCGAGTCCATAAACTTCAAGACCGATGGAAAACAGGCATGGAGCCTTCTCAAGCGGCTATCAGGGAAAAAGATGGCACCTGCACGAAATATGCTTGAGTTCCCATCAGGCAAATTTGAATTCGGCTACAAAGCTGCCTGTCAGCTGGGAAAACTCTACGCTTCTGCTTCTTCACGCCGCGATAAAGAGCACAGGTGCACTTTACGTGCGATCAGAAAACTCAGTCGCCATGACGTACCGGCTATAACTGCCTCTACAGTCTCTGCCATCATCAAATCGATGAAGAGTTCGAAGGCAGAAGGACCAAACGGCATCTCAGCCATTCATCTGAAGCACTTTCCGGAACAGTACAAAGAGGTACTCAGTGATCTTATCTATTCGTCATTTAACAGTGGTATTATTCCTGCTCGTTGGAAACAAGCTGTCGTTCTTCCCATTCCAAAGCCTGGCAAAGCAGAGGATAAATATATCGTCCCGGGAGTGCCTCTTTCGAAGCGTCCTGGATGCACTTGACAAAAGAATCCGCGTCGCAAAGTTTCTTCTTATTCCGTACTCCGATGTGAATAGAAACGCGTTGTCGGAAATTCCTTCTGCACTCTTCATCTCTGAGACTTGTCATGTCAATCCTCTGGAGAGGCTGAGCCCCTCGCTTCCTCTTATGAATCCTCGCAGTGAAGTTCAACAGAACAGGACGGTGATCCGAATCGAATGCGACATCCCACACAGCTCTAGATCTTCGAATGTCCGATACTGGAATATTCCTCGTTAGGACATAGTCAAGCTGTAGTTTCAAAGTTGTCATCTTCCGCTTCCGCTGCTCTTCTGGAGATAGCCGGGTTGGTCCCTGCCACGTAAGCTGATGGCGGCGATGATTCCTCTTGAATGTCGATGCAATAATCAGACCACTGCGTTCACAAAAGTCGACAAGGCGGTAGCCATTGTCCGATGTTTGCTCCACTGGGTAGAACCATTTACCGAGTACTTCGGATTCCTGATCAAGTCCCATCTTCGCATTTGCGTCAATCCCCACGACAACAGCATGTTGACAAGGTATCCTGGCCAGCAACGTATTGAGTTCCTCATAAAACGCATCCTTCGAATTGTCTTCGGCGGTTTCAGTGGGCGCATGAGCACTCACTATCCACAGATTGAATCCTCTGCGATCCCGAAGTCGTACGAATGCATTCCGACACGACGTTGAGCCGAACTCCTTGACCATACCATTGAAATCCTTCCTTACAGCTATTGCACAGCCTCCCACTCTCCTATCGTCAGCGTTACCGCAGTAGATGGTGTACTCTCCGACGCTGATGACGGGTCTATCCTTGAGGCGGGTTTCCTGCAAAGCAGCAAACGGTGCATGGAAATAGCTCAGAAGTCTGGATAGCGCAGTTTTTTGGATATCACTCGACAGCGATCGACAGTTCAGGGTGGCGAAATTGTGGCTTGTGGCCAAAGACTCCATGACTCCCTAGGTACGGATCCTAAGGTGTTATGGACCAGAGGCCTTAGTGTGCCGGACGGCGACACCTTTATGCAATGTGCGGGATACTTTCGCGATATAGTTGTGCACGCTATATCGCTCGAACGTTCCCTGTGTACACTCAAACGTCTGCTGGGTTCAGTAGAAGCAGGGGCACCAACGAGCAGGTACCAACAGACTTGTATACACACCCCCGAAAGAGGCACTCCCGGTTGTACAGCCTAAGAAGAAGTTCGCCTACGTCTCAGAAGAAACAACATCTACCTACAACAGAGTATGTGCTCTCCGAACTGCTGGAAACTTCGTGGAGGAGAAGTGTCTGAGGAGGAAGTTGCGTCGGCAGCTTCAAAGTGACCGCGAACGAGAGTGGACGTGTAGAGCTAAGGAGTTCGAGAAGGCTTGGGAGGAGAAGAATACGAAGAAAGCCTACA
This sequence comes from Aplectana chamaeleonis, assembly GCA_029168955.1. NCBI lineage: Eukaryota > Metazoa > Nematoda > Chromadorea > Rhabditida > Cosmocercidae > Aplectana > Aplectana chamaeleonis. The sequence goes on from JAPDOI010000040.1 coordinate 772,324, forward strand.
CGTTGCTGCGACAGTATAGCGGGAAGATGAAGAGATGTTCTCCTGTCTTGAACACTACCAATGGAGTTGCAGTTGGTGATGCGACGCTGCCAATATGGAAGGATTACTTCAGTTCACTACTGAATCGTCCAGCGCCATCAGTACCTGAGCTCCCGCATGTTCAGAGAGCACATTACGATGTCAGTGAGGAACCGCCGACTGAGTCTGAAGTTTTGGATTGTGTCCGGAAAATGAAGAATGGAAAGGCAGGTGGAGATGACAACATCACTGCTGAAATGCTGAAAGCTCTTCCTCCGTCTGGGATTCGTGAAATGACCAACACCATCCGTGCCATATGGATGAGCGAAAGGATACCCGATTCGTGGAGACATGCGATCATCGTACCTCTTCACAAGAAGCTATCCGTCACGGATCCTAAGAACTACAGAGGAATCTCTCTACTTCGTGTCATGTACAAGGTTTTAGAACGTATCATTCTCGAGCGACTTATCAAACATCGTGAAGGAACGACCAGAGATGAGCAAGCCGGTTTTCGACCTGGAAGATCGACCATCGACCAAGTGTTCGTCGTGAGAAGAGTAATTGAATCGTGGCAGCGGTTTTCGAAGCCATTACAGCTTGCTTTTTTGGACTTTGAAGCTGCGTTCGACTCTCCTCATCGTGATCGATTGCTCAATGCTCTGCGAGCAGATGGAGTCCCGGAAAAGTATGTTCGGTTAATCGAGGACATGAACAAAGGAACAACAGCAGCAGTTCGTACACCTGTCGGATTTACGTCAGCTTTCGAGGTGAAAACAGGAGTAAGGCAAGGAGCCGTTGCAGGACCTTTTCTTTTCAACTTCGCCGTTGATGACATCATGCGTAGTGTAGCAGAACAGTTTCCTGCGGATGTGATCCTAACACCATCAGGACGCTCCCTTGTCGACCTGGAGTACGCCGACGACATTGTGTTATTCGCTGAAAACAACGCAAAACTGCAAAGGATTGTGAACCTCGTTTCGAAGTATGCCGCAGCCTATGGACTTCGTCTTCGTCCCGACAAATGCAAGCAGATGTGGGTCTCTCAGAGGCCTTCAACTGGAGTTTGTGTGGACGGACAATGTATCGAACTGGTGGACGATTTCTGTTATTTGGGCTGTTTGCTGAAGAACGATGGTAGTTATGCAGCGGATATTCGACAACGATGTGCGAAAGCTACGTCTGCATTCAATTCTCTAACCAAGTGTTTGTGGTCTACCACCATCGCGAAGGAAGTCAAGTTGCGCGTCTACCTATCCGCTATTCGCCCTATCATGATGTACGGATCGGAGACGTGGGCAGCACCGAAAACGCAGATGGAAAGGTTGGATTGCACGGAGAGGAAGCTTTTAGGCGTTTGCTTGGATATTTCTGGCCGCGTGTATGCCATAACGAAGACCTTTACAAGGAAATCGACGCAGTACATCAACGCTTGACACGAGGGAGGTGCCAGCATCTCCTAACGCCATCTCAGGCAGCAATGGAAAGTCGACTTCGATTGCTCGGGCATATACTAAGAAGAACGCCGGATCGTCTCGTACAACACGCTTTAAAAATGCTTCCAAATCCTGTCTGGAAACGGCCACCTGGGCGTAGGCGAAAGTTCTGGACGGATGTGGTTAAAGAGGATTTAAAGTCACTCGGCATCGAAAGACAGTTCAGGCGCGATGTTTCGTTTCGCAGGAAATGGAATAGTGACAGCTGGATGGAATGTGTTCAAATTGTGGCTGAAGACCGTGAAAAATGGACACGGCTGACTACTAGGACGGCACACCTCGGTGAAGATGCGGAATGACCGCGTCAGGCGAAAGCCAACCGATTAAGTCAAGTAAGTCAAATATATCGTCCCATATTCCTTCTATCCCCCATCGCTAAGTTGGCGGAAAAAATCATAAACCCGCATCTCCAAGGCGCATTACAGCATAACGTGCTTCAACATGGCTTTAATTACCCAAGTTTGAGGTGGTAATTAATCTAGTGGATAACGATGGAGTCTCCGGCATGGATGTTTACAAAGGCTTTATCCCATCGCCAAAAGGTGTGCCGCCTGTACAAGAAAGCTCTTCGCGAAGTGGACAACTGGTACGGAGGTAACTGCTTGGAGGTGCGCTACCAGAAGGTGATCATGAGAGCGAGATTTGACGCGAACAAGGATGAGAAGGATGCTCGAAAAAATCACTACCTTCTTGCTGATGGCTGTAGGCAGCTGTGGGAGAAGCGACATTTCAAGCCTTTCAGATACCCTCTTGATCCCGGAGGCAGTAGTTATGACCGCGAGCGTGAATCTCCAGATGTGATACTGGATTCTGATCAATGGACGTTGGCTGAGCGAGAACAGTTCCCGTATTACTTTAACAAGCGTGAGCAAAGAAAGAAGGAACTTCTCAGTCATTGGACAAAGATCGAGAAAGCATGGGACGACGAGATTGCTGCCATTCAAACAATTCTTCCGAAAGAGAAGCCCACGACTAAGTCGTTCTAGGAGATCTATTTTCTGGGTATCAGAGTAAATCAGATTGGCAGATGCAAGGGTTTAGCTCGAAATTGTCCATGTTGCTTAGAATAAAGCTCAACGCTACAAAAAAAAAGGCGCACTCAACTATCACTGCACTAACGTCAATCACCGAACACATCATAGCTGGTTTCAATAGCAAAGCTCCCGCCGGCAGAAGTCTGGTCGTGGCAGTTGATCTGACTGCCGCTTTCGACAACGTCAGCACTCCATTGCTTTCAAAATCGATTCTGGACTAAGATATGCCTGACTGGTGAAAAAAATGGACCGACAATTTCATCAAGAATCGTTCCATACGTGTGAAGTTCGACGGACACCTGTCAAAGTCGGTTCCCCTGAAGGCAGGCGTCCTTCAGGGTGGAGTACTATCAACAAGCCTATTCTCCTTATATCTGTCAGATATTCCGAAGCCGCCACCGAACACTCACTTATGTCTGTATGCTGATGACATCACAATTGTATGTACTGACCCTGTTATCGACCGCGCCACTGCGGAGATCAACAAGTACCTCTGCAGCCTGGCCAAGTTTCTCGACTCGAAGCAGCTTCTTCTTCTTATCGGCCACAACGAGCATCCTCTCATAGGCGCAGGAAGGCGGCCACATCGCACGGCTTCCTCCACATATCCAGAGCTGTCATTGAAGTTGGTCGAGCTGGGCATGAAAATAAATGTAATGAATCATGCCCTGTGCCATGGCAGTCAGGACATACGTCGGGGACCGATGGATCGATCCTATGGACATAGGCCTTCAGGAATGAGGAATGTCCACAGCGAAGACCTGCCAAAATTACTCGGGAGCGTCTTGGTAGATCCATCTCGCTATCATCGACCTTGGGCGGTACACCATCGAGTATAGAATTGGGAGGGGCACAGGAGAGGTATTCATTGACGAATCTGGTGTGCTCCATCTGCAGGAGCCTCTTCCGGTTGAGCTCTGAGGTCGCCCAACGTTGACGGTCATTTACAGAGACAGCAGCATACAACGGTGCACGGATGTTGCGGGAATGAGGGGGGTTGGATGATAGCAAGTGATAGTTGGGGTGAGCGACATTCCTGACCATGCCAATATGGAACTGTTGGGTCTGCAGTTGGCAATGCTTCTTTACAGGAAGTAGTGCACATTCTTGATGTAGGTGGGATATAGGAGTGGACTTGGGGCATCCAGTGATGACACGTAGAGCAGCGTTTTGTGTTCGCTGAAGTTTGTTCCAGGACGTTTCCGTCAAGTGCCTTGACCAGACCGGGGCTCCATATTCTAGTACGGGCTGTATCATCGCCTTGTACGTAACGCGCAAGACTTCCTTTGAGCTACCTCATGTAGTGCCAGCTAGAGCGCGCAGTATGTTGTTACGCGCATTGGCCGCAGCAGCTCGAATACGTGAGTTTTCATGGAATCGCAATAAAGGGTCCAGGAATACACCGAGTAGACGAGGGTGTTTGGATAGGGGCAGCAGATTTCCTTCCCAGAAAACCTGGGGATGCAGTTTGTGTTCAGCCGTGGCAGTAGTGCACAGAGTAACGCTGGACTTCGTAGGCGAGACCTTTAACTGTTTTGATTCCAAGAATACGGCCAGGCTGCTGAGGTATTTGTTCATCTCCGCAGAGGCGCGGTCAATAACAGGGTCAGTACACACAATAGTGATGTCATCCGCATACAGACATAAGTGGATGTTAGGCGATGGCTTCGGAATATCGGACAGATACAGAGAGAATAGGCTTGGTGACAATACTCCACCTTGGGGAACGCCTGCCTTCAAGGGAACAGACTTCGACAAGTGTCCGTCGAACTTCACACGTATAGAGCGGTTTTTGACAAAGTTGTCGGTCCATCGTTTACACCAGTCGGGCATATCACAGTCCAGAATCGACTTAGACAGCAAGGAAGAGCTGACGTTGTCAAAAGCGGATGTCAGATCAACTGCGACGACCAGGCTTCTACCAGCAGGAGCTTTGCTATTGAAACCGGCAATTATGTGTTCGGTAATCGATGTGAGTGCGGTAATAGTGGAGTGAGCCTTCTTGAAGCCATGTTGATGCACATTATGTGAGAGTGCGGTTTGGAGATGCGGACAGATTATCTACTCTGCTAACTTAGCAATGGGGGACAGTAGGGAAATGGGTCGATGTGAGGTTGCCTTGTCCTCAGGGTTTCCTGGCTTCGGGATCGGTAGGACGATGGCTTGCTTCCACCTTGCGGGAATCACACCAGTACTGAACGAAGAGTAGATAAGATCGCTTAGTAACTCGTGGAATTGGTCTGGCACATGCTTCAGATGGATAGCTGAGATGCCGTCGGGTCCCTCAGCCCTGGAGTTCTTCAAGGAATTGATGAGGGCTGACATAGTAGAGGGAGTTATTGCAGGTGTATCGTAACGACTGAGTTTCCTTATGGACCGGAGAGTTCTTCTATGAGAACGATCACGGCGCGACGTCGCCGAGGCAAAGAGTTTCCCAAGCCGACAGGCAGCACCATATCCAGACTCGAATCTACCAGAAGGGAACTCCAGCATGTTTCGCTCCGTTGACATTCTCTTTCCTGAAAGCTTCTTGAGAACGCTCCATGTTTTCTTGGCGTCAGTCTTGAAGTTAATGGACTCAGTAAACTCCTGCCATCGCTCTTGCTTGTGATTGTTGAGCAAGTTGGTGATCTCGTCAGACAGTTGCTGAATGCTCGAGTCAGCGGGGTTGGCTCGACGCTTCCCATCTCGTAGTTCGATCAGCTCCAGAACTTTCTTCGGAACGTTAGGGTGAAACGTTCTCACCCGTCCTGTAGGAATGGCTGTTCTAGAGGCATTGCATATGGCATCAACGACAAACTTCTCTTTCTCGTGTACAGAGCCGGTGAGCGGATAGTTGGCTACCCGACCGAGTAACACCTCTTTAAACAGGACCCAATTAGCCTTACGATAATTAGTATACAATTTGCTACGTGAGCCTGAGAAGGGTGCCAGATGACTATTAAGAGACAAATCCAGTGATGCACATATTGGTACATGATCGCTGGCCATGACAACAGCAGTGGACCAGTTACAACATACAGCCAGAGAGGAGGAGACGAAGGTAACATCTGGCGAAGAGGGCCTGCCCGTGTTGGGGAGACGAGTAGGGGCATCCTCATTAGTAGCAACAAGATCACAATCATCCGCAAACTGCTCAAGTAGTTCGCCTCTATCATCGAGACCTAGAGAGGAGAACCAGGACGATGAGTGTGCATTATAATCACCAGCCATAATAACTGAGGACGATGGGAGGGAAGAGTGTACACTAAGCAAAAATGGTGTAGGATAAAAAGAATTGGGACAAGAGGTGGTTGGAGGAATATAAACATTAACAACATCGAATGGGCAACTTTGCAATACAATATGGACACCAATACACTCAACAACGTTATCAGCAGGGAGCGCAATGAGATGCGAGGGAATAGAAGATTTTACAAAAGTAGAGACGCCACCACCATGGGAAGTACGGGGGAGGTGGTAAGACGTGTAACCGGGGAGGCGGGGGAGGGAAGAGGAAGCGCTAATTTTTCGTCTCCTGCAAGAGGATGACATCAGGATGATAGCGTTCAATGTACAATGTCAGTTCAACAAGTTTGGCACGCAGGCCATTAATGTTAAGTTGAAAAATGTCCAGACTATGATGAGGAGCACTAGGGGGAGAATTAGAGCAAGATATACAACAAAAAGCATCAGTGTAGTCACTATAGCTAGCTAACCCCGAACATTTGAGGTGTACCCAGCCAAGGCAACCACCGCACTGAACGCTAGCGTGTTGAGCCGATAATCCACAGTGACAACAGGGATATCGCGGAGTCTTGCGCGGCCCTGGGTTCCTCTCAATGCCAGCTCGTAGTAGTAGAATACGGAGTGCGGCAGCCAGCCATTCGCACTCCCATACAGAAAAAACTCCTCGTGGAGTTGTAGATGCCCGTTTGATGAGTCTCCTTGATCTTGGTAGTCGACTCCACAGATCCACCACGCGTAGGTTGAGCATCTCGGATCCACTCGAAGCAGCTAAAGGTCTCTCCATCAAAGTCTAGCGTTACTCTGTGCACTACTGCAACGGCTCAGCATCATCTACATCCCAGAGTTCTCTGGGAGGGTAATCAACTGCCCCTATCTAAGCACCCTCGGCTACTCGGCGTCTTTCTAGATCCTTCACTGCGCTTTCATGAGAACACGCGCATCCGAGCGGCAACAGCTAACACGCGAAATAACATCCTCCGCGCTCTGGCGGGCACCACCTGGGGTAGCACAAAGGAAGTTTTACGCACAACTTATAAGCCATGATACAGCCAACACTGGAATATGGAGCTCCTATATGGACCAGACATCTGTCGGAGACGTCCTAGAACAAGCTTCAACGTGTGCAGAACTCTGCACTACGTGTCATCACTGGCTGCCCAAGGTCAACACCCATATCACATCTTCATGAAGAATGTGCAATACTTCCTGTCAAACAGCACTGCCAACTGCAGTCTCAACAGTTCCACATCGGCATAGTCAAGAATACCGCACATCCCAACCACCCACTTCTGTCATCTGATCCACATCACCGCAATATTCGCACACCGCTTCATACTGCTATTTCTACGTTGGATCGTCAAATATGGGCCACCTCTGAGCTCACACGAAAGAGGCTACAGCAAATCGAGCACACTAGATTTGTGTCTAAGTGCCTGTCCTGTGCCCCTTACAACCCGATCCTTGGTGTTGTGCCTCCTACGGTTGATAAGTGAGGAAGATCTGCCCAGGCGCTCCCGCGTCACTCTGGCGGGTCTACGATGCGGTCACTCTTCATACCTTAAAGCCTACGTACACAGGATCGACGAGTCGGTCCCAGATAAATGTTCTGACTGTCACAATATTGGGTATGATTCATTGCATTTATTTTCATGCTCTGCCAGACCTATAGTCTACAGCAGGGCTGTGCGTAATTACGAATTACGGTTTACGATTTACGAATTACGGGCGTTTTTGGCAAATTTTTTACGATTTACGAATTACGAAAATTGGGTCCAAAATCGTAACGAATCGTAACAAATCGTAATAAATGTGAAAACGCGGTTAAATGAGCAATGCAAATCTGCGGTCTAGTACAAATATAAATTTAACACTTTCACTACAACACAACTTCAACACTTTTAAATTCAACACACTCCTAACATTTGATTACTCTTAAAATTTCAATTTTTGGGGAACCCGTACCCGTGCATGTTCGGCCGGTCGAAGTTAGCAGTAGGTCAGTCATGGAGAACTATAATTGTTGATAACGAGTTTAGGAATGACCGATCGCTCCCCTTCTCACTCTGACGGACCCAAACTTATTATTTGGTTCCAACCTTTCCTTGCCCCAAGCCGAGCCAGGTCGGTAGCTTCACAGCTATTTACTTCCATGTAATGCCCTTGTCACATGATGAACACCAGAGACGCAGACCTTTGATGGAGCTGCACTCTCTATCGGACCAAAATTTCGGTTCGTAGTTGCAGACAACCGCTGGTCCTGACATGATTGATATTCTTCCCAGCACCACTACCTTCTAGCTCTCTGTAAACTTCTAGAGCGGTCGTCTGCAACTGCGGACAGCAATTCCATTCCGATATAAATAGACAGTAAAGATGGGGCTCCGCTCTAAGGACCTGGCTGGCTCATGGAGCAAATAACGGTCGGAATCCAATATACACTTCATTGCAGAATTTTGCGGAGATATCAAAAACAACCTTCCCCACGCATCCATCTTTAGCGGTTAAAAATATACAAGCAAAAGGTGGAACTTCGTGAATTCAAATCTGCCGGAGAATCGGGAAATTATTTTTCTAACCTGAAAACATTATTCGAAAAAAAATTTTTTTACGGGGACTCCTAAAATAACCTTCGATGTCTATCTCCAGAAGCTACGAGAGAAGAAGGGGTAATTTCAAAATTTGGTTTGAAACATTTCTAAGAAATTATGGCTGCAGAGTCTCCTACTTTTTCAAAGAAATTTTCAAATGTTTTAATAATGAGGAGCAAATTCTGAACGCAGAAGATGGAGAGCCTAATTTTTGAAAGCACAGATTTTTAGGGAGCTCTCACCATTTTGATTTCAAAATCCTAATCAACCTTCACCACTCAGACCGCCTTTGTGCACTACTGCAAATGCTGAGCACAAACTGCATCCCAAGGTTCTCTGGGAAGGAAATGTGCTGTCCCTATCTAAGCACTCTCGTCTACTTGGTGTGTTCCTGGACCCTTTATTGCGTTTTCACGAAAACACACGTATTCGAGCTCGAAATAACATCCTCCGTGCTCTGGCGGAAACCACCTGGGGTAGCACAAAGGGAGTTCTCAGAACGTCGGAGGGCCGCGCCCCCGTACCCACCACTCAGCGAGGCGGGGCCCCTCTCCGCGCCTGGCGCCCTAGAGATCCCCGCTCCAGCCCCACGACTCATAATGGACGCGACGCCCGGACTACCAAGCAAAAGGGCGCGGGGCCCGGGCAGAACATTCCCACGATGTCATCGCTTAATGATTGATTCCTTGTATAACGATCTCCGGGAACCACCGCTCTCACACCCTGGGTGGATGCTATACCCTTCTCCAAAATTTCCCAAACCACATGGTGGGTGTCCCATTCAAGTCTAATCGATAGACTGGGGAACCTACTTTACTGTCACCGCGCGAAGTGCGCGATGATGTAAGTACTTACTCAGTGGTGCCTTCAGTGAACTCATCATAAAATAGTGCTCCGTATGTGGTACAGGTTTGATTCTGGTGTTCAACGTGTCATGCGATTTGCCCGAGCTAACATGTTTTCCTCTGTTTCGAATTTTCCCTGCAGGACCAAGCTACCGAAATTCGGGGGCGCCCCCGCCTCGCGCCTGATGATTCTCCGCTCGCAAAACATGGCCCCCGCCGCTCGCCCTTGGTCGGAAATTCCCGTGCACACGGCCCTCCGACGTTCTTTACGCACAACGTAACATCGGCATGGATCGGGAAGAGACTTCTCGTGCACTGTTGAAGGTTGGCACCAACTCGGTGCAGCTATGTTATAGCACATGGCACCGAGTTTGCGCCATCCTTCAACAGTGAACGCGAAGTCTCTTCACGATCCATGCCGACGTTACAAGACCATGATACAGCCAACTCTGGAGTATGGGGCTCCGATATGGACCAGACTTCTGTCAGAGGCGTCCTGGAACAAGCTTCAACGTGTACAGAACTCTGCACTACGTGTCATCACTGGCTGCCCAAGGTCAACGCCCATATCCCATCTCCATCAAGAATGTACAGTACTTCCTGTCAAACAGCACTGCCAGCTGCAATCGCAACAGTTCCACATTGGCATTATTAAGAACGCCGCACATCCCAACTACCCACTTCTGTCATCTGATCCACATCACCGTAATATTCGCACACCGCTCCATGCTGCTATTTCTACATTGGATCGTCAAAGATGGGCCACCTCTGAGCTCACACGAAAGAGGCTACAACAAATCGAGTACACTAGATTTGTGTCTGAGTACCTGACCTGCGCCCCTTCCAACCCGATCCTTGGTGTCGTGCCTCCTGCAGTTGATGATAGTGAGGAAGATCTGCCCAGGCGCTCTCGCGTCACTCTGGCAGGTCTACGTTGCGGTCATTCTTCATACCTCAAAGCCTACGTACACAGGATCGACGAGTCGGTCCCAGATAAATGTCCTGACTGTCAGAATACTGGGCATGATTCATTGCATTTATTTTCATGCTCCGCCAGACCTACTTCTCTGTCTGCTCGTGATATGTGGGACAAGCCGTGTGATGTAGCTGCCTTTCTACGCCTATGAGAAGAAACTGCTGTGGCCGATAAGAAGAAGAAGAAGACCGCTGTCCCACCCCAACAAACTTACGCTTATGTGGAGGAACGCTTATAACTCCGTTCAGAGCAATGCTTTACAAATATACAGCGTACTCGTTTTCTGCGTGAAAAAGTGGTTTGGTAAATTTGTATCCCCTTTGGGATGGCCACCTTACTCAAGCATCCTTCCTGGATAGGTTAACGCTAAAACTATCCAACCGTAAATTTTTTCTCATCACAGTGTTGCCCTCCTTGGCATCAACTGAACTGTATTTGGTAGAGCGATGACTCCCTATGCTTTCGTATTCAAAAGTTGGGCGAAACCTGGCACAGGGGTGGTACTTAAATAAACTTAGAGTTTCCATTTTCCCAAATAAAGTCGTTCCTATCCCACGTATGTGTACTGAATATTTATTCAAGTGCTGCTCTAAAAATGTCACTTTGAAACCCAACCTCCAGCCTACTTCGATATGGAAACACCTCATCACTGAAATGCTACGGTGTTTCCACATCGAATGAGGTTATGTGTGGGCTCATTACTCATTATCAGTTACGATTTACGAATTACGAGGAATTTCAAAAATTACGATTTACGAAAATACAAAATTCAGTTACGCACAGCCCTGGTCTACAGCAATGTTAGTAGGACCAGCTGAGGTTGCGGACTCGTCCTAACATACGGTAGTTTGTTAGTGGTATCGCTCATTTTTCCGGAACTGCTTTGATAGATCGGTGAGTCTGTATGTTCACCGATACGACCACATCTTTGGAAGCAATGAAAACAGGTGAAAATGTGAGAGCGGAAGCCGAAACTCACCGACCAATTTTAGTTATTTCGAAAAAATGAGTGATAAGACTATCAGGCTACAGTATGTTAAGAAGAATCCGCAACCTCACCAGGTCCTACTTCCATTGCTGTAGACTATACTTCTCTGTCTGCTCGTGATATGTGGAACAAGCCGTGCGATGTGGCCACCTTTCTACGCCTATAAGAAAAAACCCCACTGTGGCTGATAAGACGAAGAAGCAGCGGAGCGGACGGTCATGGCAAAATATAAGTGATAAGGAGATTTTGACATGATAAACCAGATAAGTCTTACTTCGACCAGCTCGAAATGAGAGAGCTAGGCTATATTTAGTGAATAATTAATTATCTAACTGTTTTGCTTTTCTACGGATTAGTATGATTTGGAAATGTAACATTTGTGAGAAACTCGTTAAAAGAAGTGAAATGTCTTATGCTACTGATTTGGCATGGGAATAAACTGGAAAGAAGCGCTAAAAACTCAGTGAGATGATTCATCGTTGATTTGGCTGTGCACTTGTTTACTAAACAATAAAAATTGAGTGTGATATTGAAAAACCAAATCACGCACTTCTTACTGAGCATTTAGGCATTCGTGTGACACCAGTTCTCTTAGTTGACGACATTCGCATAAACACACTACGTGATGTTATTTCCACTTTCATTAATCGATAGTCAATCGGATGCGAACGCGTCAAATACTTTAGCAATTCTTGAAAATCAATATTTCTGAATGACTGAGGTGGGAGACACAACATAATTTTGCAAGGACCTGAGACTTATTAACCTAAACTGCAAATGTTAGGTTGATTTCAGAAGAGATGTGCGTTGTTTGGTTTTTCAATCTCACACTCAATTTTTGTTGTTTAGTAAGCAAGTGCACAGCTAAAACAACGATGAATCATTTCACTGAGTTTTTAGCGCTTCTTTCGAGTTTATTCCCATGCCAAACCAGTAGCATGAGACATTTCACTTCTTTTAGCGAGTTTCTCACAAATGTTACATTTCGAAATCATACTAATCCGTAGCAAAGCAAAACAGTTAGATAATTCCACTTTATTCTAGCAAAGGTTTCCTTTTAAAGGCACATTACACCCTCAGATATGACTTTTCAAATGTTCATGCAGTTGTGTAGTAGACCCCTCTTGCATAACACTTTCCCACGCCTTCTAGCACCACCACAGTTCACACCCTTTTTCATGATTTCCGAACCCAATAACGACCAGATGAACGGATGAATCGCAACCGCGTTTTCGATTTTCACTCCCTTGCCGGCCCTCCCAGTTGGGTCAAACACACGATCCGTAACGCTTGGCGTACTCCCAGTTGGGTCCCGCACACTTTCCCCGGCGCTTGGCGCGCTCCCAGTTGGGTCCCGCACTCTTTCTCCGGCGCTCGACGCTTTTTAATTTCGGTCTCGCACACGTTCCCCATCGCTTGGCACACTTTTGGCTGGGTCCCGCACACTGTCCCCTGCGCTTTGCACATTTTCGGTCGGGTCCCGCGGACGTTCCTCGGCGCTTGGCGCTTTTTCAGTCGAGTCCCACACACTTCCCCGGCGCTTGGCGCACTCCCAGTTGGGTCCCTCACGCTTTGCTCGGCGCTTGGCGCGCTCCCAGTTGGGTTCCGCACACCTTCCCCGGCACATGGCGCACTCCCAGTTGGGTCACGAATACGTTCCCCGGCACATGGAGCACTTCCAGCTGGGTCCCGCCCATTTTCCCCGGCGCTTGGCGCGCTCCCAGTTGGGTCCCGCACTCTTTCTCCGGCGCTCGGCGCTTTTTAATTTCGGTCTCGCACACGTTCCCCGTCGCTTGGCACACTTTTGGCTGGGTCCCGCACACTCTCCCCTGCGCTTTGCACATTTTCAGTCGGGTCCCGCGCACGTTCCCCGGCACTTGGCGCTTTTTCAGTCGAGTCCCACACACTTCCCCGCCCGGCGCTTGGCGCACTCCCAGTTGGGTCCCTCACACTTTCCCCGGCACATGGCGCACTCCCAGTTGGGTCCCGCCCATTTTCCCCGGCGCTTGGCGCGCTCGCAGTTGGGTCCCGCACTCTTTCTCCGGCGCTTTTTAAATTCGGTCTCGCACACGTTCCCTGTCGCTTGGCACACTTTTGGTTGGGTCCCGCACACTCTCCCCGGCGTTGGTGCCTTTTCAGTCAAGCCCTGCACACATTCTCGGCGCTCGGCGCACTGCCAGTCAGGTCCCACACACGTTCTGTGGGGTTTGGCACACTTCCAGTTGGGCACCGCACACGTTCCCCGGTGCTTGGCGCATTCCTAGTTGAGTACTTTAAACGTTCCTCGGCGCCTGGCGCACTCACAGTTCGGTCCATCACACGTTCCTTGGCAATTGGCTCACTTCCAATCGGATCTCACACAAGTTTTGTGGCGTTTGGCTAACTTCCAGTCGGACCCCGCACAATAAACGGTGTGCATACGGTTCCTGATGGACGTAAATCAGACCTACTCTAACCCCCCTTTCATACTTCGAAAACGGCGAAAAAATCGCAGAAATCCGCGAAAAAAATCGCTGAAATCCGCGATTTTTGTCGCTGTTATTACGGATTTCCCTAGAAACAGGCTAATCGTGTGAGGACCATCTGACATCACGGGTAGGGGCGCAGAGGATTTCTGTAGTATTGAAGGGGACGGATTTCGTTCACTTTCTGAGAGAGGTTTGCACCCAGTAAATGCGCCTTCTCCTGTTTGTGGAGGTGAATGCTCCGTAAAATGCGACAAGACTTCAGAAGTAGATCTCTGGCCACCGTACGGAGTGGAAAGTGTTGCAGGGAGTGAGCAGGACTTCGGGGGAATTGTGCAGGACGGCATTGAAGAGGCGCAGGACTTCAGTGGGGATGTGCAGGACTTTAGTGGGAGTGTGCAGGACTTTAGAGGGAGTGTGCAGGACGTCATAGAAAGTGTGCAGGACTTTAGTGGGAGTGTCAGATGAACGGCAACAGGAACCTGAATAACAAGCTGCACGCCTTTCTGCTGCGTGCTGTCCAGTAAATCGCAGCGGAAGCAGACTCGTGCATACTCTCAAAGCTGTCCTGCACGAGTATTGGGATCAGAATATCATTTTTCCTGGATTCTCTGACCGGGCATTGCATTTGTCCGTTTACAGTCTGTACGCATCGCACTGATACAGGCACGAATCACACTGATGTGTTATAATATACGTGCACCTAGTTTGCTCCAACGCGAAATAAGAATCGCGAAGTACGACTGCGATCCGTGCCCAGTGTAGATGGATAAATGCAATACACGGTCCGAGAATTCAAAAATGTGATGTTGTTATCCCAATACTCGTACATGACAGCTCGAAGAGTCCGCAGAAGTTTGATGCCGCTGCGCAGCACCAGACAGCACGCAGCAGAAAGGCGGGCGTGCAGGTTGTTGCCAGGTTTCTGTTTCTGCCCATCTGCGCACTCACACTGACGTCCTGCACTTTTTCTATCACGTCCTACACACTCCCACTGATGTCCTGCACACTTTCTGTGGTGTCCTGCAAACTCCCCCTAAAGTCCTGCACACTTTCTATCACGTCCTGCACACTCCCACTGATGTCCTGCACACTTTCTGTGGTGTCCTGCACACTCCCACTGATGTCCTGCGCACTTTCTATGACGTCCTGCACACTCCCCCGATAGTTCTACACACTCCCACTGAAGTCCTGCGCACTTTTATACACAATACTCTATGCGAGCTTAACAAAAATATGCTGCTAATAACTTCTCTAGGATGACGCTGTAGCGACAAGAATCATATCAACCATTCTTCTAGCAAATCCTCAAGCTGCGAAAAAAATCGCTCAAAATTTTTCGATGAATTCGATAAAACAACTGTGAGCGAAATTTATCGCTGCAATCCGCGTCAAGAATCGCAGCTTGAATGTGCGATTTTTTTCGCCAGCGATAAAATTCGCGATACTCTGGTATGCTTAACCATTGCAGATCTGCGATTTTTTTCGCAGCTTTCGAAGTATGAAAGGGGGGTAACGCTTGCGATCAATTCACTTTTATCACAATACCACTCCATTTCTCTCAAATGGCCAACCATGTTTCTTATCATTTGGAAGTTTCACCGGACTCACGCACACACACATAAACACTAGAGTGTTGCCCGAATATTCGTTTATTCGAATATTCAAAGAAGTGGATTATTCGGGTTATTCGAATAATCGAATATTCAAAGGAGTGGAATATTCGTTTATTCGAATATTCAAAGTGAAATATTCGGTTTATTCGAATATTCAGCACGAATAGTTTGAATATTCGACAAGATCGCACTCCATTTTGCCCTGATTTTACATTTCAAACATCTTAGCGTAGTGACTACTAATTTCTTACAATTCTTAAGTGCCTCATAAATATAAAGTTACTTATAGCAAGTGTTTACAATATATTAAATCGCTCGTAGGATTTTGTCAAAACGCTAGAAATGCCCATTTCACCTTTAGTTATAGAGAAAAGTTTAAATCTCGAGCGGTATATAAGTATAGCAACACTTGAGCAACATGGAAATTTCTCACGATGATGGCCAGAATGAGCCATTTTCATGTGTATTTTCATGAAACTGGTTCGAGATGATGCTATTTGCCTACTTTCCCGCTGAACTTCACTTGAATTCTGACGGAAAAGCCCAAGTTCTCTCCTTCCATAATGCTGGACGTGGAATTCGATGGTTTCCAGCCACCTAGGACGACCAGCTGGATGTAGTCTCAAGTTCGTGCCAGATCCTGAGCCGCTCAACGTCTGTTGTCGCCCAGACGTCTCATGGAGCTGGGATGCGAGATATTACGCGGCGAGTTCCCAGTGATATGGTGTCGGTCTCAACGACTAACTAAGAATTGTCGCTGAGTTTTTTCTCATTGTCGCTGAGATTCCGGAGTAGGGCACGGCTAAGCAGCACTAGGAAGTTTGCCATCGCATAAACCGCGCATAACTCAACTGAACTCAACTAAGCTAAACCAAACAAGACCGAAGCAGACCACAAATTTGGCGGCAATTTAGCGGGTATTTTGCGGCTTTTTCACGGCGAGCATTATTTGGCGACTATTTCGCAGCCAGCATTATTTAGCGGCTATTTCGCGACTATTACTCGGGAAAAAGGCATTTTGCGTCTGTTTCGCGGCTATTTCTCGGCCAAAGCTCAGAGTACACGCTCGTAAACGTGGTTGAGATAACTACGGAAATATAATAGTATGGCTCAGAACACAACGGCTACGCATTTTGAAGCGTCAAAAACGACCCACAATGACGCTACACGAGTGAGAAGTTGGGCCCGCCCCTGAATCTGCCCGCCCCCTGAATTTGCGTCCTCCAAAAAAGGGTGCTGGGCCATTCCCACCATCGGCGACGCTTGTGGGTGGTACAATAGGTACAACAGGTAAACCACAAACGTCACCGACGGTGGAAATTGACCAGCACCCCTGTTTAGGAGGACGCGAATGCAGGGGCGGGCTGATACAGGCGCGGGGCCGACTCCTCAGTCGTGTAGCGTCACTTTTGGTCGTTTTTGACGCTTCAGGATGCGTAGGCGTTGCGTTCTGAGCCATGCCATTCAACTTCAGTAGTTAGTATCTCAACCACGTTTACGAGCGTGTATGCTGAATTTAAGTGACAAGAGTGCAGCCGGTTCAATTACCCAAGTATGCGGTACATTGGCCCCGCCCAGCATCTGAAAGCCCTGCCCATCCGGTGGCGGCCTCAGTGGAGGTTGGGCGACCCAGCCGCGACGAGTGGGTGTACCGACCACGCTGCGTGTCGGTGTGTCGACCGCGACGCGTGTCGACGCGCCGACCGCTACGCGTGTCGGTTTGCCGACCGCGACGCGTGTCGGTGTGCCGACCGCGATGCGTGTAGGTGTGCTGACCGCGATGCGTGTCGATGCGCCGACCGCGACGCGGGTCGGTGCAAAGTAGTTCCTAAGCCACATAAAAGTCTTGCAGGATGTGAACCGCTGCTAAATAGGCCGCTAAACGCGACAGGTCAAAATGTCAACAGCCCGACAACAGGCGGACGTCGCTGAGCAACGGGCAGTTGTCAGGCTTACAATGCGAGCGATTTGAGTTGTCAAGAGGGTGCAGTTTATGAGATGACAACTTCTCAACCTGTTGTCGATGCCCCAGTTTGCCTGAGTGGATTGGATGGGATAGTACGCAATAGAGTGTTGCCCAAATATTCGTTTATTCGAATAATTCGAATATTCAAAGAAGTGGATTATTCGGGTTATTCGAATAATCGAATATTCAAGGAAGTGAAATATTCGTTTACTCGAATATTCGAAGAAGTGGATTATTCGAATTATTCGTTTATTCGAATATTCAAAAAAATTATTCGTTCCAACACTCTAATACGCACACAGACACACATTTTAAAATTCACAAATTTCTCCATACCTCGAGAACCACAAAGCGGATTTTTCTGAAATTTGGGTAGTGTTAAGAGCCTTTACTGCTCTACATTTTGTGAAAAGCCAAGTTCGGAACTATCTATCTTCCAAACCGAAATTCTGTAACGAGGGGTTTGCGCAGAAGCAATCCTTTTCCAAATCAGGTGCGCGCTTAGCGCGCACCACAATATTTCGTTAGGTCCAACCATGCCACAGAACAAAAAAACGTGAAACGGGCCAACGAAAAAAGAACAATCACTGGACAAAGCTCAAACAAACTTCTTGTGCAAGAGATGAGTTCGCGGCACTGCGTTTCAATGTTCTTAATGCTTTTGTAGGCGTCTTCGAGAGCGGCTTCGTGCTCATGGAGATTCTGACGGAACCATGGTGTGTCGGCGATGCATTCCGAGAACTCTAACGGCTTCAACACCATCTTCAAAGACGACAGATGGCGTTAAGTTGATCACCAAATGGCCAACAACGTATCCGCCTCCAACCTTAAACAGAAACCGACTAGTACAATCGAACTCGCTTATCAATGTCAGCGTCAAATTTTTGGGAGCTATCCTAGCGAGGGATGCCACTATGACGCGATGCACTTGGCCACGCCCATTTTACCGTGCCACACTGAAATTGAGCGCCTACCCGGGGTTTCGCTCCCTTGCCAGAATCAGAGGAGCGGTTGCAGAACGGAAAAATGAGCGTGGCCAAGTGCTATAAAACAGTGCCCCCCTCGCTGTGATAGCACCAATTTTTGTAGGTACTATGTGGGATGGGGGGGGCACCATGTTACGTAAAGACACCTCTAGCCGCCGTCGTGCGGCGCGGCTAGGGCCTCATCACGATGCGACTAAAGCCATTGATGGTAGGACTTCGGCGTATTTTGGCTACCGTAATCCGGCAATCGCTTCAGGACCCAAAGCCCGTTTTCCTCGACATCGGAACCGCTTCGCAGCTTCATTCAGTTCAATCACGAGCGTTTCCGGTACGATTTCGCTCTGGAGCGAACTAGGTCATCCATGTAGAGGTTGGGTCACATCAGAACTTGTCAGCGTAGCGATTTTTTCAAGCTTTCAAGCCTAATGTTCTCGAACTCCAGGCGTGATAGCTTAGAAAGAACACTCAAACTGAAAATCTCACGTTGTGTTCATTATTGACTTCATAGGCCTCCTGACTCTCCTGATATTGCAAGGGAAGGAAAACCCCGGGTTGGTGAGAACTTTGCGGAGTGTGGAAAACCACGATGTATACCCAGAAATCGTTCGTTGCAGAAGTTTATGCAATGAACTATTACTTCGCAAATTTTCCTTGGGTGGAGCCATAAATGGGATCATAACAAACAATAATTCGCATGATTTCTGTTTTCGCGAAGAAATCTTCCAGGAGAATGGTTTTCAGTGCCTGCTCTACTCAGAAGGCGCCCGGAAAATTTTCCACCAAATCAACTAGAAGTATTCAAAATGCGGAGCGTCACTATTTAGGTGTGATTCACATGCCTTTGCCAATTTATTCTTCTGCCTCTACTGCCTGATTTCACTCATTCGGCTAAGAAAACCCTGGACTCCGAAATACGGAAAATCAAGCATCTGCTGGAGAGCAAGAAATTGCTTAATTCATTATTTCTTTCTCAAATATCGAGAACTCGTATTCAAATAAATCGAAAGAGTATTGTAGTGTTGACTGCAGTTTGAAAAAAAAACTTGAAATGAATAAAGCTTCTCCAAGGAATATTGGAATAGTTAAGCTCTTCATCTAAAAACTCTTCCAGCCCAGTTCAGAATGCTGTTCAAATTCTCCGAGGAATTTCTTCGAAACCCTCCTGCTTCAGTGGTGATGGAGGGGTTAGAAAAGCTAATCGATATAACGAAAGGTGGTGAGTTAAACGGCCAATGTAAAGGGCGGAGGGAAATCGGGCTTCGGGTCCTGAAGCTAGTGCCGGATTACGGTAGCCAAAATACGCCGAAGTCCTACCATCAATGGCTTTAGCCCCCCCCCTCCCCCAGCCAAAATCAGGAGTCACTGCGGCACGGAAAAATGTGCGTGGCCAAGTGCGGTACACCAGTGCCCCCAGATGTTACGTAAGAACACCTCTAGTCGCCGTCGCGCGGCGTGGCTGGGACGTTGCGGTGCGATGGACCGCGCTTTGGCAAAAACTCGTTTGCGACCCCGTAAAGCCTAGTTTTGACTGCAGGTGGTCGCTGCGGCCATGCGAGGGACAACTGTTCCTTTTTCCTCGCGCGTAATGGAAAGCCGCTCCAATTGTGATCGCTTCGTGGCAAACGTCCTGCATCGCTGGGTCGCGGCGACGAAATCCTATGTTTTAGTGCATCGCTGCTTGAGCGATTCTCAATGGTCGCTGACCGTCGCTCCATCGCGGCCAAAATGGCAGCGATGGAGCGATAGCCTGCGAATGACACATTTCGTCTAGTGAACGTTGACCCTTTCACATGAAAAGATCAGTGTTTACGGGTCGAAACGTGGTATTGATAACTACCAGCCATTAATTTCACTGATTGATTGAATTTATTCGATCATCTGTGAGGCTATGCACTATGAACAGAATCGCTGCCGCTGCTACATCGCTGCAGCAGCGGGTGTGAAATCGCTGCGATGAAAAACAGCAGCAATGCAGTCAAAACTAGGCTTAAGAGATTCGGGAAATTTTGGGTCGGAGGGTCGCCGATTTGGAGAATCAGTAGATGGAGCTCGGAATCGAAGGTGGCGTTAGTCAATGCGTGTTGGCTCGCGTGCGCAGTGCCCCCAGGCAACACCACCGACGTAACGTTGAAGCCAAAATCAAACCAGCGGTACATACGAGCCGCCTCGGGGTGGGTCTAGACCGATTCATTCCATGGTCAAGTGCGCACTCCTCGGGCTCTGCCATCGAGTTGAGTGGAGTGCGAGTGCCTGCACTTGGCTGCTCCTGGACCAGAATGGGTGCTCTGTCCTGGGAGCAGGCAAGAGGCGGAGCATTCGTAGAATTGATAGATTTTTGAGAGCACAGAAAGTGCAGACTTGGCTAGGCTCCAGGTGAGTGTACTCTGCCAATTCGAGACTTGATGCCTAAGCAAAAGAGACTTGATGCTCATGTACAAGTCGGCATGAAGTCCAGCAGCCAAAATTATGCTGGCCTCCGGAGAGTGACCTGAAGTCACCTTTCAGGGCCGGCATCAGAATGCCGAATGAGGACTCTAGTGAGATGAGGCGGCTTTTATACCGGCTGTGCTCATGGTAAACACATCGAGACGTTATCAATTGTTTTATCATGTTTTCGCTGAGATGTTTTCACTTGTTTAGAAATTTCTGACATGCCAGCAACGGCGGTAATTTCACCCTTTGCGCTGAGTGATAACCAGCCGCTCAACAACTGATATGCATTAACATGTTAGCGCTGGCGGTATTTTCACTCTTTGCGCTGACTGATATCCGACCGCTCAGCAAATTCACCCTTTGCGCGGATAAGCTTTGATGAAGGCGTTAAAGGTGAATTTGATGCCTAATGATAACAGAGCGTGATAAAGGGCGCTTTCCTCGAAGCATCAAGTCTCGAATTGGCAGAGTATAGCGGTTGGCATAGGAGTAGGAGTGTATGGCGCTATCGATTTTGTCTCGTGGTTTAGCATCCCGTTCAGTGACCCGTTTCGCAAAGCAGGGAGCATTGCGTTCGCCGTCGGAGGGTTGCCCCGTCCCTTCTGTGACGTCATCAGTCGTTTAGCATCCCGTTCACTCAACCGTTCTTGACGGCGTTCGTATGTGTTGTTTTCGATCAACGGGATGCTCAACGCCTTCGCTAACGAAGGCTGTCAGAGAATTGTTACAGTACACATCCACCACCAGTCGCATCGTAAAGCCATTGATGGTAGGACTTCGGCGTATTTTGGCTACCGTAATCCGGCACTAGCTTCAGGACCCGAAGCCCGATTTCCCTCCGCCCTTTACATTGGCCGTTTAACTCACCACCTTTCGTTATATCGATTAGCTTTTCTAACCCCTCCATCACCACTGAAGCAGGAGGGTTTCGAAGAAATTCCTCGGAGAATTTGAACAGCATTCTGAACTGGGCTGGAAGAGTTTTTAGATGAAGAGCTTAACTATTCCAATATTCCTTGGAGAAGCTTTATTCATTTCAGGTTTTTTTTTCAAACTGCAGTCAACACTACAATGCTCTTCGATTTATTTGAATACGAGTTCTCGATATTTGAGAAAGAAATAATGAATTAAGCAATTTCTTGCTTTCCCGCAAACGCATGATTTTCCGTACTTCGGAGTCCAGGGTTTTCTTAGCCGAATGAGTGAAATCAGGCAGTAGAGGCACAAGAATAAATTGGCAAAGGCATGTGAATCACACCTAAATAGTGACGCTCCGCATTTTGAATACTTCTAGTTGATTTGGTGGAAAATTTTCCGGGCGCCTTCTGAGTAGAGCAGGCACTGAAAACCATTCCCCTGGAAGATTTCTTCGCGAAAACAGAAATCATGCGAATTATTGTTTGTTATGATCCCATTTATGGCTCCACCCAAGGAAAATTTGCGAAGTAATAGTTCATTGCATAAACTTCTGCAACGAACGATTTCTGGGTATACATCGTGGTTTTCCACACTCCGCAAAGTTCTCACCAACCCGGGGTTTTCCTTCCCTTGCAATATCAGGAGAGTCAGGAGGCCTATGAAGTCAATAATGAACACAACGTGAGATTTTCAGTTTGAGTGCCCCTTTCTAAGCTATCACGCCTGGAGTTCGAGAACATTAGGCTTGAAAGCTTGAAAAAATCGCTACGCTGACAAGTTCTGATGTGACCCAACCTCTACATGGATGACCTAGTTCGCTCCAGAGCGAAATCGTACCGGAAACACTCGTGATTGAACTGAATGAAGCTGCGAAGCAGTTCCGATGTCGAGGGAAACGGGCTTTGGGTCCTGAAGCGATTGCCGGAATACGGTAGCCAAAATACGCCGAAGTCCTACCATCAATGGCTTTAGGGGGGGGCGGGCTCATGCCGTTTAGACAGGTAGAACAAAATGCACAGCCGTCAAATATATTGCGGCGTGTGCAACTGCACACCATGCTCACACATTACGCGCAAATATGCAAAAATCGCTCCATCCGTTGAAATGGGTGTTGGGCGAAAAGTTACGTTAACCAGCGGTATTTCGCCTGTAAAAGCATAACAGACTAGTTCGGCGACATTTACAAGCGTTTAGCTTGATTTGGAAGCGAAAACTCCCAGTGGAAGACAGGATAGTCGATCTTATTTCCCTATACAGCCGCTGATGACGTTCACATTTCCAGCCTTGAGTCAACCGTTTTGTTGTGTAACTTTTAGTTGTACATCTGAGAAGGTTGAAAAACAAGGGTGATCGCCGAGTTTCGGCAGCCTTATTTGCACCAAACCTTTTCTATGACGGTTTTTCTACGTTTTTGCACATGTAGTCACATTTGCTACAGTCGCCAGCTAAAGCATCTAAACATATTTGATGCATATATGGGATCGATTTCAATAAATTGTTGTCTTATTCCGACTAAAACAAGATTGGCGATAATTATACTGTAAAATATGACACCGATTCAAGGTGTTTCCGGCAATATCACGATCAATGAGAGCAATGGTAGCGCTTTACTAATATTTATAGTCAATATCAAAAATAAAAAGAACGCTGCTCTTATTTTTGCGCGATTGTGGATGCCTACTCTTGCATTTTGAAAGCGTATGAAGAAGAAATATGAGATACTGCAGCTTACTAGCTGTTCAAGTCATCTAACAAGGGGAATCCTTCTAGTCATGAAATGTACTTTCTAGAACCATTTTCGGACGTGGAGTCCGAATATGTCCTTCGCAGCTGCCTAGACTCACTCTGAAAAAGTTATGGGCGTTTTCGAAAGCCTCGCGGCGGGTAAGGGTACCCCATCACGGATTTTTTGGGTGTTTTGGAAAAAAATTTCGGATTTCGCTCCAAACTTGTATGCAGGGGTAATATAGGGTACCAAACACGATTCTTTGGTCTGTTTGTCGAAATTCTGAGGTTTAATGTAGGTTACGGTATGCGCCATGCTACATAGGGGGCAAAACATACCTTAATAATCCGAAAATCGACAAATAAACATCAAATTCATATTCAGCACGCCGAATAATCCCGGCATAGAACGTTTGAATTCTGAGACATTCGTGTTAAACGCTTCTTGAACCCCTTCATTGATATAAATGAACGCCCAGCCAACAATCGGCGCAAGTGGAAAACGCTATTACTCTTTTCAAAGAAACCCTTTTCACAAATGTTTTGTTCTTCATACTTTTCCATCGTGTAAATCAGTTTCGTATTTAGTTATTGTATTTTCTTCTAGTTTTCCTTACTTTGTGCCTTGATCAACTATATCCACGTCCAGCTTTTCATTTTCCATGCTTGCCAGTTTGCTTGCCCAATGTAATTCTTTTGAACTCTCACAATGATTTGATATGGAATCCCGCACTGATAGGTCTAGCATAACTTTTTGATTTTTCAGAGATAGGTGACTTAATTTTGTAATAACGCAATCTAGTAAAGTATCTTGCAAGCTCGTTGTATTCTGAATCGTAACTGCTAGTACAAGAAGGTAGAAAAAATCCGCCATGAAGAGGAATTGCTGAAAACATGGACTCCAATAAAAACAAAAAGCTTATCAAATGTTATGAAGGCGTAAAGTGTATGAACTTCATCAACGGTTGAGTAGGGAAATAGGATCGACTGTCTTCCACTGGGAGTTTTCACTTCCAAAATAAGCTAAACGCTTGTAAATGTCGCCCAACCAGCCTGATATGCTTTTACAGGCGAAATACCGCTGATTAACATAATTTTTTGCCCAAAACTCATTTCAACTGATGAAGCGATTTTTGCATATTTGCGCGTAAAGCGTGAGCAGGGTGTGCAGTTGCACACGCAGCAATATATTTGACGGCTGTGCATTTTGTTCCACCTGTCTAAACGGCATGAGCCGGGGGGGCGCGAACACCGGGTAGGTGCTCAAATTTAGTGCGGCCCGTAGAAATGGGCGTGGATAAGTGCACCGCACCACAGTGCCCCCCCCCCATCCCACATAGCACCTTTTTGTAATTGTAACTGTTTATTACAGGATGAACCGGTGCTATGTGGGAAGGGCACTGTTGCATCGCACTTAGCCGCGCCCATTTTTCCGTGCTGTAATGACTCTCCTGATTTTGGCAGGGGAGGGAAATCCCGGGTAGGTGCTCAAATTTAGTGCGGCACAGTAAAATGGGCGTGGCCAAGTCCATCGCGCCATAGTGCCCCCCCCTTCCCACATAGCACCGATGAACCTGCGTAATGACATCGTTAAAAGAACAGCGAAAACGAGGAGACAGAATGTAATAACAATATCAGAGATTGGGACAAGAACGAAAGTTAAGTGCGCCAGAACCGGGCTACCGTAACCTTAGCCGTGAAATAAATTGTTTGGAGACGGTTTTTTTTTTCACGAACGAAGCAAGTCACTCGACGGCGACAACCATCATATATTAAAACACAATGACTTTCCTTAATATTTCTATTTTATCTGACTCTTCTGGGATTTCTGGTAATGGTAGTAGTTGGAAGGGTCATTCAATAGGCGTACTCAACAATTTCTGTGATTTAGGCTTCACTTTGCGATAGCATTTGTTATATACATTCTTCAAATTAATTATAGAAACAATCCGTAATATTTGATCACGATTCCGAAGGTCACCGTGCCTGGGGATAAAAAAAGACGCATTTCGATCGTTACTATGGGCGAAGGCTAAAGCAGAATAGCTAGCGTGAAGATCATGGAAACACCGAAACTCATGAAAAGTACTGAAAGGAAGCGTAAGAAAAAAAAATGTCGTTATGTGTCCATTCACCGAGCTCTCCATTAGCAAAAAAAAATCCACTATCCGGCGTAGAATGAGTTGTTCCGTCCGTGGAAAACCGTCAACAAACAATCGGTTTTCCGATCAAGTTTACGGAAGCCCCGTTCGATCGTGTCTAAAAATCACCCATCCCATGCGGGCGGTCGCGTCGCGGCGAGGCGTTGCAGCGCGTTTTCTCTTCAGGGCAAAGAATTCGCTCGCATGTACCATTCGATATTGCCTCAACTACTCACAGTATAGTGCATATTTTGAATAAGCGAGTGTACTTACGAACACCGCTGAAACAACACAGAAGAAACAGGATCGTCGCATGGATTTTCGATGTAGACATTTGGTTTTCGAGAAAATAATAGCAACTGCAACAAAGGTTTCCTCTGAAAATGGAGGCAACGTTCAAATTTTCAAGCAGGCTCAAGCGGTTGCGGTCCCGAAGAACAATGGTGGGGGATCCGAAATCCAAAAAAAGTTCAATATTTGAGGGACGTAAAAAAGTTCAACCAAAATTGAAAATTTCGGGTATGCTCTTAAATGTGGAGATAAAGTTCAAATCTCTTGATTTTTTCCAGTCAGTAGCGTAGTTTTAAATGCAAAAATTACAAAAATAAAGCTAAAATTGACAAAAGTTGACATTTTTTCTTTGAAATTCCGGCTATTCCGGTTACCAAGCATACATTGGATCCGACTCACTCATTTTCGGATATCCATCCGAATGAACCTCAAAATCCGAGTGATCCATAATCCGAATCACCAAAAAAACTTTGAAATCCGAGTGGTCCAAATTCCGAGTCTCCGGAAAAGCGTAATTTTCGGATTAATCCGTAATCAGACTATCCGTTTGGCCTCTTTATCCGGATGACTCGGATTACCCGATGCTGTTTTTTGAATCTATCCGTTCGAGTCGGATATCCAAGACCTTTGATTTTTGAGTTATCCGAAATCCGAGTACCCGCAATTTTTTGATTCGGATCCGATGTATATTACCAAGTTACGAACATAGCTGTTTGGACGAATAGGACAACGGTCTGCTGGACCCTGTGTTCAAGTATACAAACACGTCTACACTTCGAGATTTTTTAGCAGTAGTGTTATGAAATCAACTGGGCACTATACTACAGCCTTTCGGTTAGATTTTTACTCAAACTTCATTGAGGAAGATTTCGGGAGCTGAAAACGCATACAAGGACAAATTTCAATTTCTCCGTCGATAACCGTAAATATGAGGTAAATCAAATTTATGTTTACCGGAAAAAGTAAGGAAATGATAAACTGCATAGGCGCAACCTCTACATGGGTGCAAAAATATTGCTAGGACCATCTCATGTGTTGTCTGAACCGGCTCAGCATTCTCAAAATTCATTCAGCCGACGCATGGTTCTGTAACATTGAGCTCGTACTGGAAGAAATCTAAATTCTTTGAGTGATTATTGCGATTCAGCGAGCTCGTTAGTATACATCACAATTGAGGAGGTCAATAATACCTAGCAGAAGCATCGTATTCCGTTTTTTTTTTCGCACTCAACCAAAGAGCGTAAGGACGGTCACACTAAGCTATGGTACATCGTAATACTCTAGGTAAGCTGACTATACACCGATGGAATTCTCATGACGACGTGAGAGGTATCACTGGCCGGAAGACAGATTCTCGATATTGTCACGGTTCTCATTCCTCATATTTACCAATGTATCCAGTCGTTTACAGTTTCTTATATAAAGGAACAAGATTCGTGGAATTTGAGCTCTTGTCCAACGATAGATTGAGAAAAGCAAGAGAGAGCACTGCAGCAGCGAGAAAGCGCGCTGCAATACCACGCCGCGACGCGACCGCCCGCATGGGATGGGTGATTTTTAGACAAGATCGCCCCGTTCTGGCGCACTTAACTATCGTTCTTGTGAGATCGGGAGCACGTAGAGATATGGAGTATCTATCGGGAAGATAACATTATGACCAACAAAATGGTGACAATTGTGACAATTAATTGACGAGAAATAGGTACATACAAGACGGGTCAATCGAGGATTTTTCGAAACGTTGTCAAAAGGGGCGGCGGCCAGATGGTACGCCGCGCGCGGCGGGAAGTATGCGTTGCGTGTTGCGTCGCGGCGTACCACCTAGCGTTGATTGGGTCATTTCCCTCCAACGAGATGTTTGGAAACTCGCCTACCTCTCAAATGATAGGATGAGTGCTAGATGTTAACAGAAATGAGGTGCCTAAATAACCAAGATCTATGGGTAACTGGAGAATGACTTCTTTTGCCACCTAACTTCCGTGAACATGGTTAGTTGTAAAGGAGATTACTAAGAATTCTATATTTCTGGGTTATATACAAGAAGATGGAATGCCCTAGCATCCAGAGACGGTTACTAAGCTGTGATGCAGTCCTATTATTTCTGTTGACTCCGCTATACAACGATGAATCGACGGTGGTACGCCGCTACGCAACACGCGTCGCGTGTCCTCGCCGCGCGCGGCGTACCATCCTTCCCGCACCCTGTCAAAAGACGTAATATTCTACGTATAGCCTAGAAAACCTATTTCTCCCGGCGCTCGCCCGGCAACGCGCTTCGAGGACAGCATGATTCGAGCGCGCTGATTATGTATGATCGATCCCCGGTCAAGAGATCGCCGCGTCGAACACCCGTGGCACGCACGCAAGCGAGGAGGCAATGATACCATCACTACTGTGCTTATCTGGGCCAAATTCCGGTCCGCAATTGCGTCTCGACACGCTTTGCGGCCGCTCGCGCTCGGGTCAGTCGGGTTTCCAGCGCCAAAGCCGAATCGATGTGGCTTTTTTAAACAATGTCCTCCAATTTTTCTGAATTCCGAGTTTCCAAAACCCACCTAGAGTCAGCAGATCGGCGGTTGTGGCGCTGGAAGCTCTTCTGACTCAGGAGCGTGAGGCCGCAAAGCGTGTCGAGACGCAATTGCGGACCGGAATTTGGCCCAGATAAGCACAGTACCTCCTCGCTTGCATGCGTGCCACTTGTGTTCGAAGCGGCGATCTCTCGGCCAGTGATCGACGATAATAGCGGACGAATTTATAAACGCATAAATGGCAGGTACGACCAGATGCATACGCAAATTGTAAAAAATGTTAGTAATATGCATACACGCATAATATCAGAGTATTTTCCGTCATTTCGTGACTTGGGCATTGCGACAAAATTCTGCGGGCACTGCGCAGTGGTCATGCCTTCTGTAGAATAAAGTCAAACTGACATCAGCGGTGTAAGAGTACAACTGAGAAATAATTAACCAAAATAGGCCGATTAGCTGATTTTCAAAAGATTTTGACAAATTTGATTCAAAGCTTCCCATTGAAGATAATTTTTTTTGAGGGGGGGGAACGCGACACTTGAGAACGGAGTTCTCGGAAATACCATTTTAAAAACCAATCCTTCAGAATTATTGGGTGCGCCCACCTATAATCTAGGGTCCTCTTATCGAGTTAAAATATAGTGGAGTCCAACAAGAGTGTCTCATTTACTTATCAATGAGAAGCGGTCGTCTGGGGATCAAAGTGCATGAATCTCATACCAGCACGCTCGATACCGATTGAGCGAGAGCGGTTGTGCTGCAACGAGTTTCATGTTCATTGATCTCCGATCGACCGCTTCTCATTGATAAGTAAGTGAGACACTCTTGGTGGACTCCACTATAGATTACGGGTCTATGTGGGTGTATGGTAGTTCGGCTAGAGTCTCACAAGGGAACTCTCATTGGTCAAAGCGGCTAATCCAAATGAAGTGTACTTTCTGGACGTAGAGTCCGAACATGCCTTTCGCGGCTGAGTAAAATGAGTACCGTAATCTTTGCCGTAAAATTAAAGGTTTCGTGGTGGTTGATTGCGGACCAAGTCGGGTAATCGACGGCTACACGCGTACAGTGCTCCGACACTGGCAGCTGACTCCTACAGGAGAAAACGACGATCGCGGTCTCCTACAGGAGCTGTTTTGTACTGTGGGTGACCGAACTAGAGAGAAGCGATCTCCTATGGGATACGCTGCTGCACCGCTTCTCTTGGGTCACCTATACCACAAAACAACTCCGGTAGTTGACCAGGGGAAAAACGATTGGGCCGACCAAGTTCACACGGGCGCCCCCGTCATTGATTGACGTGCTTTGGAGCTTCATGGTAGGTGAGGAAGGAACGGTCTGTGGATTGATCCTCTAACGTAATCTTTGCTGCTGACAACATTGTTAGCCCGAAATTCATGCATCAAGTTTGAGCAAAACAAAAACTAGGTGGGTTTGGCTTGATTCTTGCAAATGTTATTTGAAAATCCCTCCAAAATGATATTTCGTTATACTTCAGTGCAATTTCCGGTCTGATACAGAAGAAAAACAGGACTCCTGTAGGAGAAAAAACAGGAGTCCTATAGCTGATGGGGCTAGGACTCCCAGCGGACTCCTGTGGGAGACCGCTGTCAGTGTCGGAGCGCTTCCGTTACTCAACGTCCAACTATTTTGATGCAACACCAAGTTCGCAGCATAGTAGGAGACTCCTTGAAACAATGTCGGTGATAAAGAAGAATAAATTCAAGGAGGACAGGGTGCATTCTATGAATGTTCCAACGACATCATGGGAGGACAAATAGCTTTTCCTTGTTCAAATTTGCTTCCCATGGCTAATGATTATAACTGTAAATTGCTTCCACGTGGCCGTGGCTACTTTTCCATGGAAGCATTTCGCCATGGGAATGTTCTTGGAACGCACCCCGGCAACATCTATTCGATTGTATATTCACTCTTACGGGTGATCTGCTTTGCATATCTAAGCGTGTATCTACACTCCATGAAATCTTTAGTCGAGAAAAGAATGCTAGTGTTGCCCTTCAAACTAAAAACCTAACAGGTGAAAACGTTTCCGCCGGTATAAAGTAATATGAACTCTACAGAACTTTTCTCGGAATCTCGATCTTTGACAAAATAAACGGAAGAAGCACACAGTGATTCACCAGCATGGTACTTTTCAGAAACAGCCTTTCTGTGGGTATTGAGGATCACACTCTCATTTTGCTCCAAGGCATTTGAAAAGTCAGACTCCTCAGATATTGTTTCCGATTCTCTCTTCCATGAAGTACTTCGGTAGGAATAGAAAAATATCCCCAGCTGTAATAATATAGTCGTTTACACCGAAGGAAAGACGATTGCCCAATTGCGTAGTTCACATCCCACCCCATTCATTCCGAGCTGAGCTGTGAAAATCTTTTTTTTTTCGTAAATTGAGAAGCTGCGCCAACCAACCACGTCAGATTTTTCAATGTTCAGGAACTCCAAATATTTCCCTACCCGAAATTTTTCGCTTTTGACACACATTAAAAGCAGTCTTTACAGTGACGAAATTGTCGGTTTTTTATAGCAAAAACGCAAGCTTTGTCCCTCTTAGAAGAGTAAGAACGGAAGTACGTCGAAAAAAGGTCAGGAAGTAGGTGAGAATCTCCTGGACTAGCCGCCCCCTTGGCTCACCTCGTCCATGTCAGATAACAGCTGTCCGGCGTAGGTTTCACCAGTGGAACAGTTGCCGAATTTGGAACTTTTTCTCGTGAAAAATTCTAACCTCAACGCGTGCCCATTGACCCATCCTGTTTTCAAAAAATTTCCGGTTCAAGAAACAGAAAACAAAGTCACTCATTACCTTAGAATTTTGAATCGCAAAACCATTTCCGACGTTAGGTTTGACGCTTTGTCCTTCTCTGGCAAACGGGGCAGCAGGAAGGAACGCGCAGGGCAGGTTCACGGTTCGGGCCCCACCCTTGATAGTGGAAAAGGGGCGTGTTTGGGGCGGATCCTCCGTCCGTGCTCCGTCCGTTCAAAGCAGTACACTTCAGGGAAAACCAGCCACTTCCAGTCCGAGGGAAAGGCAGGTGGCTAGCCTTGCACGGGCGGTGACCGGCCTTGCTATGCACGGAAACCAGCCACTTCAGTCCGAGGAAAGGCAGGTGGCTAGCCTTGCACTGGGCGGTGACCGGCCTTGCTAGGGCCACTCGTCCACCTGACACTACGCCCTTACTGCCGCAAATTTTCATATTCACCCTTCATCCTGCCTAATACGCCCTTGAAAGCGATTTCTCCAACACCCGTACTGTCAAAAATTCTTTTAGCGGTCTCACCCAAGACCAGGTTGAAGCAGAGCAGCCTTTTGAATTCGCCGTAAATCCAAAATCGCTCCATTACAACATGGCCCTTGAGTGAGCCGGCTAAAGAATTCTGGAGCAACACATAATAAAAACTACAAGTAATAACAAATGCAAATTTATTGCTCGAAATCACTTCTACAATAGAGGTTTAACGTGTAAGCAAAAAGCCTTTGAAGGCACTTCGAGATGATGTAGTGTTTGAGATGCGAAAAAAACGGTGCTACGGCAAACGCAATCAAGACTATAGACTATGTCAGAACACTACAACACAATATATGCATGACGACCACAAGGTTCACAAAGTCTAAAAGGTTAGTTTCAATATCCATGAGATTGGTTTAGAGGTGATCGGGTTCTGAATGATGAGCAGATAAAGCGATATGAAACTACGGAATGACACTGGAATAAAAATGAGATAAATCGGATTTAGAGCATCTTCATCGAACCGTAGGCAGAGTACCGGGGGCAGAACAAGAAAAACAAAATTCAAAAGCATATGAAACGCAAAAAAATACAAAAAAACTCTCAGATATTTCGGGAAAACTACTTGTGGTAAGCAGTAAGTAACTTGAACGTCTCAAGTTACTTACTCATAATATGAAAGTCACATACACAATGTGGTAAGCAAGTTACTCGAGGCGACCCTGTGAAAACCCCTCGGGTAAGTTACTCACCACATCGTGTATGTGACTTGTCTGCTATGAGTAAGTAACTTGAGACATACAAGGATTGCTCACTGAATATCGCAACTCATATTCCCAAAATGGTCTGAGCTCGACGTCCGATCGACGGGACTCTAAGCCGGGTTTCCGATGACTCCGACAAGGCAAGATGGCGGCGCGTCCACATCGTTGATCACACGTTTCTAAAAACCATCACATAGAACAGTCTAAAACCAATTACTTAAGAAGTTATTTGAGATAAAACTCACCTTAATTGGGACAAGCGTTCCATCTCTTTCCACGTACAAACGGACATCAGACTAAACTACAAACGGACATCAGACTAATAACTTTGTCCGACTTCTTACCTGAAACATTCTCTCTTACCTAAAACCACTTATCATGTTCATGTGAATCTTGCTTGCATGTAACAACTAACCTCCAGTTTTTTGTAGCTCCACAAGTAACGGAGAACTTGTGCAGCACGTAGCCTATCCTCCACGATCTAAACATCCAACACCTCTCCAGCCGGCATCAGTCTGCAGGAAAGCATTCTGGAAATAGTCAACGACAAGCTCGCAATCACGCCAGTTTTCAGACATGAGAAATGGAAATGCGGTGTAACACGATAAAACTCCAGAAGTTACGAAAACGGAGTTAAACATTAAACAAAATTTCTGAACAGTACATGTAAGGTCTGCCCGAATGATAAGGTCCGCCCAAGCGGTCGGCGTGTGTGTTGAACGGTCGTCACGTAGTCCAACAAATGCCCTCTCGACTTCCATTCGACACGCACGCCGACCGCCTGGGCAGACACTCTCATTCAGACAGACTTTAATTCACAACATTTTTGAAATTCCCTCATTCAGACATTCACAAAATTTCTGAAATTCCGAAATATTTGGCAAAAGGTTATGAGAATTTCGATGAGTGGGAAATATTTTCAGTTATGCAACACCAAACATTTCAAACTCGCGTAAACCCGGATGAAGAGATCAACGAGCAGAAAACAGCAAATCAGGAGTGAGATTTCAATTTTTAGTGGCAAAATATCTTCAAAATGTTCTGCCAAGCTGGGAAAACGAATTCAAAAAGGATGTGAAAAATTCTCCATGCTGCAAACGGATTTTCTGAGAAAGACTTCTTAAAATCGTAAACAGTAACCGTGAGAATTCAAAAAAAGCGTAGCCCTGACGTTTTTCTAGCGCCTCTTTACGGAGGGGATAAGGAGAGCACATATTAGTTAGAAATCAAACAAAATTCATGAAAAATAAAAAATAATGAAAAAGCGGCCGGAAGCCGCCTGGTTGAATTCTGACCGATCGATGCTGTCGACAGGTCCATTGCGCGAAAGCGGCATTTGAATTCGACCAATAGCAGACGAGGAGGTGGAGCGTTTGCGTCGATCCTCGCGCTGCAGGTCCAAGGGCGGACATCTCCGAGCTCGCTCGCTCGCAGGACCAAGGGCGGATATCTGTCCCCGCCCAGTCTCCGCCCACTTCCGCAGCTGACCAATCAGATTTTCACGGCAGCAAGCCCGGCGCTCTAGCCTTGCTGCTGAACCTTCGGAGGGTGGGATTAGAGGCGGACCTACCGCCCTTGCTGCTACCCCGTTTGCCAGAGTTAGTCCCCGAACAGGCGTAATTAAATATTACAGAGGTTTCTTGAAACAGTTTTCCTCCGGTATATTAGAGCTTCATGGGGACTTTTCCTTATAAACCACTTCCTTCTGGTAGTGTGGTGGTACACAAAAACTTCGAAAACTAAAAAACGGTATTTTACCGTGAGCACTGCCTTCAATAGTCAAAGTAGCCGCAAAGAGCTCCACGTTTCAACTCCGCCAGTAGCGTGCGGCCGTGCTGCCTGCCTTTCACCACTGCATTGACGTTCTTCCTCACAAATGTTGCTGTGGAAAGCGTGGAGCTCAGCGGCGGAGTTTGAAATGCAGAGCTCTTTGCAAGTGTTTCAGGCATTAATTACTCGCTAGCATAATTATTGTTCTGCAGATGCCGCAAATACGTGGCGGCTTTAGGGTGAGACAGTTTTGATTTTTCCTCTAATAATACTGTGATAATGTCATCGAAAAGAGGCACCTGGTCTGATGTGAGTGGAAACTCTCAGTGGAAAATAAATCGCGCATCAAAAGTATAGAAAAAATGAATTTCTTGGTTTCGCACCTATTTCCACCTTGCGATACACATTGGATGCCAAGTTCAGTTCTGCGTCTGAAAAAAACCCCATTAGACAAGAACCTAGGGCTTCAGGAAGGGAGAAAATTTCAATTTTTTTCTTGAAAAAAAATGCAACGGTAGGACCGCGTGATAATTGAAGGAAAATGCGATGGAAACAAATTTCTCTCAAATTACATAAAACATTCGTGAATTGCTGAGAGTGTCAGTGTGTTGTCCTCGATACGAGATCATCTGGGAGGCTCGATTTGGCATCTGCGCAATCCAGCTTCGCGTAATGTTCTTGACAATGTCGGCCTCTGCAGCAAATTTAGCCGGGACGGTGATCAAGGTCCTTCCTTGCATGTGGATTCGCTTGATCAGACTCTTTCAGAAGTTTGCTATCTTGGTATTATCAGATAAGGCGCTGAGCAAAGTGGCATCGCGGCGCGACCTTATGATGCGTCAATTAGAGGATACCTTCAACCTCAATCAATTGATGAATAGCACTCAGTGTTCCGCTTGCTGTCAAAACGCAATTCTTTTCTTCAATCCACTCTGCCAACGCGTAGCTAGATGCCTCGGAGGGCGCGGCCTGAAACGCCGCCCCATTCCATGTAGCGAGAATTCAAGGGTTTTAGCTACGATAGCTAAAACCCGCATATTCTTGTGTCGTTCGAACCACTGTTCTCTCTGACACTAAACCCGTATATTCTCGCTATAATTTTGTAGCGAGAATCTACGGATTTCGCGATAGCCTGTGTTGAATTCAATCTCAAACCCGCGCTGGCTACGCGGAACGCAGGGATGCCGTTCAAACAGTGTTGGCCCAGTCAACCCACAGATAACTTGACACTCTGTGAGTATTCGTGCAGGGTGACCCCGTGTCGCTCTCTGCAAGACCTTGCAAGGGATAATTTTGGCCGCTGGTATGCTGCAGGCCGTGGGGAAGAAACGGCGATGCGCTCGATCGCAGCGGGGATCGTCTTTCTAGTACAGATCAAGACTGGGTGGGTCGATCGACCGTGCGCTGCAACGAGAATAAGCGTAGAATATGCGGGTGCTGTAGCGAGAATTCACGAGGAATATGCGGGCGCTGTAGCGAAAATTTCACCAACTGAGGCTAAACTTTCCGTAATTTACGTAAATTCTCGGGTCAAAATTAGACTAGATGCCTCCGAAACCCTGGGCATCTCTGGTTTCCGTGTGAGGCATCTAGCTACGCGTTAGCGGAGCACTTCGTAGTGCTGAATTCCGTTCGAACCATCGAGATGTGACTTTCGTAAGCTAGGAAAGTACTACTGGAGGGATCTGCGGTGGGTTCAGAGCTGACGGAACATTGAGAGCTTCTCGTTAACCTGGAGCTGAAGGTGTCTTCCACTTCGGGTTCGCCATTGACCGCACGATTTCTGTGGACTACCAGGAGATCCTCAGAAATCAAGTACTCACTGTACACCAGCAACTCAGGTGCGCATATTTCCGCAGGAAAAGACCAGAATCCGCTTCAACACCTTGACAGCAGAATGCTTCAGTCGCCATTCGATTACAGTTTTATACTGGCCGATGTGCTGCTCTCACTTTTACAAGAACACTTCTAAAAGCTTCTGATCAAGAACGTACGCAGGCAGTGAAAGACTATGAAGACCATTTCGGACCACAATTGCTGCAGAGAATAACGAGAGCAAGATAATACGTCAAAACTGGGTCACGTCGGTGCCGTATAGAATCTCCCACGTGATTTGGCATAGGGGAGAGCACAAGAAGTGGATCACTTTGACACATCTGTGAAGCTTAGCGGTAGTTAGAAAAAAATTGAGTTTTTATAACATTTTCCTACACTATGGTTACTTGAAAAGCAGGACCTGAGTTCAGCATCCAAACCGAAACGAAACCTCGAAATTGGTCGAAATCAAAAACCTTAAACACAACACTTTCTCATACATTTGACGCACGCTGTATGTACATACCTGTGTACTACAAATTACAATGCTAAGCAGTAACGACAAACCGATAATCACCTTCATGTCTAATCTAAAGCAAAAACGAAGCTTAACAATGCTTTAACGCCGGTAAGATCGAATATTGAGGACAGTGAAGAAGTAGGCCCAGCGAATAATGCTGGACGAGGTTGGACAGATGGCATATAAATGCCTTGCCTAGAAATCTCTGAAGATTGGCTGTATTCATCAGAAGATATGTGTGCTGAAGCTCCCTCAGAACAGTGGCGATAGCCCGAAGGAGTGGGTGGTGGAGAGAAGAGGTGCAGAGGAGGGTTGAAGATGGCACGAGAGAATCAATGTGCAGCCGCGGGCGTCCCGTCGGACGGGCCACGTCTACTGCCCCACGGGGCCTCCGAACTGATGCACAGCAGCGCTGTGGGGTCATCTGGCTTACTTGGTATAGACGTCCTAGACGAGGATACACAGAGGATGCAGGTCGATATATAGAAACAGGAAATGAGCCTAAATCTGGCATGGCTTGGCGCCCCATTCCCTCGTGATCGCAGGACGATGATAAGGGCTATCAAAGCTATCAGAGATTCCAGCTGAGAGGCCCATATAGTTGCAAAGATAAGCATCGAGTATTGCTTCGCCAATAACATTTTTTGTTCAACAAGGTGATAAAATACATATTTTCTGTTGGACATAAAAACAGCGACTAAAATGGGCTGCAAACGATAAGCTGTTGTCTCGAAATCTCTTTGGGCAATGTTGATTACGTGAAACTGAAAGCTTGAGGACAGGGTTGACAATAGAGGATGTTGTCAAGTCTTTTGTCAAAAATTGTAGCCCTTATTTATTTCCCAAAGTGTAAAGACTATTGATGAAAAACAAGCATATCAAAAGAATGTACTCAAGATGGATTATTAAATACTCAGGCAAGCCATTGCTCGGAGCGGGACCGGGGAGCGACTCGAGCGACGCTGTCTCTCCGCTCCGAGCAAAAATTAGCCATTTACTCGGGCCACAACAGCCGCTCTCCGGGCGACCTCAGTCCCGCTTGGAGCGATATTCAGGCGCACTTCTCACTGCGGTGGCTGTCCGGGCGATTTTCGGAATTTCCCCCTAGTTTTTCTTTATATCCGCCTCTTCTCGAGAGGTGCGTGAATATCGCGGTCCAAGGCAGAGAAATCCCCGCCTCGGTCCGCAACAAGGGCGCAACCTTCGCCGAGGTCTGCAGTGAGGAACCACCCTCCCTGCGGATCCTGGCGAAAACCGCTCCACCCCCCCCCCAGCTGTGAGGATCCCGTATCCCCCCAGCGTCCAAAAATATGCTTGCCTCCGGAGAGGGACTCCAAGTCACCTTCCATGGCCGGCATCAGAATGCCGAATGAGGACTCGAGTGAGATGAAGCGCCTTTTATACCGGCTGTGCATGTGATAAACACATTAGGACGTGATAATTCGCTTTACCATGTTTTTTCATGTCTGCCACTGCACCACGCACTCCTACTCGGATGATGGGTAACGGACTTAAGCTCGGGGAAATCGCAGTGGCTGTATTCGGGAAGGCGAAAGAAGACAGAAATTCGCCAGGTGATCCGATATGCCTGCCTGAGTAGTCACAGAAAGCGAAAAGACAAGGAAAAAAAAACGGAAACCGATTGTGCAAGGGGAGCCGTCTGGCCTGCAAACACTTCATGACATCCTGCACACTTTTTCACGGCGCCTGATGTATTCCCATTTGGGTCCCGCACACTTTATCCGGCGTCCGCCGCGCCGCCAATTGGGTCCCGTATACTTTTTCCGGCGTCCGGCGCACTGTCAGTGGGGTCCCGTACACTTTATCCGGCGTCCGGCGCAGTGCCACTGAGGTCCCACACTCTATCACTATCTCTGGAGTTGACACTGCTGTCGCCCCGAGAGCGACCGGACAGCGGCCGAGGGGCGAACTGGCACCGGACAGGGACCGCGGTGCCAGTTCGCCCTCGGCCGCTGCCCAGGCGATGACGTCATACTCAGAAGTTTTTCAACAACCTAAACGTTCGTGAAAACCCCTGAATCAAGTAAACGACCAGCTTTTTTGGCCGTTTCAACTTAAACCCCGGCTTTTTCAACTAAAATCCCTGCTAAAAACCACCTATTCAACTTAACACCCACTATAGGTGAGCGTGGCCCTGCAAAACAACTTAACACCCTCTTTGAAAGGGGGGTTCAAGTTGTCAATAACGATCCAACAACTTGTGCCAAGACCAACAACTTAACTGCTACCTTCGAAAACTGACAATCGAAACAAGTAATCGACAACATCTGCAAGTACACGTGGCATATTCAATCAATACCATTATCATCTCCACCTTTGTCGTGGCACCCGGCTTTTTCCAATCGTTCTCCTTTTCTGATTTTTCCATCTCCTACAGCCTTATCGGTGGCTTTCTCGTACTATCCTCACTGTATTTTTACATTATTCAACAGCCCAATAGGACTATTTCCTGCTCAGACAATCCTTCTGGAGAGATGCAAATACCTAATACATTAATTTGAAAATTCATGGGAGTTCTCGTGTTTCCATGCAAGATGAAACTTTATTGACCACCAATTTGATGATATGCGTTTACTCTAATTCTATCCCGCTTTGCTGGATTGAAGATTGGGTCTGGCTCCAAATAATATTTTGCGTTTTGAAACACTAGAGCATGAAAAATTATAAATGGAAAATGGAAAATTTATAAATGCCTCTGCTTGTGAACTGCGAACCTCATATAAAAATTGGCCCTAATTATAAACGATATTGGAAGACGGAGCTACCACTGGATTCACAGGTAACCGAGTCTTCCTTGTACTGACTGAATATTATGGCTTTATATAGAAAACTCTAACATGTGATACAATTCTCGAAATCGTGAAAAATCACGTTTAGGCAGCAAAAAATCCCCCATTTTAAAGCTTCGGACCAACTCAGTTGGATTTTTCAAACATTGACGAATTGGCCTCAGATTCGTAATCAGCAGCGAAAATAACCCCTAGAGACAAGTTTTGAGCTCAGTCCAAGACAATTTTTTTTGAACGAGCGAAAAAATGTCATTCTTGTGCCCATTTCCTCTTGGCAAAGCTATGGAAGTGTCCCTTTTTTCTCAATCTCCTGTAAATCTCTGAGGCAATTAGAAGATCTTGAGTATGAAATATTGGAGCACTGCCTCCCCTTTGAACATATCGAAGTTGCATCTCGAAACTCCATCTTATGTGAACATTCCTCCTTTGGTAATGATGTTGCTTCTGTAAAAGGAAGAGCTAAGACTAGTTTCACCTCTTAATTAATTATAGAGAAGTGTGAAATTTTGTGTTCATACCACATATTATATTATTTTTACTTCCCGAGGTTTGCCAGTAAGGTATTAATAAGAAATACGACTCATTTCGCCTGTACATCGCATTCTCTCGCCTGTTAATGAGTTTGGTCGAAAGTATAATCGTGCTCGAAGCAGATTCGCGTCGCACGCGTGCGCCAGCCGGCCTCTGGCGGTGGTTAATCACTTTCCTGAAGCGACACGGTGGCGCAGGGCGGGCGCGTTCGGGCGGTATCTAAATCGTTCGGATTAAGGATGCCTGCGCCGTGATTGGTCAACGTTGCTGGCTCGCTGCCATAGCCGAATTGACCTCGCCCCCTTTGGTCAGGGAGCGGGGTCAATTCGAGAACGCTGACAAATCACGACGCAGGCATCCTTGATCGGATCGACTTAGACACCGCCCGCCCTGCGCCACCGCGTCGCTTCCGTTGCTAACTGCCGTGATCGAACGATTGATAGATGCTCTTTTCCTCCCCACGCCCCTATTTCTAATGCTATTTTCTTCCCTTTGCACTATACTGAACGTGTCTTTCTTATTTTCATCGTTGTCTATCAATCTTTCAGTAATTTTTGTCGATTCCCTGCATTTTTTTTCAGAGCAGCTAGCGTTGGCGATGTACTGACACCATCAAATGCGTGCCAGACTCAGGTACTCAGGGCGACGGTCGGCGAACCTCTATGCCGAAAACGACGGCCGGCGCTCCACATTTTGAGGGTGCCGACCAGCGGCGAACCATGCTGCATGCGACGCACACGCAGCGCGGATATTGGCTCGCCCGCGAACCACAAAACACGCCACGCCATCTTCAAATCGGCCGGTTGGAAAGACAATTGATAATGACCACGACTGATCTCGTCGTAACGTGGTTATCACGTGCCCAGCCGGTGTAAAAGGCGCCTCATCTCACTAGAGTCCTCATTCGGCATTCTAATGCCGGCCCTGGAAGGTGACTTCGAGTTACTCTCCGGAGGCCTGCATATTTTTGATTGCTGAGGGGATAGGGGTATCCCCACGGCTGGGGGGGGGCGGCGGTTTTCGCCGCGATCCGCGGGGAGGGTGGTTCCTCACCGCAGACTGCGGCGGACCGAGGCGGGGCGTTTCTCCGCCGTGGGGCCGGGGTGACATGCTTGAGGTAACCAATAATACAAATAGTGATCGCGGGCCATCTGGTAAAGGTCGGCGGGCCGTCGACATACGGATGGCCGGCGAACCAAAAGCGGGCGGCCGGAGGACGGAGACCGCGGGCCAGCTGGGAAAGGTTCGCCGGCCGTCGTCCTGAGCACCTGAGGACGTCTTGAACATATTTCTGTGATATTTCGTCGATTTATAAGTGAAACACGTCTTCGCATCGACGCCGATCTCATCTGCCCGTCTAGTAAATAGGTATGTTTCTATTGATGAGATGGGCATAATTCTGTCTTCTTATTCTCCATGTTCTTCCTTCTTCAAACCTCGGCATCTTATTATGATTATGATACTGCTATGCCAACGAGGTTGATAGGTGGAAATTTTATTAGTGGCCTGACGTTTCGACCTTCACGTCTTCATCAGAGGCCTAAAAAGTAGTTCGAGATTAACCGATCTCGTGAATCTACACTACCAAGCGCCTCCTCTCAATCCGACAGTTCTAAAGCACTGTGAGGAGCAATGCGGAGGCACTCGAAAAGGAGGATCGGTAACCCACCTCGCAAGTCCACCTTTACGCGGAATAGGTCCGCTGCCGCTGTTAGTAATCAGAGTAAAGCAGGAGTGAGATATACCTTGCTTCCCTCGTATAAATACAGTTAAGGGAAAGACATGTTATAACTCACAGTGTTGTACAAATGGCAAAAAGATCACTGGTTATCATGGGCCGCTCAACTCTGCTGTTCATTAGTGGGTCCTTTACGTGAATCCAGAAGGCCTCCAACGTTTTCTCGCCGATACTTCAGTTTCGCAAGCTAGGATCGTACACTTCACATCGTACTCGTCACCGTTGTGGTCCTCCATTTTATGTCTCCCAAGTGGAGTTCTTCGGTCATTGCGTCTCTTGCTAGCTAAATGCTCCTTTAGGCGTACCGCCAACACTCTTCCTCTCCCTATGTAACTTGCGCTGCATGTCTGACACTCGAGATGGTAAATAGTGCCAACCTGACTGCAGTCGCCGAGTCTTCCATTGGGACCAGAACGATGCAGTTATCTGCTTGGCTGCTTCGAGATGCTGCATCGTTTGCCCCAATGGAAGACTCGGCGACTGTCAGGTGGCATATTCATCTCAGTGTCAACATGTACAAGCAAGATGGAGTGACCAATGACGGCCACTAAACATTTAGTAAGAATGACCAGAACTCCCTTGAAGACATGGAGGACCACAACGTTTGAAAATTACGATCTAACGGTATCGGCAGGCGCGGAACCTTCTGAATTCGCAAGGACCGCTAATGAACGGTTGAGCGTATGATAACCAGTGATCTTTGCCGATTTGTAACGCTGTGAGTATGGCGATAACCACAATATCTTTATACCAGGGAGCAGACCCTGGCTGGCGCTATTCCGCGTAGTGGACTTGCGAGTGTTGATCGCCTTTTCAGTATCCGCATTGCCTTCGCAGTGCAGAACTGTCAGATTGAAGAGCTGACAGTGTAGATTCACGGATCGGTAATCTCGGAGCGCTCTGATAGACGAGTCGAACGTGAAGCTCGGAACAATCATAACCGAATTTCACCTATCAACCTCGTTGGCATAACAATCTATCATAATCTGTCTTCTTATTTTGTGTGCGTTGATTTATGAGTTTAAGTTGCGGGTCAGTTTAGCCGTATCTCGTATCATTGCACATTTTTTTGCGCTTTGTTTGTCTGTCTGCCCTAAACGTCGTCATGTATGGCAGGTTGATCAGCAGCAGCAGCAGGTTATGAGTATGTTAGGTGAGTTGTGCTCCTTAGTATCTCTCTTGGCAGTCAGCAGTAATTGTGGTCCTTCGCAATGAGTCTTCTCCCCCATAGGCCGGATTTGCATTAATAAAGGGTTGAATGTACTCAGAACGTCGGAGGGCCGCTCCCCGGTACCCACCACTCAGCGAGGCGGGGCCCCCTCCGCGCCTGGCGCCCTACAGGTCCCCGCCCCAGCTCTATGACTCATAATGGGCGCGACGCCCGGACATCTCAGCAAAAGGGCGCGGGGCCCGGGCAGAACATCTCTGCGGTGTCATCGCTTATATGATTCATTCCTTGAAAAACTATCTCCGGGAACCGCCTCGCTCACACCCTGGGCGAGTGCTATACCCTTCTCCAAAATTTTCTAAACCCCATGGTAGGTGTCCCATTCAAGTCTAATCGATAGACTGGGGAACTTACGGGGAGCGTTCCTCAGATACAGACCGCACACTTCCCGCGGTACCACTAGCCGACGTCCCGTAACCCCTCCCGCGGAAGGCCGATAGATCGGTTGCGGGCAGTCGGCAGCGCCGTTTCATTGACTGCCCGTACACGTTTATCAAGCAATCTGCGGCCCTTTCGCGACCGCCTTACGGCTAATCTGATGACTGACAGAAGACAAGCCTTAAGCAGTTTGCAGCGGCCCTTTCGCGACCGCCTTACGGCTAATCTGATGACTGACAGAAGACAAGCCTTAAGCAGTTTGCAGCTTATTCGAGGATCACCCTTTAGGTAAAGACCTGTTAAAACGGAATTTCAGAAATTTCTTCCTGGGCACTTCATCTTGAACTGCTCCTGACAAGTAAAGAGTGAGCTTCTATGGGAAGGGACGCCGTAGAAAGTGTGTGGGACCCATATGGGAGTGCTCCGTACGCCGCAGAAAATGTGTGGAACCCATATGGGAGTGCGCCGGACGCCGTAGAAAGTGTGTGGGACCCATATGAGAGTGCGCCGGACGCCGTAGAAAGTGTGCGGGACCAATGTAAGAGTGCGCCGTAAGCCATAGAAAGTGTGCGGGACCAATGCTAGAGTGCGCCTGACGTCATAGAAAGTGTACGGAACTCATTTAGTAGTGCGCCGGACGCCATAGAACGTGAGCGGGACCCATGTTAGAGTGCGCCGGACGCCATAGAAAGTGTACGGAACTCATTTAGTAGTGCGCCGGACGCCATAGAAAGTGTGCGAGACCCATGCTAGAGAGCGCCGGACGCCATAGAAAGTGTGCGAGACCCATGTTAGAGTGCGCTGAACGCCATAAATAGTGTACGGGACCCATATAGGAGTGCGCCTGTAGAAAATGTGCGCGACCTCAGGGGGAGTGCTCTGGTTGCCGTAGAAAGTGTGCGGTACTACGTAGCAATGCGTAGGACGCCGCAGAAAGAAAATTGTCTTTGAAATGAGCTCGAGAACGCTAATCTACAGGATTTGCCGCACTTCGGATTGATTTTGTGTGCGTGCACAACTGAAGCAGCTCTATAGGTTTCTCGCCATAATTTGCAGCTTTCCGCCCTTCCAAGTGTCCACATGTGCGGCAGGCAACCTTTATGTCTACAACAAAATATATTGGGGTAAAATATTTTCTGAGCCGATTCTATATATGCAAAAAAGACAACCTGATAATTTTCGCCGGAGGCGGAAATACGGGGGTCTGGGGGCGAAGTCCCCAGCTAGCCGTCAGGCGGGCGGAGCCCGCTGAACGGCTGGTTTCTGATATTTCGAAGAGATATCAGAAACACACATCTTAAAGGCACAGTCCAAGCTCAGGGACGAAATCTCAGAAATCCATACAATTGTGAAGTAGT
Organism: Aplectana chamaeleonis; assembly: GCA_029168955.1. NCBI lineage: Eukaryota > Metazoa > Nematoda > Chromadorea > Rhabditida > Cosmocercidae > Aplectana > Aplectana chamaeleonis. The sequence goes on from JAPDOI010000040.1 coordinate 816,726, forward strand.
CCCACCGTATATAACACCTGCCAAGTGCGAGCTCTCAATTCCTCTGAATAAGCGAGATATAGGAGGAAGCCACACTTGGGCGCCCACCCCCGGAAGCAACTTTGGCACGCCCCCTTTACAATCTTTCGAGCTCATTAGTGGTGAGATGAGAGATGATTTCTTATCAATAACCCCGTTCTTCCCTTCACTCTCAGCCTCTCTCTTTATTCTGATCGACTCGCGTACATTGGCTGCAAATGGCGGAAGTTACAAGCCCCGGAAAACTCGTCCACCATGATTCCGTAGCTCAATTTTTGAGCGGCCATAACTCCGTTCCTAGGGGGTCTTAAACGATTTTAGAGATATCATTAAAATCAGCGTGGGACCGTTCTCAAGATAGGCAGAAAACCAGAAAGTCGATACTAAGGTTGGACTGTGCCTTTAAGTTAGAGCTAGAAAAATTCTGAAAATGCTAGAAACAAAACAGCTGCAATTGGTAATGTGACTGTGTTTGTGCGGATGAGGGTCAACCTCGGATTGAAAGCGGATGGTGAATTTTCTACCTCGAAATTGAAATTTGAATAGAGGGCGGGCAGGTTGAAGCGGGGCAAGCGCGTAATTTTCCAAAATCGGAGCGATCCCCCACCGTCAAATTTCTTTTCCAACTATCCACATTTTTGCGACCGCCCCGGGGCGCCATTTCTGGGCAGTTTGTATTCAATTACAAGAATGGTCAGACGCCCATAATTCATTCAGTAGTCGGACTCAAGCGTCTGAAACCTGAACGATCCTACGACCCTTCCCTTTGGTGACCGAAAATATCGAGAATTTTTGGGATATCTTCACCAAAGTTTCATTTTCTGTCCGAAATTTTTGCGACCCCCTAACCTTCCATTTCGGGCCAGAATGTTCGCTACCCCCCCACCCTCGTTGCGACATTTTGCAACCCCGCTTCACCCCGAGGGCCGGGTACAGGATCACACCAACCCTTTTTGAAGCCATCAACGGAGCTACGCCCTCATCCTGGTGGCCGAAGTTTATGAAAAAATATCATAACTGTTTACGTCCCTCTCCTAGGGCAATCTTTTGGGACCGAAAATGGAAAAATGGCATTTCTCGTAGCTTCGCTGAGGTCCTACATGGCGGCCCGCTTCAACTCCTCTCTACGGCTAAATTTTTGGTTCAGTGGGTTGTGGTTGGGGGGAGAGCGCCATCTGCCACGCTAGTCGATAATGGAGAGTCACGGCAATCAGACCGCGTGGCCGCACGACTAGAATGAGCCCGCGGCTAGTATTTGCGACGGTACTGTACACGAAATCTAGGAACTTCTTCCAAACCAAAATTTCCCCCCTGGTTTGAAATTTAGCCTGGAATGCTTGCGGTCCTCTCCCCAAATTTACATATTTTCCCTTTGTAGGCCAAATTTTTTACGGTTACCACCCCTCCAACCCTCGTTGTGCCCGGTCGTAGCCTCGCTAGACCCTGCTGCCCATCCTCCACGGTATACCGTGCACTATACCCGGAGATCCAATAGCCATTTCTGACATGGAACCCCGCCCACTCTTCATGACTTTAGCGCCAAGAACCCGAAGCCTTCTCCACTTACCTCGGCATTCCTCACTCTCGAAAACACCTAGAAGTGCGCACCCGTTTAAGCAGCTCTTAAAACCTTCTAACTATAACTATGAAGATAAAAAAAAATTGGGCATATAAAATATAAATGGATGGGGTTCATGAATTTTGAAATGATTTGAAGGTGAAATTCAAGCAAAGTCAGTCGCCTTGGCTGTTGAACGTTACCCTACCACATTAAAATCAGGCAGGATATGTTCGGGTACGAATATTATGAAGAAAGTGTGAAGATGACGCCATGCAACGATGAAGCTGGATGACGCCTACGGCATGATACTCCGAAAAAAATGAGGCGATGTGCTCTTTTCTTCCATGTGCCATAACCGATTTTAATCTACTTATAGAATGATGGCTTTAGACGATTTTGTATGCTCAGAAGGTACTTGTGATCCCTTATGATATTGATAAAATATTTTCTTGTGGTTTTCAATTCTCTCGCGAGTGATGTGTTCTAAACTTGGGCATCGAATGGTTCCGGATCATTCGATAAATGAATTTTCCTCCCGAGTCTCAGTAAGGGGTAAACTTCCCATAAGTCAGGCCTTGGCAGAATGAGAAAAATTCATTTATTGGATGATTCGAACCTATTCAATGTCTAGTATAGTGTATTGTTGTTGATAAGTGGGAGAAAAGTAGTTGGATGGAAGTATTTAACTAGTTAAAAAGGGGGTGAACACTTGTTGAAAAGAGGTCTTTAAGTTGTTGATTAGAGCAGGAAACAAGCAGTCAGAAAGAGCTGTTTAACTTGATAGTAGATGACCGACAAGTAGTTGAAAGGAAGTTTTCACTTAATGATAAAGGAGGCAACAAGTTGCTGATAACGCGGCTTTGAACAGCTAGAGACCTACTCTAGGTCAAGTTAGAGGCCTACCTTAGGACAAGTTGATGGACGCCTCTCTACACAACGTTTCGACACTTGCTGTATCGACAACAACTTGAGGCAATCGTTAAGTTGTTGAATTGAGTGGATGTTAAATTGTTGAAAAACTTCTGAGAGAAGGGTTTTTCTTGGAGCGCACATCGAATCAAATGAGAACACTGAGAATAAGTCTAGCAGCAAAAACGTTCCTGTACAATGTGGACCGTAGAAAGCGTTGAGGAGACACGAAGACATAGAGTCAGTATGCAAATAAATTGCATTAGATTTCGTTTTCATGATTTTTATCTAATCCGGTGAGGAAGGTCTGGTACCCTTAAAGGGAGCTACACTGAAAGGGCAGAATAACATTCGAAAACCTCATTTCACCAGCCACAGGCTAAGGCTACATTTCGTTCAGCATTTTTGACTGAGGATTATTGTTTTCTTTTGTCTTCATTCGCTCGCCAGAGAGAGACCTTCTGACGCGTGATTTGACTGCGATGAATTCATAGAATCCCTGCCAAATCCGTTTGCAACGATTTCACCACATTTAATGAAATCAGTTTGATAGCCAAATCTAATAAAACGATTTCACGACATTTTAGAGCAATGCCAAATCCTTTACCTTTCCTGCGGAGACCAACTTTCCAGAAATGGAGTCTAAAGAAAACAATGACTGATAACGAAAAAACCCATCATTTCCTAAACTAATCTTGAGAGGCCGGTTTCCGAGTTTGAACCGCACCGTTAGAGAGGCTCAGAAGTCATTATGGTGAGAGTTCTGACGAATTGATTTTCGTCCATTCCGTATGGCCGATTGCTTACCTCTAGTCACAAATTTTCAAGCGATTTGGTCCACGCCTTCCAAAAAATGGAATTCGACGGAGAGGAGGTGGAGGCGGATGCGGTGGTGGAGAACGTTTTTGCGTACTTTGAGAGGTCATAACATTAGAAAGCGGGGACCAGTTAGGATGAAAGAGTTGCACACACATGCAATTTCTTGCAGCGCATCGAGAATAGTGTAGCCTGCTCATACCTCTGGTGACGGTATGAATAGAGTGATCTCATTGTAGGGCATCCGCGTGGGAAGACATCAAAAGCCAAATCTTGGTGCGCGCTCGGCGCCTGCACCACAATTCACGTTGCGAAGTTCTTTTTATATCTACCATAATCAGGTGGTTCTGAAAGTTTTTGAGGGAGAAAATGTTTCAAATCTTATGCTTAAACTCACTCCTTGGGGGTATATGGGGAGGTACTGACCACTAGTCGGAGACCCATATGTCGATTTTGAAAATCTCCACCAGATCTGTTGTGGGCAATTCGTTCATCGGGGGACAATTTCCGAGGGTTTAAAAACGACGTTCTGAAATGCTGCGATAAATGCTGCACGAAAACTACTTCTGTGTTCAACTCGCTCTCGTGATGGGGTAGTTGGATACCGAACAGCACTGATCGGAAAAAGTATGTTTCACCAGATTACCGAAGCATTTCGGCAGAAAAGAACGACAGAATATCACCGGCGAAAAACCAGATTTTCAACAAGATTTAGCAGATTTTCAAAGTTTTTGAGAAGAAGCTCTTGGTTCAAAAGTTCGGCCATCTCTGCACACTTTAGATTTGGATACATTGTTTCATAAAGCAGCAAAATTTTGAAGGTCTACGAGATCTTTCTCAGCCTAGTGAGTACTGGAGAATTCTACAAGGCTACGAGGGAAATTCCCGCCCAGATTACGAGGACTTCTGCTAAAATTCCGGGAGAATTCTGCAATCAGAAGAGGTGCTTGCCGTTCCGTGATCTGGCAGGATTCCATCGTAATTTGGCGAAAATCTCCCGAGGCAGGGGCTGAAGAAAACGAGAAAAATTCTGCCAGATTGCTGGAAAATTCTGCCAGAATGCGGGAGAATTCTGTCCAGAATACAGGAGAAATCTGTTAGAGGAGGGCAACATCGTCTTGTAATCTGGCAGATTTCTCTAGTAATCCTGACAGGGAATTCTCGTAATCTGGCAGAAATCTCCCGTAAACGGGCTGGAGAAAATGAGAAAAATTACTGCCAGATTTCCAGAGAATTCTGCCAGATAACGAGAGAGTTCTGCCAGAATACGGGAGAAATCTGGCATCAGAGGAGGGCGACATCTTCTCGTAATCTGACAGATTTTTCGTAATCTTTCAGAATTTTCCCGTAATGGTCCGGCCTGAAAGCGCCGCGAAGCGCTGCACACTGAGGTTTTCCTGATCGTGAGAGATTTAATTTGTTCAGAAAAGCCACCAAAGTTTCGGACAGAGGCGCCGCGAACCCCCGGCCTATGGTTCCCGGACGAAGCGCCGCTTCGCGGCACGCACAGCCGAGGTTTTCCTGATCGTGAGAGATTTAATTTGTTCAGAAAAGCCACAAAGTTTCCGGACAAGAGCGCCGCGAACCCCCGGCCTATGGTTCCCGGACGACGCCGCTTCGCGGCGCTTTGACCGAGGTTTTCCTGATCGTGAGAGATTTAATTTGTTCAGAAAAGCCACAAAGTTTCCGGACAGAGCGCCGCGAACCCCGGCCTATGGTTCCCGGACGAAGCGCCGCTTCGCGGCGCTTTGGCCGAGGTTTTCCTGATCGTGAAGATTTAATTTGGTTCGAAGAAAAAGCCACAAAGTTTCCCGGACAGAACGCCGCGAAGCTTGGCCTATGGCGCTGAGGAGTTTTCCTGATCGTGAGAGATTTAATTTGTTCAGAAAAGCCACAAAGTTTCCGGACAGAGCGCCGCCGAACCCCCGGCTTATGGTTCCCGGACAAAGCGCCGCTTCGCGGCGCACAACCGGGCACTCCTGATCGTGAGAGATTTAGTTTGTTCAGAAAAGTCACAAAGTTTCCGGACAGAACGCCGCGAAGCCTTTACTTGCACAGCTTCGAGGTTTTCCTGATCGTAGAGATTTAATTTTGTTCAGAAAAGCCACAAAGTTTCCGGACAGAGCGCCGCGGAAACCCCGGCTTATGGTTCCCAGACAAAGCGCCGCTTCGCGGCACGCCTGGCCAGGTTTTTCCTGATCGTGAGAGATTTAGTTTGTTCAGAAAAAGTCACAAAGTTTCCGGACAGAACGCCGCGAAACGCTGCTTTGCTTTGGCTGAGGTTTTCCTGATCGTGAGAGATTTAATTTGTTCAGAAAAGCCACAAAGTTTCCGGACAGAGCGCCGCGAACCCCCGGCTTATGGTTCCCCAGACAAAGCGCCGCTTCGCGGCGCTTTGGCCAGGTTTTTCCTGATCGTGAGAGATTTAGTTTTGTTCAGAAAAAGTCACAAAGTTTCCGGACAGAGCGCCGCGAAGCGTATGCACGCTGAGGTTTTCCTGATCGTGAGAGATTTAATTTGTTCAGAAAAGCCACAAAGTTTCCGGACAGAGCGCCGCGAACCCCGGCTCATGATTCCCCGGACAAAGCGCCGCTTCGCGGCACTTTGGCCGAATTTTCCTGATCGTGAGAGATTTAATTTGTTCAGAAAAAGCCACAAAGTTTCGGACAGAGCGCCGCAGAATCCCCCGGCTTATGGATTTCCCAGACAAAGCGCCGCTTCGCGGCGCACAGCCAGATTTCCTGATCGTGAGAGATTTAGTTTGTTCAGAAAAGTCACAAAGTTTCCGGACAGAGCGCCGCGAAGCGCTGCGCGCTTCGAGGTTTTTCTGATCGTGAGAGATTTAATTTGTTTAGAAAAGCCTACAAAGTTTCCGGACAGAGCGCGCCGCGAACCCCCGGCTTATGGTTCCCGAACAAGCGTACCGCTTCGCCTGGCGCCCAGCCAGGCCCTTCCCTGATCGTGAGAGATTTGGTTTGTTCAGAGAAAAGTCACCAAAGTTTCCGGACAGAGCGCCGCGAAGCGGCGCTTTGGCTGAGGTGTTCCTGATCGTGAGAGATTTAATTTGTTCAGAAAAGCCACAAAGTTTCCGGACAGAGCGCCGCGAACCTTCCGGCCTATGGTTCCCGGACGAAGCGCCGCTTCGCGGCGCTTTGGCCGAGGTTTTCCTGATCGTGAGAGATTTAATTTGTTCAGAAAAGCCACAAAGTTTCCGGACAGAGCGCCGCGAAGCGGCGCTTTGGCTGAGGTTTTCCTGATCGTGAGAGATTTAATTTGTTCAGAAAAGCCACAAAGTTTCCGGACAGAGCGCCGCGAACCCCCCGGCTTATGGTTCCCGGACAAAGCGCCGCGAAGCGGCGCTTTGGCCGGGGTTTTCCTGATCGTGAGAGATTTAATTTGTTCAGAAAAGCCACAAAGTTTCCGGACAGAGCGCCGCGAACCCCCCGGCCTATGGTTCCCGGACGAAGCGCCGCTTCGCGGCGCTTTGGCCGAGGTTTTCCTGATCGTGAAAGATTTAATTTGTTCAGATAAGCCACAAAGTTTCCGGACAGAGCGCCGCGAAGCGGCGCTTTGGCTGAGGTGTTCCTGATCGTGAGAGATTTAATTTGTTCAGAAAAGCCACAAAGTTTCCGGACAGAGCGCCGCGAACCCCCCGGCCTATGGTTCCCGGACGAAGCGCCGCTTCGCGGCGCTTTGGCCGAGGTTTTCCTGATCGTGAGAGATTTAATTTGTTCAGAAAAGCCACAAAGTTTCCGGACAGAGCGCCGCGAACCCCCCGGCCTATGGTTCCCGGACGAAGCGCCGCTTCGCGGCGCCTTGGCCGGGGTTTTCCTGATCGTGAGAGATTTAATTTGTTGAGAAAAGCCACACAGTTTCCGGCCAGAGTGCCGCGAACCCCCCGGCCTATGGTTCCCGGACAAAGCGCCGCGAAGCGGCGCTTTGGCCGGGGTTCTCCTGATCGTAAGAGATTTAATTTGTTCAGAAAAGTCACAAAGTTTCCGGACAGAGCGCCGCGAAGCGGCGCGAACCCCCCGGCTTATGATTTTCCTGATCGTAAGAGATTTAATTTGTTCAGAAAAGGCACAAAGTTTCCGGACAGAGCGCCGCGAAGCGGCGCTTTGGCCGGGGTTTTCCTGATCGTAAGAGATTTAATTTGTTCAGAAAAGGCACACAGTTTCCGGACAGAGCGCCGCGAAGCGCTTTGCGCTGAGTTTTCCTGATCGTGAGAGATTTAATTTGTTCAGAAAAGCCACAAAGTTTCCGGACAGAGCGCCGCGAAGCGCTCGCTTTGGCCAGGTTTTCCTGATTGTGAGAGATTTAGTTTGTTCAGAAAAGTCACAAAATTTCCGGACAGAGCGCCGCGAAGCGGCGCGCACTGAGGTTTTCCTGATCGTGAGAGATTTAATTTGTTCAGAAAAGCCACAAAGTTTCCGGACAGAGCGCCGCGAAGCCTTTGCGCAACCAGGGTTTTCGATTGTGAGAGATTTAGTTTGTTCAGAAAAGTCACAAAATTTCCGGACAGAGCGCCGCGAAGCGCGCTGCTTTGGCTGAGTTTTCCTGATCGTGAGAGATTTAATTTGTTCAGAAAAGCCACAAAGTTTCCGGACAGAGCGCCGCGAACCCCCGGCCTATGGTTCCCGGACGAAGCGCCGCTTCGCGGCGCTTTGGCCGAGGTTTTCCTGATCGTGAGAGATTTAAATTGTTCAGAAAAGCCACAAAGTTTCCGGACAGAGCGCCGCGAAGCGGCGCTTTGGCTGAGTTTTCCTGATCGTGAGAGATTTAATTTGTTCAGAAAAGTCACGTTTCCGGACAGAGCGCCGCGAAGCGCCTGCTTTTAGCCGAGGGCTGGGGTTTGACTAGGGAGAGATTTAGTTTGTTCAGAAAGTCACAAAATTTCCGGACAGAGCGCCGCGAAGCGCTATTTGAGGTTTTCCTGATCGTGAGAGATTTAATTTGTTCAGAAAAGCCACAAAGTTTCCGGACAGAGCGCCGCGAACCCCCGGCCTATGGTTCCCGGACGAAGCGCCGCTTCGCGGCGCTTTGGCCGAGGTTTTCCTGATCGTGAGAGATTTAATTTGTTCAGAAAAGCCACAAAGTTTCCGGACAGAGCGCCGCGAACCCCCGGCCTATGGTTCCCGGACGAAGCGCCGCTTCGCGGCGCTTTGGCCGAGGTTTTCCTGATCGTGAGAGATTTAAATTGTTCAGAAAAGCCACAAAGCTTCCGGACAGAGCGCCGCGAAGCGGCCTTTGGCTGAGTTTCCTGATCGTGAGAGATTTAATTTGTTCAGAAAAGTCACAAAGTTTCCGGACAGAGCGCCGCGAAGCGCGCGCGCTTTGGCCAGGGTTTTCCTGATTGTGAGAGATTTAGTTTGTTCAGAAAAGTCACAAAATTTCCGGACAGAGCGCCGCGAAGCGCTGCGCTACAGGTTTTCCTGATCGTGAAGATTTAATTTGTTCAGAAAAGCCACAAAGTTTCCGGACAGAGCGCCGCGAACCCCGGCCTATGGTTCCCGGACGAAGCGCCGCTTCGCGGCGCTTTGGCCGGGTTTCCTGATCGTGAGAGATTTAATTTGTTCAGATAAGCCACAAAGTTTCCGGACAGAGCGCCGCGAAGCGGCGCGCTGAGTTTTCCTGATCGTGAGAGATTTAATTTGTTCAGAAAAGCCACAAAGTTTCCGGACAGAGCGCCGCGAACCCCCGGCCTATGGTTCCCGGACGAAGCGCCGCTTCGCGGCGCTTTGGCCGAGTTTTCTGATCGTGAGAGATTTAATTTGTTCAGATAAGCCACAAAGTTTCCGGACAGAGCGCCGCGAAGCGGCGCGCTGAGTGTTCCTGATCGTGAGATTTAATTTGTTCAGAAAAGCCACAAAGTTTCCGGACAGAGCGCCGCGAACCCCGGCCTATGGTTCCCGGACGAAGCGCCGCTTCGCGGCGCTTTGGCCGAGGTTTTCCTGATCGTGAGAGATTTGAATTTGTTCAGAAAAAGCCACAAAGTTTCCGGACAGAGCGCCGCGAACCCCCGGCCTATGGTTCCCGGACGAAGCGCCGCTTCGCGGCGCTTTGGCCAGGTTTTCCTGATCGTGAGAGATTTAATTTGTTCAGAAAAGCCACAAAGTTTCCGGACAGAGCGCCGCGAACCCCGGCCTATGGTTCCCGGACGAAGCGCCGCGCTCGCGGCGCTTTGGCCGAGGTTTTCCTGATCGTGGATTTAATTTGTTCAGAAAAGCCACAAAGTTTCCGGACAGAGCGCCGCGAAGCGGCGCTTTGGCTGAGGTTTTACTGATCGTGAGAGATTTAATTTGTTCAGAAAAGCCACAAAGTTTCCGGACAGAGCGCCGCGAACCCCCCGGCTTATGGTTCCCGGACAAAGCGCCGCGAAGCGGCGCTTTGGCCGGGGTTTTCCTGATTGTGAGAGATTTAGTTTGTTCAGAAAAGTCACAAAGTTTCCGGACAGAGCGCCGCGAAGCCGCTCGCAGCTGGTTTTCCCTGATCGTGAGAGATTTAATTTGTTCAGAAAAGCCACAAAGTTTACGGACAGAGCGCCGCGAACCCCCCGGCTTATGGTTCCCGGACGAAGCGCCGCGAAGCGGCGCTTTGGCCGGGGTTTTCCTGATCGTGAGAGATTTAATTTGTTCAGAAAAGCCACAAAGTTTCCGGACAGAGCGCCGCGAAGCCCCCGGCTTATGATTTTCGGACGAAGCGCCGCTTCGCGGCGCTTTGGCCGGGGTTTTCCTGATGGTAAGTTTTCAGACGAAGCGCCGCTTCGCGGCGCTTTGGCCGGGGTTTTCCTGATGGTAAGAGAGATAATTTGTTCAGAAAAGCCACAAAGTTTCCGGACAGAGCGCCGCGAAGCCCCGGCTTATGATTTTCAGACGAAGCGCCGCTTCGCGGCACTTTGGCCGGGGTTTTCCTGATGGTAAGTTTTCAGACGAAGCGCCGCTTCGCGCGCGCCTGGCCGGGGTTTTCCTGATGGTAAGAGATATAATTTGTTCAGAAAAGCCACAAAGTTTCCGGACAGAGCGCCGCGAAGCGGCGCGAACCCTCCGGCTTATGGTCCCGGACAAAGCGCCTTTGGCCGGGGTTTTCCTGATCGTGAGAGATTTAATTTGTTCAGAAAAGCCACAAAGTTTCCGGACAGAGCGCCGCGAAGCCCCCGGCTTATGATTTTCAGACGAAGCGCCGCTTCGCGGCGCTTTGGCCGGGGTTTTCCTGATGGTAAGTTTTCAGACGAAGCGCCGCTTCGCGGCGCTTTGGCCGGGGTTTTCCTGATGGTAAGAGATATAATTTGTTCAGAAAAGCCACAAAGTTTCCGGACAGAGCGCCGCGAAGCGGCGCGAACCCTCCGGCTTATGGTCCCGGACAAAGCGCCTTTGGCCGGGGTTTTCCTGATCGTGAGAGATTTAATTTGTTCAGAAAAGCCACAAAGTTTCCGGACAGAGCGCCGGCGCGAACCCCCCGGCTTATAGTTCCCGGACAAAGCGCCGCGAAGCGGCGCTTTGGCCGGGTGATAACAATACGGCAACAAGGCACAAAGAAAATCTTACGCCACCACAGAGGGATGCGCCTCGGCTTCGACCATCTTTACCACGGCTCGTAAAAGAAAACGAAAACTACCGCGTCAACCCCGCCACGGCGAACAGCGGAAAGGTTGAATATCAATCGCACGTGCAATGGCATCGTTGGCTTCTTCTGACAATAATAGCAAGCATGTGTGTGCCGGGACGTGCGCGGATGCCATTCAAAGGGACACGGTTACAATGCGTAAAAGGAGTTGTTAGCGTATACACACCCCAACAGTGCGACAAAACTGAAGTCTGTGGGAATGAATATTGCTTAGATATTCCCCATCCCACAACAAATTTTGAAGTGCAATTTTGAGCTGAAATTACAATTCATACTTACATCTTAACTATAACATTTTTTTAGGCAATTCAACACAAGCTTTACACTGGGCAGGCCCGCCAAGCCCTTTTTGTGACCAAATTCCGGCCACTTTTTGTGCTCTCATGGTATCACATCCAGAATGCTGGCCTAGATTAGCTATAACCGTAACTGCCATTATAATCTACCTTCTTCTGGTAACAATTGACCTGCTGACAATGTTAATAAGAAAACTATGCAGGGTTTACCGTGTGCCTGTGGTATCATACGTTTAGTACACAAAATGTGGAAATAGATCTGTTTCCGACTGACACAAGAAAGAGACTCCACTGAGTATATACCCATGGTTGAAATAGAAACCCGTAGCAAAACAAAATGGGATGCTTCCCAGATGATACCAATTTTCGCAATAATAGCACTGATCTCCAATACTGCAATTGGATGCCAACAGTCTATCCTGATACCATCAATAAATGTGTTCAATCAACAAGTTTGTTGAACAAGGTACAATACAAACATTTTACGCGCAAATCCGCTCCATTAATGATACTAAAACAAGAGTTATGGGTACAAAAAGAAAAAAAGAAGGAATAAAAGTTAAACTACATTTCTAAGAACTGAGGCTGATAGTTCAATCAATAATAAAACAAACAAACGTAAATAAATAAAAATGAAAATAAATAAATACTGAAATAAATAAATAAGAAATAAATAAATGAATAAAAATAGATAAGTAAGTAAACAAAAAGAAAATGAAATTTGCATAGTTCATCTCGACAACTACAACTACAATATTATTTGCAAATCTTATGAAACGGTGCAATATCGAGTACGCTTCATCAGCTACCGAATGCCTACCGACACGAGCTTCGCGATCTACACCAGCTTCACCCGACACTCGACTGGCCGATTTCGACGCCTCAGTGCATCCTTACCGGTTCACATGCTATAGTGTTGTATTTGTTTGTTGTCGTTATTTTTGTGATACAACAACTTAGCAAGTTGTTTCGGCAAGCTCAAAACTTCAATTCAATAATTCAAGAAAAAGTCTGGCGGGGAGGATGTTCGCACAAAATTCTTGTTCCGTCAAAAACGTTTGGCTTGGGGTGTCATGAACTCTGAGCAGTTCATGATGCGTCATCACTTCAGTCGTCTCCCACAGGGTGTTCGTTCCCATGTCTATCAGACAGGCAATCTATATATCTTACATAACTACCTTGCCATTGGCGCAATAAAAGGTAACACGGGAGTCGCTCTGGGAGGAGCGTCAGAGTCAGGGCTGGGCACACGTCCCGGCATGGCGATTCTGAATATGCACCCCCCTTAGCTCGGTAATTTTTAGGCACCCCCTTATGGGAAATCGAAATCGGCTGTTTTCCGAATAGTTGGACAGCCATGATCTTGGCTTCCTGATTTTGATAAACAAGAATATAAAAAAGCACTGAACAGAGAAAATTCCGAAAATGGTAACAAAAAGGGTAGTGTATTTCTGAACTTCAAAACAACCCCATGAGGAAAATTTGTTAGTAAGACCGTAAGTTATTACAAAAGATAAAACATTTTTCAATACAAAACAATTGAACAATTACCAACAACAGAACTACTACTATTGCGATAATTAATGTTTTCTGTCGAGATGTTTTCATAAACCTGTGAAGAATTCGTTAATATGTGTTTGGTTGTTCTGATATGAAATCAGAACTATTTTGTGTTGTGGAACAATGTTAGGATTCATGTGATTCGTAGGGAGTAGAAAACCCGAGTTTTACCCTAGTAGAATGCCGCAATCCCTTAAGAAATCGGCTTGCCGTGCGATACGGTGTTTGTACGCAGCTACACAGCGCACACGGGAATGGACGCGCACACAATATTAATAAAAAATGTATTTTATTACAGAACGGGAAGGAGAAAAGAATTGAAACTGGAGGAGATGGAAGATGGTAAAGGTAGTCTATTCTGGATGTACCCATTTTAGAAATTTAATGTAAATAAACAGAAATAGAGCGGGTGTAAATATTTAGCCGTGATAAGGTTCATTTAAACGAACCTGGTTGATCAAAACTAGCATTAAACTGAGAGCAAAGGATATTGTGAGAAAAAGGAGAATCTGGCAAACATTTTAGCATCAATGGGACCGAATTTTAATGTGATTTAAGGACCCTAAATCCCGTCCCGGTTTTACCCCGAAAACAGGGACAAAACCGGGACGAGTTTTAAGGTCCTTAAATCACATTGAATATCAAACATATTGCTATTAAAATGTTTGCCAGTTTCTCCTCTTTCTCGCAATACTCTTAGTTCTCATGTTTATGGGTGTTCTTAATCAACTAGGTTCATTTGAATGAACCTTATCACGATCAAAAATTCACTCCGCTCCAACATAACTTGTTGACATTAAATTTCCATACTGTTACATTGAAAGAATCCTATTGCTGCCTGCTTCCATTTACTCAGTTTCAATCATTTCTCCGCCCGTTCTGTAATAAAATACATTTTTAATTAATATTGCGTGCGCGTCCACTCCAGTGCGCGTTGTGTAGCTGCGGATAAACACCATATCGCACGGCTAGCCTAGTCTATGAGAGATTGCGGCATTCAAGGTGGATAAAACTCGGGTTTTTATGTACAGGGTACTTCTCAATAGAGGAGGACACCGTCATTCGCTTCTTTCATAGTAACTTGCAGTCTTCAGATTTTACAGTTGGCTTTTTGCATAAGTCACATTCTCATGAATAAAAATCTATTGACTAGTTGTGATGCTGACTGTGCTATCTGTACTTTTAAACTGTCGAAATAAACCTAGCCTGCTCGGGTCAGTCCGGGCGGATTAAGCAGCGGAGCGGTCGGTCATGGCAAAGTGTAAAAGTGATTAGAAGATTTTGACATGATAAGCCCGATTAGCCTTGCTTCGACCGGCTCAAAATGGGCGACCTAGGCTATACATCAATTCGCTAATCTTTTTTTGAACTTGAATGATAGTTTTCCTGGGCGCTGTCTTTGTATCTTTGCCTCGAATCGGTAGCCACCCGCGTAATCAATGAACGTTGCACCAAAGAAACATGACACCACATCAATCCTTTTTTGCTACAAGATAATCCTTCATCGGAACAAACTTCGACAGCAACTATGAATTATTGCGAACACAACCTGCATTTCTATCAATAATTTGAATTCTTAAAGTGTTCGACTCAAAAAGCGGAGAAGAAGATATGGCAAATCAGAAGAATAGTGTGCATTATTTTTTCCTGAAATTCGACAGAACATGCACTTCGTTCTTTTTTGTTGTTCGGTTTAGGCACCCCCTTTGCCCTCTCTGCAACTTCCAATATACACCCCCCTAAGGTTAACCGGGACGCGTGCCCAGCCCTGGTCAGAGTATGGGCAACAATGATGAGCGGACCTGCCAAGAGAGCAATAGGTACAAAGAAACATGACAAACAAAGGTGAATAGGGCAAAATAAATACAAAGAGCAAATTGTAGACTCAGGTTAAATCATGATGTTTGAATAAATATAAATATATATGAGTTAATGAATATGTTTGAATATAAGGTTGTTCGAGTCGTGTATGGAATATACAGACAGGTGTGTAAAGAGTTGGCAAGGAAGCCGGAACCACCAGAATAGCATTGGACCTTGATGCAGTCAAAAAGAGGTTACTAGGAAAGTCCCAACAATACCCTCAAATATCGGATAGAAAACTGTTTAGAACCCTAAAATATTTATCTACGTCTGCAATCCAAACGTCTGAATTGGTTTTGTGCCGAAATTCTTAGGCGAGCGAACTTGTTTTCTGTTCCTTGGATTGAAAACTCGTTAAAGGCAGCATACACGCTCGCAAAAAGTTGTTGAGATAACTACATTAGTGGGGTCATAAATTGTGCAGCTCGGTTAAATCATGATGTTTGAATAAATATAAATATATATGAGTTAATGAATATGTTTGAATATAAGGTTGTTCGAGTCGTGTATGGAATATACAGACAGGTGTGTAAAGAGTTGGCAAGGAAGCCGGAACCACCAAAATAGCATTGGACCTTGATGCAGTCAAAAAGGGGTTACTAGGGGAAAGTCCCAACAATACCCTCAAATATCGGATGAAAACTGTTTAGAACCCTAAAATATTTATCTACGTCTGCAATCCAAACGTCTGAATTGGTTTTGTGCCGAAATTCTTAGAGCGAGCGAACTTGTTTCTGTTCCTTGGATTGAAAACTCGTTTAAAGGCAGCATACACGCTCATAAAAGTTGTTGAGATAACTACATTAGTGGGGTCATAAGTTGTGCAGCTCAGTTAAATCATGATGTTTGAATAAATATAAATATATGAGTTAATGAATATGTTTGAATATAAGGTTGTTCGAGTCGTGTATGGAATATACAGACAGGTGTGTAAAGAGTTGGCAAGGAAGCCGGAACCACCAAAATAGCATTGGACCTTGATGCAGTCCAAAAAGAGGTTACTAGGGGAAAGTCCCAACAATACCCTCAAATATCGGATAAAAAACTGTTTAGAACCCCTAAAATATTTATCTACGTCTGCAATCCAAACGTCTGAATTGGTTTTGTGCCGAAAATCTTAGGCGAGCGAACTTGTTTTCTGTTCCTTGGATTGAAACTCGTTTAAAGGCAGCATACACGCTCGCAAAAGTTGTTGAGATAACTACATTAGTGGGGTCATACGAGCCCTAGAGAAGCCCTCACGAAGTTGGAAGAATTGAAAACGAGTCAAAATGACCGTATTTGAGCCGTATTGAGTCACAAAATCCTCCTTTCTCCGCCCATCGATACGGGCTCCGCCCCTCAATACAAATGTTTAATGCTCGATTACGGTCATTTTGGCTCAATTTTTACGCTTCTAAGGTCGTAAGCGTTCCAGAAAGGGCCGTTCGAGTACATTAGAGTCGTTATCCCAACAAATTTGTCGCTAGCTCCGCTATTTTAGCCAATGCGGTACAACTCGTCCACTTCTGGGCCAATATAGAACGAACCGTTATATCTTCATTTCAGTTGATTTTTTTCTGGTTTTTACGTTATCTCTGAATACTAACAGCTTCAGACCTTCGATTCATTTCATAAAATATCATTTTTGAGCGTGTATGCCTTTAATGCACATGTTTGAATGTGGAAATCTATCGAACTAAAATGTATTCAAATTCTCGGCAACTGTTCCTCTCATGAAATGAACGGTGAACAACTGTTGCATGAAGAGGACGGGGTGATCTAATGGGTAGGCTGATCCACGAGATTTGCACCCACTTCCTGGACTTTTTTCGTAGATCTTCCGTCCTTACTCTTTCTAGAGAGACCTGAAGCTTACGTTTCTGCGGTAAAATTGGCAATTTTTAATCGTGATTACAGCCTTTGATGCCGAGTAATTTCGAACCCGTCTTCACCATACCCGTCCGAAACTTTCGTTACCGTCCGGGCGGTCAATCCCAGTCAGGATTCGGCAGCGCTTTAGAGCGTGTTTAAAGAGACGACCTCTCAGAGGTTTTGAATCAAGTTAAATGTTTGTTTAAAGTAAGTAATTCGAAGTCTTCAAGTAACTTACATTTATGTCACAAGTAACTTACCTAATGTCACCAAGTAACATACTTCTACAAGTCATAAGTAACTTACTTTTATGTCACAACTAACTTACTTTTTAGCACACAAGTAACTTACTTTTAGCATACAAGTATCTTACTTTAAGCAGACAAGTAACTTACTTTTAGCATACAAGTAACTTACTTCTAGCATACAAGCAACTTACTTTCAGCATACAAGTCACTTACTTCTAGCATACAAGTAACTTACCTTTAGCATTCAAGTAACTTACTTTTAGCATATAAGTAACTTACCTTCAGCATGCAAAAATGTTACCTCAGGGCAACATTTCACTTACTTCTGAGATACATGTAGCTTGATCTTCCCTTTTCAACTAAGCTATTCTAACCTTTGTCCCTATGTAATGGGTTACTTACATCCAGCTTCCCAAAAGTTTCCAAGCGAACATGTAACTCAGCATAGAGTCGGTAAGAGCTTTCACATAATAACAATAAAAACCTTGGCGGGAGAGAGATTTATGTACAAAAAGCCGTAAATACACGAAAAATCATAAAAACTCAATAAAAATTATATACAACACGTATACAACACCATAGTATACACAATATATTATACAACATGTTATGTACATACATACGATATTATCTACAACAAACGACATATATACGGTAATTTATACAACGGGTATACAATAACAGATCTACTGGTGAATGGTGGAAGGAAAAAGCACGCCTTAGTGCCTTTCAACGGCATCCGGCATCATAGCTGAGAGAGTTGAATGGGGCTCCGTCAGGACTCCTTAATATCTATAACAATAACACTATCGGAATCGCTTTGTGAAAAAATGAAATGCCTTACAAGGGAATCACCCGACCTGGCTGCCAGAACTACACGCGAAACCAGGTTTTTTTCTGATCGACTACCTCCCGTGTTTCATAAAAATCCTATCCTAGCTGCCCGAGTAATAGTAAAAGACAAAGTTATGAGCGTAGAATTTGCCAGGTAAAATAGTTGCCAGGCTCTGAAGGTAAAATAAAATGGATCATCCGCAAATTGTCTTGATCGTTCAAATTATCATAAAAAATCCCTTACTCGGGTTCAGCGCCAAGAATAACCACTCTGGGAGAAGTTTGGACGAAAAAGTGTTTTGAATTTTCTCGAATAAAAAATAGCTTTTAAAATCGGGTTTTACAAGTCCCCTGAAGGTGGTCGATTAGAAAACCTGGTTCTGGCGGCCTGGGGTGGTAGTAAACTTCTTGAAATTGCCACTTAACATGAATGTCGAACAGGCATTTGAGTGCAACTTCAGTTTTCAGAGGGTGACATGATGGACAGAAGACGGTGATCTGAGTTTCGCTCCCCATTCCAACCTAGCTAACGCACGAGATTGATCCACTCCCCGCATCTCTCAGAAAGGGGAGCAATGCCACTACGCTACTCAGGCCAGACCACTACGGAAAAATTCTGAAAGAATGCGAAAAAAAAATCTGTCAGATTACGAGACGATGTTGCCCTCCTCTGACAGATTTCTCCCGTATTCTGGCAGAATTCTTTCGTGATCTGACAGATTTTTCTAGTAATCTGGCAGAATACTCCCGTATACGGACTGGAGAATACGAGAAAATTCTGCCAGATTACGAGAATTTCTGTCAGATTACGAGAAGTATCTGCCAGATTACCAGACGATGATGCCCTCTTCTGACAGAATTTTCCCGTATTCTGTCAGATTTCTCTCGTGATCTGGCAGACTTTTCTAGTTATCTGGCAGAATTCTCCACACTACTCACATAGGCTGCAAAAATTTAGTAGACCCCAAAAGTTTCTATTTTGTCAGAAATTCTTCCAATGAAAGGGCCCCGATAGGCCGCAAATGGAGCCCAAGATTTCCGAAACCTTTAGGTATGTACTCAGAGTTGTTGGGCTTTTGCAGAATTTTTGCCTGAGAAATCCCGCCTTTTTATCTCCGCCGAAATTCTTTGGTAATCTGGTATAACGTACTTTCTTCGATCAGTACTGCTCGCGTCCGGCTATTTTATCGCGAGAGTGAAACAAACATGTTACTGCTTTAGGATAACAAGCTGCCTTATTCTCAATTCGAGTAATGCCATTAAAGTGAAGCTGTCTCTGTGCATCTAATTATCAGCTTGGACATGCTTTATTTCCTCCTCTTACAAGAGAACAATCTCTGGTTGCAGTGGCCATTTTGGATGAAATGTACTTTTGAATAACGACTTTCGGACGTAGAGCATGAATATACCCTCCTTGGCTGCCTAGTATCACCCTGAGGCAAGGTATAGTTGTTTTCCTACGCTTCGCGGCAAGGAAAGATTCGTCAAAATGAACTCGACAAAGGTCCTATTTTCTGCTCAAAATTGCCCCTGGTGAAGTAGAGTATATCAAACGAATAAAAATTTGTGAAAAAACGAATATTTCGAAAAATTGACTCTTTCGAATAATCGAATAAAGGAATTAAAATTCTCCAAATAACCCCCAGGGCAAATTTTAAGTCGAATCTGGAATATTTTTCTCCAATGCTTCCTGTACACCGTAATTGATATAATTGAACGCTGAATCGAAAATCCGTGTAAGTCCGAAACGCAGTAAGTCTACAGAAGGCTCGGAAAATCTGCATTCACCCAAACTTTGCCTGAGGAGGTTGTTTCGGGTGCTGAACACGATTATAGGGTCCGTTTCAAAATTTTGTAAATTAATGCACTTTTTGGAGGGGCATTATGAACGAAAACCAGAGAAAAACGTCTACAACTTTTCAGTGTGACTCTAGGCAGCTGCGAAGGGCATATTCGAACTCTAAGTCAAAAAATGATTCTAGAAAAGTACATTTCGATCGGAATGGCCAGTTTGGCTAAAAGTGGCTTCTTTGTCAGTGAGTGGAGGGCAATGCATGCTTGATAAGCCTTTTCGACTTTCTTCGAAAAACGTGTATTTCCTTCTGGAAATCCCATCGACCGCAGGTCGAATATGACCAATTTCTGCTATAATGATTGTCTAATCAGTTTTTAATGAGGGATTTTGAAGTGGAATTATGGAATTGTAAAAAATAATTGCGAGAACTTTGTGGGGTTGAACTTATTATTTCACAACACTAATGTATAGGACTCGTTGAAAGCAATTAAAACACAACTTCAAATTCAAAATCAGGCAAGGCTCTGCATGCACTCAACCCTTCGGATACTTTGTTATGATTTTAATTGAAAAATAATGAAAAAAATCCTTCGTTAAACTAAACAAAGAAAACATTGCAAGATAAAAAAGCCGAATTACCAGAAAAATAACGGTTACAATGAGAACAACATTCCTTTGTCGAGAACGGATAGTTTCATGGCGAAAAAACGTGGTCGGCGTGTCAGCTGAGTGGACCTATTGATTTCGCTTCGACCAAGAATGAATTTGGTGGTCATGCTAAACAGATCACAAGCTGATAAGTGCAATGGAAGTAATATATTTCGTGCAGTGTTGAGATACTATCGGGCCGAAATGCGAAGTATGTGTGTGAGCGACGACTTTGCATACTGATGCATAACATTCTGCAATTGTTTCATGTGATTGAAATTTCTTGGCACTACCGTGCGTACTATGCATGTAAAACACTACTAGATTTGAATTAGAAGAAAACATTGAATTTTGACTCGGGTTCAGCTTTACCAACCTTCACAGAACCGTGAGTTCTGAAGTGAGCACTGAGGAATTCCACCTTTACCAGTATAGCGATCAGCAGCACAAAGAAACAACGTGCTCCTTGCCTTGTGAGACGCGCTCCAAACTAAATTTTCGTCAAAAAATTTTCCACGGTAATGTTACCAAGGTGGTGTGGAGCAGCCTGCGGCTAGAGTTCGTTTGAGTGTTACCTGAGAGAAGCAAATTTGCTCATGGAAATGCAACCACGCCCAATTATGTTAGCGTAGCCAAATGAGCGCGCGTGTGTGCATGTGTAAGTTTGAATACGCATGTGCTTTTGTGTGTTGACAAGGGTTTGTGTGTGTATATTCGAGCATACGTGAACGCGCAGGTGTGCGTGGGTATGTGTGTAACATCAGCATGAATCCTGAAGAGACTTTGCGTCCACTATTGAAGGCTGGCGCAAACTCGGTGCCATACGCTATAACATAGGTGCGCCGAGTTTGCGCCAGCCCTCAATGGGGGAACGCAAAGTCTCTTCAGGAATTCACGCCGATGGTGTGTGTGCGCGCATGTGCGTGTAGGTGAACTTGGTTGTGCTACAGTTCGCATGGGGTGATAGTCATACTCCTTAACGCCAGCGCATCACGCGGGTGTGCTGTCGGAGTATGAATACTTCCTACGCGCGTCACGCGCTTGCGGAGACTACTAATACTCCAACGACGACGCTATGGCGGAGGAATTTGAAGGGGACCTCAACTTTGCCGAACAAGCAAAATCTCTACACGCGTTCACCCCATCATGGTAGCAGAGGAGAGTACTGGAATTAATTAATATGAAAAAATTAGTTGCGGTCGTCGCCGCCTTGGCTGAGAAGGCGTCAAGCGCATGCCGCGCGGGCGTGACGTCTGGTCATTCATACTCCAGCGCCACGCCCGCGCATCACGGGCTGGTGCTGAAGAGTAAGAATAGCGCTTAAGTGTGGAGGAGGAGGAAGCGTACTTGCGTGTGCGTGAGTCTGCCTCACCACGAGGTGCATGAATCACAGACGCTTTCTTAATCCCCATGCTTCAGAATTTCCTATGCTTTAAATCGCGCCTTGCTCTTTTTTCTGAATCCCGAAACAGTCTCGCTCTCGAACTGCCATTCTTATAGACCCCCGAAACCTCCCATTGGATTGTTGAGGCCGAATTCCCTGGTCTGTCAGAATTCGCTATTTTTCTGACAGATTACGGGAGAAGTCCGATAAATTACGGAGGAATACTGTGGTAAATTTCTGGCAATCTGACAGAATATGCCAACACCAGAGATCAAGGTGAATTCTCAAGCAAAATTTCCGTAATCGGGCAGTAATTGCCGATTTACCACTGATTGCTTGGAAAACTCTGGTAAATTTCTGGTATTACCTCGGCCTGACTCAGGTCCGGGCACTACCACAGGTTTACCAGAGGTTTACCACCAATCTCCCGGAATTCGAGTTTTTTTGCCGAATTACCACAGTTTTACTAGAGGAATTCCACAACCTTCTCGACTGCCAAAAAATCACTGAAATTTCAGACGTTTACTACAGAATTTCTCCAAAATTCTCCGTACCAGAGGTAATCTGCCAGAATTTTCCCGATTTTTCGTAAAGTCTAATTTTCAAGAATTTTGAGCGAAAACGCCAGGAGAAGGAATCTGGCTTGGAAAGTAGCGAGAAATGTGAGCAGGGCATACAGAGTGAGTGATGAAAGACGCGCAGCGTGCGCGAATTACAAAAAATGAAAAGGAATCCTGCAGTCAGGAAAATGAGCGGATTTCGTCAACTGAAGAAGCCTAGCAAAACTAATAATGGTAAGTGATCGTTGATAATGGGGTGAGGCGCGCATAATGGTGCTCAGGTGTCGGTTATAGGCGAGATTGATTGAAATGCGATAAAACTTAGTGAAGGTACATACCAGAAAATCTCTGGGCTTGTGGTAAATTTCGTAGAGGTACGCCGTACGCGTTGTAAGAGTGCGATGCGTGTAGACCCTTTTTAGAGTCAGGCCAGTGTTCTGCACAATGTGGTGACTTAGATACAAGTTGACGCGCGGTGCGATATCGACTGGAACCCGTTGAAATAAGCTAATCGCGCAGCACCGCGCGTTTAGCAGGTACTCTTTTGCTGTCTCTGCGTAAGTAGTGTTTGCAGAGCATTTCCATCACTCGCGGACCACGCGCGCGGCAAGGGGACACTGTGCGCTGCACATCATACCATGCACGTTTACCGCTGCATGCACGCTTATCGCTGCACGCATAGTTAAGTAATGCTGCAGCGGTGAGCTGGACGAGCAACGCCGCACC
The DNA here is from genome assembly GCA_029168955.1 of Aplectana chamaeleonis. NCBI lineage: Eukaryota > Metazoa > Nematoda > Chromadorea > Rhabditida > Cosmocercidae > Aplectana > Aplectana chamaeleonis. The sequence continues at coordinate 839,421 of JAPDOI010000040.1, forward strand.
ATTTTCAGGCGCGGCGCAGCACATGTTCCGGCTCCTTATGCATTACTAACTGAATAACGCTGCAGTGGTATGGCTCGGTGCAACACGCAGCGCGCGTCATCCGTTGTTTTGTACTAAAGTTTAATGCCGGCTTTCGTAATGAAGCATCGCATTTTAAAATCGCGTTGTTAGTTATAGTTTTTATGAGTGAAGTTTTTAGTGATCTCATATTTGTTGTAATGCTCGATGCTGACCTCTCGCTTCACGCTCGCTCGTGACTGTCATTATCTTACCAGGATCGGTCTCTCCCACAGAAATCTTTCGAGATTGTTCTTCTAAGTTTCGAGGTTTTTGGAGACTCCCAAGATCATTCTCGGACAATACGCCGAGCAGAGCACAAGCAGTGGATGTGATCGCCGCTTTCTGGTGTGCGGTTTCGTCAAAAGCTGGTTCAAAACACCACGAAGGATGTGTTAGAGTGCGAATCTCTCCGCGCTGCGTCAAGTGTTCCAAGACGGTTTATTCGGATTATGGGAATACGATGCAAAAGAATGTTCCACCTTCCTTGCTTCACGCGTGCTTACCGCTTCAAGCCTTTTGGCACTGAAACGCACTCTGGCGCGCCGCTCGGAGTCCATAGTATAAACGACGGCTAAAAGACGTCACAGAAACAAGCGACGCGATTTATTAAGAGTGCGCCCCGACGCGACCGTGCGCGGCGGAAATATAATCATACAACAATGCAGCTGTTCTTCACTCATTCACTTCAATGTTTCCATGATTTTATTGATATTTTGTCATCTTCAAAAGTTCATCGTTCGCTCGTGCACGAAGATGGAGACAAGCAGTGAATCTGTTTTGGAATAGAGTACTTTTTTCTCGTAATCGCCGTTTTCATGTCGTTTCTTCCATTTCAGCTTTTTTGACCCTAATGGTTTCACGTTTCTGACTTCATTAAATGACATGGCATCGATTTCCTCTCGAATCCTGTGGAGATCGTATGCTCACGTCTCCTGAAGGCTAACTTTAGGAATTGTTGCGGACACTTTTGACTTTGAATGTTATGATTTTAGTGTTTGATTGAATTCCAATCTCTGCAACGGCCGGTATGTTGATGACCTTTGATCCATAGAGACTTTTTGACTGTTTCCAATTTATGTAGTGATAGTCGCCCGTCGTTGAACGGATCTAGAAAGAGCCGTTAATCAAAAAGTTCCTTAGGCGTCGTATGTTTACTGCCCTTCTGGAGGAAACGTGTGTCAAACCAGGTAAATTGCGGACGGTGAGTGATATAATCAATTATCGCTTCGACGTGATCGCTGCTCGGTTGGAATCATTTCAAACAGCAGCCGACAGCCCGAGGTTCTCCTCCCTGCTTGTGTTTGGCAATTCGCTGTTACTTTTTTCCATCTCAAATGTGAGTTTTTCTCTAGTTTTTTTTTTTGTTAATGTTCATCACCTTAGCAGTGCTTATTTCCAGGGACCTGCAAAGCTACTCACCAAAACATAGAATTTACTGATGGTGAGAGCAACTGCATAAGCTCATCTCTCAGCAACTGCATAGCTCATCTCTTTGGGAAAATTCGAAGTGAGCTCATCACATATTTTTACTGCCACAAATTGCACATGGCGTAGTAAGCGTGCCATAAACTGCAACGGTGTAGTAGCACACAACACGTGCGCTTTTACGCGCAAGTACAAATAAGCGCGCTACCACTGCTGACCTTTGCCGCATTCGCTCATTTCCTCATCATTCGTTTTTTACGTTAGATCGAAAAAATGCATCTTCTATGTTACCTTTATTGCCACTTGCTGTAATGACTGGAACACACAAATGATGAGGAGTCTAACAGAATGCTATGAAAAACCCGAATCTTATACTATTAAGCTTGGCAGAAAGTTCTGCAATCGTCTAAAAGCAAGGCTGTAAACTTGGTGTTTCATGGGAAATTTAGGAACGTTAGAAAATTCTATTTTTTGGCTCTTCTAGAATCTTTTTGTTCTATAAAAATTAGCAAGAATCAGGAAACAAGACCTGCTCGTAGCCTCTTTTTGTTTTCAAGGATAGCATAGAATTGCACTTGGATGGAAAGCATCAGTACGAGATAAAGGCTTAGGTTCTGCTCTTTTTGATGCCTTAAACGCTTTTTCTGTACATGTCTAGAGAAACATGCGATGTCCCACGAGAGCCTGAGGACTAGCCTGACACGAGAATTCGAAGAACACTTTACGCACACTACTTTTTGCTGGTGATGCTTTGGTATGGCTGTAGCCTGAGGACGCATGCATCAACAGCGCCGGAGTTGGGGCAGGGGCAGGGCATTTGGTACCTTTGACCATCGCAGTGCGAGGGAGCAGTAGAACATCTGAACAATCGTGCCCCAGCAGTGTTTCCCGCTGCTCTGAAGCTGCCCCAGCCTCCTAAAGAGTCATCACCAGTGCCTAAGGCAATTTAGACTAATGATTATTGCTCAATCAAGGGAAAGAAAAGTGCTTTTTTGACAGAAAGTAGAATGCCCAAGTTATCAGCCATAATTAACAGATACTCTGAAATCAAAAGTTTTAACGCAATTTGTGGTTTTTCTCATACTTGCTCCTACTACTGTAAAGTTTCCGGGAGCGCGGGGATATAATAGTAACTGTGCCTTCAAGCTAAACTCTGTGTGGAAGTCGAAAACGAATTGTCACCGAGTGCCACTGTAACTACTTTGCATGTCTGTTGCCTATTGTGGTGCGCGCCGAAGCGCTACGCAGATTGGTTTTGACAGATCGGCTTCGCGCAACCCCTTTTCCGAAATCTCAGTTCCAAGAGTGAACGCAGAAATTAGAGGCTGAAGTTGCATTGAAAAAGAGCGTCAAAAGTTGGGTATGCAGCCCAAAAATGGTTGGGAACGGCTTACTGGTTTTCGAGAAAAAATTGAAAACCCGCTCGTTTTTGTTGTTAATCTACTTTTTTTTTCAGACGGCGTTCACGATCTTGCGGGTACACTTGAAATTGAGCTAGGAAGCTCTCATTTTTGGACAGGAGACTGGAAATGGGTGCAGGTCGCTCCTATTCCATTTTTGAACTTGATACCTTGCCTTAACTTTGAAAGGAATTTACCTCAAAATCGTGGGTTTACACTACTAAATTAGCCGTGGAGCACGAAAACTGCTTGGACATGATACGGCTGTGGAGACCAAGGTGTGGGGAGGTGGATCTGCAGTCAGCTAACACAGGTCGACGGAGGTAAGTACGGAACTTGTCAGAATTCGTACTCGTGACACAGGAAATTGATCGATAATCCCAATATTATCAGGATTTTCGAAGGCTTTTGCAAAAAATGCGGCGTGGAGTGAGTGATTGCTGATAGGATTTGTTTTCTTGGTAGGGAAATTTCGCTCAATAGTCATTATCGATAAGTACCAATCAATAATATTGATTTTTATTGCCTGTTAGCACAAAATGCGGCAGTGATTTTTGATTGTTGATGGCTTTAAGTCACTTGTTCAGGAAATTCTTCTCACCATGCACAGATCAAATATTAATTATCAATAATATCGAGGGATTATCACATGTTGCTCGAAATGCAGCAATTAGTGGTATTTTTATGGTTTTTGGGTCATAGAGTTACAAAAATTGTACTCAATACGACAATATCGGTTGTCCAGATGTTTCATCATTCCAAAATGGAAATTGTGGAAGCAAAATTGGAAGATTCAGAAAGGGAACCTTCGGGAAAAATATGTGAAATTTCTGAAAATTTAGCTTCCTGGCAAAATAACGATTTGGTAATGAAGTAAAAAAAAAAAGAAGTTTTAAAAGAAATGTCTTGGAAATATCCTCTTAAAAAAAAGAGATTTGGCGTAAAATAGCCTGAAGAAGAAAAGAGTAGGAAATGAAGTGAAATAACCAAAAATGTGATTTGGTGGTCGATCATTTCAAAAGCTTCTCCGTTAAACTTATCAAAACAAAATCATGCGCGCAACGGAAACTTTAAGCCATTTTTTGAAAGCTGCAATGGGGAATCAGCATAAGGTCAAGGCTAGGTGAACGCAACGTTCCCATTCCATATCGTGCTTGATTTCGTTTTGATAAGTTTAACGGAGAAGCTTTTTGAAATGAGTCGATCGCAAATCACGATTTTTGGTTATTTCACTTCATAAGCCTTCTCTACGCTTTTTTCAGGCTATTTTACGCCAAATCTCTTTTAACATCATTTCAAGACATTTAAACTTTTATCATTACCAAATCGTTCACTTTACCAGAAAGATCAAACCTTACAAATTCTCTAATGTATTAATACACAATATATCGTTGCGATTAGAGGAGACTAGTTAGCAGTACTGAAAGCTGATAAATTCACTAAGATGGTAAGAAATCGCTCCCGTTTTTTTGCTGATCACAAGAATCATTTCTTGGTATAGGTCTATAAAGTATGCTTTTACATTTTCAGATTTTTTCGATTATTCGACTTTTCGAATAATTCGCAATTTGACGTTCTCGAATACTCGACTTTTCCGAGATAATTCCGGGATTTTTAACTTTTCGGATATTCGACTTTTCCGAATATTCGGGGAAGTCGACTTTTCAATCGAATGATTTTTCCGAATCATTCGATTCAGTCGAAATATAGTGTATAGTGCATAATGCGGGTGTTTTTTGCTCTTTTTGTTGACACTTTCTATTATCTGTGTGCTAGTTATTCTGTACTGATTGAACCGTTGCTTTCTGTCTAATAGTTCACGTATTTGATAACAAAAATTTTCATAAAGTTCTTTGCCACGATTTTTTAATTTGCAACATCAGAGATGTACTAAAGTAAGGAGTCGAACACGAGAGTGGCTAGGTTCAAAAATTTTTTCAAGCGAAGTGAAATTTGAGGAGAACGAGTAAAATACTAATTGTATTATGTTTAGAGAGCAGGAATACCCAAAAAGGTTCGAATCCAATTTTTTTGCCGTACAACATGAGTGAGAGAACACAATGTGCAGGATGAAAAATGGGTCGAGCTTGAACAAGCTCACTGAAATTGGCTCCTCAGAATGTGCCAGTATTGTGCAGCTTTGTTACAGGGAATTTTGCCAGTTTTTGGGGAATAACCAGTACTCGAAGCTGAACTGTAGCTTTTTCTTGCACGTAAGTCGTGTTTTCTGCATTGTCGCCATCCCCCTCGCGGTCTGATAGCATTTTAAAGTTCCGGGTCCTGTATAACACGAGAAGTTTTATAAATTTGGGCATGAACAATTAAGCTCAGGAAACGGGCTACATTGCAATGAAGCTCGATGGCTTGAGCCTTCATTTGCAATGCAGCTTACATCACGAGCTTCATTGATCATGTGCCGAAATTTGGAAAATTTTGCGTTATACTGGTCTGAAACCTTGCAAATGCTATCCAGATCTTGAGTGCATGGCGAAAATGGAAGAAAAAACGGCATTTAGAAGAATACCAGAGAGTTCTAGTGGAACACTGGAGAGTTCAGAAGATTACTGGAGATTTTGGCAAATTACGTTAGAATTCTAGCAAGAATACCAGAGAGAATTTTGCCAAAATTTCTCCCTTTTTGCCAAATTTCTCTGGTAATCTACAAGAATTTTTGATAGTAATCTCCAGACCTGAGGAGTATCTCGTCGACTACCTTTTGTGCTACTCAGGCCGAAAAAACCTAGTAGATTTCCAAAAATTTTGCTACTTTACCAACAAAATCTACCAGAAAACGGATACAGATTGACCAGAAATTTACACGTAAAGTTTCCGAAATTTTTCAGGGATCCTACTAGAATTTACCACAAATCTGCAGTATTTCGGCCTGCGGAATTCTGTCATGCTTTTTAAAAATTCGTTGGTAATCGTGGCAGAAACGTACTTTTTCGACCAGTATGAAAACCGGCTATCCTATCACGAGGGCGAGTTGAACACACGCGCCAGTGCCTTTTTCGTCAGTTTTGCGGTTCTTGTCTCGCTTTTTTGAGCATTTTTACTGAAGCTAAGCTATTTGTATACATATTTGGATTGATTTTGCACATGCTTTTTTAGTATGAGAACAAATAGCCTCCCAGTTCAAAAGAATTACTCGAAAACAAAATAAAGATAGCAGTTTGACGAAAAAGGCGATAACGCGTGCTTTCAACTCGCGCTCATGATCCAGATTGCCAGTTACGAGCTTCGTACTGGTCGAAGAAAGTGCGTTTCGCCAGATTACCAGACTAAATCACTGCTTAGTATTTTGTGGCAACCAAAGTAGAATGAACATTTTATCCTGATCCAAAAATAACCAACAACGATGAATAGATGCATGCTATAGATACATAAATGAATACTAAGGCGGTGCGTTTTTTCCTTTGTACCGTGCTCCGCTGAGCGTGCTTTTTCGACGCTCATGTGGAATCGCTGAAAGTGCACAATCTTAGTCATCAATCCCTCCCATATAAAATTTCTATGAAAAGAGTATAGCTTAAGGGGTTACGGTTCGAAGACTGATATATGCACACCTCAGACTCCAAACTAATCAGATCTTGGAGTGACATCTCTCGAGTAGGCTTTTCATTCACAAAAGTGAACCTTTCATAAGAAGTCTCTCAAAAATTTCATTTAGTAGCTTTGTTTTGAATAAAAAACTTGGGAACGAAAATCTTCTTGAACACTTTAACTAAAAGAAAAAGTACCAGAGAGGGTTTCTTTGATGAACCAAAAGCAATATTAACCATCAGAAACCATCCAACAGCTACACAATACTTACTCTCTCGGAAGTTTTCTGAAGATTTCATGACAAATTAGGAAGAAAAAATAGCAAATGCGAAGACTAAGAGTGAATTCTAGAAACAGATGCTAACCACTGCCGTGAGGTCCTGATTGATTATTGTTGATTATGATTGAATTCATGGTGGTCATGCAGCGTTGAATCTCAATGTCTCGAAATACGGGTGAATGACCAAGCTAATGGAGATTAATCAAACATTGAGTACAACAATATATGAGAGCATTCTCGAATAATCGTCTGTTAAAGGACTAGAAGTCCATTTCGGAAACCATTTAACTCCTTCCCTATAAAAAAATCACAACCTCCGCTTTCGCAAGTTCCCAGAGGTGGCGACCAAAAATTCTATTCTGTAATGCAAAAATATTGCTTATTTTTTGTAGACTCATTATACCGGCGCTGTAGCGTCTTTCTACGATCTGCCGAACGACGCCGTCCGGTACTTTTAGAATAACAGGACTGCGGCGTTGGTGCAGAGGCCCGCACTGCGGTATCGGCCGACCGATGTCGCAGTGCGATGCTGTCATTGACGCGACGTCAGACCCAGGTGCTGAACTAGGTCAAAACGTGTTGGTTTCGCCATACATTTTGTACTGAAGAAGCGGAACTGACGTTTGTCTCACCGCAAAGATTCCCTCGCACTGCAACAACACTCTTTATAACGTACCATAAATCCATCGTCACCGGCAGACTGTGAAAGGCTTAGAAAGACACAGTCCAACCTCGAAGGCAGTGTACACGATTGGATTTTCGTTCCCGAGTTCTCCACTCCAAACAGTAAAACATCAGCCAAGTGTTACCAAAATTACGAAAAAACGGCCCGGGAAACGCATTAAAGTAATGTCTTTTTAGGTGACATTATTCCTAACCTGGACTAGATTGTCGGATTGGATGAAACATGTGAACACTACCGGTGGTTGTCCCCGGTGAGGAAGAATGTTCATCAAAAATGGGGAATATTTTAGGCATAACAGTATTAGTTTGGGGTCCAGAAAAGAACCAGCAGAGCAACAAGTAGAAGTGGAGAATTACAAAAAAACGGGTCCACAAGAGATTTCATTGTCACAACGAAAGAGTTCCACTTTGAGGAGTAAAAGGGATTGGAGAGTTAGAAGTAAAGAGGATTTGGTGCCTTGCTGCCGGGCAAGTTTTTTCCCGATTTTATTTGTAATTTCAGTTCTACTCCGGAATCTAAACAATCGATTCAACGATCAATCCCGAGATCCCGAAGATTATCGTGGACGCTGTGTCTTCAACGCTAGCTAAATTGCGGCGAAAACCCGGAAAGACGAGAGAAACACCTACCTGGCCGATGGGAAAGAAGTGATGAAATGAAATGGATCTTCGGCAAGCAACTTACTCTCATGTTCATTTGATATTGGCTGATAAAATAAGTTAGATCAAGCTTCGGCGAATAAGAACTTATTTTCATCACATCTTCCTTCACCACGATAGTATATCGTCCACTCCTTGCGTAGTCGCCTCACTGCAAGACCGCCTGCAGCACACTCGCACCACTTCATCCGTTGATCTTGCACATTGTCCATCGATGGCGCGGCATGCGAGCTGGCTACGTGTATGAGCTAATTCGCACGGAGTTCCCTATACCCGTTCCCGAGACCAATCCGCTCTGATTTCTCTGAAAAACTTTGTCGGTAACCTATCCGCATATCGGCAAGCTGCGCAAAGAGTGCGCCGACTAGAGTTCCCAGGGGAAGATAAGATTAGTCCACCTGGCACATATACCTTTTCTTCCGGAAGAAAGCTTCTAGTAAACCGCTTTATGCAGCAGTTCGCAGTGTCTGCGGTCAAGCGAGCAATTATCCGCCACGGGCAACGTATATAACCTGAAGTAGTAATACTTGTAACATTTAAATCAACCCTCTGTACACTCCTGGTTGGGTCCACCTGCACTTTTTCCGGCGCTTGACGCATTCCCAGCTGGGTCCCGCCCACATTCTGGCGCTTTTGTACATGAATCCCGCCCACTTTCCCAGGCGGTCTGCGCCCTCCCAATTGTGTCCCGCACACTTTTTGCCCAACGCTCATGCTCGTTCACGGTCTGGTTCCGCACACTTTTCCCGGCGCTTGGCGCATTTCCAGTTAGATTCGCCCACTTTTGAGGCAGTCTACGCCCTCCCAAATTGTGTGCACACTTTTTCCCCGGAGCTCTGCTTCGTTCACAGTCTGATCCACGCACTTTTTCCCGGCGCCTTGGCGCATCCCCAGTTGAATCCCGCCCACTTTCTCCGGCGTTCTCCCACTCATTCTGGCTGGGTACCGCCCACATTCTACGTGGAGCTCTGCGCACCCCTAGTCGGGTCCCGCACATTCTCACCGACACTTGGCGCATTTCCAGACGGGTGGCTTGGCCACTTTCCCTGGCGCTCTACTCACTCACAGCTGGGTTTCCGCACACACCCCTTTGCCTCGTCCTGTACGCGCAATAATCTGTGTTTGTAGGGAGGTGATTTTTAGAAATTCCAGGGCATTTACGAGAGATTTTCCACTATTTCAGCGTAAAAAATGATTTCACTGAAAATCGGCTTGGAATTCTGGCCGATTACTAGTGATTAGATGATATTAAGTAATTTTTTGTAGAAAAGATTGAGCAGAAACAAGGGCATCAGAATTTAGTGGCAATGCATTGTTCAATGCGGTGGTAAACGGACGCGCATTTACCACAAGGTAGAGGAGAAAAACGTTGATAAAACAGCGAAACTCACCCCCGCCTGGTATGTGAGGAAATGCCATCGATGTATTCGATCATGAATGGCCAGTTGCAATGCCGAGTAGGAGAAATCGACTGTATTACTGGGTTTCGCGAGCTAGGTCTACTGTGACCAGCAGTGAATCGCCGTCCGAGGTACACAAATTGATTGCATTTATCGTATTTTTCAGGAATCGAAGGTGAACTTGAAAAGTATTAGAGCGTAGCGGAAGTGTCAGGAAATACTGGGTGCTCGCTTGTAATGATGAGAGTGGCATTAAATCAAATGTTTTTTAATCTGCCATAGAGCATTGACGTTGTTCGAAAAAACTTTCAGGCATAGCATTATCAAGCACCACTACTAATTTTACCATTACTACTAAAATTTTATTGTCTTCATGCTACTCCTATAATAATCCACTCTATATATAAAGAATCGCACGAGGCAATTCAAAAAAGTGGGATTTTAGCACAAAACGCGAGAATTTCGCGCCATCCCTACAGTATCCCGAAACCTGCGTGCGCATCATGATGACGACGGAGCGCACTTGCCTCCCCTCTTCTTTTTGGATGGTCCATTTCTTGTTTTTCGTGTTATCTTCTTTGTTTGCTTCCCCATTATTTTAACTTTCATACGATTTTCATATTATACATTGAGGTTTTATAAGAAATAACTTTTTCCAGAATACTCGAGTTGGAACGCAAACTGGAAAAAAATACAAAAATTTTCAGGTTTTTCACCGTTATGAGAGTTCACGGTTGGGAACAAAATATTAGTCTTTACAAAAATTCAGGACGAGATGCTCTCCGAAACTGGAAGAATCTTTTCTTGAGAACAGAAACAGTAAATCTTCTTGAAGCAGAAATCCGTCAAAAATTTGAGAAACCCTGGCTTCTTGAAAAACTAAATGTTTGAGATTTGCTCAAATTGAATGAGTATTTTTTTGAGAAAAATGGTTCTAATAGGCCTGCTAGCAAGAAATTTTTCTCGGAAACTTCTTCTAATTTTATCAGATGTCCTTTCTGGGGGGGAAGGACGATTTTTTGCGATCCCATGATATAAAATGCTGTCAGCATAAAAATTGTGGTTCCTGAAAATCCCATGTTTGACACTTTTTCAATGGAGAAAATTTTAATGCTTTGGGAATGCGGAAAATTGAAGCGTTTGCTGAATGAAAAATCGTGGAGTGGGCAGACATATTACATCCCACTACGGAGCTAAGATATATCGCGTGAGTGTGCGAGCGTACAATTATCCTTGTTCTCCTCCACTCTGTTTCTTTGTATCCTACTTTGTTCTGCAAATGCACGCGAAGGAATAAAGTAAGTTTAGCTCTGAACGAAAAGGTATTCTCTGTTTCGGTGTGAAGTTTTCTAGATTCCTCCGTGTGCGTGGACTGAGCGAAGACTGAGACTGCAAGACAGGAGGAGGCGCAGCATCCACGCGCGATAAACCTGAGTAAACGTCGTTCCGAAACAACAGAGTACTAAGCACACGCGAAATATTCGCGAAGTTTTACTAAAGGGAAAGGGACGGGTGGGTGTGGTTTGTATTTCGCTTTGGCATTAAATTGACAAGCGTAAGTTGTTCATCACCCCGTCCGAAGATGATTAGAGATGAAATTTTGTGTTTTCGGCAAAACTCACCTAGATCTAATACGGGGGTGATGAAAAAGGGTCGGCGAAGTAGGCCATCGTTTGATGTAGGGAAAGGTTGTCAAAGCCAATCGAATGATGACTGCGGTTATTAAAAAGGATTCGAAGAAGCAGAACATGCTGCCCGCGGTGATTCAAGAGAGGTTGTTGGGGACGGCCTATCGTTTGGCGGAGCCAAAAGAACACTGTACCCGATTAATGGAAAGGGGCCGGCGAAGCCGACCCAGACGAAGAATGCGTAGAGTGGGGGCCGGCGAAGACTGCCGAACGTTTGGCGGGGCCAAATGAATACTGCATGGAGAGTAGCCGGCGAAGCCTGCCCATCGTTTGGTTTGGCGAAGCCAAACAAATACTGCATGGAGGGTGGCCGACAAAGCCGGTCTATCGTTCGGCGAAGCCAAACAAATACTGCATGGAGGGTGGCCGACAAAGCCGGTCTATCGTTCATCAAAGCCGAACAAATATCGCGTAGAGGGAGGGGGGTCGGGGAAGCCGGCCCATCGTTTGGCGAAGCCGAAGGAATACTACATGGATGGCAGCCGGCGAAACCGGCCCATTGTTTGGCGAAGCGAATACTACACGGAGGGTGGCCGGCGAAGGCGGCCCATCGTTCTGTGAAACCAAACGAATACCTCGTAGAGGGAGGGGGGTCGGCAAAGCCGGCCCATCGTTCGGCAAAGCCGAAGGAATACACCATGGATGGCAGCCGGCGAAACCGGCCCATTGTTTGGCGAAGCGAATACTACATGGAGGGTGGCCGGCGAAGGCGGCCCATCGTTCGGCGAAGCGAATACTACACGGAGATTGGCCGGCGAAGGCGGCCCATCGTTCGGTGAAACCAAACGAATACTACGTAGAGGGAGGGGGGTCGGCGAAGCCGGCCCATCGTTCGGCGAAGTCGAACGAATACCAAGTAGAGGGAGGGGGGTAGGCAAAGCCGGCCCATTGTTCGGCGAAGCCGAACGAATACTACACGGAGGGTGGACGGCGAAGCCGGCCCATTGTTCAGAGAAGCGAGTACTACACGGAGGGTGGCCGGCGAAGGCGGCCCATCGTTTGGTGAAGCCGAACGAAAACTACGTAGAGGGAGGGTGGCCGGCGAAGCCGGCCCATCGTTCGGCGAAGCCGAACGAATACCACGTAGAGGGAGGGGGGTCGGCAAAGACGGCCCACTGTTCGGCGAAGCCGAACGAATACTACACGGATGGCAGCCGGCGAAACCGGCCCATTGTTCGGCGAAGCGAATACTACACGGAGGGTGGCCGGCGAAGGCGGTCCATCGTTCGGTGAAACCAAACGAATACCTCGTAGAGGGAGGGGGGTCGGCAAAGCCGGCCCATCGTTCGGCGAAGCCGAAGGAATACACCATGGATGGCAGCCGGCGAAACCGGCCCATTGTTTGGCGAAGCGAATACTACACGGAGGGTGGCCGGCGAAGCCGGCCCATTGTTCGGCGAAGCCGAACGAATACTACACGGAGGGTGGCCGGCGAAGGCGGCCCATCGTTCGGTGAAACCAAACGAATACTACGTAGAGGGAGGGGGTAGGCAAAGCAGGCCCAATGTTCGGCGAAGCCGAACGAATACTACACGGAGGGTGGACGGCGATGCCGGCCCATTGTTCGGCGAAGCGAATACTACACGGAGGGTGGCCGGCGAAGGCGGCCCATCGTTCGGTGAAACCAAACGAGTACCTCGTAGAGGTGGGTCGGCGAAGCCGGCCCATCGTTCGGCGAAGCCGAAGGAATACACCATGGATGGCAGCCGGCGAAACCGGCCCATTGTTCGGCGAAGCGAATACTATACGGAGGGTGGCCGGCGAAGGCGGCCCATTGTCGGCGAAGCCGAACAATTACTACGTAGAGGGAGGGGGGTCGGCGAAGCCGGCCCATCGTTCGGCGAAGTCGAACGAATACCAAGTAGAGGGAGGGGGGTAGGCAAAGCCGGCCCATTGTTCGGCGAAGCCGAACGAATACTACACGGATGGTAGCCGGCGAAACCGACCCATTGTTCAGAAGCGGATACTACACGGAGGGTAGCCGGCGAAGGCGACCCATCGTTCGGTGAAGCCGAACAAAAACTACGTAGAGGGAGGGGTTCGGCGAAGCCAGCCTATCGTTCGGCGAAGTCGAACGAATACCACGTAGTAGAGGGGGTAGGCAAAGCCGGCCCATTGTTCGGCGAAGCCGAACGAATACTACACGGAGGGTGGACGGCGAAACCGGCCCATTGTTCGGCGAAGCGAATACTACACGGAGGGTGGCCGGCGAAGGCGGCCCATCGTTTGGTAAGCCGAACAAAAACTACGTAGAGGGAGGGTGGCCGGCGAAGCCGGCCCATCGTTCGGCGAAGTCGAACGAATACCAAGTAGAGGGAGGGGGTCGGCAAAGCCGGACCACTGTTCGGCGAAGCCGAACGAATACTACACGGATGGCAGCCGGCGAAACCGGCCCATTGTTCGGCGAAGAGAATACTACACGGAGGGTGGCCGGCGAAATCGGCCCATCGTTCGGTGGAAACCAAACGAATACCTCGTAGAGGGAGGGGGTCGGCAAAGCCGGCCCATCGTTCGGCGAAGCCGAAGGAATACACCATGGATGGCAGCCGGCGAAACCGGCCCATTGTTCGGCGAAGCGAATACTACACGGAGGGTGGCCGGCGAAGGCGGCCCATTGTTCGGCGAAGCCGAACAGATACTACACGGAGGGTGGCCGGCGAAGGCGGCCCATCGTTCGGTGAAACCAAACGAATACCTACGTAGAGGAGGGTCGGCGAAGCCGGCCCATTGTTCGGCGAAGCCGAACGAATACTACACGTAGAGGTAGCCACGTAAAGGCGGCCATCGTTCAGTGAAACCAAACGAGTACCTCGTAGAAAGTGGTCGGCGAAGCCGGCCATCGTTCGGCGAAGCCGAACGAATACCTACGTAGAGGGAAGGGGGTAGGCAAAGCCGGCCCATTGTTCGGCGAAGCCGAACGAATACTACACGGATGGTGGACGGCGAAACCAGCCCATTGTTCGGCGAAGCCGAATACTACACGGAGGGTGGCCGGCGAAGGCGGCCCATCGTTCGGTGAAACCAAACGAATACTACGTAGAGGGAGGTGGGTCGGCAAAGCCGGCCCAATGTTCGGCGAAGCCGAACGAATACCGAACAGAGGGAGGGTGGCCGGCGAAACCGGCCCATTGTTCGGCGAAGCCGGACGTATACCACACGGAGGGTGGCCGGCGAAGGCGGTTCATCGTCCTGCGAAACCGAACGAATACTGCGTAGAGGGAAGGGGTTCGGCGAAGCCGGCCCATCGTTCGGCGAAGCCGAACGAATATCATGTAGAGGGAGAGAGGTCGGCGAGGCCGGCCCATCGTTCGGCGAAGCCGAACGAATACTACACGGAGGGTGGCCGACGAAGCCGCACATTGTTCGACGAAGCGAATACTACACGGAGGGTGGCCGGCGAAGGCGGCCCATCGTTCGGTGAAGCCGAATGAATACTGCGTAGAGGAGGGTGGCCGGCGAAGCAGGCTCCATCGTTCGGCGAAGCCGAACGAATACTACGTAGAGGGAGAGGGGTCAGCAAAGCCGGCCCATCGTTCGGCGAAGCCGAACAGATACTACACGGATGGCAGCCGGCAAAACCGGCCCATTGTTTGGTGAAGCGAATACTACACGGAGGGTGGCCGGCGAAGCCGGCCCATTGTTCGGCGAAGCCGAACGAATACTACACGGAGGGTGGCCGGCGAAGGCGGCCCATCGTTCGGTGAAACCAAACGAGTACCTCGTAGAGGTGGGTCGGCGAAGCCGGCCCATCGTTCGGCGAAGCCGAAGGAATACACCATGGATGGCAGCCGGCGAAGCCGGCCCATTGTTCGGCGAAGCCGAACGAATACTACACGGAGGGTGGCCGGCGAAGGCGGCCCATTGTTCGGTGAAGCGAATACTACACGGAGGGTGGCCGGCCAAGGCGACCCATCGTTCGGTGAAACCAAACGAAAACCTCGTAGAGGGAGGGGGTCGGCAAAGCCAGCCCGGCACCAGTTGTTCGGCGAAGCCGAACGAATACTACACGGAGGGTGGCCGGCGAAGGCGGCCCATCGTTCGGTGAAACCAAGCGAATACTACGTAGAGGAGGTGGCCAGCGAAGGCGGCTCCATCGTTCGGCGAAGCCGAACGAATACTACGCGGAGGGTGGCCGGCAGAAGCCGGCCCATTGTTCGGCGAAGCCGAACAATTTACTACGTAGAGGAGTGGCCGGCGAAGGCGGCCCGTCGTTCAGTGAGAGTCAAACGAATACCACGTAGAGGGAAGGGGGTCGGCAAAGCAGGCCCAATGTTCGGCGAAGCCGAACGAATACTACACGGAGGGTGGACGGCGAAGCCGGCCCATTGTTCGGCGAAGCGAATACTACACGGAGGGTGGCCGGCGAAGGCGGCCCATCGTTCGGTGAAACCAAACGAATACTACGTAGAGGGAGGGGGTTCGGCGAAGCCGGCCTATCGTTCGGTGAAACCAAACGAATACCTCGTAGAGGGAGGGGGGTAGGCAAAGCCGGCCAATTGTTCGGCGAAGCCGAACGAATACTACACGGAGGGTGGACGGCGAAGCCGGCCCATTGTTCAGAGAAGCGAGTACTACACGGAGGGTGGCCGGCGAAGGCGGCCCATCGTTTGGTGAAGCCGAACAAATACCACGTAGAGGAGGGTGGCCGGCGAAGGCGGCCCATCGTTCGGTGAAACCAAACGAATACCTCGTAGAGGGAGGGGTCAGCAAAGCCGGCCCATCGTTCGGCGAAGCCGAAGGAATACACCATGGATGGCAGCCGGCGGGAACCGGCCCATTGTTCGGCGAAGCGAATGCTACACGGAGGGTGGCCGGCGAAGGCGGCCCATTATTCGGCGAAGCCGAACGAATACTACGGAGGGTGGCCGGCGAAGGCGGCCCATCGTTCAGTGAAACCAAACGAATACCTCGTAGAGGGAGGGGGTCGGCAAAGCAGGCCCATCGTTCGGCGAAGCCGAAGGAATACACCATGGATGGCAGCCGGCGAAACCGGCCCATTGTTCGGCGAAGCGAATACTACACGGAGGGTGGCCGGCGAAGGCGGCCCATCGTTCGGTGAAACCAAACGAATACTACGTAGAGGGAGGGGGTCGGCGAAGCCGGCCCATCGTTCGGCGAAGCCGAAGGAATACACCATGGATGGCAGCCGGCGAAACCGGCCCATTGTTTGGCGAAGCGAATACTACACGGAGGGTGGCCGGCGAAGGCGGCCCATCGTTCGGTGGAACCAAACGAATACTACGTAGAGGGAGGTGGGTTCGCGAAGCAGGCCCAATGTTCGGCGAAGCCGAACGGATACTACACGGAAGGAGGTCGGCGAAGTCGGCCCATCGTTCGGCGAAGTCGAATACTACGAGGGTGGCCGGCGAAGCCGGCCCATCGTTTGGCGAAGCCGAACGAATACCACGTAGAGGGAGGGGGGCCGGCAAAGCCGGCACACTGTTCGGCGAAGCCGAACGAATACTACACGGATGGTGGACGGCGAAACCGGCCCATTGTTCGAACAAGCGAATACTACACGGAGGGTGGCCGGCGAAGGCGGCCCATCGTTCGGTGAAACCAAACGAATACCTCGTAGAGGGAGGGTCGGCAAAGCCGGCCCATCGTTCGGCGAAGCCGAACGAATACTACCATGGAGGGTGGCCGGCGAAAGCCGGCCCATTGTTCAGAAGCCGAAGCGAATACTACACGGAGGGTGGCCGGCGAAGCCGGCCCATCGTTCGGCGAAACCGAACGAATACTACGTAGAGGTGGGTCGGCAGCCGGCCCATTGTTCGGCGAAGCGAATACTACACGGAGGGTGGCCGGCGAAGGCGGCCCATCGTTCGGTGAAACCAAACGAGTACCTCGTAGAGGTGGGTCGGCGAAGCCGGCCCATCGTTCGGCGAAGCCGAAGGAATACACCATGGATGGCAGCCGGCGAAACCGGCCCATTGTTCGGCGAAGCGAATACTACACGGAGGGTGGCCGGCGAAGGCGGCCCATCGTTCGGTGAAACCAAACGAATACTACGTAGAGGGAGGGGGTTCGGCGAAGCCGGCCTATCGTTCGGCGAAGTGGAACGAATACCACGTAGAGGGAGGGGGGTCGGCAAAGCCGGCGCACTGTTCGGCGAAGCCGAACGAATACTACACGGAAGGTGGCCGGCGAAGCCCTCCCATTGTTCACAGAAGCGAATACTACACGGATGGTGGCCAGCGAAGGCGACCCATTGTTCGTCGAAGCCGAACAAATACCGCGTAGAGGGAGAAGGGTCGGGGAAGCCGGCCCATTGTCGGCGAAGCCGAACAATTACTACGTAGAGGGAGGGGGGTCGGCGAAGCCGGCCCATCGTTCGGCGAAGTCGAACGAATACCAAGTAGAGGGAGGGGGGTAGGCAAAGCCGGCCCATTGTTCGGCGAAGCCGAACGAATACTACACGGAGGGTGGACGGCGAAGCCGGCCCATTGTTCAGAGAAGCGAGTACTACACGGAGGGTGGCCGGCGAAGGCGGCCCATCGTTCAGTGAAGCCGAACGAAAACTACGTAGAGGGGAGGTGGCCGGCGAAGCCGGCTTCGTCGTCGGTGAGCCGAACGAATACCACGTAGAGGAGGGGGTCGGCAAAGACGGCCCACTGTTCGGCGAAGCCGAACGAATACCACGTAGAGGATGGCAGCCGGCGAAACCGGCCCATTGTTCGGCGAAGCGAATACTACACGGAGGTGGCCGGCGAAGGCGGCCCATCGTTCGGTGAAACCAAACGAATACTACGTAGAGGAGGGGTCGGCGAAGCCGGCCCATCGTTCGGCGAAGCCGAACGAATACCACGTAGAGGGAGGAGGTCGCGAAGCCGGCCCATTGTTCGGCGAAGCCGAACGAATACTACACGGAGGGTGGCCGGCGAAGCCGGCCCATTGTTCGGCGAAGCCGAACGAATACTACACGGAGGGTGGCCGGCGAAGGCGGCCCATCGTTCGGTGAAACCAAACGAATACTACGTAGAGGGAGGGGGTAGGCAAAGCAGGCCCAATGTTCGGCGAAGCCGAACAGATACCCACGGAGGGTGGACGGCGATGCCGGCCCATTGTTCGGCGAAGCGAATACTACACGGAGGGTGGCCGGCGAAGGCGGCCCATCGTTCGGTGAAACCAAACGAATACCTCGTAGAGGTGGGTCGGCGAAGCCGGCCCATCGTTCGGCGAAGCCGAAGGAATACACCATGGATGGCAGCCGGCAAAACCGGCCCATTGTTCGGCGAAGCGAATACTACACGGAGGGTGGCCGGCGAAGGCGGCCCATCGTTCGGTGAAACCAAACGAATACTACGTAGAGGGAGGGGGTTCGGCGAAGCCGGCCCATCGTTCGGCGAAGCCGAACGAATACCACGTAGAAGGAGGGGGGTCGGCGAAGCCGGCCCATCGTTCGGCGAAGTCGAAGGAATACTACCATGGATGGCAGCCGGCGAAACCGGCCCATTGTTCGGCGAAGCGAATACTACGTAGAGGGTGGCCGGCGAAGCCGGCCCATCGTTCGGCGAAGCCGAACAGATACTACACGGAGGGTGACCGGCGAAGCCGGCCCATCGTTCGGCGAAGTCGAACGAATACCAAGTAGAGGGAGGGGGGTAGGCAAAGCCGGCCAATTGTTCGGCGAAGCCGAACGAATACTACACGGAGGGTGGACGGCGAAGCCGGCCCATTGTTCAGAGAAGCGAGTACTACACGGAGGGTGGCCGGCAAAGGCGGCCCATCGTTCGGTGAAGCCGAACAAATACCACGTAGAGGAGGTGGCCGGCGAAGCCGGCTCATTGTCGGCGAAGCCGAACAATTACTACGTAGAGGGAGGGTGGTCGGCAAAGCCGGCCCATCGTTTGGCGAAACCGAAGGAATACTACATGGATGGCAGCCGGCGAAACCGGCCCATTGTTCGGTGAAGCGAATACTACACGGAGGGTGGCCGGCCAAGGCGACCCATCGTTCGGTGAAACCAAACGAAAACCTCGTAGAGGGGGGGGGTCGGCAAAGCCGGCCCATCGTTCGGCGAAGCCGAAAGAATACTACATGGATGGCAGCCGGCGAAACCGGCCCATTGTTCGGCGAAGCGAATACTACACGGAGGGTGGCCGGTGAAGGCGGCCCATCGTTCAGTGAAACCAAACAGAAAACTACGTAGAGGAGGGGTCGGCGAAGCCGGTGGCCCATCGTTCGGCGAAGCCGAAAGAATACCATGGAGGGCGGCCGGCGAAGCCGGCCCATTGTTCGGCGAAAGCCGAAGCGATTACTACTACGGAGGTGGACGGCGAAGCCGGCCCATCGTTATCGGCGAATACTACGTAGAGGGTGGCCGGCGAGGCGGCCCATCGTTCGGTGAAGCCGAAACAGATGCCACGCTGGGGTCGGCGAAACCATGTCGTTCGGTACGTAGTCAGATACTACGAGGGTGGCCGGCGAAGCCGGCCCATCGTTCGGCGAAGCCGAAAGAATACCACGCATGGGATGGCGGCCGGCGAAACCGGCCCATTGTTCGGCGAAGCGAATACTACACGGAGGGTGGCCGGCGAGATAGCCGGCCTGCATTGTTCAGCGAAGCCGAACGAGATACTACACGTAGAGGGTGAGCCGGCTGAAGCGGCCCATCGTTCAGTGAAACCAAACGAATACTACGTAGAGGAGGTGGGTCGGCGAAAGCGGGCCCATCGTTCGGCGAAGCCGAACGAATACTACGTGTAGAGGGAGTGGGGGTCGGCGATGCCGGCCCATGTGTTCAAGCGAAGCCAGATACTACACGGAGGGTGGCCGGCGAAGGCGGCTGCATCGTATCGGTGAAGCCAGAAACGAAATTTACTACTCGTAGAGGGAGATTGGTCGGCATGAAGCCGGCCCATCGTTCAACGAAGCCGAAGGAATACACTACATGGATGGCAGCCGGCGAAACCGGCCCCATTTGTTCGGTGAAGCGAGATACTACACGGAGGGTGGCCGGCGAAGGCGGCCCATCGTTCAGTGAAGCCGAACAGCGAATGCTACGTAGAGGAGGTGGCCGGCGAAGCCGGCCCATGTCAGTTCGGCGAAGCCGAACAGATACGTAAGTGACCAGCAAAGCCGGCGCACTGTTCGGCGAAGCTGAAGGAATGTACTACCATGGATGGCAGCCGGCGAAGGCCGGCCCCATTGTTCGGCGAAGCGAATACTACGGAGGGTGGCCGGCGAAGCCGGCTCCATCGGTATTCGGTGAAGCCGAACGAATACTACGTAGAGGGAGGGTGGCCGGCGAAGGCGGCCCATCGTTCAGTGAGCCGAAGCAGATACTACGACAGATGGGAGGTGGGTAGGCGAAAGCCGGCCCATCGTTCGGTGAAGCCGAACAGATACTTACACGGAAGGGTGGTCGGCGAAGCCGGCTTGCATTGTTCGGCGAAGTCGAAGTACTACGAGGGTAAGCCGGCGAAGGCGGCCCATCGTTCAGTGAAACCAAACGAATACCTCGTAGAGAAGAAGTCGGCAAAAGCCGGCTCCATCGTTCAACGAAGCCGAAGGAATACTACATGGATGGCAGCCGGCGAAACCGGCCCATTGTTCGGCGAAGCGAATACTACACGGAGGAGTGGCCGGCGAAGGCGGCCCATTTGTTCAGCGAAGCCGAACGAGATACTACGTAGAGGAGGGTGGCCGGCGAAAGGCGGCCCATCGTTCAGTGAAACGGCAAACGAGATACTACGTAGAGGAGAGGGGTAGGCGAAGCCGGCCCATTCGTTCGGCGAAGCCGAACGATTACTACACGGATGGGTGGACGGCGGAAGCCGGCTGCCATTGTTCGGCGAAGAGCCGAACAGATACACGTAAGAAGGAGGTCGAGAGCAGGGGCTTGCATCGTTCTAAGAACTGGAAGTCAGAATACTACACGGAGGGTGGCACGGCAGAAGGCGGTCGGTCATCCGTTCAGTGAAGCCGAACGAATACCACGTAGAGGAGGGGTCGGCGAAGCCCCGCCTTGTCGATTCGGCGAAGTCGAATACTACGAGGGTGACCGGCGAAGCCATTTGTCGTTCGGCGAAGTCGAACGAATACCAAGTAGAGGGAGGGGTACCGGCAAAGCCGGCCACGCATTGTTCGGCGAAGCCGAACAGATTACTACACGGAGGGTGGACGGCGAAAGCTGGCCCATTGTTCGGCGAAGTCGAACGAATACTACACGTAGAGGTGGCCGGCGAAGGCGGCCCATCGTTCCGGTGAAAGCCGAACAGAATACCACGGCTTCAGAGAGGGTGACTGAAGCGAAGCATCGGCCCATCGTTCGGCGAAGCCGAACGAATAATACACATGGATGGCAGGGGGACCGGCAAAGCCGGCACACTGTTCGGCGAAGCCGAACGAATACTACACGGAAGGAGGTCGGCGAAGCCGGCCCATCGTTCGGCGAAGTCGAATACTACGAGGGTGGCCGGCGAAGCCGGCCCATCGTTCGGTGAAACCAAACGAAAACCTCGTAGAGTGAGGGTGGTCAGTCAACAAAGCCGACCCATCGTTCGGCGAGAGCCGAAGGAATACACCATGGATGGCGGTCGGCGAAGCCGGCTCGATCGTTCATGAAGCCGAAGCGAGATACTACACGGAAGGTGGCCGGCGAAACCGGCCACGGTATTCGTTCGGCGAAGCCGAACAGATACCACACGTAAGACGCGGAGGGGTGGCCGGCGAAGGCGGCCCATCGTTCGGTGAAACCAAACGAATACTACGTAGAGGGGAGGTGGGTCGGCAAAGCCGGCCCTTAATCGTTCGGCGAAGCCAAACAGATACTACACGTAGAGGGAGGGGTGGTCGGCGAAGCCGGCTTGCATCGTTCGGCGAAGTCGAATACTACACGGAGGGTGACCGGCGAAGGCGGCTCCATCGTTCCTGGTGAAACCAAACGAGATACCTACGTAGAAGGGGTCATGCAAAGCCAGCGCCGCATCGTTCGGCGAAACCGAATTCGAATACTACCATGGTGATTGGCGGCCGGCCAAAACGTTCGGCCCATTGTTCGGCGAAGCGAATACTAACACGTAGAGGGAAGGTGGCCGGCGAAGGCGGCCCATCGTTCAGTGAAGGCAAACAGATACTACGTAGGAGGGTGGCCAGCGAAGCCGGCCCATCGTTCGGCGAAGTGGAACGCAATACCACGGGTAGAGAGGAGTGGGTCGGCGAAGCGCCGGCCCATTGTTCCGGCGAAGCCGAGAGGAATTACTACACGGAGGGTGGACGGCGAAGCCGGCCCATTGTTCAGATGAAGCGAATAATACTACACGGAAGGGTGGCCGGCGAAGGCGGCCCATCGTTCAGTGAAGCCGAACTGAATACTACGTAGAGGAGGGTGGCCGGCAAAGCCGGCATCTGTCGTTCGGCAAAGCCGAACAGATACCACGTAGAGGGAAGGAAGTCGGCAAAGCCGGCGCACTGTTCGGCAAGCCCGAACAGAATACTACACGGATGGCAGCCGGCGAAACCGGCCCATTGTTCGGCGAAACGAATACTGCACACGGAGAGGTGGCCGGTGAAGGCGGCCTGTCGAATTCAGTGAAACCAAACGAATACCTCCGTAGAGGAGAGTCCGGCAAAGCCAGCCCATCGTTCGGCGAAGCGAAGGAATACACACCATGGATGGCAGCCGGCGAAACCGGCCCATTGTTCGGCCCGAAGCGAATACTACACGGAGGGTGGCCGGCGAAGCCGGCCGCTGTTTATTCGGCGAAGCCGAGCAGATACTACGTACGGGTGGCCGGCGAAGGCGGCCTCGTCGTTCAGTGAAACCAAACGAATACTACGTAGAGAGGAGGTGGGTAGGCAAAGCAGGATTAATGTTCGGCGAAGCCGAACCCAGATACTACGTACGGAGGGTGGACGGCGAATGCCGGCGCATCGTTCGGCGAAGTCGAGATACTACACGGAGGGTGGCCGGCGAAGGCGGCCAATCGTTGTCAGGCGAAACCAAACAATTACCTCGTAGAGGGAGAGTGGTCGGCAAAGCCGGCCCATCGTTCAGCGATAGCCGAAGATTACACCATGGATGGCAGCCGGCGGGAACCGGCCCATTGTTCGGCGAAGCGGAATACTACACGGAGGGTGGCCGGCCAAAGGCGACCCATTCGTTCGGTGAAACCAAACAGATACTACACGGAGGGTGTGGCGAAGGCGGCCCGTCGTTCAGTGAAACCAAACGAATACTACGTAGAGGTGGGTAGGCAAAGCGGGCCCAATGTTCGGCGAAGCCGGGCAGATACGGAGGGTGGACGATGCCGGCCCATTCGGCGAAGCCAATACTACACGGAGGGTGGCCGGCGAAGGCGGCCCATCATTCAGTGAAACCAAACGAATACCTCGTAGAGGAGGTGGGTCAGCAAAGCCGGCCCGCTCGTTCAGCGAAACCGAAGAGATACACCATGGATGGCGGCCGGCAAGAACCGGCCCATTGTTCGGCGAAGCGAATACTACACGGAGGGAGTGGCCGGCGAAGGCGGCCCATCGTTCGGTGAAGGCAAACGAATACTACGTAGAGGAGGTTCGGCGAAGTCGATTTCAATATACCAGTAGAGGGGAGGGGGGTAGGAGAAGCCGGCCCATTGTTCGGCGAAGCCGAACGAATTTACCGTACACGGAGGTGGACGGCGGAAGCCAACCCATTGTTCGAATGTTCGGAAGCGAATACTACACGGAGGGTGGCCAGCGAAGGCGGCCCATCGTTGGTGAAGCCGAACAGAATACTACGTAGAGGAGATTGACCCGGCAAAGCCGGTAATCGTTCGGCGAAGCAGAACGAATACCACGTAGCGATGCAGGAGGGGTCGGCAAAGCCGGCGCATTGTTCAGCGAAGCCGAACAGATACTACACGGATGGCAGCCGGCGGGAGCCGGCCCATTGTTCGGCGAAGCGAATGCTACACGGAGGGTGGCCGCCGAAGGCGGCCTGTCGTTCAGTGAAGCCAAACGAATACCTACGTAGAGGAAGTCAGCAAAGCTTCGGCCCATCGTTCAACGAAGCCGAAGGAATACACCATGGATGGCAGCCGGCGAAACCGGCCCATTGTTCGGCGAAGCAGATACTACACGGAGGGTGGCCGGCGAAGCCGGCCCATTTGTTCGGCGAAGCCGAGCAGATACTACACGGAGGGTGGCCGGCGAAGGCGGCCCATCGTTCAGTGAAACCAAACGAATACCTACGTAGAGGGAGGTGGGTAGGCAAAGCGGGATCAATGTTCGGCGAAGCCGAACAGATACTAAACGGAGGGTGGAGAGCGATGCCGGCCCATTGTTCGGCGAAGCGAATACTACACAGAGGGTGGCCGGCGAAGGCGTATCGTTCAGTGAAACCAAACGAATATGATACCTCGTAGAGAAGGGTCGGCAAAGCCGGCCCATCGTTCAACGAAGCCGAAGGAATACACCATGGATGGCAGCCAGCGAAACCGGCCCATTGTTCGGCGAAGCGAATACTACACGGAGGGTGGCCGGCGAAGGCGGCCCATTGTTCGGCGAAGCCGAACAGATACCACGGAGGGTGGCCGGCGAAGGCGGCCCATCGTTCAGTGAAACCAAACGAATACTACGTAGAGGAGGGTGGGCAAAGCCGGCCCATTGTTCGGCGAAGCCGAACGATTATTACTACACCCGGATGGTGGACGGCGAAAGCCGGCCATTTATTCAGGCGAAGCAGAATACTACACGGAGGGTGGCCGGCAGAAGGCGGCCCATCGTTGGTGAAGCCGAACGAATGCTACGTAAGAGGAGGGTGGCCGGCGAAGCCGGCCTGTCGTTCGGCGAAGCCGAACAGATACCACGTAGAGGGAGGGGGTCGGCAGAAGCCGGCGCACTGTTCGGCGAAGCCGAACAGATACTACACGGTTGGCGCTACGGCGGAGCCGGCCTATCGATCAGCGAAACCGAAAGATTACTACACGTAAGGGTGGCCGGCTGAAGCCCTTCCGTCTGTTCACAGAAGCCAGTACTACACGGATGGTGGCCAGCGAAGGCAGCCCATTGTTGTTCGTCGAAGCCGGGCAAATACCGCGTAGAGGGAAAAAGGGTCAGGGGAAGCCGGCCTGTTGTCAACGATGCGACAACCATTACTAATGAAATTAGGCAGGCGAAGCCGGCCCATTGTTCAGCGAAGCCGAAGATTACTACACGTAAGGTGGCCGGCGAAGCCCTTCCATTGTTCACAGAAGCGAATACTACACGGATGGTGGCCAGCGAAGGCGACCCATTGTTGCCGTGAAAGCCGATGACGAATACCGCATCGAGGAAGAAGAGTTCAAAGCCGGCCTATTGTGTCAACAAATACCGTTTTCAATTCACGTATGAAGGAGGGTGGTCGGCCAAGCCGGCCCATCGTTTGGCGAAGACGAAGGAATGCTACATGGATGGCGGCGGGCGAAACCGGCCCATTGTTCGGTGAAGCGAATACTACACGGAGGGTGGCCGGCGAAGGCGTATCGTTCAGTGAGGCCAAGCGAATACCTCATAGAGGAGGGTCCAGCAAAGCCGGCCCATCGTTCAGCGAAGCCGAAGGAGATACTACATGGATGGCAGCCGGCGGGGCGGCCCATTGTTCAGCGAAGCGAATACTGCGGAGGGTGGCCGGCGAAGGCGGCAGCCCATCGTTCGGTGAAAGCAAACGAATACTACGTAGAGGGAGGGGTTCAGGCGAAGCCCGCCTAACGTTCAGCGAAGTGGAACGAATACCACGTAGATGGGAGCCGGGGTAGGAGAAGCCGGCCCATTGTTCAGCCAATGAACGGTACTACACGGAGGGTGGACGGCGAAGCCGGCCCATTGTTCAGAAGAAGCGAATACTACACACGGAGGGTGGCCGGCGAAGGCGACGCATCGTTCGGTGAAGCCGAACGAATACTACCGTAGAGGAGGGTGGCCGGCGAAGCCGGCACCATCGATCAGCGAAGCTGGACCAGACCCACGTAGAGGGAGGGGTCAGCGAAGCCGGCGCACTGTTGGCAGAAGCCGGGCAAACGATACTACGCAAACAGATACCTCGTGGAGGTCGGCAAAGCCGGCCCGTCGTTCGGCGAAGCCGAAGGAATACACAACGGATGGCAGCCGGCAGGAAACCGGCCCATTGTTCGGCGAAGCCGATACTTCACGGAGCGTGGCCGGCAAAACCGGCCATTTGTTCGGCGATGCCGAACGAATACTACACGGAGGGTGGCCGGCGAAGGCGTATCGTTCGGTGAAACCAAACGAATACTACGTAGAGGGAGGTGGGTAGACCAGCGGGCCCAATGTTCGGCGAAGCGGGCAGAATGCTACACCGAAGGTGGGCGGCGATGCCATTGCATTATTCAACGAAGCGAATACTACACGGAAGGTGGCCACAGCGAAAGCGACCCTTCGTTCGGCGAAAGGCAAACGAATACCTCTCGTAGAGGGAGGGTCGGCAAAGCCGGCCCATCATTCCCACGGCGAAGCCGAACGAATATACCATGGATGGAGCGTGGCGAGACCGGCCCATTGTTCGGCGAAGCGAATACTACACAAAGGGTGGCCGGCGAAGCCGGCCCATTGTTCGGCGAAGCCGAACGAATACTATACGGATGGTAGCAAGCGGAGCCGGCCCATCGTTTAGCGAAGCCGAACTACACGTAGAGGGGAGGGGGCCGGCGAAGCCCTTCCATTGTTCGGCAAGCGAATACTACACGGATGGTGGCCGGCGAAGGCGACCCATTGTTCGTCGAAGCCGAACAAATACCGCGTAGGAGAAGGGTCGGGAAGCCGGCCCATTGTTCGGCGATGCCGAACGAATTACTACGTAGGAGGAGGGTGGACGGCGAAGCTGACCCATTGTTCAGCGAAGCCGAAAGATTACTACACGTAGGTGGCCGGCGAAGCCCTTCCATTCGTTCGGTGACAGAAGCGAATACGTACACGGATGGTGGCCAGCGAAGGCGACCCATTGTTCGTCGAAGCCGAACAAATACCGCGTAGAGGAGAAGGTCGGCGAAAGCCGGCCCATTGTTCGGCGATGCCGAACAATTACCACGTAGAGGGAGGGTGGTCAGCAAAGCCGGCTTATCGTTTGGCGAAGACGAAGGAATACCATGTGGATGGCAGCCGGCGAAACCGGCCCATTGTTCAGTGAAGCCAAACGAATGCACTACACGGAGGGGTGACACAGCGAAAGGCGGCCCATCGTTCGGCGAGTGGAAACCAAACGAATACCTCGTAGAAGGGGTCGGCAAAGCCGGCCCATCGTTCGGCGAAACCGAAGGAATACACCCGCGGATAACAGCAACCGTGAAACCGGCCCATTGTTCCGGCGAAGCAGATAATACTACACGGAGGGTGGCCGGCGAGAGCGTGTCGTTCAGTGAAAGCCAAACGAATACTGCATAGAGGAGGGGTTCGGCGAAGCCAGCCTATCGTTAGCGAAGTGGAACGAATACCACGTAGAGGGAAATTGGGAAGCCGGCCCCATTGTTCGGCGAAACCGAACAGTTACCCACGGAGGGTGGACGGCAGAGCCCAGCGGCCCATTATTCAGAGAGGCAGATACTACACGGAGGGTGGCCGGCGAAGGCGGCCCATCGTTTAATTGAAGCCGAACGAATACCTACGTAGAGGAGGGTGGCCGGCGAAGCCGCTTTCATCGTTCGGCGAAGCTGAACAGAATACCACGCAGAGGGAGGGTCGGCCGAAAGCCGGCGCACTGTTGCAGCGAAGCCGAACGAATACTACACACCAAACGAATACCTCGTGAAGGAAGTCGGCAAAGCCGGCCCATCGTTCAACGAAGCCGAAGGCCCACCATGGATGGCAGCCGGCGAAACCGGCCCATTATTCCTTGGCGAAGCAGATACTACACGGAGGGTGGCCGGCGAAGCCGGCCCATTTGTTCGGCGAATTCGGCCGAACGAGATACTACACGGAGGGTGGCCGGCGAAGGCGGCCCATCGTTCAGTGAGCAAACGGACGATACTACGTAAGAGGGAGGTGGGTAGGCAAAGCAGGCCCAGTCATTCGGCGAAACCGAACAGATACTACACGGAGGGTGGACGGCGATGCCGGCCCATTGTTCGGCAAGCGAAGATACTACACGGAGGGTGGCCGGCGAAGGCGGCCCTTCGTTCAGTGAAACCAAACGAATACCTCGTAGAGGTCCAGCAAAGCCGTATCATTCAGCGAAGCCGAACGGTACCCACCATGGATGGCAGCCGGCGAAACCGGCCCATTGTTCGGTTTCAGAAGCAGAATACTACACGGAGGGTGGCCGGCGAAGGCGGCCCATTGTTCAGCGAAGCCGAACAGTTCACGGAGGTGGACGGCGAAGGCGGCCCATCGTTCAGTGAAACCAAACGAATACTACGTAGTAGGAGGTTCGGCGAAGCCGGCCTATGATTCGGCGAAGTGGAACAAATACCACGTAGAGGGAGGGGTGGAGAGCCGGCCCATTGTTCGGCGAAGCCGAGCGATTCTACTACAGAGGTGGACAGCGAAGCCGGCCCATTGTTCAGAAGAAGCAGATACTACGGAGGGTAGCCGGCGAAGGCGGCCCATCGTTTAGTGAAGCCGAACGGAATGCCACGTCAGAGGGAGGGTGGCCGGCGAAGCCGCTTTGCCCGGCTCACGGCGAAGCCGAACAGATACCACGTAGAGGGAGGGTCCTCGCCAGCCGGCGCACTGTTCGGCGAAGCCCGAACAGATACTACACGGAAGATTGGCCGGTGAAGCCCTCCCATTGTTCTACAGAAGCGGAATGCTGCACGGATGGTGGCCAGCGAAGGCGGAGACCCATTGTTCGTCGAAGCCGAACAAATACCGCGTAGAGGGAGAAGGGCTACGAGGAAGCCGACCCATTGTCGGCGATACCTTCGCCGAACAATTACTACGCCAGAGGAGGTGGTCAGCAAAGCCGGCCCATCGTGATATTGGCGGGCGAAGAGATAAAGGGCTACATGGATGGCAGCCGGCGAAATCGGCCACCATTGTTCAGTCGAAGCGGAGAATGCTACACGGAGGTGGCCGGTTTCGCCGGCTGCCCATCCATGGTGAAATATTCCTTCGGCTTCGCCGAACGATGGGCCAAATGGCTTTGCCGACCTTCTCCTCACGAGGCATGTATTCGTTTGGTTTCACTGAACGATGGGCCCGCTCTTCGCCGGCCACCGCAAATCAACAATATTCGTTCGGCTTCGCCGAACAATGAGCCACCTTCACTTCGGCCACCCTCCGTAGTATTCGCTTCGCCGAACCAATGGGCCGGTTTCTCCTTGCACTCTCTACGATGGTATTCGGGTACCACTTCGCCGAACGATAGGCCGGCTACTCGCCGAACCACCTTCCTCTACGTAGTATTCTGGTTTGCTGGTTTCACTGAGCGATACGGGCCGCCTTCGCCGGCCACCCTCCGTGTAGTATGTTCATTCCGCTTCGCCGAACAGTGGGCCGTCTTTGCGGAGGACCCCTCCCTCTACGTGTGTAGTAATCGTTCGGCTTCGCCGAACAATGAGCCGGCTTCTTCCGCATACCCACCTCTCCTCTACGTGTGTAATTCGTACCACTTCGCCGAACGATAGGCCGGCTTCGCCGAACCCCTTCCTCTACGTAGTATCGCCGTTTCGGTTTCACTGAGCTGATGGGCCGCCTTCGCCGGCCACCCTCCGTAGTAGTATTCGCTTCGCCGAACAATGGGCCGGTTTCGCCGGCTGCCATCCATGGTGTATTCCCCTTCGGCCTCGCCGGAATGATGGGCCGGCTTTGCCGACCCTCTCCACCTACGAGGTATTCGTTTGGTTTCACTTCTGAACGATGGGCCGCCTTCTGCCGGCCACCCCCTCCCGTCATCAGTATTCGTGTCTGCTTCGCCGAACAATGGGCCGGCATTGCCGTCCACCCTCCGTGTAGTATCTGTTTCGGCTTCGCCGGAACACTGGGCCTGCTTTGCCTACCCACCTCTCTCTACGTAGTATTTCCGTTTGGTTTCACTGAACGATGGGCCGCCTTCTGCCGGCCACCCTCCCGTGTACAAGTATCTGTTCGGCTTC
This sequence comes from Aplectana chamaeleonis, assembly GCA_029168955.1. Lineage (NCBI taxonomy): Eukaryota > Metazoa > Nematoda > Chromadorea > Rhabditida > Cosmocercidae > Aplectana > Aplectana chamaeleonis. The sequence goes on from JAPDOI010000040.1 coordinate 869,571, forward strand.
GCTTGAACAAATGGGCCGGCTTCGCCGAGCCACCCTCACGTGTAGTATTCGCTTTGCTGAACAGTGGGCCAGTCTTTGCCGACCTCTCCCCTCTACGATGTAGTAATCGTTCGGCTTCGCTGAACAATGAGCCGGCTTCTCCTACCCCCCTCCCTCTACGTGGTATTCGTACCACTTCGCCGAACGATAGGCCGGCTTCGCCGAAAACCCCTTCCTCTACGGTAGTATTCGTTTGGTTTCACTGAGCGATACCGCCTTCGCCGGCCACCTCCGTGTAGTATTCAAGCTTCGCCGAAACAACATGGGCCGGTTTCTGCCGGCTGCCATCCATGGTGTATTCCTTCGGCTTCGCCGAACGATGGGCCGGCTTTGCGCGACTTCCTTCCTTCACGAGGTATTCTCGTTTGGTTTCACTGAACGAGCGATGGGCCGCCTTCGCCGGCCACACCCTCCGTGTAGTATTCGCTTCGCCAGAACAATGGGCCGGTTTCGCCGGCTGCCATCCGTGTAGTATCTGTCGTTCGGCTTCGCCGGAACACGATGGGCCATCTTTGCCGACCCCCTTCCTCTACGTGGTATTCGTTTGGTTTCACCGAACGATGGGCCGCCTTCGCCGGCCACCCTCCGTGTAGTATTCGCTTCGCCGAACAATGGGCCGGTTTCTGCCGGCTGCCATCCATGTAGTATCTCCTTTCAGCTTCGCCGAACGGATGGGCCGGCTTTGCCGAGCCCTCCTCTCTACGAGGTATTCGTTTGGCTTCGCCGAACGATGAGCCGCCTTCGCCGGCCACCCTCCGTGTAGTATTCGCTTTGCCGAAACAATGGGCCGGTTTCGCCGGCTGCCATCCATGTATAGTATTCCTTCGGCTTTGCCGAACATTGGGCCTGCTTTGCCTACCCACCTCCCTCTACGTAGTATTCGTTTGGTTTCACTGAACGATGGGCCGCCTTCGCCGGCCACCCTCCGTGTAGTATCTGTTCGGCTTCGCCGAACAATGGGCCGGTTTCGCCGGCTGCCATCCCATCCGTGTAGTATTCGTCGCTTCGCCGAACGAAGTGGGCCGTCTTTGCCGACCCCTCCTCCTACGTAGGTATTCTGTTCGGCTTCACTTTGAACGATGGGCCGCCTTCGCCGGCCACCCTCCGTGTAGTATTTCTGCTTCTGCCGAACAATGGGCCGTCTTTGCCGACTACCTCCCTCTACGTCAGGTATTCGTTCGGCTTCAGCTCGAACGATCAGCGGCTTCGCCGGCCACCCTTCACTCTACGTAGTATTCGTTTGGCTTCAACGAACGATGGGCCGCCTTCGCCGGCCACCCTCCGTGTAGTGCATTCGCTTCGCCGAACAATGGCCGGCTTCGCCAGGCTGCCATCCATGTAGTATTCGTTCAGCTTCCGCCAGAACGATGGGCCGGCTTTGCCGACCCCCACTCCCTCTACGTGTAGTAATCGTCTCGGCTTCGCCGAACGATGGGCCGCCTTTCGCCGGCCACCCTCCGTGTAGTATTCGCTTCGCCGAACAATGGGCCGGTTTCGCCGGCTGCCATCCATGTAGTATTCTTTCAGCTTCGTTGAACGATGGGCCGGCTTTGCCGACCCCTCCTCTACGAGGTATTCGTTTGGCTTCGCCGAACGATGAGCCGCCTTCGCCGGCCACCTCCGTGTAGTATTCGCTTCGCCGAACAATGGACCGGTTTCGCCGGCTGCCATCCATGTAGTATTCCTTCGGCTTCGCCGAACGATGGGCCTGCTTTGCCGGCCACCTCCCTCTACGTAGTATTCGTTTGGTTTCGCCGAACAATGGGCCGCCTTCGCCGGCCACCTCCGTGTAGTATTCGCTTCGACGAACAATGGGCCGGCATCGCCGTCCACCCTCCGTGTAGTATTCTGTTCGGCTTCGCCGAACATTGGGCCTGCTTTGCCTGCACCCACCTCCCTACGTAGTATTCGTTTGGTTTCACCGAACGATGGGCCGCCTTCGCCGGCCACCCTCCGTGGTATCTGTTCGGCTTCGCCGAACAATGGGCCGGCTTCGCTGGCCACCCTCCGTGTAGTATTCGCTTCGCCGAACAATGGGCCGGTTTCGCCGGCTGCCATCCATGGTGTATTCCTTCGGCTTCGCCGAACGACGGCCGGCTTTGCTGACCCCTCCCTCTACGAGGTATTCGTTTGATTTCACTAAACGATGGGTCGCCTTCGCCGGCCACCCTCCGTGTAGTATTTGCTTCGCTGAACAATGGGCCGGTTTCGCCGGCTGCCATCCGTGTAGTATCTGTTCGGCTTCGCCGAACAGTGGGCCGGCTTTGCCGACCCCCTCCCTCTACGTGGTATTCGCTTTGGTTTCAGCCGAACGATGGGCCGCCTTCGCCGGCCACCCTCCGTGTAGTATTCGTTCGGCTTCGCCGAATGCATCGCCGGCTTCGCCGGCCACCCTCCGTGTAGTATTCGCTTCGCCGAACAATGGGCCGGTTTCGCCGGCTGCCATCCATGGTGTATTCCTTCGACTTCGCCGAACGATGGGCCGGCTTTGCCGACCCCCTTCTACGAGGTTTTCATTTGGTTTCACCGAACGATGGGCCGCCTTCACCGGCCACCCTCCGTGTAGTATTCGCTTCGCCGAACAATGGGCCGGCTTCGCCGGCTCCACTCCGTGTAGGTAATCGTTCGGCTTCGCCGAACAATGAGCCGGCTTCTCCTACCCTCCTCTACGTGGTATTCGTACCACTTCGCCGAACGATAGGCCGGCTTCGCCGAAGTCCCTTCCTCTACGTAGTATTCGTTTGGTTTCACTGAGCGATGGGCCGCCTTCGCCGGCCACCCTCCGTGTAGTATTCGCTTCGCTGAACAATGGGCCGGTTTCGCCGGCTGCCATCCATGGTGTATTCCTTCGGCTTCGCCGAACGATGGGCCGGCTTTGCCGACAATGGGCCGCCTTCGCCGGCCACCCTCCGTGTAGTATTCGCTTCGCCGAACAATGGGCCGGCATCGCCGTCCACCCTCCGTGTAGTATTCGTTCGGCTTCGCCGAACATTGGGCCAGCTTTGCCTACCCACCTCCTCTACGTAGTATTCGTTTGGTTTCACCGAACGATGGGCCGCCTTCGCCGGCCACCCTCCGTGTAGTATTCGTTCGGCTTCGCCGAACGATGGGCCGCCTTCGCCGGCCACCTCCGTGTAGTATTCGCTTCGCCGAACAATGGGCCGGTTTCGCCGGCTGCCATCCATGGTGTATCTCCTTCGGCTTCGCTGAACAGTGGGCCGGCTTTGCCGACCCCTCCCTCTACGTAGTATTTCGTTCGGCTTCACTGAACGATGGGCCGCCTTCGGTGGGCCGTCTGCCGACCCCCTCCCTCTACGTGGTATTCGTTCGGCTTTCGCCGAACGATAGGCGCCGGCTTCGCCGAACCCCTCTCCCTCTCTACGTAGTATTCGTTTGGCTTCACTGAGCGATGGCCGCCTTCGCCGGCCACCCTCCGTGTAGTATTCGCTTCGCCGAACAATGGGCCGGTTTCGCCGGCTGCCATCCATGGTGTATTCCTTCGGCTTCGCTGAACGATGGGCCGGCTTTGCCGACCCCCTCTACGAGGGTATCTGTTTGGTTTCACTGAACGATGGGCCGCCTTCGCCGGCCACCCTCCGTGTAGTATTCGCTTCGCCGAACAATGGGCCGGTTTCGCCGGCTGCCATCTACGTGGTATTCGTTCGGCTTCGCCGAACGATAGGCCGGCTTCGCCGAACCCCCTTCCTCTACGTAGTATTCGTTTGGTTTCACTGAGCGATGGGCCGCCTTCGCCGGCCACCTCCGTGTAGTATTCGCTTCGCCGAACAGTGGGCCGTCTTTGCCGACCCCCTCCACGTAGTAATCGTTCGGCTTCGCCGGAACAAATGAGCCGGCTTCCGCCTCCCTCTACGTGTATATTCGTACCACTTCGCCGAACGATAGGCCGGCTTTCGCCGAACCCCCTTCCTCTACGTAGTATCTTCGTTTGGTTTCACTGAGCGATGGCCGCCTTCGCCGGCCACCCTCCGTGTAGTATTCGCTTTCGCCGAACAATGGGCCGGTTTCGCCGGCTGCCATCCATGGTGTATTCCTTCGGCTTCGCTGAACGATGGGCCGGCTTTGCCGACCCCTCTACGAGGTATTCGTTTGGTTTCACTGAACGATGGGCCGCCTTCGCCGGCCACCCTCCGTGTAGTATTCGCTTCGCCGAACAATGGGCCGGCATTGCCGTCCACCCTCCGTGTAGTATCTGTTCGGCTTCGCCGAACACTGGGCCTGCTTTGCCTACCCACCTCTACGTAGTATTCGTTTGGTTTCACCGAACGATGGGCCGCCTTCGCCGGCCACCCTCCGTGTAGTATCTGTTCGGCTTCGCCGAACAAACAAGCGGCTTCGCCGGCCACCCTCCGTGTAGTATCTGCTTGCCGAACAGTGGGCCGTCTTTGCTGACCCCCTCCCTCTACGTAAAATCGTTCGGCTTCGCCGAACAATGAGCCGGCTTCTACCCCCTCCCTCTACGTGGTATTCGTACCACTTCGCCGAACGATAGGCCGGCTTCGCCGAACCCCTTCTCTACGTAGTATTCGTTTGGTTTCACCGAGCGATGGGCCGCCTTCGCCGGCCACCCTCCGTGTAGTATTCGCTTCGCCGAACAATGGGCCGGTTTCGCCGGCTGCCATCCATGGTGTATTCCTTCGGCTTCGCCGAACGATGATGGGCCATCTTTGCCGACCCCCTCCTCTACGAGGTATTCGTTTGGTTTCACTGAACGATGGGCCGCCTTCGCCGGCCACCCTCCGTGTAGTATTCGCTTCGCCGAACAATGGGCCGGTTTCGCCGGCTGCCATCCGTGTAGTATTCGTTCGGCTTCGCCGAACAGTGGGCCATCTTTGCCGACCCCCTCCTCTACGTGGTATTCGTTCGGCTTCGCCGAACGATGGGGCCGCCTTCGCCGGCCACCTCCGTGTAGTATTCGCTTTGCCGAACAATGGGCCGGGTTTCGCCGGCTGCCATCCATGTAGTATTCTTTCAGCTTCGCCGAACGATGGGCCGGCTTTGCCGACCCCCCTCCTCTACGAGGTATTCGTTCGGCTTCGCCGAACGATGAGCCGCCTTCGCCGGCCACCCTCCGTGTAGTATTCGCTTTGCCGAACAATGGGCCGGTTTCGCCGGCTGCCATCCATGTAGTATTCCCTTCGGCTTTGCCGAACATTGGGCCTGCTTTGCCTACCCACCTCCCTCTACGTAGTATTCGTTTGGTTTCACTGAACGATGGGCCGCCTTCGCCGGCCACCCTCCGTGTAGTATTCGTTCGGCTTCGCCGAACAATGTTGGAGCCGCCTTCGCCGGCCACCCTCCGTGTAGTATTCGCTTCGCCGAACAGTGGGCCGTCTTTGCCGACCCCTCCCTCTACGTAGTTTTCGTTCGGCTTCACTGAACGATGGGCCGCCTTCGCCGGCCACCCTCCGTGTAGTATTCGCTTGCCGAACAGTGGGCCGTCTTTGCCGACCCCCTCCTCTACGTGGTATTCGTTCGGCTTCGCCGAACGATGGGCCGGCTTCGCCGGCCACCCTCCTCTACGTAGTTTTCGTTCGGCTTCAACGAACGATGGGCCGCCTTCGCCGGCCACCCTCCGTGTAGTATTCGCTTTGCCGAACAATGGGCCGGTTTCGCCGGCTGCCATCCATGTAGTATTCTTTCAGCTTCGCCGAACGATGGGCCGGCTTTGTCGACCCCCCTCCCCCTACGTAGTTTTCGTTCGGCTTCACCGAACGATGGGCCGCCTTCGCCGGCCACCCTCCGTGTAGTATTCGCTTCGCCGAACAATGGGCCGGTTTCGCCGGCTGCCATCCATGTAGTATTCTTTCAGCTTCGCCGAACGATGGGCCGGCTTTGCCGACCCCCCTCCCTCTACGAGGTATTCGTTTGGCTTCGCCGAACGATGAGCCGCCTTCGCCGGCCACCCTCCGTGTAGTATTCGCTTTGCCGAACAATGGACCGGTTTCGCCGGCTGCCATCCATGTAGTATTCCTTCGGCTTCGCCGAACATTGGGCCTGCTTTTGCCTGGCCACCTCCCTCTACGTAGTATCTCGTTTGGTTTCACTGAACGATGGGCCGCCTTCGCCGGCCACCCTCCGTGTAGTATTCGTTCGGCTTCTCGCCGAACAATGGGCCGCCTTCGCCGGCCCCCCTCCGTGTGGTATTCGCTTTTCCGAACAATGGGCCGGCTTTGCCGGCTACCCTCCGTGTAGGATTCGTTCGGCTTCGCCAAACATTGGGCCTGCTTTGCCTACCCACCTCCCTCTACGTAGTATTCGTTTGGTTTCACCGAACGATGGGCCGCCTTCGCCGGCCACCCTCCCGTGTAGTATTCTGTTCGGCTTCGCCGAACAATGGGCCGGCTTCGCTGGCCACCCTCCGTGTAGTATTCGCTTCGCCAAACAATGGGCCGGTTTCGCCGGCTGCCATCCAAGGTGTATTCCTTCGGCTTCGTTGAACGATGGGCCGGCTTTGCCGACTCCCCTCCTCTACGAGGTATTCGTTTGATTTCACCAAACGATGGGCCGCCTTCGCCGGCCACCCTCCGTGTAGTATTTGCTTCGCCGAACAATGGGCCGGTTTCGCCGGCTGCCATCCGTGTAGTATTCGTTCGGCTTCGCCGAACAGTGGGCCGTCTTTGCCGACCCCCTCCTCTACGTGGTATTCGTTTGGTTTCACTGAACGATGAGCCGCCTTCGCCGGCCACCCTCCGTGTAGTATCTGTTCGGCTTCGCCGAACAATGGTGCCGGCTTCGCCGGCCACCTCCGTGTAGTATTCGCTTCGCCAAACAATGGGCCGGTTTCGCCGGCTGCCATCCATGGTGTATTCCTTCGACTTCGCCGAACGATGGGCCGGCTTTGCCGACCCCCCTCCCTCTAGGAGGTATTCGTTTGGTTTCACCGAACGATGGGCCGCCTTCGCCGGCCACCCTCCGTGTAGTATTCGCTTCGCCGAACAATGGGCCGGCTTCGCCGTCCACCCTACGTGTAGTAATCGTTCGGCTTCGCCGAACAATGGGCCGGCTTCTCCTACCCCCCTCCCTCTACGTGGTATTCGTACCACTTCGCCGAACGATAGGCCGGCTTCGCCGAACCCCCTTCCTCTACGTAGTATTCGTTTGGTTTCACCGAGCGATGGGCCGCCTTCGCCGGCCACCCTCCGTGTAGTATTCGCTTCGCCGAACAATGGGCCGGTTTCGCCGGCTGCCATCCATGGTGTATTCCTTCGGCTTCGCCGAACGATGGGCCGGCTTTGCCGACCCCCCTCTACGAGGTATTCGTTTGGTTTCACCGAACGATGGGCCGCCTTCGCCGGCCACCCTCCGTGTAGTATTCGCTTCGCCGAACAATGGGCCGGCATTGCCGTCCACCCTCCGTGTAGTATTCGTTCGGCTTCGCCGAACATTGGGCCTGCTTTGCCTACCCACCTCCCTCTACGTAGTATTCGTTTGGTTTCACCGAACGATGGGCCGCCTTCGCTGGCCACCCTCCGTGTAGTATTCGTTCGGCTTCGCCGAACAATGGGCCGGCTTCGCCGGCCACCCTCCGTGTAGTATTCGCTTCGCCAAACAATGGGCCGGTTTCGCCGGCTGCCATCCATGGTGTATTCCTTCGGCTTCGCCGAACGATGGGCCGGCTTTGCCGACCCCCTCCCTCTACGAGGTATTCGTTTGGTTTCACCGAACGATGGGCCGATTTCGCCGGCCACCCTCCGTGTAGTATTCTCTTCGCCGAACAATGGGCCGGTTTCGCCGGCTGCCACCTGTGTAGTATTCGTTCGGCTTCGCCGAGCAGTGGGCCGGCTTTGCCGACCCCCCTCCCTCTACGTGGCATTCGTTCGGCTTCGCCGAACGATGGGCCGGCTTCGCCGGCCACCCTCCCTCTACGTAGTTTTTGTTCGGCTTCACCAAACGATGGGCCGCCTTCGCCGGCCACCCTCCGTGTAGTATTCGCTTCTCTGAACAATGGGCCGGCTTCGCCGTCCACCCTCCGTGTAGTATTCGTTCGGCTTCGCCGAACAATGGGCCGGCTTCTCCTACCCTCCCTCTACGTGGTATTCGTTCCACTCCGCCGAACGATAGGCCGGCTTCGCCGAAACCCCTTCCTCTACGTAGTATTCGTTTGGTTTCACTGAGCGATGGGCCGCCTTCGCCGGCCACCCTCCGTGTAGTATTCGCTTCGCCGAACAATGGGCCGGTTTCGCCGGCTGCCATCCATGGTGTATTCCTTCGGCTTCGCCGAACGATGGGCCGGCTTTGCCGACTTCCTCTACGGAGTATTCGTTTGGTTTCACTGAACGATGGGCCGCCTTCGCCGGCCACCCTCCGTGTAGTATTCGCTTCGCCGAACAATGGGCCGGTTTCTCCTACCCTCTACGTGGTATTCGTACCACTTCGCCGAACGATAGGCCGGCTTCGCCGAACCCTCTTCCTCTACGTAGTATTCGTTTGGTTTCACTGAGCGATGGGCCGCCTTCGCCGGCCACCCTCCGTGTAGTATTCGCTTCGCCGAACAGTGGGCCGTCTTTGCCGACCCCCTCCTCTACGTGTAGTAATCGTTCGGCTTCGCCGAACAATGAGCCGGCTTCTCCTACCCCCTCCCTCTACGTGGTATTCGTACCACTTCGCCGAACGATAGGCCGGCTTCGCCGAACCCCTTCCTCTACGTAGTATTCGTTTGGTTTCACTGAGCGATGGGCCGCCTTCGCCGGCCACCCTCCGTGTAGTATTCGCTTCGCCGAACAATGGGCCGGTTTCGCCGGCTGCCATCCATGGTGTATTCCTTCGGCCTCGCCGAACGATGGGCCGGCTTTGCCGACCCTTCTCTACGAGGTATTCGTTTGGTTTCACTGAACGATGGGCCGCCTTCGCCGGCCACCCTCCGTGTAGTATTCGCTTCGCCGAACAATGGGCCGGCATTGCCGTCCACCCTCCGTGTAGTATCTGTTCGGCTTCGCCGAACACTGGGCCTGCTTTGCCTACCCACCTCCCTCTACGTAGTATTCGTTTGGTTTCACTGAACGATGGGCCGCCTTCGCCGGGCCACCTCCGTGTAGTATCTGTTCGGCTTCGCCGAACAATGGCGCCGGCTTCGCCGGCCACCCTCCGTGTAGTATTCGCTTCGCCGAACAGTGGGCCGTCTTTGCCGACCCTCCCTCTACGTGTAGTAATCGTTCGGCTTCGCCGAACAATGAGCCGGCTTCTCCTACCCCCTCCCTCTACGTGGTATTCGTACCACTTCGCCGAACGATAGGCCGGCTTCGCCGAACCCCCTTCCTCTACGTAGTATTCGTTTGGTTTCACCGAGCGATGGGCCGCCTTCGCCGGCCACCCTCCGTGTAGTATTCGCTTCGCCGAACAATGGGCCGGTTTCGCCGGCTGCCATCCATGGTGTATTCCTTCGGCTTCGCCGAACGATGGGCCGGCTTTGCCGGCCACCCTCCGTGTAGTATTCGCTTCGCCGAACAATGGGCCGGCTTCGCCGGCTGCCATCCGTGTAGTATTCGTTCGGCTTCGCCGAACAGTGGGCCGTCTTTGCCGACCCCCCTCCCTCTACGAGGTATTCGTTTGGTTTCACCGAACGATGGGCCGCCTTCGCCGGCCACCCTCCGTGTAGTATTCGCTTCGCCGAACAATGGGCCGGTTTCGCCGGCTGCCATCCGTGTAGTATCTGTTCGGCTTCGCCGAACAGTGGGCCGTCTTTGCCGACCCCCTCCTCTACGTGGTATTCGTTCGGCTTCGCCGAACGATGGGCCGCCTTCGCCGGCCACCCTCCGTGTAGTATTCGCTTCGCCGAACAATGGGCCGGTTTCGCCGGCTGCCATCCGTGTAGTATTCGTTCGGCTTCGCCGAACAGTGGGCCATCTTTGCCGACCCCTCCTCTACGTGGTATTCGTTCGGCTTCGCCGAACGATGGGCCGCCTTCGCCGGCCACCCTCCGTGTAGTATTCGCTTTGCCGAACAATGGGCCGGTTTCGCCGGCTGCCATCCATGTAGTATTCTTTCAGCTTCGCCGAACGATGGGCCGGCTTTGCTGACCCCTCCTCTACGAGGTATTCGTTTGGCTTCGCCGAACGATGAGCCGCCTTCGCCGGCCACCCTCCGTGTAGTATTCGCTTTGCCGAACAATGGGCCGGTTTCGCCGGCTGCCATCCATGTAGTATTCCTTCGGCTTTGCCGAACATTGAGACTGCTTTTCCTACCCACCTCCCTCTTCCTAGTATTCGTTTGGTTTCACTGAACGATGGGCCGCCTTCGCCGGCCACCCTCCGTGTAGTATCTGTTCGGCTTCGCCGAACAATGGCCGCCTTCGCCGGCCACCCTCCGTGTAGTATTCGCTTCGCCGAACAGTGGGCCGTCTTTGCCGGCCCCCCTCCCTCTACGTGGTTTTGGTTCGGCTTCACCGAACGATGGGCCGCCTTCGCCGGCCACCCTCCGTGTAGTATTCGCTTCGCCGAACAGTGGGCCGTCTTTGCCGACCCCCCTCCCTCTACGTGGTATTTGTTCGGCTTCGCCGAACGATGGGCCGGCTTCGCCGGCCACCCTCCCTCTACGTAGTTTTCGTTCGGCTTCACCGAACGACGGGCCGCCTTCGCCGGCCACCCTCCGTGTAGTATTCGCTTTGCCGAACAATGGGCCGGTTTCGCCGGCTGCCATCCATGTAGTATTCTTTCAGCTTCGCCGAACGATGGGCCGGCTTTGTCGACCCCCCTCCCCCTACGTAGTTTTCGTTCGGCTTCACTGAACGATGGGCCGCCTTCGCCGGCCACCCTCCGTGTAGTATTCGCTTTGCCGAACAATGGACCGGTTTCGCCGGCTGCCATCCATGTAGTATTCTGTTCGGCTTCGCCGAACATTGGGCCTGCTTTGCCTACCCGCCACCTCCCTCTACGTAGTATTCGTTTGGTTTCACCGAACGATGGGCCGCCTTCGCCGGCCACCTCCTCTACGAGGTATTCGTTCAGCTTCTCCGAGCAATGGGCCGGCTTCGCCGGCCACCCTCCGTGTAGTATTCGCTTCGCCAAACAATGGGCCGGTTTCGCCGGCTGCCATCCATGGTGTATTCCTTCGGCTTCGCCGAACGATGGGCCGGCTTTGCCTACCCACCTCCCTCTACGTAGTATTCGTTTGGTTTCACAAAACGATGGGCCGCCTTCGCCGGCCAACCTCCGTGCAGTCTTTGTTCGGCTTCTCCTAAAAATGGGCCGGCTTCGCCGGCCACCCTCCGTGTAGTATCTGTTCGGCTTCGCTGAACAATGGGCCGGCTTTGCCGACCCACCTCCCTCTACGTGGTATTCGTTTGGTTTCACCGAACGATAGGCCGCCTTCGCCGGCCACCCTTCCTCTACGTAGTATTCGTTTGGTTTCACTGAGCGATGGGCCGCCTTCGCCGGCCACCCTCCGTGTAGTATTCGCTTCGCCGAACAATGGGCCGGTTTTGCCGGCTGCCAACCATGGTGTATTCCATCGGCTTCGCCGAACGATGGGCCGGCTTTGCCGACCCCCCTCTACGAGGTATTCGTTTGGTTTCACTGAACGATGGGCCGCCTTCGCCGGCCACCCTCCGTGTAGTATTCGCTTGCCGAACAATGGGCCGGCATTGCCGTCCACCCTCCGTGTAGTATCTGTTCGGCTTCGCCGAACATTGGGCCTGGCTTTGCCTACCCACCTCCCTCTACGTAGTATTCGTTTGGTTTCACCGAACGATGGGCCGCCTTCGCTGGCCACCCTCCGTGTAGTATCTGTTCGGCTTCGCCGAACAAATGGCCGCCTTCGCCGGCCACCCTCCGTGTAGTATTCGCTTCGCCAAACAATGGGCCGGTTTCGCCGGCTGCCATCCATGGTGTATTCCTTCGGCTTCGCCGAACGATGGGCCGGCTTTGCCGACCCCCCTCCCTCTACGAGGTATTCGTTTGGTTTCACCGAACGATGGGCCGCCTTCGCCGGCCACCCTCCGTGTAGTATTCGCTTCGCCGAACAATGGGCCGGTTTCGCCGGCTGCCAACCGTGTAGTATTCGTTCGGCTTCGCCGAACAGTGGGCCGTCTTTGCCGACCCCCCTCCCTCTACGTGGTATTCGTTCGGCTTCGCCGAACGATGGGCCGGCTTCGCCGGCCACCCTTCCTCTACGTAGTTTTCGTTCGGCTTCACCAAACGATGGGCCGCCTTCGCCGGCCACCCTCCGTGTAGTATTCGCTTCTCTGAACAATGGGCCGGCTTCGCCGTCCACCCTCCGTGTAGTAATCGTTCGGCTTCGCCGAACAATGGGCCGGCTTCTCCTACCCCCCTCCCTCTACGTGGTATTCGTTCCACTCCGCCGAACGATAGGCCGGCTTCGCCGAACCCCCTTCCTCTACGTAGTATTCGTTTGGTTTCACCGAGCGATGGGCCGCCTTCGCCGGCCACCCTCCGTGTAGTATTCGCTTCGCCGAACAATGGGCCGGTTTCGCCGGCTGCCATCCATGGTGTATTCCTTCGGCTTCGCCGAACGATGGGCCGGCTTTGCCGACCCCCCTCTACGAGGTATTCGTTTGGTTTCACCGAACGATGGGCCGCCTTCGCCGGCCACCCTCCGTGTAGTATTCGCTTCGCCGAACAATGGGCCGGTTTCTCCTACCCCCCCCCTCTACGTGGTATTCGTACCACTTCGCCGAACGATAGGCCGGCTTCGCCGAACCCTCTTCCTCTACGTAGTATTCGTTTGGTTTCACTGAGCGATGGGCCGCCTTCGCCGGCCACCTCCGTGTAGTATTCGCTTCGCCGAACAGTGGGCCGTCTTTGCCGACCCCCTCCCTCTACGTGTAGTAATCGTTCGGCTTCGCCGAACAATGAGCCGGCTTCTCCTACCCCCTCCCCTCTACGTGGTATTCGTACCACTTCGCCGAACGATAGGCCGGCTTCGCCGAACCCCTTCCTCTACGTAGTATTCGTTTGGTTTCACTGAGCGATGGGCCGCCTTCGCCGGCCACCCTCCGTGTAGTATTCGCTTCGCCGAACAATGGGCCGGTTTCGCCGGCTGCCATCCATGGTGTATTCCTTCGGCCTCGCCGAACGATGGGCCGGCTTTGCCGACCCCTCTACGAGGTATTCGTTTGGTTTCACTGAACGATGGGCCGCCTTCGCCGGCCACCCTCCGTGTAGTATTCGCTTCGCCGAACAATGGGCCGGCATTGCCGTCCACCCTCCGTGTAGTATCTGTTCGGCTTCGCCGAACACTGGGCCTGCTTTGCCTACCCACCTCCTCTACGTAGTATTCGTTTGGTTTCACTGAACGATGGGCCGCCTTCGCCGGCCACCCTCCGTGTAGTATCTGTTCGGCTTCGCTGAACAAATGGCGCCGGCTTCGCCGGCCACCCTCCGTGTAGTATTCGCTTCGCCGAACAGTGGGCCGTCTTTGCCGACCCCCTCCTCTACGTGTAGTAATCGTTCGGCTTCGCCGAACAATGAGCCGGCTTCTCCTACCCCCTCCCTCTACGTGGTATTCGTACCACTTCGCCGAACGATAGGCCGGCTTCGCCGAACCCCTTCCTCTACGTAGTATTCGTTTGGTTTCACTGAGCGATGGGCCGCCTTCGCCGGCCACCCTCCGTGTAGTATTCGCTTCGCCGAACAATGGGCCGGTTTCGCCGGCTTCCATCCATGGTGTATTCCTTCGGCTTCGCCGAACGATGGGCCGGCTTTGCCGACTTCCTACGAGGTATTCGTTTGGTTTCACTGAACGATGAGCCGCCTTCGCCGGCCACCCTCCGTGTAGTATTCGCTTCGCCGAACAATGGGCCGGTTTCGCCGGCTGCCATCCGTGTAGTATCTGTTCGGCTTCGCCGAACAGTGGGCCGTCTTTGCCGACCCCCCTCCCTCTACGTGGTATTCGTTCGGCTTCGCCGAACGATGGGCCGCCTTCGCCGGCCACCCTCCGTGTAGTATTCGCTTTGCCGAACAATGGGCCGGTTTCGCCGGCTGCCATCCATGTAGTATTCTTTCAGCTTCGCCAAACGATGGGCCGGCTTTGCCGACCCCCCTCCCTCTACGAGGTATTCGTTTGGCTTCGCCGAACGATGAGCCGCCTTCGCCGGCCACCCTCCGTGTAGTATTCGCTTTGCCGAACAATGGGCCGGTTTCGCCGGCTGCCATCCATGTAGTATTCCTTCGGCTTTGCCGAACATTGGGCCTGCTTTGCCTACCCACCTCCCTCTACGTAGTATTCGTTTGGTTTCACCGAACGTCGGGCCGCCTTCGCCGGCCACCCTCCGTGTAGTATCTGTTCGGCTTCCCCGAACAATGGCGCGCCTTCGCCGGCCACCCTCCGTGTAGTATTCCCTTCGCCGAACAGTGGGCCGTCTTTGCCGACCCCCCTCCCTCTACGTGTAGTAATCGTTCGGCTTCGCCGAACAATGAGCCGGCTTCTCCTACCCCCCTCCCTCTACGTGGTATTCGTTCCACTTCGCCGAACGACAGGCCGGGCTCGCCGAACCCCCTTCCTCTACGTAGTATTCGTTTGGTTTCACCGAGCGATGGGCCGCCTTCGCCGGCCACCCTCCGTGTAGTATTCGCTTCGCCGAACAATGGGCCGGTTTCGCCGGCTGCCATCCATGGTGTATTCCTTCGGCTTCGCCGAACGATGGGCCGGCTTTGCCGACTCCCTCTACGAGGTATTCGTTTGGTTTCACCGAACGATGGGCCGCCTTCGCCGGCCACCCTCCGTGTAGTATTCGCTTCGCCGAACAATGGGCCGGTTTCGCCGGCTGCCATCCGTGTAGTATTCGTTCGGCTTCGCCGAACAGTGGGCCGTCTTTGCCGACCCCCCTCCCTCTACGTGGTATTCGTTCGGCTTCGCCGAACGATGGGCCGCCTTCGCCGGCCACCCTCCGTGTAGTATTCGCTTTGCCGAACAATGGGCCGGTTTCGCCGGCTGCCATCCATGTAGTATTCTTTCAGCTTCGCCAAACGATGGGCCGGCTTTGCCGACCCCCCTCCCTCTACGAGGTATTCGTTTGGCTTCGCCGAACGATGAGCCGCCTTCGCCGGCCACCCTCCGTGTAGTATTCGCTTTGCCGAACAATGGGCCGGTTTCGCCGGCTGCCATCCATGTAGTATTCCTTCGGCTTTGCCGAACATTGGGCCTGCTTTGCCTACCCACCTCCCTCTACGTAGTATTCGTTTGGTTTCACCGAACGATGGGCCGCCTTCGCCGGCCACCCTCCGTGTAGTATCTGTTCGGCTTCGCCGAACAATGGGCCGCCTTCGCCGGCCACCCTCCGTGTAGTATTCGCTTCGCCGAACAGTGGGCCGTCTTTGCCGACCCCCCTCCCTCTACGTAGTTTTCGTTCGGCTTCACCGAACGATGGGCCGCCTTCGCCGGCCACCCTCCGTGTAGTATTCGCTTCGCCGAACAGTGGGCCGTCTTTGCCGACCCCCCTCCCTCTACGTGGTATTCGTTCGGCTTCGCCGAAAGATGGGCCGCCTTCGCCGGCCACCCTCCGTGTAGTATTCGTTCGGCTTCGCCGAACAATGGGCCGCCTTCGCCGGCCACCCTCCGTGTAGTATTCGCTTCGCCGAACAATGGGCCGGCATCGCCGTCCACCCTCCGTTTAGTATTCGTTCGGCTTCGCCGAACATTGGGCCTGCTTTGCCTACCCACCTCCCTCTACGTAGTATTCGTTTGGTTTCACTGAACGATGGGCCGCCTTCGCCGGCCACCCTCCGTGTAGTATCTGTTCGGCTTCGCCGAACAATGGGCCGGCTTCGCTGGCCACCCTCCGTGTAGTATTCGCTTCGCCAAACAATGGGCCGGTTTCGCCGGCTGCCATCCATGCTCTCTTCCTTCGGCTCCGCCGAACGATGGGCCGGCTTTGCCGCCCCCCCCCCCCTCCCTCTACGAGGTATTCGTTTGATTTCACCAAACGATGGGCCGCCTTCGCCGGCCACCCTCCGTGTAGTATTTGCTTCGCCGAACAATGGGCCGGTTTCGCCGGCTGCCATCCGTGTAGTATTCGTTCGGCTTCGCCGAACAGTGGGCCGTCTTTGCCGACCCCTCCTCTACGTGGTATTCGTTTGGTTTCACCGAACGATGAGCCGCCTTCGCCGGCCACCCTCCGTGTAGTATCTGTTCGGCTTCGCCGAACAAATGGGCCGGCTTCGCCGGCCACCCTCCGTGTAGTATTCGCTTCGCCAAACAATGGGCCGGTTTCGCCGGCTGCCATCCATGGTGTATTCCTTCGACTTCGCCGAACGATGGGCCGGCTTTGCCGACCCCTCCTCTACGAGGTATTCGTTTGGTTTCACTGAACGATGGGCCGCCTTCGCCGGCCACCCTCCGTGTAGTATTCGCTTCGCCGAACAATGGGCCGGCTTCGCCGTCCACCCTACGTGTAGTAATCGTTCGGCTTCGCCGAACAATGGGCCGGCTTCTCCTACCCCCTCCCTCTACGTGGTATTCGTACCACTTCGCCGAACGATAGGCCGGCTTCGCCGAACCCCTTCCTCTACGTAGTATTCGTTTGGTTTCACTGAGCGATGGGCCGCCTTCGCCGGCCACCCTCCGTGTAGTATTCGCTTCGCCGAACAATGGGCCGGTTTCGCCGGCTGCCATCCATGGTGTATTCCTTCGGCTTCTCCGAACGATGGGCCGGCTTTGCCGACCCTCCTCTACGAGGTATTCGCGTTTGGTTTCACTGAACGATGGGCCGCCTTCGCCGGCCACCCTCCGTGTAGTATTCGCTTCGCCGAACAATGGGCCGGCATTGCCGTCCACCCTCCGTGTAGTATCTGTTCGGCTTCGCCGAACATTGGGCCTGCTTTGCCTACCCACCTCCCTCTACGTAGTATTCGTTTGGTTTCACTGAACGATGGGCCGCCTTCGCTGGCCACCCTCCGTGTAGTATCTGTTCGGCTTCGCCGACAATGGTGCCGGCTTCGCCGGCCACCTCCGTGTAGTATTCGCTTCGCCAAACAATGGGCCGGTTTCGCCGGCTGCCATCCATGGTGTATTCCTTCGGCTTCGTTGAACGATGGGCCGGCTTTGCCGACTTCCTCTACGAGGTATTCGTTTGGTTTCACCGAACGATGGGCCGCCTTCGCCGGCCACCCTCCGTGTAGTATTCGCTTCGCCGAACAATGGGCCGGTTTCGCCGGCTGCCAACCGTGTAGTATTCGTTCGGCTTCGCCGAACAGTGGGCCGTCTTTGCCGACCCCCCTCCCTCTACGTGGTATTTGTTCGGCTTCGCCGAACGATGGGCCGGCTTCGCCGGCCACCCTTCCTCTACGGAGTTTTCGTTCGGCTTCACCAAACGATGGGCCGCCTTCGCCGGCCACCCTCCGTGTAGTATTCGCTTCTCTGAACAATGCGCCGGCTTCGCCGTCCACCCTCCGTGTAGTAATCGTTGGGCTTCGCCGAACAATGGGCCGGCTTCTCCTACCCCCCTCCCTCTACGTGGTATTCGTTCCACTCCGCCGAACGATAGGCCGGCTTCGCCGAACCCCCTCCCTCTACGTAGTATTTGTTTGGTTTCACCGAACGATGGGCCGCCTTCGCCAGCCACTCTCCGTGTAGTATTTGCTTCGCCGAACAATGGGCCGGTTTCGCCGGCTGCCAACCGTGTAGTATTCGTTCGGCTTCGCCGAACAGTGGGCCGTCTTTGCCGACCCCCTCCCTCTACGTGGTATCTCGTTCGGCTTCGCCGAACGATGGGCCGGCTTTGCTGATCCCCCTACGAGGTATTCGTTTGGTTTCACTGAACGATGGGCCGCCTTGGCCGGCCACCCTCCGTGTAGTATTCGCTTCGCCGAACAATGGGCCGGCATCGCCGTCCACCCTCCGTGTAGTATCTGTTCGGCTTCGCCGAACATTGGGCCTGCTTTGCCTACCCACCTCCCTCTACGTAGTATTCGTTTGGTTTCACTGAACGATGGGCCGCCTTCGCCGGCCAACCTCCGTGTAGTATTCGTTCGGCTTCGCCGAATAAATGCAGCCGGCTTCGCCGGCCACCCTCCGTGTAGTATTCGTTTCGCCAAACAATGGGCCGGTTTCGCCGGCTGCCATCCATGGTGTATTCCTTCGGCTTCGCCGAACGATGGGCCGGCTTTGCCGACCCCCCTCCCTCTACGTGGTATTCGTTCGGCTTCGCCGAACGATGGGCCGGCTTCGCCGGCCACCCTTCCTCTACGTAGTTTTCGTTCGGCTTCACCAAACGATGGGCCGCCTTCGCCGGCCACCCTCCGTGTAGTATTCGCTTCGCCGAACAATGGGCCGGTTTCGCCGGCTGCCATCCGTGTAGTATTCGTTCGGCTTCGCCGAACAGTGGGCCGTCTTTGCCGACCCCCCTCCCTCTACGTGGTATTCGTTCGGCTTCGCCGAACGATGGGCCGGCTTCGCCGGCCACCCTTCCTCTACGTAGTTTTCGTTCGGCTTCACCAAACGATGGGCCGCCTTCGCCGGCCACCCTCCGTGTAGTATTCGCTTCTCTGAACAATGGGCCGGCTTCGCCGTCCACTCTCCGTGTAGTATTTGCTTCGCCGAACAATGGGCCGGTTTCGCCGGCTGCCATCCATGGTGTATTCCTTCGGCTTCGCCGAACGATGAGCCGGCTTTGCCGATCCCCCCCCCCCCTACGAGGTATTCGTTTGGTTTCACCGAACGATGGACCGCCTTGGCCGGCCACCCTCCGTGTAGTATTCGCTTCGCCGAACAATGGGCCGGCATCGCCGTCCACCCTCCGTGTAGTATTCGTTCGGCTTCGCCGAACATTGGGCCTGCTTTGCCTACCCACCTCCCTCTACGTAGTATTCGTTTGGTTTCACCGAACGATGGGCCGCCTTCGCCGGCCAACCTCCGTGTAGTATTCGTTCGGCTTCGCCGAACAATGCGCCGGCTTCGCCGGCCACCCTCCGTGTAGTATTCGTTTCGCCAAACAATGGGCCGGTTTCGCCGGCTGCCATCCATGGTGTATTCCTTCGGCTTCGCCGAACGATGGGCCGGCTTTGCCGACCCCCCTCCCTCTACGTGGTATTCGTTCGGCTTCGCCGAACGATGGGCCGGCTTCGCCGGCCACCCTTCCTCTACGTAGTTTTCGTTCGGCTTCACCAAACGATGGGCCGCCTTCGCCGGCCACCCTCCGTGTAGTATTCGCTTCGCCGAACAATGGGCCGGTTTCGCCGGCTGCCATCCGTGTAGTATTCGTTCGGCTTCGCCGAACAGTGGGCCGTCTTTGCCGACCCCCCTCCCTCTACGTGGTATTTGTTCGGCTTCGCCGAACGATGGGCCGGCTTCGCCGGCCACCCCTCCTCTACGTAGTTTTCGTTCGACTTCACCAAACCAAGGGCCCCCTTCGCCGGCCACCCTCCGTGTAGTATTCGCTTCTCTGAACAATGGGCCGGCTTCGCCGTCCACCCTCCGTGTAGTAATTGTTCGGCTTCGCCGAACAATGGGCCGGCTTCTCCTACCCCCTCCCTCTACCTGGTATTCGTTCCACTCCGCCGAACGATAGGCCGGCTTCGCCGAACCCCCTCCCTCTACGTAGTATTTGTTTGGTTTCACCGAACGATGGGCCGCCTTCGCCAGCCACTCTCCGTGTAGTATTTGCTTCGCCGAACAATGGGCCGGTTTCGCCGGCTGCCATCCATGGTGTATTCCTTCGGCTTCGCCGAACGATGGGCCGGCTTTGCCGACCCCCCCCTACGAGGTATTTGTTTGGTTTCACCGAACGATGGGCCGCCTTGGCCGGCCACCCTCCGTGTAGTATTCGCTTCGCCGAACAATGGGCCGGCATCGCCGTCCACCCTCCGTGTAGTATTCGTTCGGCTTCGCCGAACATTGGGCCTGGTTTGCCTACCCACCTCCCTCTACGTAGTATTCGTTTGGTTTCACCGAACGATGGGCCGCCTTCGCCGGCCACCCTCCGTGCAGTATTCGTTCGGCTTCGCCGAACAATGGGCCGGCATCGTCGGCCACCCTCCGTGTAGTATTCGCTTCGCCAAACAATGGGCCGGTTTCGCCGTCTGCCATCCATGGTGTATTCCTTCGGCTTCGCCGAACGATGGGCCGGCTTTGCTGACCCCTTCCTCTACGTAGTTTTCGTTCGGCTTCACCAAACGATGGGCCGCCTTCGCCGGCCACCCTCCGTGTAGTATTCGCTTCTCTGAACAATGGGCCGGCTTCGCCGTCCACCCTCCGTGTAGTAATCGTTCGGCTTCGCCGAACAATGGGCCGGCTTCTCCTACCCCCCTCCCTCTACGTGGTATTCGTTCCACTCCGCCGAACGATAGGCCGGCTTCGCCGAACCCCTCCCTCTACGTAGTATTCGTTTGGTTTCACCGAACGATGGGCCGCCTTCGCCAGCCACTCTCCGTGTAGTATTTGCTTCGCCGAACAATGGGCCGGTTTCGCCGGCTGCCATCCATGGTGTATTCCTTCGGCTTCGCCGAACGATGGGCCGGCTTTGCCGACCCCCCCCCCTACGAGGTATTCGTTTGGTTTCACCGAACGATGGGCCGGCTTCGCCGAACCCCCTCCCTCTACGTAGTATTCGTTTGGTTTCACCGAACGATGGGCCGGCTTCGCCGTCCACTCTCCGTGTAGTATTTGCTTCGCCGAACAATGGGCCGGTTTCGCCGGCTGCCATCCATGGTGTATTCCTTCGGCTTCGCCGAACGATGGGCCGGCTTTGCCGATCCCCCTACGAGGTATTCGTTTGGTTTCACCGAACGATGGACCGCCTTGGCCGGCCACCCTCCGTGTAGTATTCGCTTCGCCGAACAATGGGCCGGCATCGCCCTCCACCCTCCGTGTAGTATCTGTTCGGCTTCGCCGAACATTGGGCCTGCTTTGCCTACCCACCTCCCTCTACGTAGTATTCGTTTGGTTTCACTGAACGATGGGCCGCCTTCGCCGGCCAACCTCCGTGTAGTATTCTGTTCGGCTTCGCCGAACAAATGGGCCGGCTTCGCCGGCCACCCTCCGTGTAGCATCTGTTTCGCCAAACAATGGGCCGGTTTCGCCGGCTGCCATCCATGGTGTATTCCTTCGGCTTCGCCGAACGATGGGCCGGCTTTGCCGACCCCCCTCCCTCTACGTGGTATTCGTTCGGCTTCGCCGAACGATGGGCCGGCTTCGCCGGCCATCCTTCCTCTACGTAGTTTTCGTTCGGCTTCACCAAACGATGGGCCGCCTTCGCCGGCCACCCTCCGTGTAGTATTCGCTTCTCTGAACAATGGGCCGGCTTCGCCGTCCACCCTCCGTGTAGTAATCGTTCGGCTTCGCCGAACAATGGGCCGGCTTCTCCTACCCCCCTCCCTCTACGTGGTATTCGTTCCACTCCGCCGAACGATAGGCCGGCTTCGCCGAACCCCTCCCTCTACGTAGTATTCGTTTGGTTTCACCGAACGATGGGCCGCCTTCGCCAGCCACTCTCCGTGTAGTATTTGCTTCGCCGAACAATGGGCCGGTTTCGCCGGCTGCCATCCATGGTGTATTCCTTCGGCTTCGCTGAACGATGGGCCGGCTTTGCCGACCCCCTACGAGGTATTTGTTTGGTTTCACTGAACGATGGGCCGCCTTGGCCGGCCACCCTCCGTGTAGTATTCGCTTCGCCGAACAATGGGCCGGCATCGCCGTCCACCCTCCGTGTAGTATTCGTTCGGCTTCGCCGAACATTGGGCCTGGTTTGCCTACCCACCTCCCTCTACGTAGTATTCGTTTGGTTTCACCGAACGATGGGCCGCCTTCGCCGGCCACCCTCCGTGCAGTATTTGGTCGGCTTCGCCGACCAATGGGCCGGCATCGTCGGCCACCCTCCGTGTAGTATTCGCTTCGCCAAACAATGGGCCGGTTTCGCCGTCTGCCATCCATGGTGTATTCCTTCGGCTTCGCCGAACGATGGGCCGGCTTTGCCGACCCCCCTTCCTCTACGTAGTTTTCGTTCGGCTTCACCAAACGATGGGCCGCCTTCGCCGGCCACCCTCCGTGTAGTATTCGCTTCTCTGAACAATGGGCCGGCTTCGCCGTCCACCCTCCGTGTAGTAATCGTTCGGCTTCGCCGAACAATGGGTCGGCTTCTCCTACCCCCCTCCCTCTACGTGGTATTCGTTCCACTCCGCCGAACGATAGGCCGGCTTCGCCGAACCCCCTCCCTCTACGTAGTATTCGTTTGGTTTCACCGAACGATGGGCCGCCTTCGCCAGCCACTCTCCGTGTAGTATTTGCTTCGCCGAACAATGGGCCGGTTTCGCCGGCTGCCATCCATGGTGTATTCCTTCGGCTTCGCCGAACGATGGGCCGGCTTTGCCGACCCCCTACGAGGTATTCGTTTGGTTTCACTGAACGATGGGCCGGCTTCGCCGACCCCCCTCCCTCTACGTAGTATTCGTTTGGTTTCACCGAACGATGGGCCGCCTTCGCCAGCCACTCTCCGTGTAGTATTTGCTTCGCCGAACAATGGGCCGGTTTCGCCGGCTGCCATCCATGGTGTATTCCTTCGGCTTCGCCGAACGATGGGCCGGCTTTGCCGACCCCCCCTACGAGGTAATCGTTTGGTTTCACCGAACGATGGGCCGCCTTGGCCGGCCACCCTCCGTGTAGTATTCGCTTCGCCGAACAATGGGCCGGCATCGCCGTCCACCCTCCGTGTAGTATTCGTTCGGCTTCGCCGAACATTGGGCCTGCTTTGCCTACCCACCTCCCTCTACGTAGTATTCGTTTGGTTTCACCGAACGATGGGCCGCCTTCGCCGGCCACCCTCCGTGTAGTATTCGTTCGGCTTCGCCGAACAATGGGCCGGCTTCGTCGGCCACCCTCCGTGTAGTATTCGCTTCGCCAAACAATGGGCCGGTTTCGCCGTCTGCCATCCATGGTGTATTCCTTCGGCTTCGCCGAACGATGGGCCGGCTTTGCCGACCCCCCTTCCTCTACGTAGTTTTCGTTCGGCTTCACCAAACGATGGGCCGCCTTCGCCGGCCACCCTCCGTGTAGTATTCGCTTCTCTGAACAATGGGCCGGCTTCGCCGTCCACCCTCCGTGTAGTAATCGTTCGGCTTCGCCGAACAATGGGCCGGCTTCTCCTACCCCCCTCCCTCTACGTGGTATTCGTTCCACTCCGCCGAACGATAGGCCGGCTTCGCCGAACCCCCTCCCTCTACGTAGTATTCGTTTGGTTTCACTGAACGATGGGCCGCCTTCGCCAGCCACTCCGTGTAGTATTTGCTTCGCCGAACAATGGGCCGGTTTCGCCGGCTGCCATCCATGGTGTATTCCTTCGGCTTCGCCGAACGATGGGCCGGCTTTGCCGACCCCTACGAGGTAATCGTTTGGTTTCACTGAACGATGGGCCGCCTTGGCCGGCCACCCTCCGTGTAGTATTCGCTTCGCCGAACAATGGGCCGGCATCGCCGTCCACCCTCCGTGTAGTATCTGTTCGG
Organism: Aplectana chamaeleonis; assembly: GCA_029168955.1. Classification (NCBI taxonomy): domain Eukaryota; kingdom Metazoa; phylum Nematoda; class Chromadorea; order Rhabditida; family Cosmocercidae; genus Aplectana; species Aplectana chamaeleonis. The sequence continues at coordinate 893,015 of JAPDOI010000040.1, forward strand.
CTTCGCCGAACATTGGGCCTGCTTTGCCTACCCACCTCCCTCTACGTAGTATTCGTTTGGTTTCACTGAACGATGGGCCGCCTTCGCCGGCCACCCTCCGTGTAGTATCTGTTCGGCTTCGCCGAACAATGGGCCGGCTTCGTCGGCCACCCTCCGTGTAGTATTCGCTTCGCCAAACAATGGGCCGGTTTCGCCGTCTGCCATCCATGGTGTATTCCTTCGGCTTCGCCGAACGATGGCCGGCTTTGCCGACCCCTTCCTCTACGTAGTTTTCGTTCGGCTTCACCAAACGATGGGCCGCCTTCGCCGGCCACCCTCCGTGTAGTATTCGCTTCTCTGAACAATGGGCCGGCTTCGCCGTCCACCCTCCGTGTAGTAATCGTTCGGCTTCGCCGAACAATGGGCCGGCTTCTCCTACCCCCTCCTCTACGTGGTATTCGTTCCACTCCGCCGAACGATAGGCCGGCTTCGACGAACCCTCCCTCTACGTAGTATTCGTTTGGTTTCACCGAACGATGGGCCGCCTTCGCCAGCCACTCTCCGTGTAGTATTTGCTTCGCCGAACAATGGTCCGGTTTCGCCGGCTGCCATCCATGGTGTATTCCTTCGGCTTCGCCGAACGATGGGCCGGCTTTGCCGACTTCCTACGAGGTATTCGTTTGGTTTCACCGAACGATGGGCCGCCTTGGCCGGCCACCCTCCGTGTAGTATTCGCTTCGCCGAACAATGGGCCGGCATCGCCGTCCACCCTCCGTGTAGTATTCGTTCGGCTTCGCCGAACATTGGGCCTGCTTTGCCTATCCACCTCCCTCTACGTAGTATTCGTTTGGTTTTACCGAACGATGGGCCGCCTTCGCCGGCCACTCTCCGTGTAGTATTCGTTCGGCTTCGCCGAACAATGGGCCGGCTTCGTCGGCCACCCTCCGTGTAGTATTCGCTTCGCCAAACAATGGGCCGGTTTCGCCGTCTGCCATCCAAGGTGTATTCCTTCGGCTTCGCCGAACGATGGGCCGGCTTTGCCGACCCCCCTCCCTCTACGAGGTATTCGTTTGGTTTCACCGAACGATGGACCGCCTTCGCCGGCCACCCTCCGTGTAGTATTCGCTTCGCCGAACAATGGGCCGGTTTCGCCGGCTGCCATCCGTGTAGTATTCGTTCGGCTTCGCCGAACAGTGGGCCGTCTTTGCCGACCCCCTCCCTCTACGTAGTATTCGTTTGGTTTTACCGAACGATGGGCCGCCTTCGCCGGCCACCCTACGTGTAGTATTCGTTCGGCTTCGCCGAACAATGGGCCGGCTTCGTCGGCCACTCTCCGTGTAGTATTCGCTTCGCCAAACAATGGGCCGGTTTCGCCGTCTGCCATCCATGGTGTATTCCTTCGGCTTCGCCGAACGATGGGCCGGCTTTGCCGACCCCCCTCCCTCTACGAGGTATTCGTTTGGTTTCACCGAACGATGGGCCGCCTTCGCCGGCCACCCTCCGTGTAGTATTCGTTCGGCTTCGCCGAACAATGGGCCGGCTTCGCCGGCCACCCTCCGTGTAGTATTCGCTTCGCCGAACAATGGGCCGGTTTCGCCGGCTGCCATCCGTGTAGTATTCGTTCGGCTTCGCCGAACAGTGGGCCGTCTTTGCCGACCCCCTCCCTCTACGTGGTATTCGTTCGGCTTCGCCGAACTATGGGCCGGCTTCGCCGGCCACCCTCCCTCTACGTAGTTTCCGTTCAGCTTCACCAAACGATGGGCCGCCTTCGCCGGCCACCCTCCGTGTAGTATTCGCTTCTCTGAACAATGGGCCGGCTTCGCGGCCCACCCTCCGTGTAGTATTCGTTCGGCTTCGCCGAACAATGGGCCGGCTTTGCCTACCCCCCTCCCTCTACTTGGTATTCGTTCGACTTCGCCGAACGATGGGCCGGCTTCGCCGACCCCCCTCCCTCTACGTAGTATTCGTTTGGTTTCACCGAACGATGGGCCGCCTTCGCCGGCCACCCTCCATGTAGTATTCGCTTCGCCAAACAATGGGCCGGTTTCGCCGTCTGCCATCCATGGTGTATTCCTTCGGCTTCGCCGAACGATGGGCCGGCTTTGCCGACCCCCCTCCCTCTACGAGGTATTCGTTTGGTTTCACCGAACGATGGGCCGCCTTCGCCGGCCACCCTCCGTGTAGTATTCGTTCGGCTTCGCCGAACAATGGGCCGGCTTCGCCGGCCACCCTCTGTGTAGTATTCGCTTCGCCGAACAATGGGCCGGTTTCGCCGGCTGCCATCCGTGTAGTATTCGTTCGGCTTCGCCGAACAGTGGGCCGTCTTTGCCGACCCCCTCCCTCTACGTGGTATTCGTTCGGCTTCGCCGAACTATGGGCCGGCTTCGCCGGCCACCCTCCCTCTACGTAGTTTCCGTTCAGCTTCACCAAACGATGGGCCGCCTTCGCCGGCCACCCTCCGTGTAGTATTCGCTTCTCTGAACAATGGGCCGGCTTCGCGGCCCACCCTCCGTGTAGTATTCGTTCGGCTTCGCCGACAATGGGCCGGCTTCCCCGACCCCCCTCCCTCTACGCGGTATTTGTTCGGCTTCGATGAACGATAGATCGGCTTCGTCGGCCACCCTCCATGCAGTATTTGTTTGGCTTCGCCGAACGATAGACCGGCTTTGTCGGCCACCCTCCATGCAGTATTTGTTTGGCTTCGCCAAACCAAACGATGGGCAGGCTTCGCCGGCTACTCTCCATGCAGTATTCGTTTGGCCCCGCCAAACGTTCGGCAGTCTTCGCCGGCCCCCACTCCACGCATTCTTCGTCTGGGTCGGCTTCGCCGGCCCCTTTCCATTAATCGGGTACAGTGTTCTTTTGGCTCAGCCAAACGATAGGCCGTCCCCAACAACCTCTCTTGAATCACCGCGGGCAGCATGTTCTGCTTCTTCGAATCCTTTTCAATAACCGCCGTCATCATTCGATTGGCTTTGACAACCTTTCCCTACATCAAACGATGGCCTACTTCGCCGACCCTTTTTCATCACGCCCGTATTAGATCTAGGTGAGTTTTGCCGAAAACACAAAATTTCATCTCTAATCATCTTCGGACGGGGTGATAAACAACTTACGCTTGTCAATTTAATGCCAAAGCGAAATACAAACCACACCCACCCGTCCCTTTCCCTTTAGTAAAACTTCGCGAATATTTCGCGTGTGCTTAGTACTCTGTTGTTTCGGAACGACGTTTACTCAGGTTTATCGCGCGTGAATGCTGCGCCTCCTCCTGTCTTGCAGTCTCAGTCTTCGCTCAGTCCACGCACACGGAGGAATCTAGAAAACTTCAAACCAAAACAGAGAATACCTTTTCGTTCAGAGCCAAACTTACTTTATTCCTTCGCGTGCATTTGCAGAACAAAGTAGGATACAGAGAAACAGAGTGGAGAAGAACAAGAATAATTGTACGCTCGCACACTCACGCGATATATCTTAGCTCCGTAGTGGGATGTAATATGTCTGCCCACTCCACGATTTTTCATTCAGCAAAGGCTTCAATTTTCCGCATTCCCAAAGCATTAAAATTTTCTCCATTGAAAAAGTGTCAAACATGGGATTTTCAGGAACCACAATTTTTATGCTGACAGCATTTTATATCATGGGATCGCAAAAAATCGTCCATCCCCCCCAGAAAGGACATCTGATAAAATTAGAAGAAGTTTCCGAGGAGAATTCCTTGCTAGCAGGCCTATTAGAACCACTTTTCTTAAAAAAAATACTCATTCAATTTGAGCAAATCTCAAACATTTAGTTTTTCAAGAAGCCAGGGTTTCTCAAATTTTTGACGGATTTCTGCTTCAAGAAGATTTACTGTTTCTGTGAGAGCATCTCGTCCTGAATTTTTGTAAAGACTAATATTTTGTTCCCAACCGTGAACTCTCATAACGGTGAAAAACCTGAAAATTTTTGTGATTTTTTCCAGTTTGCGTTCCAACTTGAGCATTCTGGAAAAAGTTATTTCTTATAAAACCTCAATGTATAATATGAAAATCGTATGAAAGTTAAAATAATGGGGAAGCAAACAAAGAAGATAACACGAAAAACAAGAAATGGACCATCCAAAAAGAAGAGGGGAGGCAAGTGCGCTCCGTCGTCATCATGATGCGCAGGTTTCGGGATACTGTAGGGATGGCGCGAAATCCTCGCGTTTTGTGCTGAAATCCCACTTTTTTGAATTGCCTCGTGCGATTCTTTATATATAGAGGATTTTTGGGACAATTCCGTGTAGTGGAGCAGAAAATACATTGAATTCGAATAGAAATCTGGAAAGAAATTCAGAATTAGTGGTCTTAATGAAAATTCGATTTTCATTTTTTTTTCTATTTTTGGAAAACTTTCCCAAAGTTTTCATGCATTCCATGTTTCCGAAACAATTCTACAGATGTTTTCGGAAAGTAATGCACTAACTGAATATGATACTGAATTTTATGAGGTTTCATACTGGTTAGGGTTCCAGCCCCTGACAAATGTGATCGATAATCGGCCTGGGTGGGTTGCGGGTTGGTAGAGCGACTTGGCGTACGGAATTGCCTGGCATGCGAGGGGTGGAGGGCCGAACGATGGGGTGCTCATACACCAGTTCCTAAAATTGTATTTATTCAATATAATCAGTGAATTCGAGATATTATGAAGTTTTAGAAGGGCTCTGTTGTGAGTTCTGAAGCCGGTGTTTTCACCAGAAATTCAATTTTAAATTTTCATTTTTGTGGAGGAAACCTGAAATTCAAACGATTTCCACATTTTTGGGACAATTCCGTGTAGTGGAGCAGAAAATACATTGAATTCGAATAGAAATCTGGAAAGAAATTCAGAATTAGTGGTCTTAATGAAAATTCGATTTTCATTTTTTTTCTTTTTTTGGAAAACTTACCCAAAGTTTTCATGCATTCCATGTTTCCGAAACAATTCTACAGATGTTTTCGGAAAGTAATGCACTAACTGAATATTATACTGAATTTTATGAGGTTTCATACTGGTTAGGGTGGCCGGCGAAGCCGACCCATCGTTCGGCGAAGCCGAAGGAATACACCATGGATGGCGGCCGGCGAAACCGGCCCATTGTTTGGCGAAGCGAATACTACACGGAGGGTGGCCGGCGAAGCCGGCCCATTGTTCGGCGAAGCCGAACGAATACTACACGGAGGGTGGCCGGCGAAGGCGGCCCATCGTTCGGTGAAACCAAACGAATACTACGTAGAGGGAGGTGGGTAGGCAAAGCAGGCCCAATGTTCGGCGAAGCCGAACGAATACTACACGGAGGGTGGACGGCGATGCCGGCCCATTGTTCGGCGAAGCGAATACTACACGGAGGGTGGCCGGCGAAGGCGGCCCATCGTTCGGTGAAACCAAACGAATACCTCGTAGAGGGGGGTCGGCAAAGCCGGCCCATCGTTCGGCGAAGCCGAAGGAATACACCATGGATGGCAGCCGGCGAAGCCGGCCCATTGTTCAGAGAAGCGAATACTACACGGAGGGTGGCCGGCGAAGGCGGCCCATCGTTTGGTGAAGCCGAACGAATACTACGTAGAGGGAGGGTGGCCGGCGAAGCCGGCCCATCGTTCGGCGAAGCCGAACGAATACCACGTAGAGGGAGGGGGGTCGGCAAAGCCGGCGCACTGTTCGGCGAAGCTGAAGGAATACACCATGGATGGCAGCCGGCGAAACCGGCCCATTGTTTGGCGAAGCGAATACTACACGGAGGGTGGCCGGCGAAGCCGGCCCATTGTTCGGCGAAGCCGAACGAATACTACACGGAGGGTGGCCGGCGAAGGCGGCCCATCGTTCGGTGAAACCAAACGAATACTACGTAGAGGGAGGGGGGTAGGAGAAGCCGGCCCATTGTTCGGCGAAGCCGAACGATTACTACACGGAGGGTGGACGACGAAGCCGGACCATTGTTCAGAGAAGCGAATACTACACGGAGGGTGGCCGGCGAAGGCGGCCCATCGTTCGGTGAAACCAAACGAATACTACGTAGAGGGAGGGGGGTCGGCGAAGCCGGCCCATCGTTCGGCGAAGTCGAACGAATACCAAGTAGAGGGAGGGTGGTCGGCAAAGCCGGCCCATCGTTTGGCGAAGCCGAAGGAATACTACATGGATGGCAGCCGGCGAAACCGGCCCATTGTTCGGTGAAGCGAATACTACACGGAGGGTGGCCGGCGAAGGCGGCCCATCGTTCGGTGAAACCAAACGAGTACCTCGTAGAGGGGGGTCGGCAAAGCCGGCCCATCGTTCGGCGAAGCCGAAGGAATACACCATGAATGGCAGCCGGCGAAACCGTCCCATTGTTCGGCGAAGCGAATACTACACGGAGGGTGGCCGGCGAAGGCGGCCCATCGTTCGGTGAAACCAAACGAATACTACGTAGAGGGAGGGGGGTCGGCGAAGCCGGCCCATCGTTCGGCGAAGTCGAACGAATACCAAGTAGAGGGAGGGGGGTAGGCAAAGCCGGCCCATTGTTCGGCGAAGCCGAACGATTACTACACGGAGGGTGGACGGCGAAGCCGGCCCATTGTTCAGAGAAGCGAATACTACACGGAGGGTGGCCGGCGAAGGCGGCCCATCGTTTGGTGAAGCCGAACGAAAACTACGTAGAGGGAGGGTGGCCGGCGAAGCCGACCCATCGTTCGGCGAAGCCGAAGGAATACACCATGGATGGCGGCCGGCGAAACCGGCCCATTGTTTGGCGAAGCGAATACTACACGGAGGGTGGCCGGCGAAGCCGGCCCATTGTTCGGCGAAGCCGAACGAATACTACACGGAGGGTGGCCGGCGAAGGCGGCCCATCGTTCGGTGAAACCAAACGAATACTACGTAGAGGGAGGTGGGTAGGCAAAGCAGGCCCAATGTTCGGCGAAGCCGAACGAATACTACACGGAGGGTGGACGGCGATGCCGGCCCATTGTTCGGCGAAGCGAATACTACACGGAGGGTGGCCGGCGAAGGCGGCCCATCGTTCGGTGAAACCAAACGAATACCTGGTAGAGGGTCGGCAAAGCCGGCTCATCGTTCGGCGAAGCCGAAGGAATACACCATGGATGGCAGCGGCGAAGCCGGCCCATTGTTCAGAGAAGCGAATACTACACGGAGGGTGGCCGGCGAAGGCGGCCCATCGTTTGGTGAAGCCGAACGAATACTACGTAGAGGGAGGGTGGCCGGCGAAGCCGGCCCATCGTTCGGCGAAGCCGAACGAATACCACGTAGAGGGAGGGGGGTCAGCAAAGCCGGCGCACTGTTCGGCGAAGCTGAAGGAATACACCATGGATGGCAGCCGGCGAAACCGGCCCATTGTTTGGCGAAGCGAATACTACACGGAGGGTGGCCGGCGAAGCCGGCTCATTGTTCGGCGAAGCCGAACGAATACTACACGGAGGGTGGCCGGCGAAGGCGGCCCATCGTTCGGTGAAACCAAACGAATACTACGTAGAGGGAGGTAGGTAGGCAAAGCAGGCCCAATGTTCGGCGAAGCCGAACGAATACTAAACGGAGGGTGGAGGGCGATGCCGGCCCATTGTTCGGCGAAGCGAATACTACACAGAGGGTAGCCGGCGAAGGCGGCCCATCGTTCGGTGAAACCAAACGAATACCTCGTAGAGGGGGGTCGGCAAAGCCGGCCCATCGTTCGGCGAAGCCGAAGGAATACACCATGGATGGCAGCCGGCGAAACCGGTCCATTGTTCGGCGAAGCGAATACTACACGGAGGGTGGCCGGCGAAGGCGGCCCATTGTTCGGCGAAGCCGAACGAATACTACACGGAGGGTGGCCGGCGAAGGCGGCCCATCGTTCGGTGAAACCAAACGAATACTACGTAGAGGGAGAGGGGTAGGAGAAGCCGGCCCATTGTTCGGCGAAGCCGAACGATTACTACACGGAGGGTGGACGGCGAAGCCGGCCCATTGTTCAGAGAAGCGAATACTACACGGAGGGTGGCCGGCGAAGGCGGCCCATCGTTCGGTGAAACCAAACGAATACTACGTAGAGGGAGGGGGGTCGGCGAAGCCGGCCCATCGTTCAGCGAAGTCGAACGAATACCAAGTAGAGGAAGGGGGTAGGCAAAGCCGGCCCATTGTTCGGCGAAGCCGAACGATTACTACACGGAGGGTGGACGGCGAAGCCGGCCCATTGTTCAGAGAAGCGAATACTACACGGAGGGTGGCCGGCGAAGGCGGCCCAACGTTCGGCGAAGCCGAACGAATACCACGTAGAGGGAGGGGGTCGGCAAAGACGGCCCACTGTTCGGCGAAGCCGAACGAATACTACACAGATGGCAGCCGGCGAAACCGGCCCATTGTTCGGCGAAGCGAATACTACACGGAGGGTGGCCGCCGAAGGCGGCCCATCGTTCGGTGAAACCAAACGAATACCTCGTAGAGGTAGGGGGGTCAACAAAGCCGGCCCATCGTTCGGCGAAGCCGAAGGAATACACCATGGATGGCGGCCGGCGAAACCGGCCCATTGTTTGGCGAAGCGAATACTACACGGAGGGTGGCCGGCGAAGCCGGCCCATTGTTCGGCGAAGCCGAACGAATACTACACGGAGGGTGGCCGGCGAAGGCGGCCCACCCTTCGGTGAAACCAAACGAATACTACGTAGAGGGAGGTGGGTAGGCAAAGCAGGCCCAATGTTCGGCGAAGCCGAACGAATACTACACGGAGGGTGGACGGCGATGCCGGCCCATTGTTCGGCGAAGCCAATACTACACGGAGGGTGGCCGGCGAAGGCGGCACATCGTTCGGTGAAACCAAACGAATACCTCGTAGAGGTGGGTCGGCGAAGCCGGCCCATCGTTCGGCGAAGCCGAAGGAATACACCATGGATGGCAGCCGGCAAAACCGGCCCATTGTTCGGCGAAGCGAATACTACACGGAGGGTGGCCGGCGAAGGCGGCCCATCGTTCGGTGAAACCAAACGAATACTACGTAGAGGGAGGAGGTTCGGCGAAGCCGGCCTATCGTTCGGCGAAGTGGAACGAATACCACGTAGAGGGAGGGGGGTAGGAGAAGCCGGCCCATTGTTCGGCGAAGCCGAACGATTACTACACGGAGGGTGGACGGCGAAGCCGGCCCATTGTTCAGAGAAGCGAATACTACACGGAGGGTGGCCGGCGAAGGCGGCCCATCGTTTGGTGAAGCCGAACGAATACTACGTAGAGGGAGGGTGGCCGGCAAAGCCGGCCCATCGTTCGGCAAAGCCGAACGAATACCACGTAGAGGAAGGGGGGTCGGCAAAGCCGGCGCACTGTTCGGCGAAGCCGAACGAATACTACACGGATGGCAGCCGGCGAAACCGGCCCATTGTTCGGCGAAGCGAATACTACACGGAGGGTGGCCGCCGAAGGCGGCCCATCGTTCGGTGAAACCAAACGAATACCTCGTAGAGGGAGGGGGGTCGGCAAAGCCAGCCCATCGTTCGGCGAAGCCGAAGGAATACACCATGGATGGCAGCCGGCGAAACCGGCCCATTGTTTGGCGAAGCGAATACTACACGGAGGGTGGCCGGCGAAGCCGGCCCATTGTTCGGCGAAGCCGAGCGAATACTACACGGAGGGTGGCCGGCGAAGGCGGCCCATCGTTCGGTGAAACCAAACGAATACTACGTAGAGGGAGGTGGGTAGGCAAAGCAGGATCAATGTTCGGCGAAGCCGAACGAATACTAAACGGAGGGTGGAGAGCGATGCCGGCCCTATGTTCGGCGAAGCGAATACTACACGGAGGGTGGCCGCCGAAGGCGGCCCATCGTTCGGTGAAACCAAACGAATACCTCGTAGAGGTAGGGGGGTCGGCAAAGCCGGCCCATCGTTCGGCGAAGCCGAAGGAATACACCATGGATGGCGACCGGCGAAACCGGCCCATTGTTTGGCGAAGCGAATACTACACGGAGGGGGGCCGGCGAAGCTGGCCCAACAGTTCGGCGAAGCCGAACGAATACTACACGGAGGGTGGCCGGCGAAGGCGGCCCATCGTTCGGTGAAACCAAACGAATACTACGTAGAGGGAGGTGGGTAGGCAAAGCAGGCCCAATGTTCGGCGAAGCCGAACGAATACTACACGGAGGGTGGACGGCGATGCCGGCCCATTGTTCGGCGAAGCCAATACTACACGGAGGGTGGCCGGCGAAGGCGGCACATCGTTCGGTGAAACCAAACGAATACCTCGTAGAGGGGGGTCGGCAAAGCCGGCCCATCGTTCGGCGAAGCCGAAGGAATACACCATGTATGGCAGCCGGCAAAACCGGCCCATTGTTCGGCGAAGCGAATACTACACGGAGGGTGGCCGGCGAAGGCGGCCCATCGTTCGGTGAAACCAAACGAATACTACGTAGAGGGAGGAGGTTCGGCGAAGTGGAACGAATACCACGTAGAGGGAGGGGGGTAGGAGAAGCCGGCCCATTGTTCGGCGAAGCCGAACGATTACTACACGGAGGGTGGACGGCGAAGCCGGCCCATTGTTCAGAGAAGCGAATACTACACGGAGGGTGGCCGGCGAAGGCGGCCCATCGTTTGGTGAAGCCGAACGAATACTACGTAGAGGGAGGGTGGCCGGCAAAGCCGGCCCATCGTTCGGCGAAGCCGAACGAATACCACGTAGAGGGAGGGGGGTCGGCAAAGCCGGCGCACTGTTCGGCGAAGCCGAACGAATACTACACGGATGGCAGCCGGCGAAACCGGCCCATTGTTCGGCGAAGCGAATACTACACGGAGGGTGGCCGCCGAAGGCGGCCCATCGTTCGGTGAAACCAAACGAATACCTCGTAGAGGGAGGGGGGTCGGCAAAGCCGGCCCATCGTTCAGCGAAGCCGAAGGAATACACCATGGATGGCAGCCGGCGAAACCGGCCCATTGTTTGGCGAAGCGAATACTACACGGAGGGTGGCCGGCGAAGCCGGCCCATTGTTCGGCGAAGCCGAGCGAATACTACACGGAGGGTGGCCGGCGAAGGCGGCCCATCGTTCGGTGAAACCAAACGAATACTACGTAGAGGGAGGTGGGTAGGCAAAGCAGGATCAATGTTCGGCGAAGCCGAACGAATACTAAACGGAGGGTGGAGAGCGATGCCGGCCCATTGTTCGGCGAAGCGAATACTACACAGAGGGTAGCCGGCAAAGGCGGCCCATCGTTCGGTGAAACCAAACGAATACCTCGTAGAGGGGGGTCGGCAAAGCCGGCCCATCGTTCGGCGAAGCCGAAGGAATACACCATGGATGGCAGCCGGCGAAACCGGCCCATTGTTCGGCGAAGCGAATACTACACGGAGGGTGGCCGGCGAAGGCGGCCCATTGTTCGGCGAAGCCGAACGAATACTACACGGAGGGTGGCCGGCGAAGGCGGCCCATCGTTCGGTGAAACCAAACGAATACTACGTAGAGGGAGGGGGGTAGGAGAAGCCGGCCCATTGTTCGGCGAAGCCGAACGATTACTACACGGAGGGTGGACGGCGAAGCCGGCCCATTGTTCAGAGAAGCGAATACTACACGGAGGGTGGCCGGCGAAGGCGGCCCATCGTTTGGTGAAGCCGAACGAATACTACGTAGAGGGAGGGTGGCCGGCGAAGCCGGCCCATCGTTCGGCGAAGCCGAACGAATACCACGTAGAGGGAGGGGGGTCGGCAAAGCCGGCGCACTGTTCGGCGAAGCCGAACGAATACTACACGGATGGCAGCCGGCGAAGCCGGCCCATCGTTCAGCGAAGCCGAAAGATTACTACACGTAAGGTGGCCGGCGAAGCCCTTCCATTGTTCACAGAAGCGAATACTACACGGATGGTGGCCAGCGAAGGCGACCCATTGTTCGTCGAAGCCGAACAAATACCGCGTAGAGGGAGAAGGGTCGGGGAAGCCGGCCCATTGTCGGCGATGCCGAACAATTACTACGTAGAGGGAGGGGGGTAGGCGAAGCCGGCCCATTGTTCGGCGAAGCCGAAAGATTACTACACGTAAGGTGGCCGGCGAAGCCCTTCCATTGTTCACAGAAGCGAATACTACACGGATGGTGGCCAGCGAAGGCGACCCATTGTTCGTCGAAGCCGAACAAATACCGCGTAGAGGGAGAAGGGTCGGGGAAGCCGGCCCATTGTCGGCGAAGCCGAACAATTACTACGTAGAGGGAGGGTGGTCGGCAAAGCCGGCCCATCGTTTGGCGAAGCCGAAGGAATACTACATGGATGGCAGCCGGCGAAACCGGCCCATTGTTCGGTGAAGCGAATACTACACGGAGGGTGGCCGGCGAAGGCGGCCCATCGTTCGGTGAAACCAAACGAATACCTCGTAGAGGGGGGTCGGCAAAGCCGGCCCATCGTTCGGCGAAGCCGAAGGAATACACCATGGATGGCAGCCGGCGAAACCGGCCCATTGTTCGGCGAAGCGAATACTACACGGAGGGTGGCCGGCGAAGGCGGCCCATCGTTCGGTGAAACCAAACGAATACTACGTAGAGGGAGGGGGTTCGGCGAAGCCGGCCTATCGTTCGGCGAAGTGGAACGAATACCACGTAGAGGGAGGGGGGTAGGAGAAGCCGGCCCATTGTTCGGCGAAGCCGAACGATTACTACACGGAGGGTGGACGGCGAAGCCGGCCCATTGTTCAGAGAAGCGAATACTACACGGAGGGTGGCCGGCGAAGGCGGCCCATCGTTTGGTGAAGCCGAACGAATACTACGTAGAGGGAGGGTGGCCGGCGAAGCCGGCCCATCGTTCGGCGAAGCTGAACGAATACCACGTAGAGGGAGGGGGGTCGGCAAAGCCGGCGCACTGTTTGGCGAAGCCGAACGAATACTACACACCAAACGAATACCTCGTAGAGGGAGGGGGGTCGGCAAAGCCGGCCCATCGTTCGGCGAAGCCGAAGGAATACACCATGGATGGCAGCCGGCGAAACCGGCCCATTGTTTGGCGAAGCGAATACTACACGGAGGGTGGCCGGCGAAGCCGGCCCATTGTTCGGCGAAGCCGAACGAATACTACACGGAGGGTGGCCGGCGAAGGCGGCCCATCGTTCGGTGAAACCAAACGAATACTACGTAGAGGGAGGTGGGTAGGCAAAGCAGGCCCAATGTTCGGCGAAGCCGAACGAATACTACACGGAGGGTGGACGGCGATGCCGGCCCATTGTTCGGCGAAGCGAATACTACACGGAGGGTGGCCGGCGAAGCCGGCCCATTGTTCAGAGAAGCGAATACTACACGGAGGGTGGCCGGCGAAGGCGGCCCATCGTTTGGTGAAGCCGAACGAATACTACGTAGAGGGAGGGTGGCCGGCGAAGCCGGCCCATCGTTCGGCGAAGCCGAACGAATACCACGTAGAGGGAGGGGGGTCGGCAAAGCCGGCGCACTGTTCGGCGAAGCCGAACGAATACTACACGGATGGCAGCCGGCGAAGCCGGCCCATCGTTCAGCGAAGCCGAAAGATTACTACACGTAAGGTGGCCGGCGAAGCCCTTCCATTGTTCACAGAAGCGAATACTACACGGATGGTGGCCAGCGAAGGCGACCCATTGTTCGTCGAAGCCGAACAAATACCGCGTAGAGGGAGAAGGGTCGGGGAAGCCGGCCCATTGTCGGCGATGCCGAACAATTACTACGTAGAGGGAGGGGGGTAGGCGAAGCCGGCCCATTGTTCGGCGAAGCCGAAAGATTACTACACGTAAGGTGGCCGGCGAAGCCCTTCCATTGTTCACAGAAGCGAATACTACACGGATGGTGGCCAGCGAAGGCGACCCATTGTTCGTCGAAGCCGAACAAATACCGCGTAGAGGGAGAAGGGTCGGGGAAGCCGGCCCATTGTCGGCGATGCCGAACAATTACTACGTAGAGGGAGGGTGGTCGGCAAAGCCGGCCCATCGTTTGGCGAAGACGAAGGAATACTACATGGATGGCAGCCGGCGAAACCGGCCCATTGTTCGGTGAAGCGAATACTACACGGAGGGTGGCCGGCGAAGGCGGCCCATCGTTCGGTGAAACCAAACGAATACCTCGTAGAGGGGGGTCGGCAAAGCCGGCCCATCGTTCGGCGAAGCCGAAGGAATACACCATGGATGGCAGCCGGCGAAACCGGCCCATTGTTCGGCGAAGCGAATACTACACGGAGGGTGGCCGGCGAAGGCGGCCCATCGTTCGGTGAAACCAAACGAATACTACGTAGAGGGAGGGGGTTCGGCGAAGCCGGCCTATCGTTCGGCGAAGTGGAACGAATACCACGTAGAGGGAGGGGGGTAGGAGAAGCCGGCCCATTGTTCGGCGAAGCCGAACGATTACTACACGGAGGGTGGACGGCGAAGCCGGCCCATTGTTCAGAGAAGCGAATACTACACGGAGGGTGGCCGGCGAAGGCGGCCCATCGTTTGGTGAAGCCGAACGAATACTACGTAGAGGGAGGGTGGCCGGCGAAGCCGGCCCATCGTTCGGCGAAGCTGAACGAATACCACGTAGAGGGAGGGGGGTCGGCAAAGCCGGCGCACTGTTTGGCGAAGCCGAACGAATACTACACACCAAACGAATACCTCGTAGAGGGAGGGGGGTCGGCAAAGCCGGCCCATCGTTCGGCGAAGCCGAAGGAATACACCATGGATGGCAGCCGGCGAAACCGGCCCATTGTTTGGCGAAGCGAATACTACACGGAGGGTGGCCGGCGAAGCCGGCCCATTGTTCGGCGAAGCCGAACGAATACTACACGGAGGGTGGCCGGCGAAGGCGGCCCATCGTTCGGTGAAACCAAACGAATACTACGTAGAGGGAGGTGGGTAGGCAAAGCAGGCCCAATGTTCGGCGAAGCCGAACGAATACTACACGGAGGGTGGACGGCGATGCCGGCCCATTGTTCGGCGAAGCGAATACTACACGGAGGGTGGCCGGCGAAGGCGGCCCTTCGTTCGGTGAAACCAAACGAATACCTCGTAGAGGGGGGTCGGCAAAGCCGGCCCATCGTTCGGCGAAGCCGAAGGTATACACCATGGATGGCAGCCGGCGAAACCGGCCCATTGTTCGGCGAAGCGAATACTACACGGAGGGTGGCCGGCGAAGGCGGCCCATTGTTCGGCGAAGCCGAACGATTACTACACGGAGGGTGGACGGCGAAGGCGGCCCATCGCTCGGTGAAACCAAACGAATACTACGTAGAGGGAGGAGGTTCGGCGAAGCCGGCCTATCGTTCGGCGAAGTGGAACAAATACCACGTAGAGGGAGGGGGGTAGGAGAAGCCGGCCCATTGTTCGGCGAAGCCGAACGATTACTACACGGAGGGTGGACGGCGAAGCCGGCCCATTGTTCAGAGAAGCGAATACTACACGGAGGGTAGCCGGCGAAGGCGGCCCATCGTTTGGTGAAGCCGAACGAATACTACGTAGAGGGAGGGTGGCCGGCGAAGCCGGCCCATCGTTCGGCGAAGCCGAACGAATACCACGTAGAGGGAGGGGGGTCGGCAAAGCCGGCGCACTGTTCGGCGAAGCCGAACGAATACTACACGGAAGGTGGCCGGCGAAGCCCTCCCATTGTTCACAGAAGCGAATACTACACGGATGGTGGCCAGCGAAGGCGACCCATTGTTCGTCGAAGCCGAACAAATACCGCGTAGAGGGAGAAGGGTCGGGGAAGCCGGCCCATTGTCGGCGAAGCCGAACAATTACTACGTAGAGGGAGGGTGGTCGGCAAAGCCGGCCCATCGTTTGGCGAAGCCGAAGGAATACTACATGGATGGCAGCCGGCGAAACCGGCCCATTGTTCGGTGAAGCGAATACTACACGGAGGGTGGCCGGTTTCGCCGGCTGCCATCCATGTAGTATTCCTTCGGCTTCGCCGAACATTGGGCCTGCTTTGCCTAGCCACCTCCCTCTACGTAGTATTCGTTTGGTTTCACCGAACGATGGGCCGACTTCGCCGGCCACCCTCCGTGTAGTATTCGTTCGGCTTCGCCGAACAATGGGCCGCCTTCGCCGGCCACCCTCCGTGTAGTATTCGCTTCGACGAACAATGGGCCGGCATCGCCGTCCACCCTCCGTGTAGTATTCGTTCGGCTTCGCCGAACATTGGGCCTGCTTTGCCTACCCACCTCCCTCTACGTAGTATTCGTTTGGTTTCACCGAACGATGGGCCGCCTTCGCCGGCCACCCTCCGTGTAGTATTCGTTCGGCTTCGCCGAACAATGGGCCGGCTTCGCTGGCCACCCTCCGTGTAGTATTCGCTTCGCCAAACAATGGGCCGGTTTCGCCGGCTGCCATCCATGGTGTATTCCTTCGGCTTCGCCGAACGATGGGCCGGCTTTGCCGACCCCCCTCCCTCTACGAGGTATTCGTTTGGTTTCACCGAACGATGGGCCGCCTTCGCCGGCCACCCTCCGTGTAGTATTTGCTTCGCCGAACAATGGGCCGGTTTCGCCGGCTGCCATCCGTGTAGTATTCGTTCGGCTTCGCCGAACAGTGGGCCGTCTTTGCCGACCCCCCTCCCTCTACGTGGTATTCGTTTGGTTTCACCGAACGATGGGCCGCCTTCGCCGGCCACCCTCCGTGTAGTATTCGTTCGGCTTCGCCGAACAATGGGCCGGCTTCGCCGGCCACCCTCCGTGTAGTATTCGCTTCGCCAAACAATGGGCCGGTTTCGCCGGCTGCCATCCATGGTGTATTCTTTCGACTTCGCCGAACGATGGGCCGGCTTTGCCGACCCCCCTCCCTCTACGAGGTATTCGTTTGGTTTCACCGAACGATGGGCCGCCTTCGCCGGCCACCCTCCGTGTAGTATTCGCTTCGCCGAACAATGGGCCGGCTTCGCCGTCCACTCTACGTGTAGTAATCGTTCGGCTTCGCCGAACAATGAGCCGGCTTCTCCTACCCCCCTCCCTCTACGTGGTATTCGTACCACTTCGCCGAACGATAGGCCGGCTTCGCCGAAGTCCCTTCCTCTACGTAGTATTCGTTTGGTTTCACCGAGCGATGGGCCGCCTTCGCCGGCCACCCTCCGTGTAGTATTCGCTTCGCCGAACAAT